>CM016614.1:52153875-53353875 GCA_005393395.2 Gossypium australe
CAGGGGTGCAGTCGAGGTCATCCATTATTTTTTCAGTGGCCTCCATCTAATATTCGACCACATTAGGAGCCATCCTAGAAATGCCCCTGGAAATCTCTGTTCCATTCGACCGGAGTTGTTTAGTAATCGACCCACGGCCCATAGCACCATTACTGGGCCCAGCGACCCTTTCCAGAATCCTCAGCATTGCTTGAGACAATGCGTCGTCCCTAGCTGCTCGATCATACGACCCCGTCTCAGCTACGGATGATGCTGGTGCCTCTCTAGCCTCGACATTAGGCGCGTGGCCCGATGACGAAGACTCAGCTCTAGCACTCCCACGGCCTCTACCGCGTCTTTTGGTATCCCTTCCAGGAGTACCCCTAGTGCTCATAATCGCTTTGCGAATTATCTGAATTAGAAATTTCATGCAAATTAGCTTACAGTTTCAGTAATTAAGGAGATGTCTTATAAGAAACAGAACTTTAAAGTTTGGTTTCGCAATCGCAGGCTTAACTACAGCCTTAGTTCACTACGGTTTTCCAGTTTACTCTAACTAGAGTAGTATAGTCTAATTTCTAGAGTAATCACAGTATTTCCTATTGCATAACAGTAAAGAACATATAACATAAATAAAACTTACAGATTCGTTACCGGAGACTCGGTGAACCATACTTCTAAGAAACATTCAGTAAAATAGTTCAGATACTCTATTTTTTTTTGAAACAGTTCTTTCAGAAATTCCATTTTAAAACCCAATCCACAGCCGAGTTTTGCAACTTGACTCTGATACCAGTAAATGTAACACCCCAAACCCGGCCTAAAAGTTAGGCCCAAACTTGGCGTGTCACATTGAAGTGTTTTTCGAAAACCATGTTTTCGTTGAAAACCCTTCTTAATATTTAAAAACTTCTTAGCATTTAAAACTTGTGTAAAGCCTCAGCTTGTGTTCATTATTTTCAAAATGGGGTTCGTTGAAAAAGGTTGTTCACTTTTAAAATGTTGTTGATTTCTTTCAAAATCTCCTCAACTGGGGATGTTTTTTTAAACATGTTGTGGAAACGTGATAACCGAAAATAGTAGTTGTAACGTAGTATTTTGAAAACAGTAATCATTGTGGAAAAACCACAATTTACTTCTAACAGATATAAATTAAAATAAAACCAAACCTAAAATTTAAAATCCAAAATCTTTAAGAGGCCTTATTACAAACCAAACCAAAACAAAGTACTTATGGATAACTTAATGGAAAAACAGAAGCAGTTGTGTGGCCATCTCCGAGTCCCTCACAGCTCCAATTTGTGTAAGGTTAGGGATTGCCTGCACAATTAAAAACGGGGTGAGTTTACAAAAACTCAATGTGTAATCCCCTAATATAAAAACAGTCAGTCAGATAAATAGAATTTAGAAGCAGTCTGGGCCTAAGCCCTATTCAGTCACAGTACAGTTTCAGTGGGCCTAAGCCCATCGCAAAATCGTTTGGGTCTCGGCCAATAACAGAATCGTTTGGGCCTAGCCCATAGTAGTATCAGATCTCATAAATAGAAATGCAATAGTGTACGAATGCACCCCACCCCAATCCAGCCAGCACACCAATATTAGCACCGGTTGTGGCACTAACCGATATCGCAGTAAATCTACTAGAATATAAGGAGCTTAAAGCCGTCGGTAGGTCCACAGTCGTCTCGAGTGATCCGTGCGACCCTAATAATCAAATCGGTGGGTCCACAGTCGTCTCCGGTGACCCGTGTGACCCTAACAGATCAATCACTTCCTTCAATTACAAAATCCCAATCCTATACAGTAGGTCATGCATGCAAAGCACATATATATAAATCACATGGCATACTTTAGAAAGACAGACAAATCATATCTCAGGTCAGTCAAAACATAGCATAAAACAATCATTTACCCACGAGGGAAAAACATTCATTTTACCCTATAAAGGTGTTTCGGTAATTCTACCCTACATGGGTATTTCGATAATTTTGTAAATTGGGATTATTTCAGTAATTTCACAAACCGGGGGTATTTCGGTAACTTTAGAAATCAGGGATATTTTGGTAATTTTGTAAACCAAAGGTATTTCAGTAATTTTACCCTTCGAGGGTATTTTGGTAATTTTACCTTTCGAGGGTTTTTTGGTAATTTTACTCCCTAGGGGTCTCGGTACAGTATACGACAATTCCAAAGGCCTACCGTCATCTCGAACGACTCGGATAACTTATAAGGCCAAAACAGTGTAATTGGGCCCAAGGCCCAATACTCAGATCAAGTGGGCCCACACGCTTGTGTGGCCCGTTCAGCCAAAATTCCATTATTTGTCACTATCGTGCATTTTGCCCATGTGGGGCCCATGAGACCATTGGGCCCACATGGCCCATCTCGGTCCTACGAGGCCCATTACGAACTAAGCCCACGAGAACGTTCATGGCGGCCTCTACGGTCTATCGCCAACGGTTGTGGCTCGATTTATCCCTACGAGCGTTCGCACGCTCGTGAACCCTCAAATGCCGAAGTTTCGGCTTTTCAGCTTTTCGGCTTTTGCCGATTCACAATTAAGCAGGGATGTGAATACACACCTTCATCCATCGTTTTACAGAAACAACATTGGGAGTACGATTACACACCTTTTTCGTAGCTCGTACAAGCAACCCACGAATACCGAACCTACATCCATTAACATTTTTCGGTTAATATCAATACCTAATACTAACGTTGAATCCCAAAGAGACTGGTATTGATACTCACCTTCCCCAAGAATGTTTTCCAATCCACTTATGATTCTAACCGAGAGATATCTATACCCCTTTCCTACCGAAATGCTGTCTTAACCAAGAGAATCCAACATAAGAGAAGGGTCCAAGAGTTAGTAGCCCCAAACCAAATCATTCAGCTCAGAGAAGAGCCATCAAAAAGGAACCAAAAACCAAATTAAAGCAAGGAATACTTACCCAAGATTAACTGATAGAAACGGTAGAATACAGTAACAATTGGCCACTTGACAGAGGTAACCCAAAATTAGGGATTTAACTTGGAATGGGTTTAGAAATTTTGAATTATGTTAACCCAAAATTATTTTCGACTATAGCTTTTTGAAAATCAAATCAATTTTTGAAAATAAAGTAGGAAAGAACTTCAATTTTGAAAAGAGGACTATTTTGTAAAAATGGTTAAATTAAGAGTAGTTTTAAAACAAGCAAACCAAGTTTTAAAATCAGGTCATTTTTCCCTTTTAAACCTATTTTTGATGTGAATGAAAGAAAAAAGAAAAAAAATCCCTTTATCCCTTTTCTTTGTGTCGTCCATTAAGGATGAAAACCCCAAAATTTCATCCTTCAATTTTTGGCCTCTATTATTCCAATCTCTTGTTTTCTATTATCTTTCAAACCTATAAGCCCCTTTGAATTCAAAGAAAGACACAAAAAACACCATTAAATCCATTGATTTTTCTTCAAGTGAGTTTTTTGGGGTTTTCAATCAAATGTTCAATTCTCCTTCAATGAAGGTAATGTTTTGATTTCTTATTAGTTTTTAATTTTACCAAGCCTTTAAAATAGAGTTTTTACCTATTGAATCGAATGTTTTGGATAAATATCAAAAATTGGGTCGTTAATGGTGGATTTTAGAATTTTGAATAAAAATAAGTTTTCAAAGTGTTTTTGAATTAGTTTTGATGTGATCAGAAGGTTTTTAAACACTCCTTAAAGTTTCATTAAAGAATTCTAAGATTTTAACGAATTTTCATGAAAAATGGCTATTTTATGTCGAAATTTTGGAACCATGAATCTGTGTAGTTTGAAGGTTAGGTGTTATTCTTAGATATATATTAGATGATTGGAATCAATTATAGGCAATGGGAATTAGTAAAGATTAAGATATTTGAGTTTCAAGTTTGTTAGTTGAAAATTTCAGTTCTAAGAGGAACTAGCCTTAGACCTGTGTTTTTGTAAGTTTAAGGTGTGATATGGCTGCTAATTAATTGTATATACTGTGTGCTTGTTATGTATAAAGCATCGGAACTGTTGGAGCCTTCTACAAGCAAGGCGAAAGGCAAGGAAAAGCTAGTTTAAGCTTTCGGCAATTAGGCGAAAGCGTGAACAATGAGTGTTTGGAATCACTGCTAGTAGACACAGTTCATAGTGTTAATTGGGAGCTTAAGAGTAGCCTAAACCCCTATCCTAAGTTTCGAGCGTAAGCTTTCTTATACCCCTGTTTAATTTGCAAAGTATGTGATTGTGTGATGTAGATTGAGTATTAAGTTGTGATAATGTGACATGTGATATATATATATATATTGTGATAGCTCTTGTGAATGTGTTAGTTGTGGGGATATTAAACATGCCGAATGATAGTGATGATGTTGTGTTAGCAATATAAATATGCAGTGAAAGTGTGCAGAAAACGATAAGTACGTACGTGTTGAATTGTAGAATGTGATGCTAATAAACTAATTTTAATGCACACCTATGTGGATGGATATATGATGGCTCAATGAGCATAGTTGTGGAATTTAAAGTGTAAATAAATACGAATCAGATAAGCATGCATTGTGAACAAATTTGTGATATGCATTGATGATTATGAACAGAGATTATGTGCATTAAAACAGTAATTAAATATGTGTATTTGCGAATATTTTGGTCTTGTGATCTTTTGAAATCGTTGGATATAGTTTGCATGCCATAGGATTGTGAGTAGTCACCTTTGTGTTTTCTGTTTTGGGCAATGAGGCCCTGGGACAGATCAAAGAGATAAGGGAATGTCGAGCTAAGCTCCATTAATTGGGATATATTGGTCTGTTGGAGAGTGTTTAGCTTTATGCTACACTTTTATGATATGTTAGACTCTCTGAGTAATTAGTGTGATGGAGATTCATGTATCCAATATGTGGTGGTAGAGCTCACTTTTATGTTTCATGTTTCCAAGCTTCCAAATTATCATAAAGTGTTTAATATATGAAAAAGTTTTGTGTAAGTGTATGTGTATATATAAGCTAGATTTGTGGGCTATTAAAGCATTAATACGTTGTTTTGTCTTGATAAATTATCGTTAAATGAATTATATATATACGAGTTGAGTGTAATTGCATGTGAGAGTATATGCTAGATTCATGATTTAATAAAGTGTGAATATGTTATTTTGACTTGGTTAGAATATGGTTGTGAATGTGTTGTAGCATGCTCATTTCTCACTTTTGATGTTTTGTATAGATTGTGGTTATTTTGACATTCACTGAGCTTGTTTAAGCTCACCCACTCTTTCTAACCATTACAGATATTTAGTGTTTGCGGTGTGAGCGGTGCGAAAATTCCAAGAAAGTCATTCAAGTTAGGCTTAGTGATTGAGTAGGTGATATTATTGCTATTATTTTGAACTGTGGGAATAAGGCAATATGGTAGATTGTTGGTTGATTATTGCCATGATGTTTTAAATGATTGCTTGAATTTATTACTCATAGAATTAATGGACGTTTGATGTTAGTTTATTGGTTTACTTAACTTAAATTATTGATGACGCATTGAATTGCAAATATGGATGTGTTGATGATGAATATTGAGGTTTTATAAATTTGTTGAAGTGGTATATTTCTGATTGAGTTAGATGCCCTGTTTTAGTTTTTTTTTTTTTTGCTATTTTATGTAGATGTATCGATAATCGGGTATTTAGTATCGATACCTCTATGATATTTCGAATGTGCAGGAAGTCGGTAACTCAATTTGGTATTCGATACCATTTCTCGAGTATCGATACTCGGGATAACAATACCGATACTTTTTGATAGGGTATCGATAGTTTGTTGGTTTTACTTTTTGTAGGAAAATAGAATGCTAATTTGGTACCGATTTTCTAATCAGTATTGATACCATCTATGAGAAATATTGATAACATTGAATGAGTATCGAAACCTACGTGATATTTTAGAAAATTTTCTTAATTGGACTTTAAGCATGTTTTTAACTTGTTATAGGGACGACTATTGCATGTTTAGCAAACTTTTAACTCCATCTAGGGAAGATTAGACTTAAACCTTATGTAGTTATTTGATTATGATGTTAAACACATGTCAATGAGACGTTTTGTGCTTTGGTGATGATGAGACGGTGGTGTAGCATCTATTACTCAGGCTTAGAGACCGGGCTGGGTATAGAGTGTTACAGGTATTATGTCACGGTGATGGATAACATACCAATGGCTTGAGATCCTACATGTGTTATGGATTCTCTGAAGCTTGTGTGAGCAGTATCGTGTATCAGTTAATGTCCTTTTGTCTGCTTATGTGAGCATTACCCTTCCATGTATACGAAGTCAATTACCTATTTTTCTCTGGGCAAAACAATTAACTATAGAAATCTAAATTGATACAGGCACGCCTGGGGCATCCACCGACTTTTCAAGTCGACGAAGCTCGACACCAAATCTTTATTTTTTATGCTTTAAATAAAATTGAGTCTTTTAATTACGGGAAATTAAATTGCTGATTTTAATTAAATAAATTAAACACCTTAATTTATTTAATTAATTTTTGGTTTACAGCAAATTAATTTTTAATTTTTCTTAGTCTAAATTAATTTTGTTTCATGTTTTAATTGATGTTTTAAAGTTGTTTAAAGTAAAATTAAAGTGCAGATTTTTTTTTAAATAGGGGCTGCCATTTTTAGCTAAATGGCATTTAAAGTGTCCATAAAAGTGTCCTAATGTTCAGCTGAAATTTTGGACAACCTAAAGGCCTCATCTAATTCATGTTTCTTAGCTTAAAACATGTTTTAAAAGTGTTCTTTGCTGTTGGAAACTTAAAACCCGAAATTGTCATGTGCAGGTATTTTTTTGGGGCATCTTTTAAAAGCATGTGCAGCAACTCCACTAAAGGAGCCTTGGGAGCATACAAGGGACATTGGGGGCTGCTTTTGTGCTCCCCAACACGTCCATTAAGGGGACAATTTGCAGCAATTTGGGGACATATTCAAATGACATGCTGGTGCATATTTCTAGCAAACATGTTGGCCAAAAATCAATGAAATGTTGGTCACCAAATTGATGCTTGTTTTTGGACGAAAATTGATGATAAATGCTGCCACTTTTCAGCCAAATTAATGGAGACACAAAAGAATGATATTTGGGTTCTCCAAGGCACATTAAAGGAAGTGAAACATGTTGGAAGAATTAAAGAAATCAGCAGCATGCATGATGTGTTTGGACGGCATTGAATAGAGCAAAAGTAGGCTGACCTTTGGTGTTTTCAAGGGGACAAGGCTTGGACGAATTTTAAGGAGGATGTTGGAATAGCAAAAAGCATGCGTGAGGCACCATAAAATGCCATGTTGGAGCATGTTTGAATGCCTTTTTCGTGAACTACAAAAAGGCTGACTTTTTCAACTTCCAAGGCTGTCTAGGGACAATTTCGTGAATGATAAAGGGAGCCTAATTCAATGGCTGTTGGGTTTTGTTTGCTTCGTGCAAACAAAGGACACATTTAAGCATGCATTTAAGGGGTCAATTCATGAACCAAGAAGGCTAATTGTTGGCGTCTCCAAGGTGCCTTTTTCAGCATGCTAATCCTTTTCTTTAAGACCCCTAGGACATGGCAAAAGCCATTCGGCTCCCAAGAGCAAACCACACAAGTTCCTAGGCCGAATATTAAGGGAACATAAGCATGACCATTGGAATTCCCCTTGGCCGAATATCAAGGAATATTTTCATGATTTTTAATGCCCCATGCATGGGCGTTAAATACAATGGCTGATGGGGTTTTGTGAATGCCTTTCACACATCCAAGGTTGCCTAGAACAAGACAAAGACATGTGGCTTCCCAAGGCAATCCATGGCATTTCTCTAGGCCGGGTATTGAGGGGTCATTCAACCCTTTTGCCCTCTTCAAGAATTCGGCTGCACCAAGCCTCTTTTTTAGAAGATGATTTTTGGGATTCATGAAGAAATATGGACAGCAACTAAGGGGCCGAAAATGCTAGATTAACCTAGGACATTAAGGGCTGAATTTTATTTAGAAATTAAGCCTAATTTTCATGTCTTTTCAATTATTTTCTTAGCTCTATAAATACCCAAAGATTGTCATTTCTTAAAAAAAAGTTTTTTAGATTGAAGGAAAAAAATTTATGAACATTTGTTCATCGAGTTGAGCTTGCCTCCTCTTCACTTTCGAGTTTTCGATCTTGACTTATCAAGCTTGCTTGTGGCGTCTATCTATTCTCTTCCATTTAATTATACCATTGGTTCTTACTTCACTAAGTAACGAGTCTTTGGTCCATATCGACTTCCATAACTCCACCTTGAACAATATAGAAACCGGGGTGACGTTTAT
This sequence comes from Gossypium australe, assembly GCA_005393395.2. NCBI lineage: Eukaryota > Viridiplantae > Streptophyta > Magnoliopsida > Malvales > Malvaceae > Gossypium > Gossypium australe. The sequence continues at coordinate 52,162,175 of CM016614.1, forward strand.
TAACGTTGAATCGTTTCTCTGTTTAAGTTCTTTCTCCCGTTTCCACCAAAATATCAAACTATCATCTATCCTTTGTTTTTATTGTTAAACCGAACCTATCCTTTTGAAGACGGTACGTATCATTTGATACCAGATCGTATCTTCTAAATAAATTCACTAAAAGCTTCCGCAAACTTAGTTATCTTCCATAGTTTTCCCATTAATTCTCGAAGGCTTGAATCACTCCTCGTAGACGATTGGGCAATCCGCATACGTGACGACTCCATCCCGAGCCGGGCCCGTATCATCTGGTATCAGAGCTACAAAACGAGGACAGCCGACGACCATCGTGAAGCCAAAAGTTAGTCCGTAAGTTTATAAAAAAAGTTCAAAAAAATCGAAAAAAAAATCAAGTTGTAATTTGTGTTTCTTGTACTTCATATTTGAAGTTCAAAAAAAAAAAAACAAAAATTTCAAAAAAAAAGAGTAAAAAAAAAGAAATACGAAAATTCAAAAAAAATACGAGTTATAAAAAAGAGAGTGTGTGTGGAATTTTTTTTTTAAGTTTACAAGTGTTGTTTCATTACTTCTTTCCTGATAACAAAACCACCCCTCTACCATCTTTCCTTCTACCCGACCCATCAATTTTTTTTTCTTTGCTTTGGCCTACCCGAGACCAAAAAAAAATTTCTTTTGTTTAGCCACCTTATACCCGACAACAAACCCTTGTTACCCATTTTGAAGTCGACCCTCAAGCAGCAAATGAGTCTTTCGGAAACGAAATATTAATTTGTGAGAGCGAGAGAAAACGGTTAAAGGCAAGAGTATTGACATTAGAGAAAAAGCCATATTCGAGTGAAAACACGAATGTGAGCGATTTTTCTTTTCGAGTGACTTGTGAGATTTTTGTGGTAAGGTACTTTAATTTTTGTTTGTTTATTTTCCTTCTTTATAACCGTGTATTTTCTTTAGCAAAAAAAAAATGTCTCAAGAAGAGTTCTCATCCGATGACTACCAATACTTGTTGAACGGAATGCGAAGAGCCATAAATGCCAAGTTTGACAAGTTGGAAAAGCGCTTGGATCGGATCGAGGAACGAGACCAACAAGATCGACTTTCTTCAAGTCGAAGGACGGAGTCAAGGTCATCTCGAAGGCACACTTTCGAAGAATGTTCGAGAAGAGACTTTGATCGAGATTCTTATTCCTCAAGAAGTTCTAGACAATATTCCTCTACGAAAGATTTTTCTCGAAGTAATCCAAATCATTCGATGAGGAATTCAAGGCGAAATAAAACGATTAACGAGTGTGAAGCCTATTACGAAGATGAATACGCAAGCACGAGTTATTCGATTTATGATTTTGGGATGTCACGCTCAAGGAATCTTCCACGAAGCGATCGTGATATCTATGAGAACATTGTTTCGATCTTAGAATCGAATCCACCCATTTTTGATTATTTTGAATCTTCCTCTTGTTGTAATAAAAATGAAAAAAAAAAGAATTTGAAAAAGAGAATAAAGAAAATGAAAATCAAGAAAATGAAAAAGAAAAAGAAAAAGAGAATAAAGAAAAAGAAAATAAAGATGAGAGAAAAGAAAAAGAAGAAAAAGAAAATAAGATTGAAAAAGAAAGTGAAAAAGAATTGGAAAAAGAAACGAGAGAACAAGAAGAACGAAAAGAAGAGAGAGTTGATTTGACTAACTCAATTAAAGTTTGCTCTTCTTCTATTTCTTTCTTTCAGGTTCCTGATAATTCGCTCGACGGTTTCCAACTTCAACACCTTCCCGAAGGAAAGCGTTTTCATTTGATTGAAAAAGGTAAGGAAGGTAAGCATTTTGAAGCAATTCAATCTGTATCAAATTTTTGGTATTACGATGATTTTTCTCTTAATCCTCATTTGTTTGATTGTGGTTACTACGAGATTAATTCATTGTCTAATACGAGAAATTTGAGTATTTGTAAATCGGTTTTGAAACATGTTAAGAGATTTGATCGTTCGATTTTAAGTTCGCATAATTCTTATTGGTCTAGCATGTTTGATTTTTCAAAACCGTCGGCCCATCTTGATTCAAATAATCAAATTTATGTTTTTAAACTGGGCATATGTTCTGATTTGTTTTATGGAAAGCTCAAGTATCATCCGGTAAGTTTGGAAAAATTCTAACTTTTTGATACTTGGTCTTTGAATAAGGTAACAGATTTTGTCCATTTTGTTTTTAATTTTTATTCGTTCCTTAAACAATTCTTATGGTTGTTCACCTACCATTTGAAAAGGGTTGAATCAAACACGCAGCTTTGATTACACTACAATCCCGAGAAAAGAAGGTTTGTGTTGCTCAACCAAGGTAAGAGTGAACTTCATCTTTTTACACATCAAGGTGAGTCGATTGAACTTGTTGATGCAGCTTTGCCTTCTTCGAGTGACGATAAGGTTTGCGTTGATGAATTTGTTGTTACCAAACATTTAGATCATGTTATGATTAATCACTCTATTATGACTATTTGCATGCGATTTAATTGTTTGGTGATGATCATGTTGGGTTTGCAAGTGTATTTAAAATATTTCTTGCTAACTCATGATTATATCTTTCAGGTGTTGAGATTATCATCTATCCCATTTGATCGAGGAAAGACGAGCAAAGAGTTTTTCTCTAAAAACCAACAGGTCGATTCGAGGACGAATCGTCTTGAAGAGGAGAGGGATGATACAGGCACGCCTGGGGCATCCATCGACTTTTCAAGTCGACGAAGCTCGACACCAAATCTTTATTTTTTATGCTTTAAATAAAATTGAGTCTTTTAATTACGGGAAATTAAATTGCTGATTTTAATTAAATAAATTAAACACCTTAATTTATTTAATTAATTTTTGGTTTACAGCAAATTAATTTTTAATTTTTCTTAGTCTAAATTAATTTTGTTTCATGTTTTAATTGATGTTTTAAAGTTGTTTAAAGTAAAATTAAAGTGCAGATTTTTTTTTTAAATAGGGGCTGCCATTTTTAGCTAAATGGCATTTAAAGTGTCCATAAAAGTGTCCTAATGTTCAGCTGAAATTTTGGACAACCTAAAGGCCTCATCTAATTCATGTTTCTTAGCTTAAAACATGTTTTAAAAGTGTTCTTTGCTGCTGGAAACTTAAAACCCGAAATTGTCATGTGCAGGTTTTTTTTGGGGCATCTTTTAAAAGCATGTGCAGCAACTCCACTAAAGGAGCCTTGGGAGCATACAAGGGACATTGGGGGCTGCTTTTGTGCTCCCCAACACGTCCATTAAGGGGACAATTTGCAGCAATTTGGGGACATATTCAAATGACATGCTGGTGCATATTTCTAGCAAACATGTTGGCCAAAAATCAATGAAATGTTGGTCACCAAATTGATGCTTGTTTTTGGACGAAAATTGATGATAAATGCTGCCACTTTTCAGCCAAATTAATGGAGACACAAAAGAATGATATTTGGGTTCTCCAAGGCACATTAAAGGAAGTGAAACATGTTGGAAGAATTAAAGAAATCAGCAGCATGCATGATGTGTTTGGACGGCATTGAATAGAGCAAAAGTAGGCTGACCTTTGGTGTTTTCAAGGGGACAAGGCTTGGACGAATTTTAAGGAGGATGTTGGAATAGCAAAAAGCATGCGTGAGGCACCATAAAATGCCATGTTGGAGCATGTTTGAATGCCTTTTTCGTGAACTACAAAAAGGCTGACTTTTTCAACTTCCAAGGCTGTCTAGGGACAATTTCGTGAATGATAAAGGGAGCCTAATTCAATGGCTGTTGGGTTTTGTTTGCTTCGTGCAAACAAAGGACACATTTAAGCATGCATTTAAGGGGTCAATTCGTGAACCAAGAAGGCTAATTGTTGGCGTCTCCAAGGTGCCTTTTTCAGCATGCTAATCCTTTTTTTTAAGACCCCTAGGACATGGCAAAAGCCATTCGGCTCCCAAGAGCAAACCACACAAGTTCCTAGGCCGAATATTAAGGGAACATAAGCATGACCATTGGAATTCCCCTTGGCCGAATATCAAGGAATATTTTCATGATTTTTAATGCCCCATGCATGGGCGTTAAATACAATGGCTGATGGGGTTTTGTGAATGCCTTTCACACATCCAAGGTTGCCTAGAACAAGACAAAGACATGTGGCTTCCCAAGGCAATCCATGGCATTTCTCTAGGCCGGGTATTGAGGGGTCATTCAACCCTTTTGCCCTCTTCAAGAATTCGGCTGCACCAAGCCTCTTTTTTAGGAGATGATTTTTGGGATTCATGAAGAAATATGGACAGCAACTAAGGGGCCGAAAATGCTAGATTAACCTAGGACATTAAGGGCTGAATTTTATTTAGAAATTAAGCCTAATTTTCATGTCTTTTCAATTATTTTCTTAGCTCTATAAATACCCAAAGATTGTCATTTGTAAAAAAAAAGTTTTTTAGATTGAAGGAAAAAAATTTATGAACATTTGTTCATCGAGTTGAGCTTGCCTCCTCTTCACTTTCGAGTTTTCGATCTTGACTTATCAAGCTTGCTTGTGGCGTCTATCGATTCTCTTCCATTTAATTATACCATTGGTTCTTACTTCACTAAGTAACGAGTCTTTGGTCCATATCGACTTCCATAACTCCACCTTGAACAATATAGAAACCGGGGTGACGTTTATTAACGTTGAATCGTTTCTCTGTTTAAGTTCTTTCTCCCGTTTCCACCAAAATATCAAACTATCATCTATCCTTTGTTTTTATTGTTAAACCGAACCTATCCTTTTGAAGACGGTACGTATCATTTGATACCAGATCGTATCTTCTAAATAAATTCACTAAAAGCTTCCGCAAACTTAGTTATCTTCCATAGTTTTCCCATTAATTCTCGAAGGCTTGAATCACTCCTCGTAGACGATTGGGCAATCCGCATACGTGACGACTCCATCCCGAGCCGGGCCCGTATCATCTGGTATCAGAGCTACAAAACGAGGACAGCCGACGACCATCGTGAAGCCAAAAGTTAGTCCGTAAGTTTATAAAAAAAGTTCAAAAAAATCGAAAAAAAAATCAAGTTGTAATTTGTGTTTCTTGTACTTCATATTTGAAGTTCAAAAAAAAAAACAAAAATTTCAAAAAAAAAGAGTAAAAAAAAAGAAATACGAAAATTCAAAAAAAATACGAGTTATAAAAAAGAGAGTGTGTGTGGAATTTTTTTTTTAAGTTTACAAGTGTTGTTTCATTACTTCTTTCCTGATAACAAAACCACCCCTCTACCATCTTTCCTTCTACCCGACCCATCAATTTTTTTTTCTTTGCTTTGGCATACCCGAGACCAAAAAAAAAATTTCTTTTGTTTAGCCACCTTATACCCGACAACAAACCCTTGTTACCCATTTTGAAGTCGACCCTCAAGCAGCAAATGAGTCTTTCGGAAACGAAATATTAATTTGTAAGAGCGAGAGAAAACGGTAAAAGGCAAGAGTATTGACATTAGAGAAAAAGCCATATTCGAGTGAAAACACGAATGTGAGCGATTTTTCTTTTCGAGTGACTTGTGAGATTTTTGTGGTAAGGTACTTTAATTTTTGTTTGTTTATTTTCCTTCTTTATAACCGTGTATTTTCTTTAGCAAAAAAAAAATGTCTCAAGAAGAGTTCTCATCCGATGACTACCAATACTTGTTGAACGGAATGCGAAGAGCCATAAATGCCAAGTTTGACAAGTTGGAAAAGCGCTTGGATCGGATCGAGGAACGAGACCAACAAGATCGACTTTCTTCAAGTCGAAGGATGGAGTCAAGGTCATCTCGAAGGCACACTTTCGAAGAATGTTCGAGAAGAGACTTTGATCGAGATTCTTATTCCTCAAGAAGTTCGAGACAATATTCCTCTACGAAAGATTTTTCTCGAAGTAATCCAAATCATTCGATGAGGAATTCAAGGCGAAATAAAACGATTAACGAGTGTGAAGCCTATTACGAAGATGAATACGCAAGCACGAGTTATTCGATTTATGATTCCGGGATGTCACGCTCAAGGAATCTTCCACGAAGCGATCGTGATATCTATGAGAACATTGTTTCGATCTTAGAATCGAATCCACCCATTTTTGATTATTTTGAATCTTCCTCTTGTTGTAATAAAAATGAAAAAAAAAAGAATTTGAAAAAGAGAATAAAGAAAATGAAAATCAAGAAAATGAAAAAGAAAAAGAAAAAGAGAATAAAGAAAAAGAAAATAAAGATGAGAGAAAAGAAAAAGAAGAAAAAGAAAATAAGATTGAAAAAGAAAGTGAAAAAGAATTGGAAAAAGAGACGAGAGAACAAGAAGAACGAAAAGAAGAGAGAGTTGATTTGACTAACTCAATTAAAGTTTGCTCTTCTTCTATTTCTTTCTTTCAGGTTCCTGATAATTCGCTCGACGGTTTCCAACTTCAACACCTTCCCGAAGGAAAGCGTTTTCATTTGATTGAAAAAGGTAAGGAAGGTAAGCATTTTGAAGCAATTCAATCTGTATCAAATTTTTGGTATTACGATGATTTTTCTCTTAATCCCCATTTGTTTGATTGTGGTTACTACGAGATTAATTCATTGTCTAATACGAGAAATTTGAGTATTTGTAAATCGGTTTTGAAACATGTTAAGAGATTTGATCGTTCGATTTTAAGTTCGCATAATTCTTATTGGTCTAGCATGTTTGATTTTTCAAAACCGTCGGCCCATCTTGATTCAAATAATCAAATTTATGTTTTTAAACTGGGCATATGTTCTGATTTGTTTTATGGAAAGCTCAAGTATCATCCGATAAGTTTGGAAAAATTCTATCTTTTTGATACTTGGTCTTTGAATAAGGTAACAGATTTTGTCCATTTTGTTTTTAATTTTTATTCGTTCCTTAAACAATTCTTATGGTTGTTCACCTACCATTTGAAAAGGGTTGAATCAAACATGCAGCTTTGATTACACTACAATCCCGAGAAAAGAAGGTTTGTGTTGCTCAACCAAGGTAAGAGTGAACTTCATCTTTTTACACATCAAGGTGAGTCGATTGAACTTGTTGATGCAGCTTTGCCTTCTTCGAGTGACGATAAGGTTTGCGTTGATGAATTTGTTGTTACCAAACATTTAGATCATGTTATGATTAATCACTCTATTATGACTATTTGCATGCGATTTAATTGTTTGGTGATGATCATGTTGGGTTTGCAAGTGTATTTAAAATATTTCTTGCTAACTCATGATTATATCTTTCAGGTGTTGAGATTATTATCTATCCCATTTGATCGAGGAAAGACGAGCAAGGAGTTTTTCTCTAAAAACCAACAGGTCGATTCGAGGACGAATCGTCTTGAAGAGGAGAGGGATGATACAGGCACGCCTGGGGCATCCATCGACTTTTCAAGTCGACGAAGCTCGACACCAAATCTTTATTTTTTATGCTTTAAATAAAATTGAGTCTTTTAATTACGGGAAATTAAATTGCTGATTTTAATTAAATAAATTAAACACCTTAATTTATTTAATTAATTTTTGGTTTACAGCAAATTAATTTTTAATTTTTCTTAGTCTAAATTAATTTTGTTTCATGTTTTAATTGATGTTTTAAAGTTGTTTAAAGTAAAATTAAAGTGCAGATTTTTTTTTAAATAGGGGCTGCCATTTTTAGCTAAATGGCATTTAAAGTGTCCATAAAAGTGTCCTAATGTTCAGCTGAAATTTTGGACAACCTAAAGGCCTCATCTAATTCATGTTTCTTAGCTTAAAACATGTTTTAAAAGTGTTCTTTGCTGCTGGAAACTTAAAACCCGAAATTGTCATGTGCAGGTATTTTTTGGGGCATCTTTTAAAAGCATGTGCAGCAACTCCACTAAAGGAGCCTTGGGAGCATACAAGGGACATTGGGGGCTGCTTTTGTGCTCCCCAACACGTCCATTAAGGGGACAATTTGCAGCAATTTGGGGACATATTCAAATGACATGCTGGTGCATATTTCTAGCAAACATGTTGGCCAAAAATCAATGAAATGTTGGTCACCAAATTGATGCTTGTTTTTGGACGAAAATTGATGATAAATGCTGCCACTTTTCAGCCAAATTAATGGAGACACAAAAGAATGATATTTGGGTTCTCCAAGGCACATTAAAGGAAGTGAAACATGTTGGAAGAATTAAAGAAATCAGCAGCATGCATGATGTGTTTGGACGGCATTGAATAGAGCAAAAGTAGGCTGACCTTTGGTGTTTTCAAGGGGACAAGGCTTGGACGAATTTTAAGGAGGATGTTGGAATAGCAAAAAGCATGCGTGAGGCACCATAAAATGCCATGTTGGAGCATGTTTGAATGCCTTTTTCGTGAACTACAAAAAGGCTGACTTTTTCAACTTCCAAGGCTGTCTAGGGACAATTTCGTGAATGATAAAGGGAGCCTAATTCAATGGCTGTTGGGTTTTGTTTGCTTCGTGCAAACAAAGGACACATTTAAGCATGCATTTAAGGGGTCAATTCGTGAACCAAGAAGGCTAATTGTTGGCGTCTCCAAGGTGCCTTTTTCAGCATGCTAATCCTTTTTTTTAAGACCCCTAGGACATGGCAAAAGCCATTCGCTCCCAAGAGCAAACCACACAAGTTCCTAGGCCGAATATTAAGGGAACATAAGCATGACCATTGGAATTCCCCTTGGCCGAATATCAAGGAATATTTTCATGATTTTTAATGCCCCATGCATGGGCGTTAAATACAATGGCTGATGGGGTTTTGTGAATGCCTTTCACACATCCAAGGTTGCCTAGAACAAGACAAAGACATGTGGCTTCCCAAGGCAATCCATGGCATTTCTCTAGGCCGGGTATTGAGGGGTCATTCAACCCTTTTGCCCTCTTCAAGAATTCGGCTGCACCAAGCCTCTTTTTTAGGAGATGATTTTTGGGATTCATGAAGAAATATGGACAGCAACTAAGGGGCCGAAAATGCTAGATTAACCTAGGACATTAAGGGCTGAATTTTATTTAGAAATTAAGCCTAATTTTCATGTCTTTTCAATTATTTTCTTAGCTCTATAAATACCCAAAGATTGTCATTTGTAAAAAAAAAGTTTTTTAGATTGAAGGAAAAAAATTTATGAACATTTGTTCATCGAGTTGAGCTTGCCTCCTCTTCACTTTCGAGTTTTCGATCTTGACTTATCAAGCTTGCTTGTGGCGTCTATCGATTCTCTTCCATTTAATTATACCATTGGTTCTTACTTCACTAAGTAACGAGTCTTTGGTCCATATCGACTTCCATAACTCCACCTTGAACAATATAGAAACCGGGGTGACGTTTATTAACGTTGAATCGTTTCTCTGTTTAAGTTCTTTCTCCCGTTTCCACCAAAATATCAAACTATCATCTATCCTTTGTTTTTATTGTTAAACCGAACCTATCCTTTTGAAGACGGTACGTATCATTTGATACCAGATCGTATCTTCTAAATAAATTCACTAAAAGCTTCCGCAAACTTGTTATCTTCCATAGTTTTCCCATTAATTCTCGAAGGCTTGAATCACTCCTCGTAGACGATTGGGCAATCCGCATACGTGACGACTCCATCCCGAGCCGAGCCCGTATCATCTGGTATCAGAGCTACAAAACGAGGACAGCCGACGACCATCGTGAAGCCAAAAGTTAGTCCGTAAGTTTATAAAAAAAGTTCAAAAAAATCGAAAAAAAATCAAGTTGTAATTTGTGTTTCTTGTACTTCATATTTGAAGTTCAAAAAAAAAAAAAACAAAAATTTCAAAAAAAAAGAGTAAAAAAAAAGAAATACGAAAATTCAAAAAAAATACGAGTTAAAAAAAAGAGAGTGTGTGTGGAATTTTTTTTTAAGTTTACAAGTGTTGTTTCATTACTTCTTTCCTGATAACAAAACCACCCCTCTACCATCTTTCCTTCTACCCGACCCATCAATTTTTTTTTCTTTGCTTTGGCCTACCCGAGACCAAAAAAAAAATTTCTTTTGTTTAGCCACCTTATACCCGACAACAAACCCTTGTTACCCATTTTGAAGTCGACCCTCAAGCAGCAAATGAGTCTTTCGGAAACGAAATATTAATTTGTGAGAGCGAGAGAAAACGGTAAAAGGCAAGAGTATTGACATTAGAGAAAAAGCCATATTCGAGTGAAAACACGAATGTGAGCGATTTTTCTTTTCGAGTGACTTGTGAGATTTTTGTGGTAAGGTACTTTAATTTTTGTTTGTTTATTTTCCTTCTTTATAACCGTGTATTTTCTTTAGCAAAAAAAAAATGTCTCAAGAAGAGTTCTCATCCGATGACTACCAATACTTGTTGAACGGAATGCGAAGAGCCATAAATGCCAAGTTTGACAAGTTGGAAAAGCGCTTGGATCGGATCGAGGAACGAGACCAACAAGATCGACTTTCTTCAAGTCGAAGGACGGAGTCAAGGTCATCTCGAAGGCACACTTTCGAAGAATGTTCGAGAAGAGACTTTGATCGAGATTCTTATTCCTCAAGAAGTTCGAGACAATATTCCTCTACGAAAGATTTTTCTCGAAGTAATCCAAATCATTCGATGAGGAATTCAAGGCGAAATAAAATGATTAACGAGTGTGAAGCCTATTACGAAGATGAATACGCAAGCACGAGTTATTCGATTTATGATTCCGGGATGTCACGCTCAAGGAATCTTCCACGAAGCGATCGTGATATCTATGAGAACATTGTTTCGATCTTAGAATCGAATCCACCCATTTTTGATTATTTTGAATCTTCCTCTTGTTGTAATAAAAATGAAAAAAAAAAGAATTTGAAAAAGAGAATAAAGAAAATGAAAATCAAGAAAATGAAAAAGAAAAAGAAAAAGAGAATAAAGAAAAAGAAAATAAAGATGAGAGAAAAGAAAAAGAAGAAAAAGAAAATAAGATTGAAAAAGAAAGTGAAAAAGAATTGGAAAAAGAAACGAGAGAACAAGAAGAACGAAAAGAAGAGAGAGTTGATTTGACTAACTCAATTAAAGTTTGCTCTTCTTCTATTTCTTTCTTTCAGGTTCCTGATAATTCGGTCGACGGTTTCCAACTTCAACACCTTCCCGAAGGAAAGCGTTTTCATTTGATTGAAAAAGGTAAGGAAGGTAAGCATTTTGAAGCAATTCAATCTGTATCAAATTTTTGGTATTACGATGATTTTTCTCTTAATCCTCATTTGTTTGATTGTGGTTACTACGAGATTAATTCATTGTCTAATACGAGAAATTTGAGTATTTGTAAATCGGTTTTGAAACATGTTAAGAGATTTGATCGTTCGATTTTAAGTTCGCATAATTCTTATTGGTCTAGCATGTTTGATTTTTCAAAACCGTCGGCCCATCTTGATTCAAATAATCAAATTTATGTTTTTAAACTGGGCATATGTTCTGATTTGTTTTATGGAAAGCTCAAGTATCATCCGGTAAGTTTGGAAAAATTCTATCTTTTTGATACTTGGTCTTTGAATAAGGTAACAGATTTTGTCCATTTTGTTTTTAATTTTTATTCGTTCCTTAAACAATTCTTATGGTTGTTCACCTACCATTTGAAAAGGGTTGAATCAAACACGCAGCTTTGATTACACTACAATCCCGAGAAAAGAAGGTTTGTGTTGCTCAACCAAGGTAAGAGTGAACTTCATCTTTTTACACATCAAGGTGAGTCGATTGAACTTGTTGATGCAGCTTTGCCTTCTTCGAGTGACGATAAGGTTTGCGTTGATGAATTTGTTGTTACCAAACATTTAGATCATGTTATGATTAATCACTCTATTATGACTATTTGCATGCGATTTAATTGTTTGGTGATGATCATGTTGGGTTTGCAAGTGTATTTAAAATATTTCTTGCTAACTCATGATTATATCTTTCAGGTGTTGAGATTATCATCTATCCCATTTGATCGAGGAAAGACGAGCAAGGAGTTTTTCTCTAAAAACCAACGGGTCGATTCGAGGACGAATCGTCTTGAAGAGGAGAGGGATGATACAGGCACGCCTGGGGCATCCATCGACTTTTCAAGTCGACGAAGCTCGACACCAAATCTTTATTTTTTATGCTTTAAATAAAATTGAGTCTTTTAATTACGGGAAATTAAATTGCTGATTTTAATTAAATAAATTAAACACCTTAATTTATTTAATTAATTTTTGGTTTACAGCAAATTAATTTTTAATTTTTCTTAGTCTAAATTAATTTTGTTTCATGTTTTAATTGATGTTTTAAAGTTGTTTAAAGTAAAATTAAAGTGCAGATTTTTTTTTAAATAGGGGCTGCCATTTTTAGCTAAATGGCATTTAAAGTGTCCATAAAAGTGTCCTAATGTTCAGCTGAAATTTTGGACAACCTAAAGGCCTCATCTAATTCATGTTTCTTAGCTTAAAACATGTTTTAAAAGTGTTCTTTACTGCTGGAAACTTAAAACCCGAAATTGTCATGTGCAGGTATTTTTTTGGGGCATCTTTTAAAAGCATGTGCAGCAACTCCACTAAAGGAGCCTTGGGAGCATACAAGGGACATTGGGGGCTGCTTTTGTGCTCCCCAACACGTCCATTAAGGGGACAATTTGCAGCAATTTGGGGACATATTCAAATGACATGCTGGTGCATATTTCTAGCAAACATGTTGGCCAAAAATCAATGAAATGTTGGTCACCAAATTGATGCTTGTTTTTGGACGAAAATTGATGATAAATGCTGCCACTTTTCAGCCAAATTAATGGAGACACAAAAGAATGATATTTGGGTTCTCCAAGGCACATTAAAGGAAGTGAAACATGTTGGAAGAATTAAAGAAATCAGCAGCATGCATGATGTGTTTGGACGGCATTGAATAGAGCAAAAGTAGGCTGACCTTTGGTGTTTTCAAGGGGACAAGGCTTGGACGAATTTTAAGGAGGATGTTGGAATAGCAAAAAGCATGCGTGAGGCACCATAAAATGCCATGTTGGAGCATGTTTGAATGCCTTTTTCGTGAACTACAAAAAGGCTGACTTTTTCAACTTCCAAGGCTGTCTAGGGACAATTTCGTGAATGATAAAGGGAGCCTAATTCAATGGCTGTTGGGTTTTGTTTGCTTCGTGCAAACAAAGGACACATTTAAGCATGCATTTAAGGGGTCAATTCGTGAACCAAGAAGGCTAATTGTTGGCGTCTCCAAGGTGCCTTTTTCAGCATGCTAATCCTTTTTTTAAGACCCCTAGGACATGGCAAAAGCCATTCGGCTCCCAAGAGCAAACCACACAAGTTCCTAGGCCGAATATTAAGGGAACATAAGCATGACCATTGGAATTCCCCTTGGCCGAATATCAAGGAATATTTTCATGATTTTTAATGCCCCATGCATGGGCGTTAAATACAATGGCTGATGGGGTTTTGTGAATGCCTTTCACACATCCAAGGTTGCCTAGAACAAGACAAAGACATGTGGCTTCCCAAGGCAATCCATGGCATTTCTCTAGGCCGGGTATTGAGGGGTCATTCAACCCTTTTGCCCTCTTCAAGAATTCGGCTGCACCAAGCCTCTTTTTTAGGAGATGATTTTTGGGATTCATGAAGAAATATGGACAGCATCTAAGGGGCCGAAAATGCTAGATTAACCTAGGACATTAAGGGCTAAATTTTATTTAGAAATTAAGCCTAATTTTCATGTCTTTTCAATTATTTTCTTAGCTCTATAAATACCCAAAGATTGTCATTTGTAAAAAAAAAGTTTTTTAGATTGAAGGAAAAAAATTTATGAACATTTGTTCATCGAGTTGAGCTTGCCTCCTCTTCACTTTCGAGTTTTCGATCTTGACTTATCAAGCTTGCTTGTGGCGTCTATCGATTCTCTTCCATTTAATTATACCATTGGTTCTTACTTCACTAAGTAACGAGTCTTTGGTCCATATCGACTTCCATAACTCCACCTTGAACAATATAGAAACCGGGGTGACGTTTATTAACGTTGAATCGTTTCTCTGTTTAAGTTCTTTCTCCCGTTTCCACCAAAATATCAAACTATCATCTATCCTTTGTTTTTATTGTTAAACCGAACCTATCCTTTTGAAGACGGTACGTATCATTTGATACCAGATCGTATCTTCTAAATAAATTCACTAAAAGCTTCCGCAAACTTAGTTATCTTCCATAGTTTTCCCATTAATTCTCGAAGGCTTGAATCACTCCTCGTAGACGATTGGGCAATCCGCATACGTGACGACTCCATCCCGAGCCGGGCCCGTATCATCTGGTATCAGAGCTACAAAACGAGGACAGCCGACGACCATCGTGAAGCCAAAAGTTAGTCCGTAAGTTTATAAAAAAAGTTCAAAAAAATCGAAAAAAAATCAAGTTGTAATTTGTGTTTCTTGTACTTCATATTTGAAGTTCAAAAAAAAAAAAACAAAAATTTCAAAAAAAAAGAGTAAAAAAAAAGAAATACGAAAATTCAAAAAAAATACGAGTTAAAAAAAAGAGAGTGTGTGTGGAATTTTTTTTTTAAGTTTACAAGTGTTGTTTCATTACTTCTTTCCTGATAACAAAACCACCCCTCTACCATCTTTCCTTCTACCCGACCCATCAATTTTTTTTTCTTTGCTTTGGCCTACCCGAGACCAAAAAAAAAATTTCTTTTGTTTAGCCACCTTATACCCGACAACAAACCCTTGTTACCCATTTTGAAGTCGACCCTCAAGCAGCAAATGAGTCTTTCGGAAACGAAATATTAATTTGTGAGAGCGAGAGAAAACGGTTAAAGGCAAGAGTATTGACATTAGAGAAAAAGCCATATTCGAGTGAAAACACGAATGTGAGCGATTTTTCTTTTCGAGTGACTTGTGAGATTTTTGTGGTAAGGTACTTTAATTTTTGTTTGTTTATTTTCCTTCTTTATAACCGTGTATTTTCTTTAGCAAAAAAAAAATGTCTCAAGAAGAGTTCTCATCCGATGACTACCAATACTTGTTGAACGGAATGCGAAGAGCCATAAATGCCAAGTTTGACAAGTTGGAAAAGCGCTTGGATCGGATCGAGGAACGAGACCAACAAGATCGACTTTCTTCAAGTCGAAGGACGGAGTCAAGGTCATCTCGAAGGCACACTTTCGAAGAATGTTCGAGAAGAGACTTTGATCGAGATTCTTATTCCTCAAGAAGTTCGAGACAATATTCCTCTACGAAAGATTTTTCTCGAAGTAATCCAAATCATTCGATGAGGAATTCAAGGCGAAATAAAACGATTAACGAGTGTGAAGCCTATTACGAAGATGAATACGCAAGCACGAGTTATTCGATTTATGATTCCGGGATGTCACGCTCAAGGAATCTTCCACGAAGCGATCGTGATATCTATGAGAACATTGTTTCGATCTTAGAATCGAATCCACCCATTTTTGATTATTTTGAATCTTCCTCTTGTTGTAATAAAAATGAAAAAAAAAGAATTTGAAAAAGAGAATAAAGAAAATGAAAATAAAGAAAATGAAAAAGAAAAAGAAAAAGAGAATAAAGAAAAAGAAAATAAAGATGAGAGAAAAGAAAAAGAAGAAAAAGAAAATAAGATTGAAAAAGAAAGTGAAAAAGAATTGGAAAAAGAAACGAGAGAACAAGAAGAACGAAAAGAAGAGAGAGTTGATTTGACTAACTCAATTAAAGTTTGCTCTTCTTCTATTTCTTTCTTTCAGGTTCCTGATAATTCGGTCGACGGTTTCCAACTTCAACACCTTCCCGAAGGAAAGCGTTTTCATTTGATTGAAAAAGGTAAGGAAGGTAAGCATTTTGAAGCAATTCAATCTGTATCAAATTTTTGGTATTACGATGATTTTTCTCTTAATCCTCATTTGTTTGATTGTGGTTACTACGAGATTAATTCATTGTCTAATACGAGAAATTTGAGTATTTGTAAATCGGTTTTGAAACATGTTAAGAGATTTGATCGTTCGATTTTAAGTTCGCATAATTCTTATTGGTCTAGCATGTTTGATTTTTCAAAACCGTCGGCCCATCTTGATTCAAATAATCAAATTTATGTTTTTAAACTGGGCATATGTTCTGATTTGTTTTATGGAAAGCTCAAGTATCATCCGGTAAGTTTGGAAAAATTCTATCTTTTTGATACTTGGTCTTTGAATAAGGTAACAGATTTTGTCCATTTTGTTTTTAATTTTTATTCGTTCCTTAAACAATTCTTATGGTTGTTCACCTACCATTTGAAAAGGGTTGAATCAAACACGCAGCTTTGATTACACTACAATCCCGAGAAAAGAAGGTTTGTGTTGCTCAACCAAGGTAAGAGTGAACTTCATCTTTTTACACATCAAGGTGAGTCGATTGAACTTGTTGATGCAGCTTTGCCTTCTTCGAGTGACGATAAGGTTTGCGTTGATGAATTTGTTGTTACCAAACATTTAGATCATGTTATGATTAATCACTCTATTATGACTATTTGCATGCGATTTAATTGTTTGGTGATGATCATGTTGGGTTTGCAAGTGTATTTAAAATATTTCTTGCTAACTCATGATTATATCTTTCAGGTGTTGAGATTATCATCTATCCCATTTGATCGAGGAAAGACGAGCAAGGAGTTTTTCTCTAAAAACCAACGGGTCGATTCGAGGACGAATCGTCTTGAAGAGGAGAGGGATGATACAGGCACGCCTGGGGCATCCATCGACTTTTCAAGTCGACGAAGCTCGACACCAAATCTTTATTTTTTATGCTTTAAATAAAATTGAGTCTTTTAATTACCGGAAATTAAATTGCTGATTTTAATTAAATAAATTAAACACCTTAATTTATTTAATTAATTTTTGGTTTACAGCAAATTAATTTTTAATTTTTCTTAGTCTAAATTAATTTTGTTTCATGTTTTAATTGATGTTTTAAAGTTGTTTAAAGTAAAATTAAAGTGCAGATTTTTTTTTAAATAGGGGCTGCCATTTTTAGCTAAATGGCATTTAAAGTGTCCATAAAAGTGTCCTAATGTTTAGCTGAAATTTTGGACAACCTAAAGGCCTCATCTAATTCATGTTTCTTAGCTTAAAACATGTTTTAAAAGTGTTCTTTGCTGCTGGAAACTTAAAACCCGAAATTGTCATGTGCAGGTATTTTTTTGGGGCATCTTTTAAAAGCATGTGCAGCAACTCCACTAAAGGAGCCTTGGGAGCATACAAGGGACATTGGGGGCTGCTTTTGTGCTCCCCAACACGTCCATTAAGGGGACAATTTGCAGCAATTTGGGGACATATTCAAATGACATGCTGGTGCATATTTCTGGCAAACATGTTGGCCAAAAATCAATGAAATGTTGGTCACCAAATTGATGCTTGTTTTTGGACGAAAATTGATGATAAATGCTGCCACTTTTCAGCCAAATTAATGGAGACACAAAAGAATGATATTTGGGTTCTCCAAGGCACATTAAAGGAAGTGAAACATGTTGGAAGAATTAAAGAAATCAGCAGCATGCATGATGTGTTTGGACGGCATTGAATAGAGCAAAAGTAGGCTGACCTTTGGTGTTTTCAAGGGGACAAGGCTTGGACGAATTTTAAGGAGGATGTTGGAATAGCAAAAAGCATGCGTGAGGCACCATAAAATGCCATGTTGGAGCATGTTTGAATGCCTTTTTCGTGAACTACAAAAAGGCTGACTTTTTCAACTTCCAAGGTTGTCTAGGGACAATTTCGTGAATGATAAAGGGAGCCTAATTCAATGGCTGTTGGGTTTTGTTTGCTTCGTGCAAACAAAGGACACATTTAAGCATGCATTTAAGGGGTCAATTCGTGAACCAAGAAGGCTAATTGTTGGCGTCTCCAAGGTGCCTTTTTCAGCATGCTAATCCTTTTTTTTAAGACCCCTAGGACATGGCAAAAGCCATTCGGCTCCCAAGAGCAAACCACACAAGTTCCTAGGCCGAATATTAAGGGAACATAAGCATGACCATTGGAATTCCCCTTGGCCGAATATCAAGGAATATTTTCATGATTTTTAATGCCCCATGCATGGGCGTTAAATACAATGGCTGATGGGGTTTTGTGAATGCCTTTCACACGTCCAAGGTTGCCTAGAACAAGACAAAGACATGTGGCTTCCCAAGGCAATCCATGGCATTTCTCTAGGCCGGGTATTGAGGGGTCATTCAACTTTTTTGCCCTCTTCAAGAATTCGGCTGCACCAAGCCTCTTTTTTAGGAGATGATTTTCAGGATTCATGAAGAAATATGGACAGCAACTAAGGGGCCGAAAATGCTAGATTAACCTAGGACATTAAGGGCTGAATTTTATTTAGAAATTAAGCCTAATTTTCATGTCTTTTCAATTATTTTCTTAGCTCTATAAATACCCAAAGATTGTCATTTGTAAAAAAAAAAGTTTTTTAGATTGAAGGAAAAAAATTTATGAACATTTGTTCATCGAGTTGAGCTTGCCTCCTCTTCACTTTCGAGTTTTCGATCTTGACTTATCAAGCTTGCTTGTGGCGTCTATCGATTCTCTTCCATTTAATTATACCATTGGTTCTTACTTCACTAAGTAACGGGTCTTTGGTCCATATCGACTTCCATAACTCCACCTTGAACAATATAGAAACCGGGGTGATGTTTATTAACGTTGAATCGTTGCTCTGTTTAAGTTCTTTCTCCCGTTTCCACCAAAATATCAAACTATCATCTATCCTTTGTTTTTATTGTTAAACCGAACCTATCCTTTTGAAGACGGTACGTATCATTTGATACCAGATCGTATCTTCTAAATAAATTCACTAAAAGCTTCCGCAAACTTAGTTATCTTCCATAGTTTTCCCATTAATTCTCGAAGGCTTGAATCACTCCTCGTAGACGATTGGGCAATCCGCATACGTGACGACTCCATCCCTAGCCGGGCCCGTATCATAAATGAAATGAGATGATATGTTAAATTATATTTGGTTAATTATATCTTGGTATGTGAATCTTAACATGTTATGTATTGATGATGTAAACGATTCAGGTTTAATCATTTCGCATAGTTGGAATGATGGAACAAGGAAAAGGGTGGTTAGTTCTATGTTATAAATATGATTTCTAAATTAAATTCACAGGTATATGATGTTTTTGTTTTACGAACCTACTAAGTTTTACGTAAGCTTACTCTATTTGGTTTTCTTCCTTGTAGATTGTCAGACTCGTGCTGTCAATTGGAACTTCATTGAGATCACACTATCTAGCAACTCTTTCAGTAGCTATTCTTTTATTTTGATTCGGTTATAAGTGACATGAGATTATGATAATGAAATGAGAATTCACTAAAAATATATGTGAGAAATAGTTAGCCTATTAATTGTTCGGGCAAGGTCGAGCCTAACTAGCATGTCATCGGATAGGAAGAGTTCAGGTTTATACCCCATTTGTTAATTTTACCGACCAATGTTGGGCACATTTATTTTTTGGTTTTACCGACCAATGCAGGGCGCAATTTTATTATTACGGATTTACTCGTCAGGCACTAGTTGCCAAATTGGTGTGTTGGTTGGATTCGCGTATACATCCAAGTCTAAGTCACGTTAATAGGGAAATAAAGATGGAAATCAAAATAAGGATATATATAGATAGAATGAAAATATAGATGTATATGATATTTGAATGTATACTATGAAAATTTAAAAGGCGAATGTTTATGAAATCAATGAAAAAAGGGAAATGGAATGTTTATTAGTGAAATGGGTTGAGTAATGATATATGAAGTGATTTGTTATGAATTCATATAGTGAGATGTGTTAGAATAAGCGATTTGTTATGAATGTTTATTAATCTTATTCACTTGAATGTTTTATGATACGTTTAAAGTTTAGATTATAAAAATACCACTGAGTTATACTCAGCATACGGTTTTGTTCTCTGTGCACAGGTTAAGTACTTTGCGGTTCAATTGTTGACTCAACATCTAGTGGCAATTCTGAACTCAAGTGTTGGTGATGTGTTTATTTTTGTCTTGGCATGTACTTAGGAAGTCTTTTGGTTATATTGAATATTTTTTATCTTGTTGGCATTTTGGAAGTGTATGTATATATGTATAATAGTCATGTTGTTGATATTTGGTTAGGTTTCTTGAGTTACTTGCCCAATACACTAATGGTTTAGATATAGCATGCTATGTGATGGGATTTTGGTTGATGCATGGGTATAGTATAGAATGATGAATGGTATGTTTAGATTATGCCTAGGTGATCTCTTGGTAAGTTGATACTTTAAACATGAGATTGTTGAATGGGTATTTTATGATTAAGTATGTGATAGTGAAATTGTCATGGAAGATTTATTGAATTGGTTAAACATGGAAGTTAATCATGTAAGCTAGTTTGTAATTTTTGGATAGTTGTGAAGTGTTAGTATGTGATTATGTTGCATATGAATAGTTATGTCGTAGGTTGATTAATTTCATATCTATAATTGTATTTGAGAGTACCATTTGAATTATAGATGATTTTAGCATGAATTAGACATGTTAAGGATAGGACTTTACCATTTATGAACTTAAGTATCCATATTTTGGCATTTGGTATTGATACTTGACCATATGAATAGTTTCAAAAAAAAATGCCAAAATAGTATCGATATTTATATACTTTTTCCATAAAATATCAATACCAAAAAATAAATATCACATTTGTTTTGCATAACAAATAGAAACGTGATTTGGTATCAATTTTTAATAAGGTATGATACAGTATTGATACCCAACAATTAAATATGGATACCAACTTTAAAACTTTAACATTTTGAAATCTTTACAATTCAAGCCTATTTCATGCCTAGATTTCACAATTAGATCCACATAGATTACAAATTGTTATATTAGATTATATGTGATTTGATGATAATTAATTGATATTTTCATTAATAAATTACATGTAAATTGTTTGTTATTTTTTTGTAGCATCCTTTTACTCGACTTCGACGACCAAGTCAGGTTAGGGGTGTTACAGAGGAGATTAAAAGGGAAGCTCGTAACACTTTTCAAACGGAAGACAAGCAATTTAGGGGTCGCCAGAATGTTCGCAGCCAGTAGGGTCCTCTTTCTTAGAGTCTTATTCGTAGAATGAATCACCAAGGGCATTCCAGAGGCTTCAAGGAGAGCACACTAGAAGGTATGTTCCTCATTGAAAATTTGAAGCTTACACTCCCTTAAATGCTACACGTACCTACATTCTTAGTCAGGTCAAAAGTTTGGGCATTTTGCCAAGCCCTTTCACCCATGCAACGCAATCAGTCTAGGGCCAACTCGAGGGCAAGATGTCATTTTCATAATGATAGGGGGCACAAGACCTAGGATTGTTTCTCTTTGAAAGATATTATAGAGAAGATAGTTAGAAATACTGATCTAAAAGATTTTAAGGCTCAAGATGCCTCACCATCAAGTCAAAGTTCACGGGATGCTGATAAAGGTAAACAAAAAGTTACAGGCACAATACATGTGATAACTGGTACATATAAAGAGTGGACGACCTCTAACACGAAGAGGAAGGCTCATCTTAGAAGTGTGATGTCGACCAGTTCGTCGAAAAGGTTGAGTCAACAAGAGAAGTGGAAAGTAGAATTTAATGAAGAGGATGACGATTTGGTATGTGATAAGGAAGGAAATGACCCTATGGTCGTATCGGAAACTACAACAAGATTTGAAGTTAAAAGAATTTTGGTTGATAGTGGAACTGATGTAGCGGTGTTGACTTAGGACATATATTAGAATATGAGGATAAAGGAGCAAGCTTTGAAAAAGGCAAGCCCTTAGTATGGTTTTACGAACCATCCAGTCGAGTTGAAATGATGTATTACTCTACCTGTTACCTTAGGGTATGACGAGCACACCATCACAGAATATGTTCAATTTTTTATGGTAAACCATCCAATGGCTTACAATGCTATTATGAGATTGGCTAAAATGGTGATTGTTAATTTTGCATGAAGATTAAATTCCATACAAGGACGAGGATAGGTTTCATGAAATCTAACCAGCAAATAGCCAGTCAGTGTTACATGTTGTCAGTTAAGAAAATGCATGAATAGGAGTCACGGGGTCAGGGTTCGTAACAGGCACATGTAGCTAGATAGGTCTTAGATTTGGGCAGTCTGGATGTTAAAAGTGAAGAGAGAGTTCACAAGCTAGAGGCAGCAGAAGTCACAGAGACTTTGCAATTGTTTTATGATAACACAGGCAAGTTGGTAAGGATCTCATCAATATTAGAAGAAGAAGAAAATGAAGCCTTAGTGCGATTCTTGAGGGAGAATTCATACGTTTTTTCATGGTCAACTGTATACATGCTTGGTGTGGATCGTCAGATGATTTTCCATGATTAAAAGTGTCCCCTGAGGTCAAGCCAGTCAGGAAAAAAAGAAGAAGGTTTGCTCCACATGTTGCGGAGGCTATTAGACAAGAAGTAAAAAAGCTCTTTCAACAGAATTTGTCAGGGAGGTGGTGCACTTGGATTGGGTGTCAACTGTTGTGATGGTAAAGAAGGTCAATGGAAAATGGAGAGTGTGCATTGATTTTATTGGTCTAAATAAGGCTTGCACGAAGGATTGTTTTTCTTTGCCCTCGAATAATAGATTGGTAGATGCGCCCTCATGCCATAAGTTCATGAGTTTTATGGATGCATTCTTAGGTTATAACCAAATTTCCATGGCTCCAAAAGATCAGGATAAAATGACCTTTATCACAGAGGAGGGCTTGTTCTACTATCAAGTTATGCCTTTTGGGTTGAAGAACACAGGTGCAACCTATTAGAGGTTGGTTAATAAGATTTTCAGAGTACAAATTGGTTACAATGTGAGGTCGATGTTGATGACTTATTTGTGAATTGTTCTACTTTGAAGGGCCATATTAAGGATTTATATTAAGTTTTTCTTGTTTTACGAGCCTATAATATGAAGTTAAATCCAGAGAAGTGTGCTTTTGGTGTGAGAGTAGGGAAATTCTTAGGCTTCCTGGTTTCAAAAAGAGGCATAAAGGTCAACTCTGAGAAGATTCAGGTCATTCTAGATATGCCTCCCCCGAAGATTATTAAAGACGTTCAACACCTCACAGAGAGGGTAGTTGCACTCAACAGGTTTGTTTCTAGAATGGAAGATAAATGCTTACCTTTGTTTAATTCCTTGAGAACCTCTTTTAGTTGGACAGAGGAATGCCAAGCTCCTTTTTAAAAGCTCAAGTTGTACCTCACACCTCCACCGTTTTTGATGTCACATCGAATAGGGAAGACTCTTTATCTTTATCTGGCAACCTCTAAAGAAATGATGGCAGTTGTTTTGATTAGGACAAAAGGGGTTCTCCAATTTCCAGTGAATTATGTTAGCAAGGTGTTGCAGAACAATGAACAAAGGTAATCAAAGACATAAAATCCCATTTTTTCTTTAATCGTGACATCTTATAAGTTGCGACCCTACTTTTAAGCTCATCTAGTGATTGTCATGACTAGCCAACCCATCAAATACATATTGTCTAGAGTATATACTTCAGGTAGAATGAATAAGTGGGGAAGTGAATTGGTAGAATTTGGAATAGAGTATGCCCCAAGAAAAACTATCAAAGCTCAGATCATAGCCAATTTCATGGTGGAATGTTGTTTTGACAGATCACCAGACCGTATAAGTAACTTTTAATTTCAAACATTATTACTCACATAAATAATACAATAGTATGCCACATAATTGATTGAAAATCTACTTAACAAAATACTCATCTTATTTCATGATATTTCAGTAAAATATACATTTGGTTCTAAAAACTTTTTTCTATTGATTATACAAGATGTAGTAGTTAGCACATCACAAGGACAAACTATCTCAGCTGTGAAGCCAAAGTGTTGGATTTTTTATGTGGATGGCTCAACAACGAAGATAGGATCTGGGCCAATGAAATGAGTGGCAATATGGGTTATCCTTCAGTTTCCAAGCATCTAGCAACTCTGCATATTATGAGGCATTAATTTCAGGACTACAACTGGCTCTAAAGTTAGGGTGAGGGGATTGGTAATACACATTGGTTCTCAGCTAGTAGCGATGCAAATGAATGGGGAGTATGAAGTAAAAGAGCCAAGCCTAAAGAAGTACCATGCCATAGCCACCCAGCTACTCGTTCAATTTGACAAGGCATAAGTTAGATAGTTATCTAGGACAGAGAACACCTAAGCTAAAGTTTTGTCTAAGTTAGCATCCTCTATTACTATTGAGCAAGGAGGAAAAATTTTGTTAGAGCATAGAGCCATCGCAAGTTGTAACACCCAACAAGTGCTCAATCTGATTTAGGAAGAAACGTGGATGACCCCCATAGTACAAGCCCTACAAGGGGAAACTCACTACCTCAACAAAAAGGAGCTCACCAAAATACAACACAAGGCTGCGAGGTACGATGTTATTATTTACATTTAATACATCCTTTTATCTACAAGTTACTCAGTCCTCATTCAATTAAAATCATTTTATCTATCACCTTTAGATATATCTTATTGGAGGGTGTGTTTTATAGAAAAGTTTACTTCCAACCACTTTTGAGATGTCTTGCTTTCACTAAAACTAAATATGTCATGAGAGAGATACATGAAAAAATATGTGGCGATCATCTGGGTGGAAGTTTGTTAGCACAAAAGCTTCTCAAGTAGGGTTATTATTGACCAATTATGATGAAAGATGCACACCATATGGTTCGCACTTGTGATTTCTGCCGAAAACATGCTCAAGTGTAGCAATCACCAACTGAGCCTCTACAAGTAATATCTAGTCTTTGTCCATTTGCAACTTGGGGAATAGATATTTTAGGTCTGTTTCCAATAGACACAATTTAGATGAAAATCATAGTTGTAGTTGTGGACTACTTTACTAAGTGGATAGAAGATGAAGCTCTTGCGACAATCACAGAGAGACAAATGAAGTCTTTTCTCTGGAAATCCATTGTTTGCAAGTATGGCATTCCATGTCTAATTATAACAGACAATGGAACTCAATTCCAAGGAAAATTCAAGAATTTTTGCAAGTACCTACAAATTGCTCTCGCTCAAAGCTCTGTAAAAACTCCCCAAACAAATGGTCAAGTGGAGGTAATGAAAAAGAAAATTCTAATGGATTTAAAGAAAAAGGTTGATGAGGCCAAATGTGCTTAGTTAGAAGAGCTTCTAGGAATTACATAGGCCCTTTGAACCTAACCTCACATAGCAACAGGAGAGACAACATTTTCATTGGTATATGGGGCAGAGGCGGTCATCCCTACTAAGATAGGCCTATGATCACATAGGACACCTTATTTTGATGAAAATGCCAACCAAGAGGCTATTAGACTCAACTTAGATCTCATCGATAGAGTTAAGAAGACAACAAAAATTAGAAATGTTGTGCAAGCTCAACAAGTCACTCGATACTATAATTCTAGAGTGAAGAACAAATAGTTTCAAGTAGGCGATCTGATTTTGGGAAATACTGAAGCCAGTTTCCTAGCATTGCAGAAAGGAAAAATGGCCCCTGATTGGGAGGGTCCTTTCAAAGTTGTCAAAACAATAGGTTATGGAGCTTATAGAATAGCAAAAATGGATGGCCCTGTTCAACCTCTTATATAGAATGCACACCATATAAAAAATATTATTATGAATGTTCTACTCTCTTTTTCAATAATGATATACTCTTTGCAAATGTTATTTAGTTTTTTTATCGTGAACAATCTTCTCTAAGTTTGCTAATTTAATATCGCTGCTCCAAAAAGCTAGGTTTCATTTGATTTACTATCATGAACAATCTTCTCTGAGTTAGCTTATTTAATATCGCTACTCCAAGCAGCTCGCTAATTTAAGATCACAGCTTAAGTTTATTTGATTTTACTATTATGAACAATCATCTCTAAGTTAGCTGATTTAATATTGTTGCTCCAAATGGTTCGCTGATTTAAGATTGCAACCTAAGTTCATTTAATTTACTATCATGAACAATCTTCTCTGAGTTAACTGATTTAATATTGCTACTCCAAACGGCTCACTGATTTAAGATCTCAACTTGAGTTCATTTGATTTACTATCATGAACAATCTTCTTTGAGTTAACTGATTTGATACCGCTACTCCAAACGGCTCACTCATTTAAGATTGCAACCTAAGTTCATTTGATTTACTATCATGAACAATCTTATCTGAGTTAATTTATTTAATATTGTCGCTCCAAACGGCTCGCTGATTTAAGATCACAGTCTAAGTTCATTTAATTTACTACCATGAACAATCTTCTCTGAGTTAGCTGATTTAATATCGCTACTCCAAACGACTAGCTAATTTAAGATCGCATCCTAAGTTCATTTGATTTACTATCATGAATAGCCTTTGATCGTCGAATTCAGAGTTTTAAATTTATAATGAGAATGATCAAACCTAGAAACTAACTCTAAGAACGATTTGAGGCAAGTGCACCTATCGAACAGTAGTATAGTTAAGGCAAGACCGAAATGTCGAACCCAAAGGAACTAAAAGTACTAATACTAACCTTCTTTTTATTATCTAGCCTAAAATAATTGAAGTTGTTGTTTTAATCTAAATTTAACTAACTACTAAGCTAAAGACGCAAAGAAAAAAAAAAAAAGAATGAATTGGGGAAATACTGTTGGGAAAACTCAGTTGATTAAGATGATACCCTTAGGAAGAATCCACCTAGACTTCACTTGTTATCTAACACTGAACCAGACGATGTATTCACTTGACTTGATCTGTAAGATTCCCTAAGTTATATTAAACCCTCTCTCGAGGCGAATAATGTCTAACTCTAGGTTGATTAATTGAAATCTCTTTCTAATTAAAACCCCTAGAATCGCATTAACTCGATATATGGACTCCCATATTAGGTTTCACCTTAATCTGGCAAAATCTCGTCACCCTATCTCTAGGCGTCGATCAACTCCGCTTAATTATGCTAGATCTACTCTTAGGCAGGGACTTTTGCTCCTCCACCTAAGCACATTCAACTTGAATCAATATCCCGGAAATATTAACGCAAGAATTAAGCATACATAATTAAGAACAAATCAAGTATTTATCATATAGTTCAGAAAATGATAACAAGATCCATCTTAGGTTTCATCCCCTTCAGGTATCTGAAGGGTTTAGTCCATAACAATAAAAGAAAATATCTCAAAAGAAAAGATAAAACAAAACATAAGAAATCCCTAAAACCCCTAAAGGAATTGAAGGAGAGATCCGCCGTCTTGATTAGAATCCCGGCTTCTTGAGATGGATCAACTGGCTATCTTCGAGTGTTTCCCACAAATCTGACCTTTCTGGCTCGGCTCCTTGGCCTAGCTAACCGCCCCCTAACTAAAGCCTTGGATTCCGGCTTTTGGCGAACTCCCCTACAAGTTGCCCTTTTGGGTGTTTATATAGTATTTGAGATGCCTTACTTGGTCCCTAAGTATCCTAATTCAAGTAGAATTCCTACTAGGGTGTTTGAATAGGCTTTGGAATGTGTTTCTTTACCTCCAAGTATCCAAATCCGAGTAAAACTCCTCTTGGCCGCAGCAGGGAATGCCCATGGCACACGCCCGTGTGAATCATGGTCAGGCCGTGTTCGAGGCTGTTGAATGGGGCACGGCCGTGTGGTCTTGGGCCCAGGCCGTGTGGATTTCGTGATATGGCCCATTTACTCCATTTTGGGCCCGTTTTACATTCTTTTCATCATGCGGTGCTCTCCTAAGTGTAAAACATGAAAACAAAGGATTAAGAGTACCAAATTACATAATTCAAGGCTTAAATCATCCAAAAGCATGCTAAATGTGGGCTTAAAATATGTTGCTTTTACGATTTATCAAATACCCCCACACTTAAGCTTTTGCTTGTCCTTAAGCAAAATTCTCAACTTACAATTAAAACGAATTTCATCGATTCATAATGTTCATTAATAATGTTTCATCATAATTCAAAGAATTCATACATGGATAATTCAACTCAAAGAGCCCTAAAGATTCAAACAATCAAAGTCATACACTTATAGCCCGAAAACATAGGCGTTTCCCTTCATCTAAATAATTACCCCAGATTCAAAATCGACAAGAATTGACATCCTCATTAAAGATTCACTCAAATCACTCGTAGTGTTTAAGGTTTAAAATTAAGCACTCAAAAGTCAAACATAAAGAGTTAATCCCATAGGCTTGCATGAAAATCAAATCTCCACCACTAAAATATGAGATGTGATCGTTGTGTCGAGTTTTAAAATTTATAATGAATGAGATCGAACCTGGAAACTAACTCTGACAACGATTAAAGGTAGGTGTACCTATCGAACAATAGTATAGCTTAGGCAAGACCGGATTTATCGAACCCAAAGGAACTAAAAGTACTAATACTAACTTTCTTTTTATTATTGAGCCTAAAATAAAGTGAAGTTTCTTTAATCTAAATTAACGACTACTAAGCTAAAGACGCGAAGACAAAAAGAACGAATTGAGAAATAACTTGAAGAAAAACTCAGTTGATCACGACGATACCCTCAAGAAGAATCCACCTAGACTTCACTTGTTATCTAACACTGAACCATATGATTTATTCAGTTAGTCTGATCCGTAGGACTCCTTAACGTATATTAAACCCTCTCCCGAGGTGAATAACGTCTAACCCTAGGTTAATTAATGGAAATCTCTTTCTCGAATAATAACCGCCTAGAATAGCAGTAAATCGATCTATGGACTCCCATATTAGGTTTCACCCTAATCCAACAAAATCTCGTCACCCTATCTCTAGGCGTGCGATTAACTCCGCTTAATTATGCTAGATCTACTCTTAAGCAGGGTCTATTCCTCCTCCGCCTAAGCACATCAAATTTGGATTAAGCTCACATAATTAAGAACAAACTAAGTATTTATCATATAATTCAGAAATCAATAACAAGATTCATCTAGGTTTCATCCCCTTCAGGTATATGAAGGGTTTAATTCATAACAAATGAAGAAAACATCTCAACAGAAAAGATAAAACAAAACATAAGAAATCCCTAAAATCCCCTGAAGGAATTGAAGGAGAAATCCGTCGTTTTGAGTAGAATTCTGGCTTTTTGGGATGGATTAGCTGGCTAACTTCGAGCGATTCCCACAACTCTGACCTTTTCGACTTGGCTCCTTGGCCTAGCTTGACGCCCCTCAAAGGTGGTACCTATGGGGTATATATAGGCTCTTGGAATGCGATTCTTTCTCCCTAAGTATCCTTTTCTGACTAAAATTATTCATTGCCACGGCAGGGACACGGCCATGTCACACGCCCGTGTGACGAATCTTTGAGACATGTTCGGATTTCTTAATTGAGGCACGGCGATGTAAATCGGGGGTGAGGCCATGTGATGTTTGGGCCAGGCTGTGTGAATTTCGTGATATGGCCCATTTACTCCATTTTGGGCCCGTTTTATGTTCTTTTCATCCTCGGGTGCTTTCCTACGTATAAGACATGAAAAGAAAGGATTAAGAGCACCTTTTTATATGAATCAAGGGATAAATCATCCGAAAACATGCTAAATGTGGGATTAAAATATGTTACTATTACGGTTTATCAAATACCCCCACACTTAAGTTTTTGCTTGTCCTCAAGCAAAATTCTCAACTTACAATTATAACGAACTTTCCATGATTCATAATTCCTATCAACAATGTCTGATCATAATTCATAGATAATTTATACATGGATGATCTAACTCGAAAAGTCCTAAAGATTCAAACAATCAAAGTCATACATTTGTAGCACAAAAAAGTAGGTGTCTCCCCTTATCTAAATAATTACCTTTGATTCAAAATCGACAAGGATTGGCATCCTCACTAAAGATTTACTGAAATCACTCGAGGTGTTTAAGGTTCAAAATTAAGCTCTCAGAAGACGAACATAAAAAGTTAATCCCACAAGCTTGATTGAAAATGAAATCTCCACCATTGTAATATGAGATGATACACAAATCAAAAGGTCTTTAACATGGTTGTAACGGGGCTAGGGTTAAAGGTGTGGATAAAGGCTGAATTAGAAGGTCAGAATTGAGATTGTCCTGACAAATTGCCTAACTAACAAAAATTGAACTAATCCTAAATAATTACATCAATTGAAAACTAATAATACGAGCTTTTTCCTCAAGATGTGGAATTTTAACATGTAAGCTCATTTAATTATAGACTAATAATGAATATACTTCGTTTTTTTTAAGAACAAACTAAATATTAGAAGGAATGAATCTATTACTTTAAAATAAAGATAACAGCTAGACAACACATCAAATCAACTCTCGATATAAGGGTAGTCAAAAGGAATGGTGATAACAATAAAGGGGTTTTGGGTTAATATTAGCTGGTAAGTCAATAAAAAGGGTCGTTAGGATCAACGGGGTTCACTAGGGGTTGGTTGTGAAGGTAGGCAATTTAGTGGAGTGAGTGGGTTAAAACCTAGGTGCCTTTATCATCTCAGTATATCAAATCATAGGTGTGGTCTCAACATGTATAATTGAGGCAAGTTCTAGAATAACAATTCATAGTTGATACACTCATAATCAATAAAGTGAGCATGAAAAAGAATATATGCTCTAATAGGCTCAAAATCTCACAAAAATTATGGGTGTTTTGACATCAACCTTATAAATTTCAAACTTCAAGATAATATTCAGATTCAACTCAACAACCTAGCAAAGATTTTAATTCTGAAAAATAGACTTATCATGCTTGATTCTCTAATATTCTTCTAATTTAATCATCAATGCACAATTAACTATGACTTAATTTAAAACATAATATTAAAAATCATAAATCATTAGAAATTTCATCCTAATTAGTAATATGAAAAATTTAATTAAAGACAAGACTAAATTTAGGGATTTGAGAATAATGAAGAAAGTTAGGTCGGATTTGATAATAATGCAGAAAGTTAGGCCCTTTCTTTAAATAAATATTCACCCCTCACACTTAAGATGTACATTGCCCTCAATGTACAAAGATAGATATAAGATTTAAGGGATAAATCAAAAGAGAAGGGGAAAGAATACTCCCTGAATTTTGGATGGAGTCCCTGGAGGATGGTAGCGATCGTGGAGTGTATGTTTGAAGGGGTTGGTCTGGATGACGATCCTGTGCTAGATGAAGAAATTGGGGAGCTCGTGAAGGATTAGCCAGGGTTTATTAAGACATAATTAAAATAAACGAAATATATAACTAAAAACAAGAAAGAAAAAGGAAAGGAGACTAAGAAGGAAAATAAAAGTAAAAGAAAAGAAAAATAGACCGAAGAGTCCTTATTGTTGGATGGTTCGTGAGGTGGGTGTGATTCCTAGGGCTGCTGTGGTGGTGGCGGTGGCGGAAGTGGCGTGATTCCCAAGCAGCCTGGCGAACTTGACACTAAGAAACTAAAATAAATTAAACTAAACTAAACATAAGATTGTCAAAGGGAAGGAAATTGAAGCAAAAGAGAAAAGAAACATAAAAACTAATTGGTCTCAAAGACCCTTGGCTTGATGTTTGGATGAAGCGGCCGGCATGAACTTATGTGTAAGGTCTCTTTTGGGGAGACTATGCTTGCCTTCTTCCGCTTCTTCGGCATAGTTCTAGTGTTGCTCAAGAGTTTGGACACCTTTTCTAAGGAAAGAAAAAAAAAAGAAGGAAGAAAGAAGATGTGGAGAAGGGGAAGGGCTGTGGGGTTTAAATAAGATCTCAAATCTGGCACGTTCCCACGCCCGTGGACCGAGGGCGTGTCGATGCACACGGCCGCCTCGTACGGCCGTGGTGAGGCTCCGTTCGTTTCTCCCACGCTCGTTAGCCATGGGCGTGATGAGTCGCACGGCCGTGTGTCTAGGCGTGTTGAATCACCATGGCCGTTTTTTAGCCAGCCACGCCCGTAGGTCACAAGTCAGTATGTTGGCACGGTTTCAAGGCACGGGCGTGTTCTGCCCGTGGTGTGCAAGTCAGTAGCTTCACGTGGTCGTGGGGCACGGTCGTGCCATTTTGTCGGTGCCCTTGGGGGAGTGGTTGGATCTGTGGTGTCGAAATTAGGTGGGATTTGATTCATACGGCCTCTGCTATATCAGTACTGGGATTCTGGTGGTCCACACGGTCGTGTGTAAGACCGTGTGGACTGGAATTCTGCACTTTTGTGTTAGTGTAAAACTAAATTTTTAGAAAAGAAAGAAGGAAAGAAAAGAAGCTAAAAATAAATTTGAAAGTAAATAGTGTTAGTGCTCGGGTTGCCTCCCGAGAAGCGCTCGTTTATAGTCTTAAGCTAGACTTTTCTCGTAATTAATAAAATCAAGGAGGTTTAAATGTTTGAATATCTTTCCTCATTCTTACAATTCTATTTTCTTGACAAAGTTTAAGTCGAGAAGTGTTTACCTTAGAGGTGTCGAATGTTGGATTGCTTACCTCGTCTGTTTCGTGCGGGAAGATTTTGTGTACCTTAAAAGAAATTTCTTCGTTTACTTTCAGGTCTGATGTGATGATGCGAGGATAGGCTTTGTCTATCAGTAACTGGTCTCCTATTTTGAAGTGATTCAATGTTCCTATGAGATCTTCTGGGGGCTCCTTAGGTTTTATTTCGGTCGGTTCCTGTTCCTCTTTGATTTGTGTTTCCTACTCTTTTAGTTTGTCGACCCTTAGGCTTTGTTCCTTATGTAATTCTATTTTGTCGGCTTGGGGTCTATGATTTGGCTCAGGGTTGTACCATTGTGGTGTTTCCTGCGATGAAGGTTGCACAAATTGATTATCAAATGAATTGTCTTTCTTACCTTCATCGATTGTTGTCCTGGCCGAGTCAAGAGCTTGAAGACTGATTGATTCGTTACCTACACAAAGTATGAGTTCTCCTGTGGCAACATCAATTTTAGTCTTGGCAGTTGCTAGGAATGGTCTTCCTAAAATTAAGGGGATTGAATTATCCTCATCCATGTCTAAGACAACAAAATTTACTGGGAAAACAAATTTGTCGATTTTTACAAGAATATCTTCGATAATGACCCTAGGAATTCTAATAGTTTTATCAGCTAATTGTATACTCATTCTAGTTTGTTTGGGCTTCCCTAGACTTAGTCGTTTAAACAGTGTATAAGGCATGACATTTGTACTTGTTCCTAAATCAGCTAACGCGTTATCAACATTTAGTCTACCAATTAAACAAGGAATAGTAAAACTCCCTGGATCTTTTTACTTCCTTGTAGTCTATTCTGTAGCATTGCTGAGCATACTGTGTTCAATTCCACATGTGGCTCTTCATCTAATTTGCGTTTGTTCGTCAAGAGCTGTTTGAAAAATTTCCTCGAATCTGGCATCTGAAAAAGAGCTTCAAGAAGAGGTAAGTTAATATGTAATTTCTTTAAAAGTTTAAGAAACTTACTGAACTGTTACTTTGTATCATCTCTTTTCATTGCTTCGGGATAAGGTATGCGAGGTTGGTACTCTTTGACTATAGGTTTTGGCTTTTCCTGTGTTGCCTCAAAACCTTCTTCTACCTTGTTTCCTTGTATTGGATTAGGTTCGTCTACCCCTGTACTATTATGAGCTGTGATGGCTTGAATTTGTTCCTTTGGGTTAATCTCCGTGTTACTAGGTAGACGTCCTATCGGTCGTTCGGACATCAATTTTGAAAGTTGTCCGACTGCTTTAGTGACTTCCCCTATTGACTTAGTTAGTTCTTCGATTCGGTTTTTGGTCTCCTCAGTCGATGTTTGTTGACTTTTAAGTGTTTTCTCGGTATCCCAGAGACGATTTTCTATGCTTGCCATGAATTTTGTCAGCATCTCTTCGAGGTTTGGCTTTCTCTCTTGTGGATATGGCTGATTTTGGAAATTTTGAGGAGGTTGTTGTCTTTGATTTCCTTGATTTCCTTGACCTCCCCATGAAAAATTTGGGTGGTTCCTCCAACCTGGATTGTAAGTATTACTAGAAGGATTATTATTGGATCTGAAATTATTACCTATATAGTTCATCTGTTCGCTCTCTACATCCGGTTGGTAAGGTGGGTACTCAGGATTCGCCACAGTTCCACTTGCGTTGCACTGTATGACTGGGTGTGCCTGCGAAGAACACAAACTATCAAGCTTTTTATTTATCATCTCTATCTGTGTTGATAGTGTGGTCACTGCATCGAGGCTGTAAACTCCGGCTAATTTTGTCGGTTTTGTCCTTGTAACTTGCCACTGATAGTTATTCAGTGACATCTCTTCAATAAACTCGTAGGCTACTTCAGGAGTTCTGTTGTTCAGGGTTCCACCGGCGGCTGAATCAATTAGTTGTCTCGTTGAGGGGTTTACACCATTATAGAAAGTTTAGACTTGTAGGCACAAGGGTAGACCATGGTGTGGACACCTTCTCAGGAGATCTTTGTATCTCTCCCATGCGTCGTATAATGTCTCTAATTCCATCTGCACAAAAGAAGAGATATTATTCCGTAATTTGGCCATTTTTTCCGGTGGGAAATATTTTAATAAAAATTTCTTGGTCATTTGTTCCCATGTAGTGATTGATCCTCGTGGTAACGAGTTTAACCACTGTTTGGGTATTCATTAATGAAAAAGGGAATAACTGAAGACGTATGGCATCATCAGAAACGCCATTTATTTTGAAGGTATCACAGAACTCTAAGAAATTAGCTATATGAGTGTTTGGATCTTCGTCCTGCAAACCATCAAATTGAACAAATTGTTGAATCATTTGTATTGTGTTAGGCTTTAATTCAAAATTGTTAGCAGCTATAGCAGGCCTAACAATACTCGATTCCGCTCCTGTTAAATGCGGTTTAGCATAATCAAATATAGTACGTGGAGCATTGTTTTCCCCCTCATCATGTGGTTGTGGGTTATTCTCGTCCATCCCTTCAGTAGGATTGGATCTGTCTTCTTGGTCTTCCTTTGTGTAATTTAGGGCTCGCCTGATTTCTCTGCGAGTCCTACGAACAGTAACTTCAATTTCACTGTTGTATACTAATTGTGCTTTCGGGTTCCTTCTAGTCATAAACTAGAGGTACCTGCTAGGAGAAGAAAGAAAATTTAGCAAAATCAAAATTTAACCTAAAAAAAATAAAAATAAAAGTAAATTGAAAAAATAAAAATAATGGCTAAAGTAATAAAAATAGAGCTTTCTTAATAATTTAGTTCCCCAGAAACGGCGCCAAAAACTTGATTGTTGTGTCGAGTTTTAAAATTTATAATGAATGAGATCGAACCTGGAAACTAACTCTGAAGTGTACCTATCGAACAGTAGTATAGCTTAGGCAAGACCGGATTTATTGAACCCAAAGGAACTAAAAGTACTAATACTAACTTTCCTTTTATTATTTAGCCTAAAATAAAGTGAAGTTTCTTTAATCTAAATTAACGACTATTAAGCTAAAGGCGCGAAGACAAAAAGAACGAATTGAGAAATAACTTGAAGAAAAACTCAGTTGATCACAATGATACCCTCATGAAGAATCCACCTGGACTTCACTTGTTATCTAACACTGAACCATACGATTTATTCACTTAGTCTGATCCGTAGGACTCCCTAACGTATATTAAGCCCTCTCTCGAGGCGAATAACGTCTAACCCCAGGTTAATTAACGGAAATCTCTTTCTCGAAAAATAACCCCCTAGAATAGCAGTAAATCAATCTATGGACTCCCATATTATGTTTCACCCTAACCCGGCAAAATCTCGTCACCCTATCTCTAGGCGTGTGATCAACTCCGCTTAATTATGCTAGATCTACTCTTAAGCAGGGTCTATTCCTCCTCCACCTAAGCACATCAAATTTGGATTAAGCTCACATAATTAAGAACAAACTAAATATTTATCATATAATTCAGAAATCTATAACAAGATTCATCTAGGTTTCATCCCCTTTAGGTATCTGAAGGGTTTAGTTCATAACAAATAAAGAAAACATCTCAAGAGAAAAGATAAAACAAAACATAAGAAATCCATAAAACTCCCTGAAGGAATTGAAGGAGAAATCCGCCGTTTTGAGTAGAATTCCGGCTTCTTGGGATGGATCAGCTGGCTAACTTCGAGCAATTCCCACAACTCTGTCCTTTTCGGCTTGACTCCTTGGCCTAGCTTGACTCCCCCTAAAAGGTGGTACCTAGGGGGTATATATAGGCTCTTGGAATACGATTCTTTCTCCCTAAGTATCCTTTTCCGACTAAAATTATTCATTGCCACGGTAGGGACACGGCCATGTCACACGCCCGTGTGACGAATCTTTGAGCCGTGTTCGGATTTCTTAATTGAGGCACGGCCGTGTAAATTGAGGGTGAGATCGTGTTCTAGATGCTCGACAAGGCATGGCCGTGTGATCTTTGGGCCAGGCCGTGTGAATTTCGTGATACATCCCATTTACTCCATTTTGGGCCCGTTTTATGTTCTTTTCATCCTCGGGTGCTTTCCTAGGTATAAGACATGAAAAGAAAGGAATAAAAGCACCTTTTTACATGAATCAAGGGATAAATCATCCGAAAACATGCTAAATGTGGGATTAAAATATATTACTATTACGATTTATCAAGATGATGCACAAATCAAAAGGCCTTTACGGGGTTGTAACGGGGCTTGGGTTAAGGTGTGGATAAAGGCTGAATTAAAGGGTTAGAATCGAGATTGAATTGACAAGTTACCTATCTAGAAATAATGAGACGATAATAAATAATTACATCAACTGAAAACTTGTCATACTAATAATAATATCCTAAAAGGAGCTTTCTTCTTCAATAATTGGCATTCAAACATATAATCTCATTCAATCACACAACTAATAATGAATATAATTTGATTTTTTTAAGAACAAATCAAATAATAATGGATGAATTTAGCTACTAAAATAATTAGGCAACCGATCAAATCAAATCTCAAAATAAGGGTAGTCAAAAAGAAATGGTGATAACAAATAGTAAGGGTTTTGGGTTAATATTAGTAGGTGAGTCAATAAAAAGGGTTGTTAGGATTAAACGGGGTACACTAGGGGTTAATTATGAAGGTAGGCTTTTTAATGGAGTAAGTGGGTTAGAACCTAGGTGCCTTTATCATCTCGGTATATCAAATCATAGGTGTGGTCTCGACAAGTATAATCTATGCAAGTTCTAGAATAACAAATCAATGTTGACACACTCATAATCAATAAAGTAGGCAAGAAAAAGAATATATGCTCTATAAGGCACAAAATCTCACAAAAATTATGGGTATTTGATGTCAAATAATATTATAATTAACCCCCTACACTTAAGATGTACATTGCCCTCAATATACAAAGATAGATAATATCAAAATAATCATAAAATCGTAAGATGGGGAGAGAAGTGAAACTTTCTGAATTTTGGATGAAGTCAATGAAAAGAAATTGGATAGGATTGGAGGTGAACGTGGGGAAGCGTCTCGAACCGTTTGAAATTGAGTCCTCGAAGCAGCTGTCCTGATTTTATTGTATCCTAAGCTAAATCTAAATGGTACGAATAATAAGCAGAAAATAAAGAAAAAATAAAAAAAAATAAAAAAATAAAAATAAAAGTAAATAATGGAAAATGAAAGAAGAAAGATAACGGGAAAAGGAAGGGAAGAAGGGGGTTAAATAGAAATTATGGATCTGGTAGTTGACCCCGCCCTTGTACCTTCCTGTGGTGGCCACATGGCCACGGCCACGGCCGTGTGGCATGGAAATCTATACTTTGATTAGTTTATGGTTAGGTGCTAAAAGGAAAAATAAAAGTAAAAAATAAAAAATGTAAAAATTAATGGGGTTAGTGCTCGGGTTGCCTCCCGAGAAGCGCTCATTTATAGTCTTAAGCTAGACTTTACCTCTCATTCGTATGGTCATGGTGGTTTGAGGAGGTACCTTTCTCATGCGATCAATTCGGTTATTGATATAAAACTTAAGTCGAGTAGTGTTTACCTTAAAGGTGCTGATTTTAGGACTAGTTACCTCGACTGTTCCATCTAGGAAGATTTTGAGTACCTGATCTCCTATCTTAAGCTGGGTTGTCCCATCATTAAGTTCGTCGTGGAGTCGCCTCGTTTTTACTTCGTGTGTTTTTAGTTTCTCTTTGAGGTGTGTCTTCTATTCGTCTAGTTCATCGATCTACAGCCTTCGTTCCTCATAAATTTCTTCTTTATCACCACGAAGTCTAGGATCTGGCATCTGCGAAAGAGCTTCAAGAAACGACAAGTTAATATGAAATTTCTTTGGAAGTTTAAGAGACTTACCGAATTGTTCCTCTGTGTGGTCTTTCTTTATCGTATTAGGGTATGGCACAAGAGCTTGGTACTCTGTAATTACCGGGTTTGGTAAATCCTGGCTTACCTTAACCTTACCTTCACTTACCAAAAGCTCTTGCCTTGGGTCAGATTCTACTAACCTTTCACTGTCATGAGCTGTTACAGTTTGAATTTGCTCTTTTGGGTTAGTTTTAGTGTTGTTTTGCAAGCTTTCTTGTGGTTGGTCTAAGATCGGCTTAGCAGGCTGACCTAACTAATCCTCGATCCCTTGAATCGATGCTTCTTGTTTCGTTTCTATATTGTGGTAGCGTGTTTCTGTGTTTGCTATGAATTTTGCCAGCATTTCTTCAAGGTTCAACTTACCTTCCTATTGGTGAGGTGGTTGTTGAAAATTTGGAGGAAGTTCCTGTCTTTGGCTACTTTGATCATCCCACGAGAAATTGGGATGGTACCTCCAACCTGCATTATAAGTGTCACCATAAAAATTATTTTGATGTCTAGAATAGTTACCCATATTGTGGACTTGTTCGTTCTCCATGCCATATCCGTAGGGTGGGAACTCAGGATTCGCCACGCCTCCTGGATTCGAGTCATATTGCATTACTGGGTGTACCTGCGAGAGGCTATACAAACCATCAATCTTTTTATTCATCATCTCTAGCTGGTTTGATAGCATGGTTATTCGGTCGAGGTTGTAGATATCGGCTACTTTTGTTGGCTTTGTCCTCATAACTTGCCACTGATAGTTATTTAGTGCCATCTCCTCTATCTGCCAAAATCAAATAAAAGAAAATTTAGCAAAGTAAAAAAAAATAAAAAAATTAAAAATAATAATGAAAATAAATTGCAATAAAAAAATGGCTAAAGTAATAAAAATTAAGCGTTCTTAATATTTTAGTTCCCCGGCAATTGCGCCAAAAACTTGATCGTCGAATTTAGAGTTTTAAATTTATAATGAGAATGATCGAACCTAGAAACTAACTCTAACAATGATTTTGAGGCAAGCGCACCTATCGAACAGTAGTATAGTTAAGGCAAGACCGGAATGTTAAACCTAAAGGAAGTAAAAGTACTAATACTAACTTTCTTTTTATTATCTAGCCTAAAATAATTGAAGTTGTTGTTTTAATCTAAATTTAACTAACTACTAAGCTAAAGACACAAAGACAAAAAAAAAGAATGAATTGGGCAAATACTGTTGGGAAAACTCAGTTGATTAAGATGATACCCTTAGGAAGAATCCACCTAGACTTCACTTGTTATCTAACACTGAACCAGACGATGTATTCACTTGACTTGATCCGTAAGATTCCCTAAGTTATATTAAACCCTCTCTCGAGGCGAATAACGTCTAACTCTAGGTTGATTAATTGAAATCTCTTTCTAATTAAAACCCCTAGAATCGCATTAACTCGATCTATGGACTCCCATATTAGGTTTCACCCTAATCCGGCAAAATCTCGTCACCCTATCTCTAGGCGTGCGATCAAATTCGCTTAATTATGCTAGATCTACTCTTAGGCACGAACTTTTGCTCCTCTACCTAAG
Source organism: Gossypium australe (assembly GCA_005393395.2). Taxonomy (NCBI): domain Eukaryota; kingdom Viridiplantae; phylum Streptophyta; class Magnoliopsida; order Malvales; family Malvaceae; genus Gossypium; species Gossypium australe. The sequence goes on from CM016614.1 coordinate 52,201,870, forward strand.
CACATTCAACTTGAATCAATTTCTCGGAAATATTAACGCAAGAATTAAGCACACATAATTAAGAACAAATCAAGTATTTATCATATAGTTCAGAAAATGAAAACAAGATCCGTCTTAGGTTTCATCCCCTTCAGGTATCTGAAGGGTTTAGTTCATAACAATAAAAGAAAACATCTCAAAAGAAAAGATAAAACAAAACATAAGAAATCCCTAAAACCCCCTGAAGGAATTGAAGGATAGATCCGCCGTCTTGGGTAGAATTCTGGCTTCTTGAGATGGATCAACTGGCTATCTTCGAGTGTTTCCCACAAATCTGACCTTTCTGGCTCAGCTTCTTGGCCTAGCTAACCACCCCCTGACTAAAGCCTTGGGTTCCGGCTTCTGCCGAACTCCCCTTCAAGTTGCCCCTTGGGTGTTTATATAGTCTTTGAGATGCCTTACTTGGTCCCTAAGTATCCTAATTCAAGTAGAATTCCTACTAGGGTGTTTGAATAGGCTTTGGAATGTGTTTCTTTGCCTCCAAGTATCCAAATCCGAGTAAAACTCCTCTTGGCCGTGGCAGGGACACGCCCATGGCACACGCCCGTGTGAATCATGGTCAGGCCATGTTCGAGGCTGTTGAATGGGGCACGACCGTGTGGATTTCGTGATATGGCCCATTTACTCCGTTTTGGGCCCCTTTTACGTCCTTTTCATCATCCGGTGCTCTCCTAGGTGTAAAACATGAAAACAAAGGATTAAGAGTACCAAATTACATAATTCAAGGCTTAAATCATCCAAAAGCATGCTAAATGTGGGCTTAAAATATGTTGCTTTTACGGTTTATCAAATACCCCCACACTTAAGCTTTTGCTTGTCCTCAAGTAAAATTCTCAAATTACAATTAAAACAAATTTCCTCGATATATAATATTCATCAATAATGTTTCATCATAATTCAAAGATAATTCATATATGGATAATTCAACTCAAAGAGTCCTAAAGATTCAAACAATCAAAGTCATACATTTATAGCCCGAAAACATAGGCGTTTTCCTTCATCTATATAATTACCCCTGATTCAAAATCGACAAGATTTGACATCCTCACTAAAGATTCACTCAAATCACTCGTAGTGTTTAAGGTTGAAAATTAAGCACTCAAAAGTCGAACATGAAGAGTTAATCCCATAGGCTTGCATGAAAATCAAATCTCCACCACTAAAATATGAGATGATACACAAATCAAAAGGTCTTTACGGGGTTGTAACGGGGCTTGGGTTAAGGTGTGGATAAAGGCTGAATTAAAGGGTTAGAATCGAGATTAAATTGACAAGTTACCTATCTAGAAATAATGAGACGATAATAAATAATTACATCAATTGAAAACTTGTCATACTAATAATAATACCCTAATACGAGCTTTCTTCTTCAATAATTGGCATTCAAACATATAAGCTCATTCAATCTGTAACACCCCTATCCCGAGTCCGTAGCTGGATTAGGGTTAGGAACGTTACCAGACAGATCAGAAACATTCAAATCATTTCATACATTTCATTCATCAATCATACATACAATGTCCCTTAAATAGGTCAACAAGACCTTAAGCATGCTTATAAACCGAGTTGGGACTAAACTGAAACACATACAAAATTTCATGGAAAATTAAAACTTTTCTAAGTTACAGGGTTTACACGCCCGTGTGGGCAGGCTATGTGCCTTCCACAGTTATTAGACACACCCGTGTGTCCTCCCCGTGGTCTATCCTGACTATACTCCCACGACCACCAAGCACGCCCGTGTGCCTTGGCCGTGGACTATACAGACTTGGCCCCCATGGTCACAAAGCACGCCCGTGTTCCCTGACCGTGGTCGATCCTACCAAAACCAGCACTGTTATCCAGCACCCCTGTGCTAAGGTCGTATACTACTAGGCCATTAACTGACTTGCTCACACGGTCACTAGGCACGCCCGTGTGCCATGGCCGTGTGGCATTATAGGTCATTTTACAAGACTAAAATACCACCCATTTGGGTCTCACCAACAACAACAATTACCAGCACATTTCATAAACATATGACCACCAAAGACATACCAAATATAACCATTTAATACCATGCATTCAATACCAATTCCAACCATGACAATTTCAAAGACTAAAACTCATATCATCACAAGCGTAATTCATTCATTTGCTTTCTCAAAACTTAACCATTTCATGTATCAACTAACCATGCCAAAACTTGCATCACATATCACATTCATTCAAAAATAATTTCTATACTTATAACTAACCAAATCACATGGCTAAGTTCATATAGCAACTTATACCAATACTAGCTTATACATGCCATATCTAGCTATATACTTTTTCGAAGTGTACCAAAAAGAGTTTAGTAGTGTGATGACGATCCTTGACGGTCCCAAGCCTTCAGTAGCTTTGACGACCTATAAAACAGTGAAAACACACAGAGTAAGCTTTCCAAAATCTTAGTAAGTCAATATACAAACAAACTTGGCATGGAAGGCATAGTCACAAATAAATACTTTGGCACATATCAAACACTTAGCAAACTATCACATATATGCTTTAATTCATATGCTATTGACCACATTTGCCACTTTCACAATTCAAGAATCATATAAGCACATAGCTCATCTCGCCTAAACTTTACATATCATATCATCAATTCCATATATATATAACATCATAGTAAGATCACACAGATGCTTACCTTGTATACACAATTAGTGTATAATCAGCGTACCTAAAACGAATTCACAATCACATAATTGTTCATAGCTCGGTTGCAATTCGTAACACAGACTCGCCCGTTGAACCAATAGGAATCTAGTAGGATACTCAGAAAGCTCGGAATAGTCGTACAATGCCAACGTCCCAGACGAAGTCTTACATGCACTCAGATATTGATGCCACTGTCCCAGACAGGGTCTTACACGAATCAGTATGATGCCGATGTCCCAGACATGGTCTTACACGTAAAGCTCATATCAATGCCAACGTCCCAGATGTGGTCTTACACGTAAAGCTCATATCGATGCCTACGTCCCAGACGAGGTCTTACACGAAATCTCAAATCAACGCCAACGTCTCAGACGTGGTCTTACATGATAAAACAGAACAGATACCTATGTCATGACATAGCTAATCCTATCTATTCCTAGGTTCGTACGGGACTTCTCGGACTTAGTCACTATATCTATCTTATCTCGGAATTCATATGTATAACCTCTCATAAGCATCCATCATCAACATTAGTCATATGAACACTTATAATTTCATATAAGTACGTTTATTTGTATAGTGACTTACCTCGGATTCGGTTTATCGCAATGAAAACGGCTACTCGTTTACTTTCGCTTTCCCGCGATCTAAGTCTGTTTTCCTCGGTTCTTGATCTAAACATATTCAGAATTAACCTCTTTATTCACTAATTCATTCAATTCAATCCGTACACACATATTTAGGGCTATTTGCAAATTAACCCTCATATTTGCACAATTTATCAATTTAGTCTATTTTTCTAAAAACATCAAATTCACAAAATCAACATATACACATACTTAGCCGAATGCACATATATATCATACAAGCCCATATTTTCCATCAAATTAGCAATTTAGTTCCTCAATTTGCTATTTTCACCATTTAGCCCTATTTAGCTAAATTCATCAAAACTTCAAAAACAAAGTATGTTCATCTAGCTTAAAACTTTCATTTAACACCATAAATCATCACAATGCTCAACATAACATCAATGGCATTTCTCATGAACAACATCAATTCACAAAATTGAGACATGGGTTTTGTAGCTCTCAAAGCAACGATTGCAAAAACGTAGAAATTATCGAAAATCGACTAAAAACTTACCTTAAATCAAGCTTGTAAATTGCCGAATGTATGAGAGCTTTTAAACCTTTCTTTTCTTTTGATTTTCGGTGGAGAATGTATGATTGAACTCCACTTTCATGTTTCTTTTATTATATTATAAATATAACTTATAAAATAAATATAATATAACTTCTAACTTATAAAATAACATATAAAAACATGTTATAAAACCATGTTGCCGTCCACTATAAATAAAAATGGGCTATTTGCCCTTTAAGGACTTCACTATAATAAAGCCATCTCAATTTGATCATTAATCAAATGAAAAGTCACTTTTAAACTTTATGCAATTTAGTCCTTTTATCAAATTAAACACACAGACAGACGAATTAGCTTACGGAAATTTAGCACATGCTAATTCACATATCAACGACACAGGGAATAATATTAAAATATTATACGGACTCGAATTTGTGGTCTCAAAACCACTATTCCGACTAGGGTATAAACCGGTCTGTTACACAATCACACAACTAATAATGAATATAATTTGATTTTTTTCAAGAACAAATCAAATAATAAAGGATGAATTTAGCTACTAAAATAATTAGGCAACCGATCAAATCAAATCTCGACATAAGGGTAGTAAAAAAGGAATGGTGATAACTGTAACACCCCAAACCTGGCCCATACATTTCGACCAGATCTGGTATGCTACGGGTTGAACGTTAAAATCTTTTGCTAAGTTGGTTTTAAAAAATCATAGTTATTAGGCAATATTTGAATAAATAAGTGACATTTGAAAAGAAACCTTGTGTTATTATTATTTGGTATAAATAAAACCCTGACATAAATTCATAAGTTGCAAATATTAGAAAAAACTACTTAGGCGAACATAAACTATGGGGCCTTATTACCTAAATATTCCCAAAATAAAGCTTAAAGGAAAACCGAAAATAATCTAGGAAAATAAAAAGACTTGATGGTCCCTCGAGTCCGTCTCGGCTCCCATGTCCACGATCTACTGCTCATCTGAAAAGTTAGGGAAAAATAATAGGGTGAGTCACCAAGACTCAGTGTGTAAATCCCAAAAACACATAAAAGGCTTGGGCCCACAAACACATTATGAGCCCTGGCCCATACACAATGGCAACAATCATAATCACATGACAGATAATAAATGATGCAAAGCCCAACCCATCCTAGAATTCCATCCTCTACACACCAACCCGTACCAACCATCACACCTTGGGGATTTCTACAATCAACCCACCAACCGCTACACACCATATCGACAGTCATACTGCCTACTCCTTATCAATCAGGAATTTTAACGTGGGTTTTCTAGCACCGATCACCAAGTGACCTAACATTTCATTTCGTGGGTTTTCTACCACCGGTCACCATGTGATCTAACATTTCATTAGGTGGGTTTTCTACCACCAATCACCATGTGATCTAACATTTCATTAGGTGGGTTTTCTACCACCGATCACCATGTGACCAATCATGCTCTTCCCCTTTTCATATCAAACCCATCCCATGCATACATTCATGCAAAATCAAACAATCTACTACCTAAGAGATTACAGTCTTTCGCATACATCGATACACATAGAGAAGTTCTATGATTACGTACCTGGCATTCCTTGCCTAACCCTTTTTGGGTTTCATTCGACTGTCTACACAGCCACTTTTCGGCTTTTTAGCCCATAACATAAACATACATATATTCATACAGATTATTAGTGTGTTAGAGATCTACACACGACTGTTCATACAGCCTCATTTTCCGGCTTTTCAGCCCCTAACAGTTATAATTCAAAATAAAACTTATGATATAAGGATCTACACACGCCGTTAGAACGAGACCCTCTAAGTTGACGCTATCCATAGCCAACACCACTGCTATCTGCCTAAGGTGTTGTTCAGAAGCCGATCCACAACCAAGTGGCCAATCTCGAACGGCAGAGACCGCTCGTTTCTTAAACTTAGGGATTCTCTCCTTTGCCTGATCCATATTTAATTCCATCACAAGTCCTTGTCAGAACTACTATCACAATATATGATCATTAATCCTCATCATAGAGTTAAGATCTTGTTTACAATGAACGAATCTAGTAAAAATCTAGGGAAAATCTCCTTACCTTAAAATCTCGAAATTGGAGACTAATGATTTTCGACTTTTAGATCTAGACGACCAAGTTTCCTTCAAATCCCGAAATGCCGCCCAACATAGAACCATTAAACTATTACCTTTTCGGCTTTTGCCTTTCAAAAACCGAAATAAAACGTGAGAAACTAACAGAAGTCCACACTTACCTTAACATAGGGGATTCGACTAGCACTAGAGAGAAGATTCGGCAATTCCAAAGAAAAAGATTTAAATGCCGGAAGAATAGAACTAACTCACAAATGGGATGAATAGAGAAAAACTATGGAGGCTTCAGCTTTTTAGAGAAATCGGCACAATAGGAAAAGAATGGAAAAGAGAGTGAAGGGAGAGGTTTTGGCTTTTGAAGAAATTAAAGAAAAGAAATTGTAGAGGGAGAGACTAAGAATTTCGGCACAAAGAATGAAGAGGAAATTAGGGTTTAAATGCCAGAAGCAATGAGATATCCCCCCTATTTATAGAAATTTCGGCACTCCTATCAAAAACCCGAAAGTACCCTTCCTGATAACTAAAAATCAGGCTAATAAAAAGGAAAAATTCGGCACCCCTTTTCCATGAAGTAGCCGAATTCTTTACTCCTCTAGGTGATGGAATTTGGGCCAACACCTATCCTTGCAGATAGCTACTATCTTTTCTCCTTTTATCTTCCATATTATCAACTATAATATCTACATTATCCTATTCATATAAATCCTCCTATTTTTGAGCCTTGTTGCCATCCACTCCACCTAACCCAAATGCCGAAAATTAGCTAACTTAAATTAAAAGAATTGGGCTCCATGAAACTTAAATTTTGGGCCCCTATCTCCCTTGTTGTGAAATCACTTCCTTGCTCCCTAAGTGGCGCCACTGACCACTGGGCCACAAGCCCATTTTGATAATTTAAACACAGATACCACCTTTTAAAACTCTATAGTGCCCAAACAAAAATTTCACCAAGGCCTTGACCACATCCTGAGCCCAATTTGGACCCCTAACAGTTAAATTAACTCATTACTCATTTTCACCCATTAAGCGCATAGGCCCAAAAATTCAGGATGTTACAGTTCTACCCCCTTAAGGAAATTTCGTCCTCGAAATTTCCAACTAACTATTAATCGTGCTACCCAAGTCTCACCACTATGCTTTCGCGGCGCACTCTAATTCTAAAGCCAAAAAAAAAAAAAAACACTTAGTATACTATTGTAGAGTACGCACCAGTATTCGCATCTAGAGCGCCCTCGTCCCCTTATACTCATTCTACCGATTCGTGTTTATCTGATGACTTATTAATTTCTTTCACTGATTAACCACGAACAATCTTATGAACAGTAGTTGAAAAGTAGTTTTTTCGAATTCTAAATTATATCTACGAGTTTCAGTCTCAAGTTTATCCCCTAATTCTAGAAACCACATACATTCAACCAGCATACATCATGTAACATCCTTAAATCGGGGCCTTTGCATTTTATATGTTTGCATGTTGATAATGTGAATGTTATGCTAGTTGTGGGTGTTATAGGGTCCTGGCATGAGCTAGGGGTAGGCCAGAGTCATAGCAAAAATTTGCGTTTTGAGCTTTTAAGATAGGGGAGTTGATAGAGGTAGGGGTTAAGTATAATTGGTAGCAAGTTCTGCACAAGAAGTGCTTTGGAAAAGTGGCATGGAGGCGCCACTTAAGGCTTAGAGAAGTGACGCCTCAAGGGGGAGCAAGGGAGCCTAGGTTCGAGCAGCAGGAGTTCCCTTTCTGCTTGTTCTTTTTGACGCCAAGACCTGGAAGAGTTGCACTCAGAAGGGACTCTATTGGATGAGGTTTGAAAGGGTCAACAGTTTCAAATGGGTGGAAGAGAGGAAATTTAGGAATTTGACTCATTTAAACAGATTTGAATGAGTGGCCAGGAGAAAATTTAGGAGATGGTCATGGGAGCTTAGTATTGGCCGAATGCCAAACACTAAGGGGAGAGGGTGCAATCAGTTTTGGATGTTTTGAGGGGTGGCCGAATGTGCTTTAGGGAGGTTGTGAATTCGGCTAGTTAGGGAGCCTTTAGTGTCTTATCCTCTCATTTTGTTTTTGTGCCGAAATCACCCATTACACTTTCTCTTCTTATGTTTTATTTACCAAAACCGAATAGCTTTCAAAGCATTTACTTCTTTTCTTGTTTTTTTTACTAGAACCGAAACCATCACCCTCCCTCTCTTTCGACTTCTTTTCTTTTCCTTCTGTTGGCCATAGCCGAATTTTTTCTACCTTTTTCTCTCCATTTTGTTCTCAAGCCAAATCACAAACCCTGTTGAGGCACCTTGTTAGCTGAAACTAGAAGACCATTTAAGCCGAATGCTCCTTGCCCATTTTCTTCTTTCTCTTTCGCGTTTCCTTTAATCTTTGTGAAAACCGAAACTTAAACTCCTTTCTTCTTTTCCATTTTTGTTGAGAAATCGAAACCCCTAAACATTCTGTTGAAGATCTGTCATCTTATTTGTGGGTTCCATTGCTGAATTTTCTTCTCTTGTGGGTTAGTGCCGAATTCTCTTAGGTGCCAAAGGGATCTCTAGCGTTAAGGTTAATGATGTTCTTTTGAATCGATTATCTTCTTTCTCGGGATTTCTCGATCAAAGCCGAAGGCTATTTGATTTTATGTGTGAGTGTTTGGCTGATTGTAGGAAGGAGTGTTGCTGCATTCTTTTGATCTCCGGGATTCGTTTGACTTGTGAATCAAGCCTAAAAGCTTCGGGATTATCAATCTAGGTAAGGGCCTTAGCCTAAATCATTAGTCTCTTTTGGTTCATTTTCTCTGCTTTGATTCAGTTAGTGACTAAGGTGTGTTATGGACTCGAAGGCTAGCCAAACGGTTGAGGGAGTTGGATCTGAGACCCCAGCCCCTAAGTTTAAAAATAGGGCAGTGTCAGCTGTACGCGACTGGCCACCTGGGTATGGGCCGGCATCTGAGCAAAGCAGTAGACAAATAGCGGTGGTGTTGGTTGACGACAGTACCGACGTAGAGAGCGTCGTATTACGAGTAATCAGGTTTGTAACTCTTACGCACTCCGTAGGTTTATATGATATTATTCTGTGATTTGTCAAAAGCCGGAATAACGGTTAAAGTGATGTGTTACCCTTGTGGGTATAAGCGAGGACTCCGGGTAAGCCTATTCTGATTTGGTTAACGTTAAATGCTTCGATTAAGGTTGTATATGCCATGTTATGTTATTTATGAATATTAAGCATGATTGCCATGTTGTGTCATTTATGAGCATTAAGCATGACGTTGTTGCCATGGAAAGCATTTACATAAAAGTGGGTGATGAGAGTAGGGGGAAGGCATGATTATAGACTGTCACCAGTGGTTGTGACCACACAGTGGGTTGGCCCCGCTTCTTATATTATTGTGACTAAGTCTCAGTGGTTTTGACCACATACATATCTATCTTTGTGACTCGTCCGAGTGGTTTGGAACCACAGTGGGTTGGCCCCACATATCGTTACCGGATTGTCACCAGTGGTTTTGACCATAGTGGGTTAGCCCCACACATATTATTTGTGACTTCAGTCACCAGTGGTTGTGACCACCAGTGGTTGTGACCACATACATATATTACTTGTGACCTTGGTCACCAGTGGTTGTGACCATACGGGGTAGACACAGGAGTTTCGGAGGGTTAGGTTGGGCTGCATGATATACATATTCATTTGTGGAACTGTGTAAGGAATTATATTTTCGGGGTGGGGATTCACACTGAGTCTCGGTGACTCACCCCCTTCCTTTACATCTTGCAGGTGATTCTTAGATCGCGGTTGTGGAGCCGGGACAGACTCTAGGTGGCCACGCATGACGTTGAGGGTTTATGTTTTAAACTATTATATGGTTTGTAATAAGGCCACTCGTTTTCACTTTTTGGATTATCCAGCTGTTTTAATTTTCACTGAATCTTGTTTAAACTGGTAATGGTATGCTTAACAAATTTATAAAATGAACGTTTTCCAAATTTACACAAATTATCGAGATTTTTCTAAAACTTACCATCGGGTAACAATAAAAAGAAGTAACTACAAGTAAAGTTCAATTGTCTTCAAAACTAAGTTCGTAATGGCTTTTAACATCCTCATTCTAACCAACTCGGCTTTTCACAAAAACATAGTTTTTTTTTTTTTTACAATTAGAGACATCAACTTGTTTCCCAAATTACGGTTCTTTCAAATTTTGCCAACAACTGGTTTTATCAAATACGATCTTTCCCTGTGACATGCCGGATTCGGTCGTAGTGTCTTGACCGGGTTTGGGGTGTTACACATCAATCACACAAGTAGCATCCATGCACACACATTCATGGCATAAGGGTATCTTCGTTATTTCACTACCCAGGGTTTTTTCCGTAGTTTTGCCCTACAAGGTTTTTTTTTCCAAATAAAGTATCTTGGTAATTTTCTTTGAATTAGAGGTACTTTGGTACACTTTTTTTTTAAAGCAAGGGTATTTTGGAAAACAAGGTTTTTTTTTCCGAAATAGAGATATTTTGATGTTGTTGTTGTTTTTTTTCTTTTTGAAGCAGGGGTACTTTGGAAAATTTAATTTTGCAAACCGGGTTACTTTTGTAAATCTAGGGGTTTTCGGGTAAATTTGTAAAACATGGGTATTTTACAAAATCACGGTTATTTGGAAATTTTCACAAACCAAGAGTATTTTGAAAATTTTGCCAACCGAAGTGTTTCGGTAATTTTCAAAAATGTAGGTGCTTCCCATTATCTAAATAATTACCTTTGATTCAAAATCGACAAGGATTGACATCCTCACTAAAGATTCACTCAAATCACTCGAGGTGTTTAAGGTTCAAAATTAAGCACTTAGAAGTCGAACCTGAAAAGTTAATCCCATAGGCTTGCCTGAAAATCAAATCTCCACCACTATAATATGAGATGATACACAAATCAAAAGGTCTTTAACAGGGTTGTAACGGGGATAGGGTTAAAGGTGTGGATAAAGGCTGAATTAGAAGGTTAGAATCGAGACTGACCTGACAAATTGCCTAACTAAAAAAATTGAATTAATCCTAAATAATTACATCAATTGAAGACTAATAATACGAGCTTTTTCCTCAAGATGTGGAATTTCAACATGTAAGCTCACTTAGTAGAACTAATACTGAATATACTTCAGGGTTTTTTTTTATTTAGGAACAAATCATAAAAGATGAATTCCATTACTAAACTAATTTAATTAGGTAACTTAATCAAATCATATCTTGATCAAAGGGTAGTCAAAAGGAATGGTGATAACAAATACAAAGGGGTTTGGGGTTAATAGTAGCTGGTGAGTCAATAAAAAGGGTTGTTAGGATCAACGGGGTTCACTAGGGGTTAATTTATGGAGGTAGGCTTTTTAGTGGAGTGAGTGAGTTAAATCCTAGGTGCCTTTATCATCTCTGTATATCAATCATAGATGTGGTCTCAACATGTATAATCGAGGCAAGTTCCAGAATAACAGTTCATAGTTGACACACTCATAATCAATAAAGTGAGCATGAAAAAATATATATGCTCTAATAGGCTCAAAATCTCACAAAAATTATGGGTGTTTTGACATCAACCTTGTAAATTTCAAACTTCCAGATAATATTCAGATTCAGCTCAACAACCTAGCAAAGATTTTAATTCTAAAAAAATAGACTTATCATGCTCGATTCTCTAATATTCTTCTAATTTAATCATCAATGCACAATTAACTATGACTTAATTTAAAACATATCAATAAAAATTATAGACCATCAGAAATTTCATCCTAATTAGTAATATGAGGAAATTACTTACAAACAAGACTAAATTCAAGGATTTGAGAATAATGCAAAAAGTTAGGTTGGATTTGAGAATAATGCAGAAAGTTAGGCCCTTTCTTCAAATAAATATTCACCCCCACACTTAAGATGTACATTGCCCTTAATGTACAAAGACAGATATAAAATTTAAGAGAGAGGGAGAGGTGAAACTTCCTGAATTACGGATGAGATCTCGGAGTTGGAGGAGTCGGTCTGGATGACGATCTTGAGCTAGATGAAGAAATTGGGGAGCTCGTAAATAGTTAGCCAGGAGTTATTAAGACACTTGTAAAATAAACGAAACATATAACTAAAAACAAGAAAGAAAAAAGGAAAGGAGACTAAGAAGAAAAATAAACTAAGACTGGAAGATAAAAGGGCTTGAGAATCATTATTGGTAGATGGTTCGTGAGGTGGGTGTGACTTCTAAGGTGACAGAGGTGCTGGCGGTGGCGGAAGTGGCGTGATTCCCAAGCAGCCTTTACAACCTAACACTAAGAAATCAAAATATATTAAACTAGATTAAGCATAAGATTGTCAAAGAGAAGGAAATTGAAGCAAAAGAGAAAAGAAAAATAAAAACTAAATGGTCTCAAAGACCCTTGGCTTGTTGTTTGGATGAAGCGGCCGGCATGAACTTATGTATAGAGGTCACCCTTGGTGAGATTATGCTTGGCTTCTCCATCTTCTTCGGCTTGGTTTTGGTGTAGCTCAAGGGTTGGAGAGACTTGTTATGGAGGGGAAATCTGAGGATAGGGAATAAGAAAAGAGGTGGGAAGTAGAAGAATGGGGAGGGGGTTAGTGTTTAAATAGAGGCTCAAATCTGGTACGTTCCCACGCTCGTGGTGTGAGGGCGTGTCGATGCACATGGCCACTTAGCACGGCCGTGTGTCTAGGCGTGTTGTTTCTCCATGCCCGTTTTTCAGCCGGCCACGCCCGTAGGGCACAAGTCAGTATGTTAGCACAGTTTTAAGGCACGGGCGTGTTCTGCCCGTGGCTTGCAAGTCAGTAGCTTCACACTGTCGTAGGGCACGACCGTGCCACTTTGTCGGTGCCCGTGGGGGAGTGGTTGGATCTGTGACGTCGAGAATTAGGTGGGATTTGATTTGAACTGCCTCTGCTATGTTAGTATGGGGATTTTGGTGGTCCACACGGCCACGGCCGTGTGTGATACGGGCCAGCTCGGGATGGGTCGTCACGTATACGGGTTGCCCAATCGTCTACGAGGAGTGATTCAAGCCATCTTCAAAAGGATAGGTTCGGTTTAACAATAAAAACAAAGGATAGATGATAGTTTGATATTTCGGTGGAAACGAGAGAAAGAACTTAAACAGAGAAACGATTCAACGTTAACAAACATCACCCCAATTTCTATATTGTTCAAGGTGGAGTTATGGAAGTCGATATGGACCAAAGACCCGTTACTTAGTGAAGTAAGAACCAATGGTATAATTAAATGGAAGAGAATCGATAGACGCCACAAGCAAGCTTGATAAGTCAAGATCGAAAACTCGAAAGTGAAGAAGAGGCAAGCTCAACTCGATGAACAAATGTTCAAATATTTTTCATTCAAAAATTCTTCCTGTCCTCTACAAATAACAATTTTCGGATATTTATAGTGCTTAGGAAACCAACCGAAAAATTACACAAATTAACTTAATTTCTAAATAAATTTTTGGCCTTAAAAGACCCTAAATTAGTCTAGAAATTAGCCTTTGATTTTGCTGTCCACGTTCATTCTTCAGGCACCCAAAAAATTCCCTTCTAGACTTCTTTAGTGTAGCCGAATGCCATAGGAAGATAGAAGCTGAAGGTCCTTAAATTCGGCCTTTGAAATTGTGTAGGAGTGGCCTTGGAATGTGAAAAGACATGCTCAAAGTCCCATACCAGCCCTTGAATTAAATCCCCCATGCATGGAGCATTAAGGCATGTAAAAGCCCTTTAATATTCGTCCTAGGAAGTGTAAAAAGGTGTTTTCAAACCCCCATGTTAGCCATGGTGTTTAATGCCCACGCATGAAGCATTAAAAGTCATGAAAATGTTCTTGATATTCGGCCTAGGGGGATTCCAATGGTCATGCTTGTTAAAATGCTGCATTGGGAAAGCCGAATGGCTTTTGCCATATCCTAGATGCCTTGGGACGTGAAAAGGTCTTCCCCAAATTCCCATGTCAGCTTTTAAATAACCCTCCCATGCATGAAGAGATGTATCAGCCCACTAACTCACGTTTTGAAGAAACCAAAACCCAAGCTCCAATGTCGTCCGTTACTCATGTAAATGCTTGCCCAAAATTACCTACATATGAGTAAATTAGCCATTAGTGTCCAGCAACTTTAAACCAACTTAATTACCTACATGTTTTCTTGGCTAAATAAATTAATTAAAAGATGTTGGGAAACATAAAATGTCATCCCCCATGTGTTAAATTCGGCCAAATAAGATGAAGCAAATTAATGTCCATCAATTCCCTTGAAACATGCCACAAACATCCCCTAAATTAAGGTGGGCTTGTTCCCCACAAGAGTCCAATGTCCAAGGCATGATAGATGCACCAAAGTTATGCAAGAAACATCCATAAATTAAGGTGGGCTTGTTCCCCACAAGAATCCAACGTCCAAGGCATGAACATGCACCAAAACTTCTTGATTTTTGGCCTTATCCTTTCCCCAAAATTCGGCTGAAACTATATGAACCAAGAAAACAAATTAAATTAATCCAAAATAGATATTTAACATTAAATATGTGCTAAGGACTCATCAATGGACGTTTTGGACAACTAAAAGACACCTTTAGAACACATTGAAATTTGGCAGCCCATATTTTAATGAAAAAAACTGCACATTTAATTTATGTTTTAAACACCTTAAAAACATGAATTAAAATGTGAAAAATTAATTTAGACTAAGACAAATGAATATAGACACTAAATAAAATATTTGGACAAATTAATTTGCTGTAGAAAATTAATTAAATAAATTAAGATGTTTAATTTATTTAATTAAATTCAGCAATTTAATTTCCTGCAATTTAAAGACTCAATTTTATTTAAAGCAATAAAATTAAAGACTCAGCTCAATGAGCTGAAGTGAGCTCGAGTGAGCTCAAATTGAGCTCAAATTGACTAATCCGGCTCAATTTGGAAGTGCATCAAATAGGAAATCAGTGGCTTGGCACTTGGGGCATTTGATCCGAGCTTCGTCACTTTGTAAAACGTTGGTGCCCCGGGCGTGCCTGTATCAGTGTGTAAGGCCATGTGGCTTGGAAATCTGCACTTTTATGTTAGTTTAAAACTAAATTTTCAGAAAAAAAAGAAGGAAAGAAAGCAAAATGTGAAAATACATTGGGTTAGTGCTCGGGTTGCCTCCCGAGAAGCGCTCGTTTATAGTCTTAAGCTAGACTTTCCTTGTATTTAAAATCAGGGAGGTTTAAAGGTTTGAATATCTTCTCTCATGCTTACAGTTCTATTTTCTTGATAAAGTTTAAGTTGAGAATCGTTTACCTTAAAAGTGCCGAATGTTGGATTGCCTACCTCGATTGTTTCGTGTGGGAAGATATCGTGTACCTTAAGAGGAATTTCGTCATTTTCTTTCAGGTCTGATATGGTGATGTGAGGGTCGGGTTTGTCTAACAGTGCCTGGTCTCCTATTTTGACGTGGTTTGATGTTCCTATGAGCTCTTCTGGGGGCTTCTTAGGTTTTACTTCGTGCGGTTCCTGTTCCTCTTTGATTTGTGTTTTCTGCTCTTTTAGTTTGTCGACCCTAAGGCTTTGTTCCTTATGTAGTTCTTCCATGTTGGCTTGGGGTCTATGACTTGGCTCCAGTTTGTATCCTTGTGGTGTTTCCTGGGATGAAGGTTGCACAAATTAATTATCAACTGGATTGAGCTTCTTACCTTCATCGATTGTTGTCCTGGCCGAGTCAAGAGCTTGAAGACTAATTGATTCTTCGTCTACACAAAGTATGAGTTCTCCTGTGGCAACATCAATTTTAGTCTTGGCAGTTGCTAGCAAGGGTCTTCCTAAAATTAAGGGGATTGAATTATCCTCATCCATGTCTAAGACAACAAAATCTACTGGGAAAACGACTTTTTCAATTTTTACAAGAACATCTTCGATAATCCCCCTAGAAATCCTAACAGTTTCATCAGCTAATTGAATGCTCATCTTAGTTTGTTTGGGTTATCCTAGACCTAGTTGTTTAAACATTTTGTAAGGCATGACATTTATACTTGCCCCTAAATCAGCTAACATATTATCAACAATTAAACTAGCAATTAAACATAGAATTGTAAAACTCCCTGGATCTTTTTGCTTTCACGGTAGTCTATTCTGTAACATTGCTGAGCATACTGCATTTAATTCCACATGTGGTTCCTCGTCCAATTTGCGCTTGTTCGTCAAGAGCTGCTTTAAAAATTTTCTTGAGTCTGGCATCTGAAAAAGAGCTTCAAGAAGAGGTAAGTTGATATGTAATTTCTTTAAAAGTTTAAGAAACTTACCGAACTGTTCTTCTGTATTATCTCTATTCATTGCTTCGGGATAAGGTATGCGAGGTTGGTACTCTTTGATTACCGGTTTTGGCTTTTCCTTCGTTACCTCTATTTTTCCTTTTTCTACCTCGTTTTCTTGTATTGAGTTGGGTTCATCTAACCCTTTACTATCATGAGCTGTGATGGCTTGAATTTGCTCCTTTGGGTTGATCTCTGTGTTACTTGGTAGACGTCCTTGCGGTCGTTCGGACATTAACTTTGCAAGTTGTTCGACTGCTTTAGTGACTTCTCCTACTGACGTCGTAAGTTCCCCGACTGGGTTCTTGGTCTCTTCAATCGATGTTTGTTGACTTTTAAGTGTTTTCTCAATATCTTGGAGACGATTTTCTGTGGCTGCATGAATTTTGTCAGCATCTCTTCAAGGTTTGGCTTCTTCTCTTGCAGATATGGCTGATTTTGGAAATTTTGAGGAGGTTGTTGTCTTTGATTTCCTTAATTTCCTTGACCTCCCCATGAAAAATTTGGGCGGTTCCTCCAACCTGGATTGTAAGTATTACTATAAGGATTATTATTGGATCTGAAATTATTACCTATATAGTTCATCTGTTCGCTCTCTGCGCCCGGTTGGTAGGGTGGGTACTCAGGATTCGCCACAGTTCCATTTGCGTCGCATTGCATGACTGGGTGTACCTGCAAAGAACACAAACTATCAAGCTTTTTATTCATCATCTCTATCTGTGTTTATAGTATGGTCACTGCATCGAGGTTGTAAACTCCGACTGATTTTGTCGGTTTAGTCCTTGTAACTTGCCACTGATAGTTATTCAGTGACATCTTTTCAATGAACTCGTAGGCTGCTTCAGGAGTTCTGTTGTTTAGAGTTCCACCAGCGGCTGGATCAATTAATTGACTCGTTGAAGGGTTTACACCGTTATAGAAGGTTTGGACTTGGAGCTATAAGGGTAAACCATGGTGTGGACACCTTCTCAAGAGATCTTTGTATCTCTCCCATGCATCGTATAATGCCTCTAAATCCATCTGCACAAAAGAAGAGATATCATTCTGTAATTTGGCCGTTTTGGCCGGTGGGAAATATTTCAATAAACATTTTTCGGTCATTTGCTCCCATGTAGTGATTGACCCTCGTGGTAACGAGTTTAACCACTGTTTGGCTTTATTCCTTAATGAAAAGGGGAATAATCGAAGACGTATAGCATCATCAGAAATGCCATTTATTTTGAAGGTATCACAACACTCTAAAAAATTTGCTATATCAATGTTTGGATCTTCGTCCTGCAAACCATCAAATTGTACAAATTGTTGAATCATTTGTATTGTGTTAGGCTTTAATTCAAAATTATTAGCAGCTATAGCAGGCCTAACAATACTCGATTCTGCTCCTGTTAAATGCGGTTTAGCATAATCAAACATAGTACGTGGAGCATTGTTTTCTCCCACATCATGTGGTTGTGGATTATTCTCGTCCATCCCTTTAGTAGGATTGGATCTGCCTTCTTGGTCTTCCTCTGTGTAATTTAGGGCTTGCCTGATTTCTCTGTGATTTTTTTGAGCGGTAGCTTCAATATCGCTGTCGTATACTAAAGGTCCTCTCGGGTTCCTTCTAGTCATAAACTAGAGGTGCCTGCTGGAAAAGAAAGAGAATTTAGCAAAAAACCAAAATTTAACCTAAAAATAAAATAAAATTGTGAAAAATAAAAATAATGGCTAAAGTAATAAAAACATAGCTTTCTTAATATTTTAGTTCCCCGGCAACGGCGCTAAAAACTTGATTGCTGGAATCAGAGTCTTAAAATTTATAAAGAGAATGATCGAACCTGGAAACTAACTCTGACAACGATTAAAGGCAAGTGTACCTATCGAATAGTAGTATAGCTTAGGCAAGACCGAATTGTCGACCCAAAGGAACTAAAAGTACTAATACTAACCTTCTTTTTATTATCTAGCCTAAAATAAGTGAATTTGTTTAGACTTAACTACTACTAAGCTAAAGACGCAAAGACAAAAAGAATGAATTGGGAAATAACTTAAGGAAGAATCAGTTGATTTAAGACGATACCCTTAGGAAGAATCCACCTAGACTTCACTTGTTATCTAACACTAAACCATACGATTTATTCACTTGATTTGATCCGTAGGACTCCTTAATGTATATTAAACCCTCTCTCGAGGCTAATAACGTCTAACCCTAGGTTAATTAATGGAAATCTCTTTCTCACTTAATAACCCCCTAGAATAGCAGTAAATCGATCTATGGATTCCCATATTAGGTTTCACCCTAATCCGACAAAAACTCATCACCCTATCTCTAGGCGCACGAATGACTCCGCTTTAATTATGCTAAATCTATTCTTAAGCAAGGACTTTTGGTCCTCCACCTAAGAACATCTGACTTGAGTCAATATCCCGGAAACATTAACCCAAGAATTAAGCGCACATAATTAAGAACAAATCAAGTATTTATCGTATAGTTCAAAAAATAATAACAAGATTTATCTAGGTTTCATCCCCTTCAGGTATCTGAAGGATTTAGTTCATAACAAATAAAAAAAACATCTCAGAAGAAAAGATAAAACAAAACATAAGAAATCCCTAAAACTCCCTGAAGGAACTAAAGGAGAGATCCGCCGTCTTGAGTAGAATCCCGGCTTCTAGAGATGGATCAACTGGCTATATTCGAGTGATTCCCATAATTCTGACCTTTTCGGCTTGGCTCCTTGGCCTAGCTAATCGCCTTTTTTTCAGGTAACACTTAGGGGGTTTATATAGGCTCTTGGAATGTGTTTCTTTGCCCCAAAGTATCCAAATCCAAATGAAATTACTTTTTGCCACAATAGGGACACGGCCATGTCACACGCTCGTGTGACTAGTCTTTAAGTCGTGTTTGGACTTCTTTAATTGGGCCCGACCGTGTGACTCTGGGGTAAGGCCGTGTTCTAGATGATCAATGCGGCACGGTCATGTGGGCTTAAGTTCATGCCATGTCGATTTCGTGGTATGGCCCATTTACTCTGATTTGGGCCCGTTTTATGTTCTTTTCGTCCTCGGGTGCTTTACTGGGTATAAGACATGAAAAGAAATGATTAAGAGCACCTTTATATATCAATCGAGGCTTAAATCATCCAAAAGCATACTAAATGTGAGATTAAAATATGTTGCTTTTACGGTTTATTAAGAGGTTAAATAATTGAGGAGCAAAAGTATAGCCTTGGTAAAAGTGTTGTGGCAAAAACACGGTGTACAAGAGGCTACATGGGAATCGAAAGAAGCCATGAGAGAGCAATACCCAAACCTCTTTACCTGTAAGATTTTCGGGGACGAAAATCTCTAAAGGGGGAGAGTTATAACAACTCGATTTTAGGGCTAGTCGAAATGTTGGTTTCAGAACCACTAATTTGAGGTTGAATAAGTTAGTTTTAATATTATTTTATGTGTTATGGCATAATTATATGAGTGTATGAAAATTTTGGTGCACTAATTTTGGTGATTGCATGCTTAATTGCAAAAAGGACTAAATCGCATAAAGTGTGAAAGTTCTATTTTACAAGCTAGTGGTGTCTAATAGCTATAGAATATTAAATTGGAGGTCCTTAATGTGCAATTAGGCCATTGGGTAAGTGATGGCCAGCCATAGGGACAAGAATATTAAATGGATCAAAGGTTAGGTGAGTTTTGGTGACTTAATGAATAAAATAAGAGAAAAAAAAAAAGAAAGTAAAGATATCATCTTTTCTCATTCTCCCTACCACCTAAAATTTCAGCAAGAGAAAGGGTTTAGAAGCTTGAAAATTTTCAGCCACTTCAATCCTTGCTAGTAAGTGTTCTTGATGGTTATTTTTGATAATTTTTGTACTTTTGGAAACCTTAAAGCTTGAGCTAGATAATGAGGGGACTATTTTGCAAAATGGTTGAAAGTTTAGGGTGTTGCCATGAGAGTGCTTATGTTTTTTACTGAGTTTTTTGGAACAAAATGAATCTTGGTTGTTAAATAAACAACTTTTGTCAAAGGTGTTTCCATGAAAACACCTAAAAAGACCTTTTTGTATAGGTTGTAAATTGAGTAGTAAATGCATGAAATGATTGGTAATGTGAATTGTTATAAGAGTAATAAATGTTCAGCTAGGCTTGTTTAATGAGGAAATTTGATGAAAAATTATTTACAAGCCTAGGGGCAAAATCATAATTTTGCCAAAGTATAAGGACAAAACGGTCATTTTTTGGTTAAAGTAGAAATTTTGAAGTGTCTTGATATATGTAGTGACTAAATGAGTAAATTCTATTATTATAGATCAAGAAGAACGCGGAATCAACCTTAACCAGGGAAAGGCAAGGTTTCGGACTAAACCGCAAATTAACATATTTTACACCAATGTAAGTTTATGTGTAAACGATACATCCTTATTACATATGTTTTTACCTATCGATGCATTGTATGGATGTAAATGCTTATTGGTGAGACTTATTGGAAGTGGTAGAAAATGGGTAATTCTCGAATAAACCTTCGGAATAGAAATGTGGGTATGGATAAATATCTGTAAATATGAAATTGTTGGTGGGTTGTGTGCGATGCCACCTTATTATTTATTCAGGATGGGCTATGTGCGATACCATCGTATATATATATATATATATATATATATATATATATATATATATATATATATATTATCAATTGGTGGACTATGTGGGATACCACCGTAATTATGATTGTTGGTGGGTAGTGTGCGATACCACCCTATTATTGATTAATGGTGGGCTGTGTGCGAAACCACCAGGCGTCTTGTATCATTCTGAAGGGTTCATCGAGAAACTTGATTAAGTAAATATTTCATGTGGCTTCGTGGTGATAAGTGCAGGGTATATGTGCAAGTAATTGTCGGTAATGTTTATGATATGTGTTGGGATGTGGTAAGACTTGGAAATGAGTAAGCATGATTATGAGGATATGAATTGTTATTACATAGTATATAATGTTTTTGGTTGATTAACATATGGTATGATGCTTATTGTTTACATATAGACTTACTAAGCTTAAAGCTTACTCCCTTCTCTTTTCCCTTGTTTTATAGTGTCAAAGAGCCAGCTCGGGATACAGAGATAAGCAAAGGATCACCTACACTATCAGCACATCTTGGTATAGTTAGACTTAGCATTTTGAGTATGGCATGTATAGGGATTAGACTTAGTTGAATGTCATATTGTTTTGGCCAAATGTGTTGGCTCATTCAAAGATGAACTCTTTTGTATAAGGTCATAGTTGATGGCTCCTTCTAATTAACCTATGAGAAGTTGAGGTTATTCATGAATGTACAAGTTGCATGATTGGTTTACTTAGTTTATTTATGCGTGAATGGGTTGAAGGCTTGATATGATTTATGCTTGTATGAGTGGGGTGATAGAAAGAGCTTGGGAAATAGCCTTGTTCTTGTCCACACGGGTAGACACACGGGCGTGTGTCTAGGTCTTGTGTGACACACGTCAATCTCATGGGCGTGTGGTTAGGCCGTGTGTCCCTTTACATGCTAGGTTTACAAGTCAATATGTTCAGTAGTAAACACACGACGAAGACAGGGCTGTGTGTCTCAACCGTGTGGGTGGCACGACCATGGACATGGGGGTGTGCCCATGCCGTGTGAAGTCTACACCTGAAATTAGAATTTAATTCGCCATACGACCGAAGGACACAGGTCTTTGCCTTGGCCGTGTGACATTTATGCGGTAATGATGTCAGAAACAAAATCTCTAGGTTTTTGCACACGGGCTAGGACACGGGTGTGTCATTGCCGTGTGAAAGACAAGGCCAGGGGCCAGGTGTGTGTCCGGCCATGTGAAAACCCCTGTAGGTTTGAATTGAGAAATAATTCCACACGGGTGTAGAACACAGGCATGTGATATGCCACATGGGTGTGTCCCTTCCTCCACACGAGCGTGTGGACTGTTTAGTGAAAATTTTCTAAGATTTTCTAGAGAGCTTCAAGAGAGTTCGGTTTGATCCTGAACCATTCCTAAAATGTGATTTAGGCCTCGTGTGCTTGTTTAAGAGGTGTAACGGAAAGGTTTAATTTGGAGTGGAAAGTCAGGTCTCGATATTTTATAATTGTTGTGTATAAGTCTAGTAATGTCTCGTACCCTATTCCAGTGTCGAATACGGGTAAGGGGTGTTACACGTGCAATTTTATTAAGTGTCCTCTTTGTAATTAGCATTAATCAAGTTTTCTAAAAGAAAATTATTTTAACATAATATAAATAAAACAGTGGAGATGAAATCAATTATAGCAAAGTCATAATTTTCTCAGAAGACAAAAATCATGCTTGTAGGTCAAACAGTGGGCAATTCCTGGAAAAAATCTTGGGCATGAAAAGAGGCAGAATATTCTAAAAAAATAAATATGGGCAGACTTCAGTAGCAACAACCATATAACAGCAAAAACAGCAGATAAAAGGATAGTAATAACAAGGAATACCTCCCCTACTTAAAACACGTTGTCCTCGGTGTGGAAGAAAATGAACAAATAGGTGGAAAAAGTTTAGAAGAACTCCCCGTGTAATTATTGTCTTTCGCGCATAATGGCAATGAGATCGGCTAGTTGCTGGCCAAAAGTGTCGAGTTGGGCCTCGATGCGCTATAAGTGTTGCGTAACGGTTATCGAAGATTGGGCTTGAGTGGGTACTTCGTCTGATTTTGCTATCGAAAGACTCTTTCAGCCGGTGCGGAGCGAACTCCGGGAGGGACGAAACGGAAGGAAGATGGAGTGCCAATAAGCAGTCCCATCGAGTCAAGGCATCGAGCATCCAAAGGATTGGCCTGACAAGCAACATGCAAATCTGAAATAGGAGCATTAGAACCATGCGGAGAAAATAACAGTTGTGTAATAAAGGAGCCTAAAATTAGAGGACGCTTTGCATTTATAACATGTTCGAATTGAAGCACATACCAATAGCCCAAATTTACCGGACGACCGGTATACACCATAATAAGAATAATTCCATCTTCGAGACGGTAGCCGAAGCATCTCGACGGCCTGAAAAATTGTAAGCCAAATAATGATGTATTTAACATAAGGCGGGGTTATGAAACCATAAATCCTTTGATGTTTTTGGGCTATACATGGATTTGGCATTATCAGTTAACAAAGGAAAAGCCTCGACGGCCCTAAAGTTTGCAAGAAATGTACACAAACTATGTTCATAAGCAGTAGACATAGTATAGTCCTCAGTCACAAAAGATAATGCAATATTAAAATCAGTGAGGGATAAACTATGCATGGTACCGAATAACCGAAATTTGACAACACTTGGTGTATCCAATGAGATTTGACCGTGTCACTGAAAATTAAATGTGGAATAAAATTCCAAAACCAGCTCATAATAGGCACAGTGAGTAATATCAAAATTTCCAACCCAACCAATATTGCGAAAATAATTATTAACAGTAGTTTTAATGTGCAAAGCATCCAAAACAAGTAATGATAAACATTTACAAGGCACGAGTTGTTTATGGCATAAACGATCATACCTGTTTCGGCTGGTAGTAGTATGAAATGCTAAGTTACCGTGTAAATGGCACTCGGGTGGTAAAACATTTGCTTGAGATCGGTAGGTTCAGCCGCGAGTGGGCAGCGATCGCTGGCCGTCGCGACTCTCTGAAGTACTGGACCAAGTGGGCTGTTCGGGGATGTTGGCGTCGAAGTCTTGTGAAGAACTTGTGAGTGCCTCTGTTGGTTGGGCCAAACGGTGTGGCGAACAATGACGCGGCCGACGTTGTGGGGGTTCAAGAGTCGAACATGGTGGCAGTGATGGCGTGTGGGACTCTAGCGGTGATGGTGCGTGGGACTCTAGCGACGATGGCGAAGGCGGGGAAAGGAAAAGGAGAGGTGGTGGGCTGGGTTCGGCGTGTGACGGAGAGGAGGTTGTGGTGGCGTCATTTGGCATCGATGGAAGAGAGGGGAATGGAGCATCGGTTCCGCGCAAAGGAGAAGACAGCACACGTGAAGGAGTCGAGAACGCTGTGGCTTCGTCATGAGGAATGGGAGAAGAGGGCGAAGTAGTGAAGTTTGGCGATGGCGTAAGAGAAGTGTGAGGTGAAGAGGAAGAAGAGGAGGAGGAGGGTTCGTCGACCAAATCAACTTGTTGAGGGGCTAAAAATTGGCACCGGTATGGCTCCTGGTATGAACTATGGTAGACGGAAAATCAGCGATGGAGGGGGATGAAAGAGAGTGCAGCAGCTGGTGGGTGTTTTAGATAGAAGAATGGAAAAAATTGGGATTATTTTTAGGGTTTGTGGTGTTTAGGTTTTGGCTGAAGGGAGGGTGTTTGGGTGCAGGTGTGGGGTGGCCTTAATCAGGGGCGTTCTATTCCTGGTCGGAATAGGGATAGGATAAAGCTATTTGGTACCATTTTTTAGTGTTTCTCCTTTTTCTCTGTATTTTGCTCCGTTTTACCTGGATGGAAGAAGATAAATTTATTAATATTCAAGCAAAGTAATAAAAATAAAAATGGAAAAAATCAAAATAAAAACAAAAATAAAAATTAGGTTGCCTCCCAACAAGCGCTTGTTTAACGTCGTTAGCTCGATGCCTCAAATAGTTCTATGGTGGCTCTAACTAAATTTTCTCAACCCTGTGGGCTTGAAAATTCTCTTGAAATGGCTTCAACCGTTGGCCGTTGACTACAAACCGCTTTCCTGACTCTTCACTTTTTATTTCAACAGCGCCATGTGCTAATATTTTTGTCACGATAAAAGGTCCCTGCCATCGAGACTAAAGCTTACCTGGGAATAATTTTAAAACGGAGTTGTAAAGTAAAACTTTTTGCCCTATCGGAAAATGCTTCCGAGATATTTTCTTGTCATGGAACAATTTTGTCCTGTCTTTATAGATACGAGCATTCTCGTAGGCGTCATTACGAATCTCCTCCAGTTCTTGGATGTTAATTTCCTTGCCCTTCCAGCAGACTCTAACTCCATGTTGCATTGTTGTATGGCCCAGTAAGCCTTATGCTCCAATTCTACTAGAATATGAGAAAGCCTTGCCGAAAACAAGCCGATACGGGGTCATACCAATTGGAACCTTATACATTGTTCGATAAGCCCAAAGTATGTCATTCCAGCTGAAGACTCCAATCCTTCTGGTTAGGCCGAACTGTTTTCTCCAAAATGGTCTTGATTTCTTTGTTTGAGACTTCTGTTTGGTCGTTCATTTGGGGATGGTAGGCTGTAGCTATAGGATAGTGGACTCCATACTTTTGCATAAGCGTCTCCATGATTTTATTGCAGAAATGGGTCCCACGATCACTGATCAAAGCTCACGGTGTGCCAAACCTGGAAAAAATAGTTCGTTTTAGAAATTCCACGATAGCTTTAGCATTATCATTGCGAGTAGGCTTTGCTTCTATCCACTTAGAAACATAGTCTACTGCAAGAATTATATATATATATATTTCTAAAAGAGGAAATGGATGGACCCATGAAATCAATCCCCCATACATCAAAAATTTCGCATACATGAATCGTGGATAAGGCCATTTGATTTCATATAGTGATGTTACCTGTATATTGCCATTTATCACAAGACTTACAGAAGTTATATGCGTCTCAAAAAATTGTGGGCCAATATAGCCCACACTCTAATACCTTGTGAGTAGTCCGCTTAGGGCCAAAGTGACCTCCGCAAGCTTCAGTATGACAAAAATTAAGGATAGAAGTTACCTCTATTTCTGGAACACATCATCTTATTATCTGGTCTAAACAGTGTTTCCACAAGTATGGGTCATCCCAAATGTAATATCGAGCTTCTCATCTAAGCTTGTCCTTCAATGAACGTGCTAACCAAGTGGGTAATGAGCCTGTGGCTAGAAGGTTGAAAATGGGCTCTCATCAGGGAACTCTTCCTTAATAGGGGTGTCATCAAAAGGTATTTTTAACCTACTCAAGTGGTCAGCCACCAAGTTTTCGCATCCCTTTTTGGCTCGAATCTCGATGCCAAATTCTTGGAGCAGCAAAATCCACCTGATGAGCCTTGGTTTTGCTTCCTTCTTTGCAATCAAGTACCTGAGAGCTGCATGATCAGAAAAAATAATCACTTTAGATCCCAACAAGTAAGATCAAAATTTATCTAAAGCAAATAAAACTGTTAAGAGTTCTTTTTCCGTAGTGGTATAGTTACTTTGTGCAGCATCAAGGGTTTTTGATGCATAAAAAATGGCATGGGGTTCGTTATTAATCCTTTGCCCCAACACGGCCCCCACACTGCGTTCGCTTGCATAGTACATAATTTGAAAAGGGTATTTCCAATCTGACGCTTGCACTATAGGAGCGGAAACCAACTTCTGCTTAATGTGTCGAAAGCCTCCTTACATTTTGGGCCAAACTAAAATTTCTTATCCTTCTGTAATAGTTCGCATAGTGGTTTAGCTACTTTTGAGAAGTTCTTTATAAAGTGCCTGTAGAACCCTGCATGGCCAAGGAAAGAACAAATTTCCCTTATAGTAGAGGGATATGGCAAAGAATTAATAATGTCAGTTTTGGCCTTATCGACCTTAATTCCCTTGGCAGAAACTACATGACCTAGAATTAAACTTTTGTCTACCATAAAATGACACTTTTCACAATTTAAGACAAGATTAAATTCTATGCACCTGCTTAAAATTATCGTGAGGTTTTTAAGGCATTCATCAAAATAATTTCCATACACAGTAAAATCATCCATACAAACTTCGATAATTTTTTCCACATATTTAGAAAATATACTCATCATGCATCTCTACAAGGTGGTCGGTGAATTACAAAGACCGAATGGCATCATTCTGTACGCAAATGTGCCGAATGGGCATGTAAATGTGGTCTTCTCCTGTTCCTCTGGTGCGACTGGAATTTGGAAGAAACCTGAGTATTCATCAAGACAACAAAAGTGAGTTTTTCCAGCTAAACGTTCAAGCATTTGGTCTATAAAAGGAAGAGGGAAATGGTCTTTTCTAGGGAAATGGTCTTTATTGTTACGCTCATTTTCTTAGGCACGACTTGCACCGGACTTACCCATCTACTGTCAGAAATGGGGTAGTTTACGTCAGCATCCAGCAGTTTGATTATTTCCTTTTTTACTACCTCCATCATGTAACAGTCCGGTTTAGACCCTAGTCGGAACAGTGGTTTCGGGACCACAAATTTGAGTCATAAAAATATTTTAATATTATTTTATGTGTTTGCTACTTGTGATTAAGCATGTGTTAAAGTTCTGTGGATTAATTTGTCCGTTTGTGTGCTTAATTTGACTAAAAGGACCTAATTATGAAATATGCTAAATTAGCATGCCATATGTTAAAAGCACCTATGTGTTGTGTCTTTATAAAGGTGTGGCCTTATGAGACAATTAAAACATTTTAAAAGTGAGTGGATGGTATTGGACATTAATAGCCTTGAATTTTATATGTTTTATATGTTTATTCATAAGGTTAATTTGGTAAAAGAATTAATATATATGTTATAATAAAATAAACATAAAACATGGCCATTATTCATCTCATTTGGCCGAATATAGCAAGGAAAGAAAAGAAGAAAAATGTTCATAGGTTTCGGCTAGCTTTTGGCTTAATTCAAGATCAAGAACCGAAGAAAATAGACTTAGATCACGAAAAGTCGAAAGTGATCGAATAGTCGAGTCCGTACGCTAACCGAATCCGAGGTAAGTCTATATACAAATAAATGTATTTGTATTAATTTTCTATATGTTCATATGAAATCTCATTGTGATGAATGTGTATGAGAATGATAGTATATGAATTCTAAGGAAGTATCGTCAATGTATCAATGTCAGAGAAGTCTCGTACGAACCTAAGAATAGATAAGATTACGTATGTCATGACATAGGTGCCCGATATATGGTATCATGTAAGACCACGTCTGGGACGTTGGCATTGGTATGAGATTTACGTGTAAGACCATGTCTGGGACATTGGCATCGTATTGATTCGTGTAAGACTCTATCTGGGACAGTGGCATCGATATTTGATTACATGTAAGACCACATCTGGGACGTCAGCGTTGTACGACTATTCTGAGCATTCCGAGTATCCTATTAGATTCCGAACGGTTCAACGGGCAAGTCCAAGAAATGAATGACTATGTGAGTTGTATATCTGATTCAGGTATTGATATGTATGCTTTGTATAAGTATGAAAGGTGAGTAAGTATGTGCATTGTTGCAAGGGAATATTTGATATATATGTATGTTTGAGATATGAGCAAGTGAGATACTTGAGATATGATGTATTGGCAAGCAATGGCAAACCAACTGAGCTAAAGAGATATATATGTGCTTGAAATGAAGATATCTTAATGAACTTATATTGCTATGTTTTGGGAATATGTTTGAAATATGTACATAGCCATGTGATATGGCTAGATAAATAGTTGTGTTGTGAATGACTAGTCATGTCTTATAATGTATGTTTTGGTATGGCTTGATGGCAAATGAAATGATTTTATGAATGGTAAGTTTGTTGATACAATGTTGAAATATCTTTGATGAGATAATGCCTTAGTATTGTGGTATGATATGAATGAACTATGTTTAGATATACTTGTGAAATGGTTGAACCAAATGGCTTATAAGTTAACATGATTAGAGATGAGATTGAATATGATGATATGATGAACATTTTGATGTGTTTTGGTTGCTAATGATTTAAGGAAAGATTTGTAATTGTGCTTGTAGGAATAACCCAATGTGTGGGTGGCTTTCTGGCCTTGTAAATGGCCTATAATAGCCCACATGGTTGAGCATACAGGCGTGTGGCTCGACCTTGTCCCTCGTGGTTGAAATTCAAAACAAGTCAGACTCGACCATGGGCTGTACACACGGGCGTGTGACTGGTCGTGTGGTGCAAGTCAGTAGCGACCACGGGTGAGGCATACGGGCGTGTCCATGGCCGTGTGGACAAGTCAGTATGTATGCCCTGTTTTGACACGGCTTAGACACATGGACGTGTCTGAGGCCGTGGGAGGCACACGACCTACCCACACAGGCGTGTGACCTCTGTAACTTAAAAAAATTTTAAATTTCTGAGAATTTCTATATGTGTTCGGTTTAGTCCCGACCCTATTCTAAAGCATGATTAAGGTCTCGTTGACCTATTAAAGGGACACTTTGATTGCATTTGATAGATTGTATTATGATATGTCCGTAAAAGTTTTCGATTGTCCAGTAATGCCTCTTAACCCTATTCTGGGGATGAATATGGGTTAGGGGTGTTACATTTGGTTGGTATCAGAGCTACGGTTTAGTCGATTCTCAGACTAACATAGCATTTAAGAGTCTAGCTATACATTCCATATTTCTGAATTGTGATAGTGTGATGAATCCTGACGTGTAAAATGCGTTCATTGTATAGTAATGGATCTTGAAAGAGCCGTAGCTGACGATGTTGAAAGCAATGCACCTGCTCCCGCTCAAGGGACAGTGCCATCTGTTCCAGACCTGGTACGAGCCGTCAAAAGGGAGAGGCTAAACAAGCTTTCTTCCAAATGATGAGTGAGTGGTTCACTTAGTTAGTAAGAAATAATTCGACTGTTTCACAACCTCCATCCCCGCTTAATCCCCCTCAGACATCAATTGTGCCTTCGGTTATGAACTTGAATTTGTTGAAAAAGTCTCCAGTTGAAAAAATCCGCAAATATAGGGCTGAAGAGTTTAGGGCTACTAGTGATGACGATGCCCAGAAAGTCAAGTTTTGGTTAGAGAACACAATCCGAGTATTTGATGAAATGTCACTGAGTCCCGAAGAATGCATAAAATGTGTTGTTTCCTTGTTACGAGATGTAGCCTATCAGTGGTGGAAGACTTTGGTTTCAGTGGTTCCAAAGGAACGGGTTAGTTGGGATTTCTTTCAGTCTGAGCTCCGAAAGAAATATATCAGTCAGAGATTCATTGACCAGAAACAAAAGGAATTCCTGGATTTGAAACAGGGTCGTATGTTTGTCATTGAATACGAACGAGAGTTCGTGAGACTAAGTCAGTATGCTCGGGAATGTGTATCGACCGAAGCAATAATGTGCAAAAGATTTGAAGATGGCCTTAATGAAGATATTCGCTTGCTAGTTGGGATTTTGGAGATAAAAGAGTTCGTGGTACTTGTTGATCGGGCATTTAAAGTCGAAGCACTCGGGAAAGATAAAAGAAAAGCTGAGTCTGAAATTAGAGATGTGAGAAAGAGATTTCCGAGTAAATCATTTCAGTCTGCATCAAAGAAATTCAGAGATGAACATAGCCGTTCCAAAGGCTAGTTTGGGACAATCGAACAGAGATCGATCTAGGTCATAGTTGAGATCCAAAACTTCAGTTACTTCGATGGCAAGTGATGGAAATGTTGGATCGGAGTGACCTGAATGCAAGCACTATGGTAAAAGACATTCGGGAAGTTGTAGATTGAATGATCAAGCTTGTTTCAGATGTGGGTCGTTAGATCATTTCATCCGAGATTGTCCAAAGTCTGTTGAGCAAGAGATCGTTCAAAATCTGATATCTGATAATGTTTCAGCGAGAGGTAGACCTTCTCGAAATACAAGAAATGTCAGTGGTAGTTAGAGAACTACGAGAGACACTGTAGCTAGACCTGAAGCTAGAGCGCCTGCTAGAGCATATACCATCCGAGCTCGTGAGGAGGCTTCATCTCCAGATGTTATAACGGGTACATTTTCTCTTTATGATACTTCTATAATTACATTGATAAACCTTGGTTCTACTCATTCATATATATGCATGAACTTAGTATCCAGTAAGACTTTGCCTGTAGAGTCTATTGAATTTGTTATTAGAGTATCGAACCCCTTAAGTAAAACTGTCCTGGTTGACAAAGTATGCAAGAACTGTCCGTCGATGTTTCGAGATATCTGTTTTCCTGCTGATCTTATGCTATTACCATTTGACGAGTTTGATATAATTTTGGGTATGGATTGGTTAACATTGCATGATGCTATAGTAAATTGCAAAAGAAAAACCATTGATTTGAGATGTCAGAATAATGAAAGAGTTCGAATTGAGTCCAATGATTTGAATAGATTAACGGCTGTGATATTTGTGATAAAAGCTCAGAATTATGTGAAAAGGGGTTATGAAGCTTATTTTGCTTATGTGATTGACTCAAAAGTAACTGAAAAGGAAATTGAACCGGTTTAGTTGTCTGTGAATTCCCTGATGTATTCCCTGAAGAACTACCGGGATTGCCTCCAATACGCGAAGTTGAATTTGGTATTGATTTGTTGCCTGGTATGAATCCTATTTCAATAGCTCCGTATAGAAAGGTACCAACAAAATTAAAAGAGTTAAAGTCACAGTTGCAAGAGTTGACTGACAGAGGGTTTGCAAGACCGAGTTTCTCACCTTGGGGTGCTCCTGTTCTATTTGTGAAAAAGAAAGATTGCACGATGAGAATGTGCATAGATTATCGTCAGTTGAACAAAGTGACTATAAAGAACAAATATCATTTGCCCAGAATTGATGATTTGTTCGATCAGCTTAAAGGAGCCACCGTGTTTTCAAAGATAGATCTGAGATTAGGATACTACCAGTTGAGAGTAAAAGATTCAGATATTTCAAAAACTACTTTCAGAACGAGGTACGGGCATTATGAGTTTTTAGTTATGCCTTTCGAACTAACAAATGCTCCTGCTATTTTTATGGATCTGATGAATAGAATTTTCAGACCGTGCCTAGACCGATTTATTGTTGTTTTTATTGACAACATTTTGATTTATTCTTGAGATGAAATTGAACATGTTGAACATCTGAGAATTGTGTTGCAAACTCTGCGAGAAAAGCAATTGTATGCGAATTTCAGCAAATGTGAATTCTGGTTGCATGAAGTCGGTTTTCTGGGACATATTGTATCTGCCTCTGGAATACGAGTTGATCCGAGTAAGATTTCTGCTATTTTGGAATGGAAGTCTCCGAAGAATGTGTCTAAAGTTCGAAGTTTTCTTGGACTTGCTGGTTATTATTGAAGGTTCGTAAAAGGCTTTTCAATGATAGCTACTCCGTTGACTAGATTACTTTAGAAAGATGTGAGATATAAATGGTTTGATAAATGTCAGAAAAGCTTTGATCAGTTGAAAGCCCTTTTGACAGAAGCTCCAGTGTTGGTACAGCCAGAATCGGGCAAAGAGTTCATGATTTATAGTGATGCTTCATTAAGTGGTCTGGGTTGCGTTCTGATGCAGGAAAGCAAAGTAATAGCTTATGCCTCGAGAGAACTAAGCCTCATGAAAAGAATTATCCGACATACGATCTTGAGCTAGCTGCCATTATCTTTTTGGTGAAAAATGTCATGTATTTTCTGATCACAAAAGCCTGAAGTATTTGATGACTCAGAAAGATCTAAATTTGAGACAATGTCGATGGTTAGAGTTGTTAAAAGACTACGAGCTTGTGATTGACTATCATCCTAGAAAGGCTAATGTTGTTGCTGATGCTTTAAGCCGAAAATCACTGTTTGCATTACGTGCAATGAATGCTCATTTAGACTTGTCCAATGATGGTTCAATTTTAGCCTAATTGAAAGCGAAACCGTTGTTTTTACAACAAATATGTGATGCTCAGAAAGTTGATAATGAAATGATACCAAAACGAGCTCAGTGTGATTCGAACTCTGATTCTGAATTTCGAGTGGATGTTGATGATTGCTTGAGGTTCTGAGATCGAATTTGTGTTCCGAGAAACTCAGAGTTGATTCATTTGATTTAAATGAAGCTCATAATAGTCGTCTATCTGTTCATCCGGGAAGTACAAAGATGTACCATGATCTGAAGCAACACTATTGGTGGTCTGATATGAAACGAGACATTTCTAACTTTGTTTCAAAATATTTAGTTTGCTGAACATCAGGTTCCATCTAGTTTGTTACAAGCAATTCTTATTCCCGAGTGGAAATGGGATAGAGTGACGATGGATTTCGTTTCTGGATTGCCTTTGACTCCGAGAAAGAAAAATGCAATTTGGGTCGTAATTGATCGATTAACGAAATCCGCCCATTTTATTCCGGTGAGATCTGATTACTCACTTGATAAGTTAGCTGAGCTTTACATTTATGATATTGTGAGATTGCACGGAATGCCATTGTCTATTATGTCTGACAGAGATCCAAGGTTTACATCACGGTTCTGGAAGAAATTGCAAGAAGCTTTAGGTATTTCAGTACCGCTTTTCATTCGCAAACGGATGGTCAGTCCGAACTGATCATTCAGATTTTCGAGGATATGTTGAGATGTTGCATCCTTGAGTTTGATGGTACCTGGAAACAATATTTGCCACTGATTGAATTTGTGTACAATAATAGTTTTCAGTCTAGTATCAAAATGGCACCTTATGAAGCTTTGTATGGACGCAAATGTCGAACACCTCTGTATTGGACTGAGCTCAGTGAAGTTAAGATACACGGGGTCGATTTGATAAAAGACTGAACAGAAAGTGAAAGTGATCCGTGATAGTTTGAAAGCAAAGTCTGATCGTCAGAAGTCCTATGCGGACTTAAAACGAAATGATATTGAGTTTGAAATCTGTGACAAAGTCTTCTTGAAAGTGTCTCCGTGGAAGAAAGTACTCAGATTTGGACGTAAAGGCAAATTGAGTCTGAGATTCATCGGGCCGTATGAAATTATTGAGCATGTTGGACCAGTTGCGTATAGATTGTTGTTGCCACCTAAGCTAGAAAAGATCCATAATGTATATCACGTATCAATGCTTAGGCAATATCGATCCGATCCATCACATGTAATTCCTCCGTCTGAGATTGAAATCTGATCCGATATGACTTACGAGGTGAAGTGAAAGAGTTGAGAAACAAGAAAATTCCATTAGTGAAAGTGTTGTGGCATCGACATGGAGTGGAAGAGGTTACGTGGGATCCTGAAGAATCAATGAGACAGCAATATCCAAATCTGTTTAACAGTAAGATTTTCGGGGACAAAAATCCCTAAAGGGGGAGAATTGTAACAGTCCGATTTAGACCCTAGTCGAAATAGTGGTTTTGGGACCACAAATCCTAGTCATAAAAATATTTTAATATTATTTTATGTGTTTGTTACATGTGATTAAGCATTTGTTAAAGTCCTGTGGATTAATTTGTCCGTTTGTGTGCTTAATTTTACTAAAAGGAACTCATTGTGAAAGATGCTAAATTAGCATGCCATATGTTAAAAGCATCTATGTGTTATGTCTTTATAAAGGTGTGGCCTTATGAGGCAATTAAACCATTTTAAAAATGATTGGATGGTATTGGACATTAATGGCCTTGAATTTGATATGTTTTATATGTTTATTCATAAGGTTAATTTGGTAAAAGAATTAATATATATGTTATAATAAAATAAACATAAAACATGGACATTATTCATCTCATTTGGCCGAATATAGCAAGGAAAGAAAAGAAGAAAAATGTTCATAGGTTTTGGCTAGCTTTTGGCTTAATTCAAGATCAAGAACCGAAGAAAACGGACTTAGATCGCGGAAAGTCGAAAGTGATCGAATAGTCGAGTCCATACGCTAACCGAATCCGAGGTAAGTCTATATACAAATAAATGTATTTGTATTAATTTTCTATATGTTCATATGAAATCTCATTATGATGAATGTGTATGAGAATGATAGTATATGAATTTCGAGGAAGTATCGACAATGTATCAATGTCAGAGAAGTCCCGTATAAACCTAGGAATAGATAGGATTACGTATGTCATGACATAGATGTCCGATATATGATATCATGTAAGACTACATCTGGGATGTTGGCATTGATTCGAGATTTCATGTAAGACCACGTCTGGGACATTGGCATTGATATGAGATTTACGTGTAAGACAATGTCTGGGACAGTGGCATCGATATCTGATTACACGTAAGACCACGTTTGGGACGTCGGCGTTGTACAACTATTTCGAGCATTCCGAGTATCCTATTAGGTTCCGAACGGTTCAACAGGCAAGTCCGAGAAATGAATGACTATGTGAGTTCTATATCCGATTCAGGTACGTTGATATGTATGCTTTGTATAAGCATGAAAGGTGAGTAAGTATGTGCATTGTTGCAAAGCAATATTTGAGATATATGTATGCTTAAGATATGAGCAAGTGAGATGCTTGAGATATGATGTGTTGGTAAGAAATGGCAAACCAATTGAGCTAAAGAGATATCTATGTGCTTGAAATGAAGATATGTTAATGAAATTAAATTTCTATTTTTATGAATGGTATTATGATAAAGTTATTTGTATATGGCTTACTAAGCTTTTGAAAGCTTACTTTGCGTATGATTACTCTGTTTTACAGATCGTCAAAGCTACTGAAGGCTCGGGGATCGTCAAGGATTGTCAGCACACTACTCAAACTTATTTTGGTACTTTTGAATGTGTTCATAACTAATTATGGCATGTATAGGCTAGTTGTTTTGGGAATATGTTTGAAATATGTACATAGCCATGTGATATGGCTAGATAAATAGTTGTGTTGTGAATGACTAGTCATGTCTTATAATGTATGTTTTGGTATGGCTTGATGGCAAATGAAATGATTTTATGAATGGTAAGTTTGTTGATGCAATGTTGAAATATCTTTGATGAGATAATGCCTTAGTATTGTGGTATGATATGAAAGAACTATGTTTAGATATACTTGTGAAATGGTTGAACCAAATGGCTTATAAGTTAACATGTTTAGAGATGAGATTGAATATGATGATATGATGAACATTTTGATGTGTTTTGGTTTCTAATTATGCATGGAAAGATGCTTAATTGTGCTTGTAGGAATAACCCAATGTGCGGGTGGCTTTTTGGCCTTGTAAATGGCCTATAATTGCCCACACGGTTGAGCACACAGGTGTGTGGCTCGACCGTGTCCCTCATGGTTGAAATTCAAAACAAGTCAGACTCGACCACAGGTTGGACACAAGGGCATGTGACTGGCCGTGTGGTGCAAGTCAGTAGCGACCATGGGTGAGGCACAAGGGCGTGTCCACGGCCATGTGGACAAGTCAGTATGTATGCCCTGTTTTGACACGACTTAAACACATGGACGTGTCTGAGGCCGTGGGAGGCACACGGCCTGCCCACACGAGCGTGTGACCTCTGTAACTTAGAAAATATTTTAAATTTCTGAGAATTTCAGTATGTGTTTGGTTTAGTCCTGGCCCTATTCCAAAGCATGATTAAGGTCTCGTTGACCTATTAAAGGGACACTTTGATTGCATTTGATAGATTGTATTATGATATGTCCGTAAAAGTTTTCAATTTTTCGGTAATGCCTCTTAACCCTATTCCAGCGACAGATACGGGTTAGGGGTGTTATACATCATATTCGGATTCAGCCATCGTTGTACCTCTCACCTTGGTTTCGTGTTTTCTTCCAAGTAAATCCTGCGTGTGCATGTGAAAGGGCTTATCCCTTTTAAGTCAGCAATGGTCCAGCCAATCGTTTTCTTATGACTTTTTAGTATCTGGACCAAACTTTCCTCTTCGTGCTTGGAAAGTCTATTTGAGACTATGACCGGTAGGGCATTATCTTTTCCCAAAAACGTGTATTTAAGATGCTCAGGGAGCGGTTTCAACTCCAAATCTGGTGCTTGGACAAGAGAAGGTAGAATTTTAGTATTTGTTGGAGACAATAATTCATTAACAAATTCATAATCATCAAATATAAATTAAGATTTATCTTCATAAATTGACTCAAAAGTTTCTTCCACCAATGAGTCAATTATGTCGACATAGTTTACGCTCAAGATTTCACTTGGATGACTGATAGCGTCGTAAGCATTAAACTTCACGATTTCCCCCATCAAACTCCATTGTGAGAGTCCCACTTCGCACGTCGATCTTAGTGCTAACAGTACTAAGGAAAGGTCAGCCCAGTAGGACCCAGGAGCGTTATCCTCTTCCATTTTAATCACGTAAAAACCTATAGGGAAAATAAGCTAGTTAACTTTTACTAAAACATCTTCAAGGGCTCCTTCAGGATGCACAACAGACCAGTCTGCCAACTGTATAATAACACCTGTTTTCATCAAAAAACTAAGTTAATTGATTCATAAATAGAAAAAGGCATTACATTTATGGAGGCCCCCAAATCACACATAGCCTTTTTTATTCCCAAGTGGCCTATTTTGCA
The DNA here is from genome assembly GCA_005393395.2 of Gossypium australe. Taxonomy (NCBI): domain Eukaryota; kingdom Viridiplantae; phylum Streptophyta; class Magnoliopsida; order Malvales; family Malvaceae; genus Gossypium; species Gossypium australe. The sequence continues at coordinate 52,239,314 of CM016614.1, forward strand.
TGGTATTACGAACATGCCCTATCTTTGCATTTTGCCGGCATCTTTTGCTGTAACACTGCGGATACATTCTAACCAACGCTTACCTTTTCGTTACCTGTTAATTTTCGTTGGTGCAGAGCTCTTTCAGAAACTTAGCATATCACAGAATCTGTTTGATGGCATCTAATAGTGGTATGTTGATCTTGAAATTTCTGAAAGTTTCGAGGATCTCCTTGTCCAATTTACCTTTTTGACATTGGTAAAACCTTCCTGGAAATGGAGGTTGAATTTTAGGCAATGGAGGTTTAGTTCAGACCTATTCATCGTTCTTGGGCTTTTCTTGGGCGGATTCTTGGCCAAGATTACTGTCAAGAATTGGTTCCAGTACTTTTTAGCTTTGCAACGTCACTGCATTCGTGTTTTGTCTTAGGTTGGGTTCCGTTTGTGACGGCAGCTTCCCTTGAGAGTTCAATTTCTCAATTGATGTGGTCAACTCTCTTATAGATGCCTCAGTTTTATGTTGAAAATCCTTCGTTTGCTGTTGGAAATCAAGGACATTAGCTGCTAATTTATTGACCAAAGTTTCTAGAGAATTACCTGAATCTCGCGACTATTGTGGAGATCGATTTTGGTATGGCTGGTTATATCGTGGGTTGGCCCCATAACTTAAGTTAGGGTGGTCCCTCCATCCTGGGTTGTAGGTATTAGCGTAAGTGTAACACCCCAAACCCGGCCCATATGTTTCGACCAGATCTGGTATGCTACGAGTTGAACGTTAAAATCTTTTGCTAAGTTGGTTTTAGAAAATCATAGTTTTTAGGCAATATTTGAATAAATAAGTGACATTTGAAAAGAAACCTTGTGTTATTGTTATTTGGTATAAATAAACCCCTGACATAAATTCATAAGTTGCAAATATTAAAAAAAACTACTTAGGCGAATATAAACTATGGGGCCTTGTTACCTAAATATTCCCAAAATAAAACTTAAAGGAAAACCGAAAATAATCTATGAAAATAAAAAGACTTGATGGCCCCTCGAGTCCGTCTCGGCTCCCATGTCCACGATCTACTGCTCATCTGAAAAGTTAGGGAAAAATAATAGGGTGAGTCACCAAGACTCAGTGTGTAAATCCTGAAAACACATAAAAGGCTTGGGCCCACAAACACATTATGAGCCCTGGCCCATACACAATGGCAACAGTCATAATCACATGACAGATAATAAATGATGCAAAGTGCAACCCATCCTAGAATTCCATCCTCTACACACCAACCCGTACCAACCATCACACCTTGGGGATTTCTACAATCAACCCACCAACCGCTACACACCATATCGACAGTCATACTGCCTACTCCTTATCAATCAGGAATTTTAACGTGGGTTTTCTACCACCGATCACCAAGTGACCTAACATTTCATTTCGTGGGTTTTCTACCATCGATCACCATGTGATCTAACATTTCATTAGGTGGGTTTTCTACCACCGATCACCATGTGACCAATCATGCTCTTCCCCTTTTCATATCAAACCCATCCCATGCATACATTCATGCAAAATCAAACAATCTACTACCTAAGAGATTATAGTCTTTCGCATACATCGATACACATAGAGAAGTTCTATGATTACGTACCTGCCATTCCTTGCCTAACCCTTTTTGGGTTTCATTCAACTGTCTACACAGCCATTTCCGGCTTTTTAGCCCATAACATAAACATACATATATTCATACAGATTATTAGTGTGTTAGAGATCTACACACGACTGTTCATTCAGCCTTATTTTCTGACTTTTTAGCCCCTAACAGGTATAATACAAAATAAAACTTATGTGATAAGGATCTACACACCTGCTTACCGTTAGAATGAGACTTTCTAAGCCAACGCTATCCGTAGCCAACACCACTGCTATCTGCCTAAGGTGTTGTTCAGAAGCCGGTAACGAAACATTTGGTTAAGGCACAACTAACGAAAAGAAAACAGTTGATCAACTTAAGGAGAATTGAAATCCTTACCTTGAAATCTCAAAAAGTGATAAACCTTAGAGACTAGCGGTTTTCGGCTTTCAGATCTAAGAGATCTTCTTCACAAATAAACACAAGGATCAACCACTCATTAGTCTTTCGGCTTTTCCTTCCAAACACGAGAAAAAGAGAAGAGTAAAGGAGAATCGTTACTTACCCCACACAGAGAGTTTCGGCAACTTCCAAAAGTTTCCGGCTTTTATGGAGAAATTGACACAAGAGGAAAAGAATGGAAAAGAGAGTGAAGTGAGAGGTTCCAGCTTTTAAGAAAGGTCCGAAAAAGAGATGAACAAGAAAAGGCTTAGGCATTTTCGGCTTTTAGAAGAAAGAAAAGAGCAATGGAGTTTTCGGCTTTTAGAAGAAAGAAGAGAAAAGAACAATGGAGTTTTCGGCTTTTAGAATCAAAGTGAAGATGAGGGAATAGATTTAAGAATTTCAGATTTTACTCAGAGAAGAAGAGAAAGAAACGATGGAAACCCTAAATGCCGAAAAATAAAGAAGAAAACCCTCAACTGGCTATTTAAAGTTTCAACACTCCTTAGCCATATCAGAAACCGATTTTTCCTCCCCCTCAGAGTTTGAAATTCGGCCACCACTTAGCCTTGCAGATAATTCCTATCTTTTCTCCTTTATCTTCCATATTATCAACTATAATATCTACATTATCCCATTCACATCAATCCTCCTATTTTTGAGCCTTTTTGCCGACCACTCCACCTAACCCTAATGCCGAAATTAGCTAACTTAAATTAAAAGAATTGGGCTCTATGAAACTTACATTTGGGCCCCTTACTCCCCTTGTGTGGCGTCACCTCCTTGCTCCCTAAGTGTCGCCACTGACCACTGGGCCACAAGCCTATTTTGATATTTTAAACTCAGATACCACCTTTTAAACCTTATAGTGCCCAAACAAAAATTTAACTAAGGCTTCAGCCCAATCCTGAGCCCAATTTGGACTCCTAATGCTCAAATTAACTCATTACACATATTCATCCATTAAATGCATAGGCCCAAAAATTTAGGATGTTACAGTAAGGGTTGTATCGCCTTTGTGGTAGCCCAGGAAAGTTCCCCACAGCATCTAAATGGGCCATAGTATCGTCACACATACTAGGGCACACATTAGTCGTATGTTCAGGTGTAGCACATATTCCACACAGCCGGGCTTGTTTTGTTTTTTCTGCAACAAGAGAGTTCAAAATATTAGCAATTCTATTAGCCTTATCTTCTGAGGTCGAATTACTTAGCTGGTGAACCCTCCTAGGGGGTTCATAATTGGCTCGGAATTGCTAAGTATTTGTAGCCATTGTAGAGATCAAGTCTCTTGCTTGTTGGGGAGTCATGTTGACCAATGCTGCTCCACTAACGGTTTCTACCATATTCATCTCCATGGGTTTTAGGCCTTCATAAAAGTACTAGAGAAGAGATTGTTCTGTTATACCATGTTGTGGGAAACTTGCCCATAACTTCTTAAATCGCTCCCAATAGTCGTACAGAGACTCTACTTCTTTTTGCCTTATTCCTACAATCTCCCTTCTTAACTCAGCTGCTCATGATGCTGGGAAAAACCTGTTGAGAAATAAGCGAGATAGATCAGCCCAAGTTGTTATAGATCCAGGGGGTAAATAAAATCCCTAGCAGAACCTGCTAGGGAAAAAGGGAAAGCACACAATTTGATTTGATCCTCAGTTACCCACTGAGGTTTCATGCTAAGACAAACCATATGAAACTCTTTCAAAATTTTGTAGGGATTTTCGTTTTGTAACCCACGAAAAGTTGGCAGTAACTGGATTAAACCTGACTTCAGTTCAAAATCAATATCCATAGTAGGATACGTAATGCACAATAGCGGTTGTTCTGTCGGAGCTTCGGCTAGTTGCTGAATTGTTTGAGCCATTGGTTGATGTGCGAGATTCGGGTTTTCGTCAACCCTAGCGTTAAGCACTTCTTCTGGTGAACCGACTTCTACATTTTCGCTTTCAAATGTTTGAGTAGGGTGTTCATTAAACCTAGACTGTACTTCATCATCGATTTCGATTCCTGGTGGTGGGTTACTCTGAGTCCCAACCACTCCTGACTGCTTTTTCTGTAACTTTGTTTCCTTACGATTAGCTCTCACAGTCTTTTCTATTTTTGAATCAAGCGCAAGAGTACCTGGAGGAGATCTGGTCATAAGAAACAAAAAACAAGATTAGTACGTTGCCAAGCACCAAATATATCCTATCCCTATAGAAATAATAAAAAGAATAGTATAAGGAAAGTAGGGTCAAGTCCTTAGGGACTGCATTTGCACAATGTCTTGTTTCGTGAGATCCCGGACAGAATCGTGCCCAAGAAAACCTATGTACCTGGGGAAAAAAAGATTGAATTCAAAGTTGATTGAAATTGCGAAATTAAATAAATTGCAAAAAGTAAAATAGAGAATATAAAAATAAACAGAGTTTGGGAAAAGAGAGAGTTTCTTATGTAGCGAAATTCCAGCCTCGGTTGTCTCGATCCTCCTTGGGTTCAATCCTTGGCTTTTAGGTGATCCTTCTCGAACTGAATAAGCCAGTTATAGTTGAAGAGGATGCCTACGACCACCAGCTCCACTTAGGGTTTAGACTTATAATTTAGAGGAACCTGACCCTAGCCAACCGTCGCTCCTGTGGGACTGTCTTACACTAGATCATCACTTCCCAATGGCGAATCCCACGCCATTTTGTCTCTTGGGCTCGACAACCACCGACGTAGTAAGCTAATAAACTAACTGTGCAACCTTCCCAAAATATACAAAGCGGTCGTTCCTTGCACAAGTTGGAAAGATCATTTTTGAAGGGACATGGACGGAAACGTTAGCCTCGTAATGCGGAGAAGTGATGAATACTCGTTGAGAAGGTTAAGCGCGGACTCTAAGCCTCATAAACCTTTTTTGGGGATTTTTGACAACCTTTGGCTACATGGATTTAGTGGCTCATGCTTTTGGGAAAAGAAATAGACTTAATAAAAAAATGGAATTTTATTGAATGGAAAGAACAAAGGCTAAGTTTTGGGAAATGGAGTGTTTACAGAAAGATATGATATCAAATTTGAGTCACTCCATCCCCTATTTATAGTACTAGGAAACTTAGTCTAGTCCTACTTAAATTCTAAAAGATAAATACAGATAATTAAAGATAATTAAAGATAAATAAATATAAAAGCTAAAATAAAATCTAAATAATAAAATCTAACAATTATCCTAATATAATTAAAAATTAAATAGAGTCTTGTGTTTATAAAATATCTCTTCTTTGCATTTTTGTCCTTATGTCTTCCATACTTGCATTTTCAGCATCACCTTTTTTTTCTATATTGCATGTTGGCCCATTTTATCTTCAAATTCGCGCTTTTTACCTTTAAATTTCCTTTTGCCTCCAATTTAGTCCCTGAAAGATAAACGATCGTAAATAGCTCCAATTAGTAGGGTCATACTCAAAATAAACATGCAATTAGCACATAAAAATATGTCGTTCTAGAGTATTATCCATTTTGATGTAAGTAAAAGCCTGAGTTCAAATAGATAAGGTGCTGAAAGCCAGTGCGTTGGGTGTACGACTTCTGTACTATGGAAAATCATTCACAATAGTGGAATTCATAGCCCAAAAAAAAAGGAAAATGATATCCTTTCATTGGCATGACATGGTTGGTGAAAAGTAAACATGGCCACGGGCCATCTGTCTTTGTGATGGATAACTTGATCACTATTTGATAGTGATCGACTTTTAATGAAGGAAGATGTAAAGGTTACCATGAGATAAAATAGGATTATATTAGAAGAACGGGTATTATACCAAAGAGATCAAGGATATCCTATGAGGGTAACATACTTATGACAAGGTTATTAGACGAGAATTAAGTAGTTGCTTTCATAATAGTATGTCATTGGGGAGAGATCAGTCACATTACTATAATGGAATGACTTCGTGACTAAATGAGTTTATAATTAATAGGAAAAATTTCGAAACTTAATTATAAATCATTTGAGCCTCAACTATATATGTCCAATCGGTCCTTCAGCTAGCTCGTTGAAACTAGAAATGAATTGTGTGCTTGAATAGAAATGAACAGAATGAATTGGAAAAGAGAAATGGGAAACATGCAAGAATAGTTATGGTTTTCTCTGAAATGGAGAAATGGAACTGTAATAGGCCAATTTAGCCCAGGGCAGAATTTCAAACAAATAAAAGGATCAAACCAATCAGCTCAAATAGAAATCAAATATATAAAGAATGATAAACAAAACCAAAAAAATTACAAACCCAAACCCAAAAATTAAAAAAAAAAAAAACCTAAAATTAAAAAAAAAACCCTAAAGGCCCAATAGCCCAAAAACCTAAACTCATTTTCAGTAAAACACAGAAGCAGCATAAAGAACACACAAGAACAATAACAAAACAGTGTATGGCAGAAACAGAAAAAGAAAAAGCAAAATAATATTGTAAAATCGACTATAAAAGCCCAAGATGTATTTTGACAAAACAAACAAGAAAAAAGAGCAAAAAAAGAAATCAGATTCAAACTTGAAACAAAGAAAAAGAAGGTGATTTATTTCTTTATTTTTAGATTCGAAAGAAAATAAAAACAAATACAAAATTGTTTACCTGCCTTTCCTTTCGTGTCGTCGTTGAGAGGCTTTCCCGATCCCGAAAGCCGCTGAACCCATTACGGTTTCGTCTGGGCTTCGGTGAAAAAGGACGCAAAGGTCGCGTAACCAAGAGGAAGGAAAACCAATTTTTTTTAGTCATTTTTTTTCATTTTTAAAGGCATTTGCCTTCGGATTTGGGTTTGGGAGTCGAATGGCCAAAAATGGGTTATTTTTTAGTTTTTCGGCCACCAAGAACGGCAGAGCTCGTTGCTGGTGACCGGTGGCCACCTCAAGGACTCGTCGGACCTCGGCCTAAAGGGGAGAAGTTTTTTAGAGAAAAAAAAAGAGGGTTTCTATTTTTTTTAAATGAAGGCAGAAATGAAACCTTTGAAATTTTTTTGGTTTAAATAGGTGTACGAAACGACACCGTTTTGAGCCATTGCTCATAGACCCCAAAACGGCTTCGTTTTGGTCTTTGACCCAAGATCCGACCCAAGACCCCCAGGATTCGCGTGTTTTTAGACTAAGGGTCTATTTACCCTTTTAGTCCTTCTGCTTTTGGACTCTTTTTCAATCTGGTCCTTATTTTAGCTTTTTTTTCTTTTTAAAATTTACCCATTTGATATTGTTATTTTTTTTTATTTTCGTCCTTTGACTATTTAGTCTCCAAGGAACCCTGCATTTAAGGGACAAGGGGATTATTGCCTAATTGATCCATGTCTTTCCTTCGCGCATTTGATTTTAATCCCTTACCTTATTTTATTTTTTAATTTGTTTATTTTATTATGATTTTTACTTTAAATTTTGTGTAGATCCTGATTTAGTCCCTTACTTTCGATCTTTTATATTTTATTTTCCTTTGTATTTATTTATTTATTTATTTATACATTTATCTATTTATTTCTTTTTTACTTTTGTGTTTGTCCCTTTTTTCTCACTATTATTATTATTTATTTATGTATTTTATTACAAATTGCACCCTTAATTTTATTTACATTTTAATTTGGTCCTTTATTTTCAATATTTTATAAACTATTTTCCTCTATATTTATTTATGTATTTATTTATTTATTCCCCTGTCCTTATTATATTAAAATTGGTATTGTCTTCTTTTTTTATGTGTATATTTTGTTACTATTATTATTATCATTGTTATTATTTATTTTATTTATTTTTTCCTTTGATTGTTTATATTAGTATTAAAGTAATATATATTATGTGATTATTGCCACCATGATATGTATTATGAATTGTTTTATTAGTATATTCATATTATTGTCATTTATTAGCGCAAAATTTTATTCGTGTATCATCGTTCCATTTTCTACATTAACATTTTATCTTATTTAATTAAAATAACGTCATGAATCAAATTTAAACATATTTACCCATAGTTGTTTTTATACTATACCCCCAAATAAGATAAATACTCATCGTTTTAAATTTTAAATATGTTATTATAAAAAAGGGGAAATTTTAAAAATAGGCAATATTTCGTATTTGGAGATTCGAGGAGTTGTGCCCTAACTTTTGGGGTTTTCAATTTTCTCGTTGAATCTAAATGACCAAATATCTTTTTAAAATTAAAATACGTGAGATTTAATATAAAAAAATAAAAGGTAAACTTGTTTTTGAGAATTCGAGAAGTCGTGTCCTAACTTACGGGATACGACCTTTTGTTACCTCGAGATAAGAAAGCCTATTACGTACGTTTTGATCTATTTAAGGGATTTAACTAAAAAATATATACATTAATACAAAGAGGGGTCGTATTTTAAATTCTTTTCGATTTTTCAACTTTCGACATTTAGACATTAATTAATCAATTAGGTACCAATATTGGGCGTTATGAGGGTGCTAATCCTTCCTCGTACGTAACTGACTCCCGAACCCGTTTCCTGAATTTTGTAGACCAAAACTATTGTTTTAGTAAATCAAGCCATTTATTAAAAACGATCAATTTACGAGGTGATCTGATCAAACCTCATGAAAAGGGATTGGTGGTGACTCCCATTTTCGTTTTTTTAAATAAGAAGTCGACTTTTCAAAAAATTAGTTTCGACAGCTTGGCGACTCCATTGGGGACAAAATAAGAGAGTCAAGTCGCGAATTGATTACTTTTGGTCTTTTTGTCGAAATTTGATAATTTGGTTTAAATTTGCGATCCCTTTGTTACATTTCATCCTTAATGTTTTGATATCTCGGGTTGTATAACTATCTAGTACATCTGTTTTATTGGTTCGAAAGTTTGTTTTGTGTGTTTATCGCATGTTGCATTGCATAATCGCTCTATTTTACCCTTCTTAAGTGGGAGTGAGAAACTATTCCTTCGTGAGGTCTTCACCTCCGTATAGGATAGTGAATCGCTTTCGGGATACATCTGTACCTATGTCTTCGTAAGATTTTCATCTCCTTATAGCCATAGGAAAATGTATTCCCCAGAACTCAACTCTGTTCGTATGAGCCTATAATGGGTAAGGATCGAGGAATCTACAGGTTCAGGTACCCTTTCTTTAGAACCGAACCGCATATAATGAGCCCTAAAAGCCCACCCTAGGTAGGACCATACCAAACCCTAGTGGTCACCCGAATAGGTGCTCTATTTATTATTTCTTGTTTACTTTGAATTCTAGCTTGGTATGAAATGTAACAGCTCAATTTCGGTGAAATTGGAACAGTGGTTTCGAGACCACAAATTCGAGCCGAAAATAAAATTTATTTTTATTTTATTTTATGGTTCTTAATATGATAGAAATCTCATGTGGAAATTTTGATAAGAAAATTTTACCGATTATGTGCTTAATTACGAGAAGGACTAAATCGCATAAAATGAAAAAGTTAAATTCTAGTATCTATAAGGATTAAATAGCTATGGAATTCAAAACTTAAGGTCCTTATATGGTAATTAGACCATTAAAGAAAAGTATGTAGGTATTATGGTGACTCATCCATGGAAAGAAAAAGGGCAATGACTAAATTGGAAAGTGAAATATTTTAATTAATTAAAAGATTCTAAAAAGAAATATCATCTTATTTTATCATCTTCTTCCCCAAAAATACATGGAAACCCTAGGAAAAAGAGAAGAAACTTTCATGGCCAAATTGGGTAAGTTTTCTTGTCCTATTTTTAGTAATCTTGATGTTTTTGAAATTGGGATAGCTTAATCTGTCTATTTGGGGGATTAATTTGAGAAGTTATCAAAGTATGGAAAATGAGTCATGGATGTATATGCTGAAAATTAGAAATTTGTGGTAGAAAATGAAAGGTTGTTGATAGATAAACAACTTTTACAAAGTGATTTTTGATGAAAACATGATTTAGGGACTAAAATGTAAAGTTGTGAAAATTGATGAAAAATTCTGAAATTTATAGAAAACATGTGCTGTAAATTTTATGATGGAATTTTGGTTAGGCTTGGAATAGGGAGTAAATTGCACAAATTTCATTTTTCGAGCCTAGGGACGAAATGGGAATTTATGGAAAAGTTAGGGGCAAAATAGTAATTTTGCCTAGGATAAAAATTGAGCTCACTTGAATATGAAATGTAATAAATTGATGTTAAATTTACTTGTATAGATCCGAATAGACCAAATTTGGAGTTAGAACGACGAAAGAGGAAAATGTTGGATTAGTAGATTTTACGCACACGAACAATTATCGAGGTAAGTTTGTGTAACTAAATTGTGTGGTTTATATGCTTGAATTAGATGTTGTGTTTGTGAACTGTATAAATATCATATATGTATATGACATTGAAAATATACATGCCAAAACCCGGTCAACGATAATGCCCTATAAAGGATAAACGATAAAAATTTTACTTTTATGCTTGGAATGAATGTGGAATGTGATCATTTGAATTATATGAATGTTATAGCTGTATGAAATAATCACATGTCGAGAAATGCTTGAAAATGTTAAATCTCGTTTGAATAAATAAAAATCGATGGATATGTGATTTCCCAAAATGAATGAGGTCCTGCATTTGTCGCTGACGGGATTTAGCTCGGACGAGTAATCCTATTGACCTCATTTATGAAAGGATTTAGCCCAGACAGGTAATCCTGATATAAGTCCTCTTGAGCATATGTTATGTATTTGATTTAGCCCGGACGGGTAATCCAAATCAAGCACTTTAGAGCATATGTCATAAAAAGGATTTAGCCTGGACTGGTAATCCTGACTAAGCTCTATTGAGAATATATTATAGACAAGATTTAGCCTGGACTGGTAATCCTGTTGTTTATATATATGTGGCTCGAGAGTGTTGTAACACCACAACTTTCTTAATTCCGACTTTTGTAAATTTGTTAAACAGCTGTCTATCTGCTTCAGTGGTTAAGTTATCTGGGAGTGTCTGGGAAGTCTTGGATTCAAGCCTTAGTTTGGGCAAAATTTTATGTTCCTTAATGAATGAAGCCTTACTCTTGCCTAGTAGGCTTAAGTTTTATTGTGTGTAGTAATTAACAGAATAGGCCTGCTGGTCTGGTGGTTAAGTGGAGTGTTAAGGGGTTAGAGGTCCTGTGTTTGAATCCATGCATGAACGAGGGAGTAATTCTTTTTGTCACGGACGTGTGGAGTGGATGAGTTTGATTGGGATTGAAAGTCTGTGAAGTTGGATGATAGTGGGAGTTGGGGGGAAATCTGAGAGGATTCGATTTTTTGTTTCCAAAATTACTTTCCATCTCAAATTCGCTACTCTCTCTGTCGTTTCTCCCCTTCATCCCCCACCAGTGCTGCCAAATTTTTCCCTCTTTTCCTGATTACAACTGTTTTCTTTTTATCGCTTAGTATCCGCAATCCACCGCTTCGGTTCTCTTGTGTCCTTGGTAAGTACAGTAGTAAAGTTTTGATTGGAATATGAATCTTTGCTTATAGGATTTTTGATTGGTGATTAGGAGTTAATCAGAGGGCTGGAGATCATCAATTGACCTTCTAAGTGTATGAAACCCCGATTGTTAACTGAAGGTGTCATTTTTGTGAGTTTAGCGTTTTGTCATCTCGTGCATTTTCGTTTGAGTATAGCCTTAAGTGACTAAAATGGTGTTTTAATGATTGAATATAGGTTTTGGAGTGCTTGGGAATCGTTTTAGCTTCAATCAAAACCAGGTGTGTACCCGAAAACGTAGAAAATAAGGTTTCGACGAAAGCCAAAAACCTCTCTGTAGACACTACATGGATGTGTGGTCACCCGTGTGGTAGGCCGTGTGCAAGACTGTCAGTTACCACACGAATGTGTGATAAACGAGCCAGGCCGTGTGCAGGTGACACTGCCGTGTGAAGGCCGAGCGAGGTCGTGTGCAAGACACTGGCTTGACCAATTCAACCGTGTGAGCCACACAGTCGTGTGCGCCCACACAGGTGTGTGAGATTCTAGGCCAGGTTGTGTGATCCACACGGCCAAGGCCAATTTGGGTCATGTACACAGGCAGGCCACATGGGCATGTGAGCCCATTTTTATGAAATGTCCTGAAAGGTTGCACGGGTCACCCAAGTCGATTGTGAATCTAATGAAGGGTCGGTAAGTAGTACATAGACCCGTAGTTATGTGATTTGATGATCTGAAATCTGTACTAAAACATGTTACACTTAGCATGTATACTAATCTGAATGTATAGACTATTATTTGCATAATAGCATGGTATTTTACGTATGTTGCATTGCATCGGGGTGGGTTGATGATATTTGGAGGAAGTATCCGAAAGGCTCTTAAGCTTGTTATCTAGCAGCTTAGCTGTAACTTTCTGATTACGTGCCACATCCGATATAGCATGGTGTGTAGGGATGGGTGGGTTGATTTTGTCCCCACATGGTGTGTAGGGTTGGACGAAGTTGGTGTGTAAAGGCTGGTAGGTAGGATTCTGCTATTCTATTCTAATCTGCATATTATGTCTGAAATGGGCTAAGGCCCTAGGATATATTTGATTCTGTATCTAAGTGGGCTAAAGTCTGCACCGTTTCTGTAATAGGCTCAGACCCGAACTGTGAATTTATATATGTTTTCTGATATTGTACTTTCTGCATGTTTTCTATGAGGATTACACACTGAGTTTGCGAAAACTCACCCTTTTCTGTTTAATCTGTTCAAGTAATCCCCAGCATTAGACAGATCAGTACGGCGGAGGACTCGGCGGTGACCACAGTTCTGGCCTTTACAGATTTTAATTTTATTCATGGTTTTGATTATATTTGGGAAAAGATTATGTAATATGGCCTTTACAGATTTTTGTTTAAATTTGGGATTTTATTTATAGCTGCTAGCTGTAGGATAAGATGCAAGTTTTCAAAATAAACAAATGTTTTATCAAAATACACATAAATTCGCAAATTATTTCAGAAGCTTCCGCAGCGAATAATGTTTTGAAAAGGGATAATGAATGAGCAAACGACACGTTTTTTACGGTAGCCTAAGATATCGAAAAATGGTTTTATCGTAATTACGTTTTCTACAGCACTATCATGTGACATCGCCAGATTCGGCCATAACGTCTAGGTCGGGTTTGGGGTGTAACATTTAGTGATATCAAAGCCAGGTTGCAAAACTCGGCTGTGGATTTGGATTTTAAAATTGGTTTTTTAAAATGATTTTTAAATGATTTAAATATTTTTGGACTGAGTATGTGGTACACTGAGTCTCCAGCGCCGATATTGTATGTGTTCTGACCTCTGTTTAGATTTTTTTAAAATACTACTTGCATGCCTGAAACAAGCAATAGGTATTTTACTGTACTGAAAACACTCTAGGTAGTTTAAATTGAAAACTGTAGCGAAACCAAAAAATCGTAGTGAGACTACGATTCGCGATAACGAACTCTGAACTTCTGATACTGTTATGCATAAAACATCTATTAACAATTATTGGAATTGTAACTAATGCATAAAACAGTTAATCCAGATAAACTCCAAATTTACGATGAGCGCACGACGTATCCGCGGACGGAGTGCTAGAGGCCGTAGGTGGGGCTCGAGCTGGGACCTCAGCATCTGAAAATTTACCTAATTTGGATACGAGTGAGACACCGATCTCACTTGCTATAGAGACTGGGTCTCATGATCGTGAGGTTGGAGATGACGCACTATCCTGAGCCATGGTAAGGATTTTAGAGAGGGTCATTGGGCCCAACACCGGATCTGGGGGCCTTGGGTCGGTTACGAAATTACTTTGGTCCAATGGGGCAAAATTATTTAGGGTGTCAGTGGAGTCGCCCCTAACATGGTCGAATACTGGATGGAGGCCACCGAAAGAATTATGGATGATCTAGATTTTACTGTTGAGCAGAAGCTAAAAGGGGCTGTCTCTCTACTTCACGATGAAGCTTATCAGTGGTGGCTGACGATTAAGGAGGGCACTCAGTCTGGCCGTTTGACTTGAGACTATTTTAAGACGGATTTCCAGAGAAAGTATGTGGGAGCCAGTTACATTGACGCTAGGAGGCGTGAGTTCTTTAATCTCACCCAGGGAGACTGTTTAGTGGCCGAGTATGAGGTCGAGTTCCTGAGATTGAGCCGGCATGCCCTTCGTTTTGAGGATGGACTCAGGGACAGCTTACGGGTTCTGATAGCTCCGTAGAGGGAGCGTGATTTTTCTACTTTAGTGGAGAAGGTGAAGATCGCCGAGGAGGTTAAGTGCACTGAGCGCCAAAACCATGAGAAAAGTCAGTGATGAGGCCTAAGAAGAAGGCCAAGTCTGATAAGCCAATGAGAGTTGGGCCTCCTGTTGCACCTACTGGGGAAGCGCTCTGCGGACACTGTGGTAGGCGCCATTCGGGCAAATGTTGGAGGACAACTGGGCATGTTTGAGATGCGGGTCGACTGAGCATCGTGTCAGGAATCTTTCGCTGAGAACCGATCAGATGCATCTATGGGTACTGGTACTGTGCAGCCACCGAGAGTAGCTCTATAGCCACCAGGGGCCGAGGTCAGGCCAGTCGTGGTAATGGTATGGGCTGACGACAGAGGGCACCGAGCAGAGGTGCTGGACCGACTGAGATGAGGCTGTAACACCCCAAACCCGATCAAGACGTTACGACCGAATCTGGATTGTTACCGAGAAAGTAGATTTGATAACTTTGGCAAACATCTCGATTCAAGGAGTTATCTTGTGTAAAGAATTCATGTTAAGGGCTTTTACTATTTTTTTTTTAAAAAACCGTTTTGTTGACTCAAACCCTACTATTTGATTTACTAAATAGACTAAGTGATAAAAACAGACTCATCTTGTCAAAATCGACTTAGAAGGTGTCAATTGAGTTGAACCTTGAGGTGCGTGATTTCTTTCGAAAACATTATTTGCTATGTTAAGAAAATCCCAAGTTTTAATTATTTACAGTTCATTATCTTCTTGTTGTAAATTTTGGAAAACTTCCTTTTATGCTTTTAGGAAAACCCCATTTATCAATAGATCATAGCATGTATAAACCAGCTTATAAACAAAACCCAAAATAAAATTGAAGCGGCCTTATTACAAATTAAAATCCCAAACAGAAATAAAATTTTAAAATAAAGTTCGTGTGTACTTAATGAAATTGCAACGCATGGCCACCTCGAGTCAATCTCGGCCCAAAACCTGCCATCTACTGATTACCTGTAAAATTAGCAGAAGGGGTGAGTCATCGAGACTCAGTGTGTAAATCCCCGTGTAACGCAACTGGGCCTTAGCCCATTCAATACAGCACATGTCATATGTATGCGATGCAACCCAACCCAGTTTAGCTCTCCATCCAAAACACCCATGGCATTATGCCACTATGGTTCATGACCACCTTGGTCCCAGACCACTCGTGACGATAGTCACTCGTGACAGTAGTCACTATAATATGTATTCGTAGGGCCAACCCACTGTGGTCTTAGACCACCGTGACGATCTCTGATAAATAACGTATATGTGGGGCCAACCCACTGTGGTACTTGACCACTGAGATAAGTCACTGATTAGAATATTCGTGGTTTCAACCACCGTGGTACTTAGACAACTCGTGACAATAGTCACTGATTCTCCCTCCTCCTTTCATTCAATCCTGAGCCTATGCTCTTTACATCGTGCACAATGTGTATGCAACCAATATTACAGTGTATAACAGATCATATCTCGAACATGCATAACATCAGAATATACATACATGCATATTATCAACAATATCAATATCGAGAAACTTACCCGGCATCTCCAACCTTACCCATAAGGGTATTTTGCTTATCACATTTTGCGGCTTTTAGCCTTTACAATTAATAACACAACATTGAAGAAGGCGTGTGAGTAATGCACACCTGATAACTCGTAATACTAGACTTTCTACGTCGATGCTTTCGCTAGCAGGGACGACGGCTATCTTCCTATCCCAAGCAGTCGTCGGCTCTCTACCACAGCCCGATAGAAAATCTTGAACCGCCGACACTGCGCGCCTTTTGAACTTAGGAGCCGAAACTATGGGTTCGCTCCCTTCTCTAGATTGTCCCACACAACAAGAGAAAAAGAAAGAATACGTGTCAAACAAAAGGAAGCTTCTTACCTCAACCACGAACATCGAGTTTCTGGAAGATTGGTCTAAGAAACTGATTGAATCCCTACATAGCACCAATATCAGAATTGGTTTCCAATGTAAACAACAGAAGTGGCCTTTCAGGCAAACAACCCGATAAGAATCCCCCTCACAACACATCTGGCCAACCTCCACTTACCACGATTCTCTCGAAAGCAAACCGCACGAAGAAGAGATGATGGAAATACATCCCTCTACCATCGACCGAAGAATCAAGAGTATGCCAATTGAAGAGGCTCTATATTCGGCTAACAGCAAACACAATGGAAAGGTGCCTACACTCAGCGCAAAAAGGGGATTCGGCTTCCTCAAAGTATGAAATAAAGAAGAGAAAAGAGAGAACAGAAACAAAGAATGAAATTTGGCTATAGCAGTTACAGGTTCGGCTATGAAGAAAAAGTAGATAGCCAATAGTCCAAGGAGATTCGGCTACTATCCAGAGATCAAGAAGGAGAGAAGATAGGCAAAGAGAATGAGATGAGAGGTAGATTTCAGCTTGCAGAAAAAGTAGTGAAGAAAAGGGATTTCGGCTTGAAAAGAAAGGGAATGGGGGTTGATTTGGATTCGGTTATGGTGCTTAAGAGAAGAACAAAGAAGAGAAAGGGATTCGGCTTTGTAAAGAAAGATGATAGAAGAAATATGGAGGGTGTATGGCAAGGAGATAGTCGGCCAAAGGTGGTTTGATAGCCTTCAAGGAACAAGGTGCACGAATGGGAGGTTTGTAGTTTAGAGAAAAAGATGAGAAAAGAATTGAATATCATCAAAAGAAAAAAAAAAAAGAGAAACCTTAGGTGGTTTTAGGCAATTTCGGTACACAAGGCTAAACAACACCAAGACACCCTCACAAATTCGGCACCAACCTACCAAGAGTTCTCGGTTGACAACACACCCCGAATGCCGAAAAATCCCCGACTAAAACATCATAGCCGTCACTCTCCTTCCCCCTCACTCTCCAACTTTCGGCCAACACTCAAACACCAACCCTCTCCTTGATTTCCTCCACCGAATGCTCCCCAACACCATTCGAATAGTTTGACCAGTTCAAACTCCTCAAATCCCACATGGCCATTCATTCAAACGGTTTGACTCCTTCAACACCCCACCTTGAAGAGCTCTTGCTGAATCCTCCACTCTAGCTGCCTAGACGCAAAAATAAAGCTCCAGAGTAAGGCTTGTGGGATTCGAACCTCCTCCCTGCTGCTTCCCCCATGTGACGCCACTTCCATGCACTCTAGGTGGCCCCTCCTTGCCACTTTACCACTTCTTTACTTGTGTCATCAAACACAAATATTAAATCTTAAGACCTGCCTCTGCTAGATCCCCCCTAAAGTGCCTAAAAATAGAATTTTCACCAAGGCTCAAGCTTAACCCCGAGCCTTCCCGGGACCCCTAAACACATCAAAATAACAAACAAAACATGCCAACACACAGCAACACACAATAATGCAGGGCCATTAATTCCAGGATGTTACAGTTCTACCCCCTTAAAGAAATTTTGGCCTCGAAATTTACCTGGTCAAAAGAGATGAGGGTATTGCTGTCGCATCGCACCCTCTGGCTCCTACGTGGCTTCCTCTGAATCGTGATTTCGCCACAACACTTTAACAAACGAGACCGTCTTTCTCCGCAACACCTTAACATCTCGGTCTATGATCTGCACTGGTTCCTCTTCAAAGGATAAATTAAGTCTTACCTCAATTTCTTCCACCGGCACTATGTGAGATGGGTCCGAACGATAGCGCCTTAACTTTGAGACATGAAATACATCATGTATCTACCCCAATTCTGGAGGTAACTCGAGCTGATAAGCTATTGGTCCCACACGCTGCAACACACGATAAGGCCCGATGAACCTAGGGCTCAGCTTGCCCTTTCGACCAAACCTTAAGACCTTCTTCCACGGTGAAGCTTTCAGAAAAACCCGATCACCTACAGAGAACTCAATATCCTTACGCTTTAGATCCGCATAAGATTTTTGCCTGTCGGAAGCTTCCTTCAACCGAGTCCAAATCAACTTAACATTTTCTTCTGTTTCAGAAACCAATTCTGGGCCCAACATCTGACTCTCACCCAACTCTGTATAGTAAGTAGGAGTACGACACCATCGCCCATACAACGCTTCATAGGGCGCCATCTGAATACTAGATTGATAGTTGTTGTTGTACGCGAATTCTGCCAACGGTAGGAAACCCTCCCAACTACCCCCAAAGTCCATAACACAACCTCTCAACATGTCTCCCAAGACCTGGATTACCCTATCTGACAGACCATCAGTCTGTGAATCTCAACGTGAACCTGGGGTCTCTGTCTGATATGATTGACACAGGTACTCCATGTAATCTCACAACCTCCGCCACATAAAGTTTGGCTAACTTCTGTATTGAGTAATCAACCCGAACCGGTATGAAATGAGCAGACTTCGTCAACCGATCCACAATTACCCACACTGAATCTTTCTTCGTAGGCGTAAGGGGTAGCCCACTCACAAAATCCATCGTTATCCTTTCCCACTTCCAAAGTGGGCTGTAGCAACCCCGAAGGCAATTGGTGTTCCGCCTTCACTTGCTGACACGTCAAGCATTTACCCACAAACTCAATCACTTCCTGCTTCAGGCCCGGCCACCAAGACTACTCTCGCAGATCCCTATACAACTTACTCCCACCATGATGCATAGCGTATGGGCTACTATGCACTTCCTGAAGAATCTTCTGCCTCAACTCGGTATCCCTCGGCATACAAGCCCTTCCCCGAAAGCACAATACCCCATCACTGTTCACACTAAAATCTCCTGTCTCACCTCCTGCCACTAACTGAAATTTTGAGCTTAGCGACTCATCAGACAACTGCTTCTCTTTAATCTGACTGACCAAAGAAGGCTTCACCTGAAGTTCAGCTAATAAACTTCCATCATCATATAAGCTGAGATGAGCAAACATTGCCCTTAAGTCCGAGATCACCCTACGACTCAACGCATCTGCCACAATGTTAGCTTTACCCGGATGGTACTCAATCGAACAGTCATAGTCCTTCAACAATTCGATCCACCTCCGCTGCCTTAAATTCAACTCCTTTTGGGTAAGGAGATACTTCATGCTCTTGTGGTCTGTATAGGTAACGGACTTCTCCCCATACAAGTAATGTCTCCAAATCTTTAGAGCAAACACTACCGCAGCCAACTCTAGATCATGCATGGGATAATTCACTTCATGTGGTCTCGATTACCATGACGCATATGCTACCACCTTTCCTTCCTGCATCAACACACATCCCAACCCTGTGTGCGACGCATCACAGTAGACAACAAACTCCTTCCCAGCCTCGGGCTGAATCAACACTGGAGCCTCAGTTAAGATCCTCTTCAGCTTCTCAAAACTTTCCTGTTGCTTATCTGAGTAGACAATAATACCCCTTTCCGCAACATCTTGGTTAACGGTGCAGCTATTAACGAGAATCCTTCAACAAACCTTCTGTAATACCCAGCCAGACCAAGGAAACTCCAAATTTCTGCCACAGACTTAGGCGGTTTCTAATCCAACACGACTTCAATTTTCTGGGGATTAACCCTAATCCCCTCAACAGACACAACATGTCCCAGAAAGGTAACTTCTCTCAGCCAAAATTCACACTTACTGAATTTGGTGTACAGATGCTTTTCTCTTAGAATCTGCAGAACCACCCGAAGATGCGAATCATGTTCCTCCTCCGAATTTGAATAGACCAAAATATAGTCTATGAACACCACAAAAAACCGGTCCAGATAGGGTTGGAATACCCGGTTCATCATGTCCATAAACGCAGCTGGTGCATTGGTCAACCCAAACAGCATCACCAAGAACTCGTAGTGACCATAACGAGTTCAGAAAGCTGTCTTATGAATATCTGCCTCTTTGACCTTAAGTTAGTGATAACCTGACCTCAAGTCTATCTTTGAAAAGACCGAAGCGCCTCGCAACTGATCAAACAGATCGTCTATCCTAGGCAGCGGGTACTTGTTCTTAATCGTTAACTTGTTCAGCTGCCTATAGTCGATGCACATCCGCATTGACCTATCCTTCTTCTTAACAAATAACATCGGCGCTCTCCAAGGTGACACACTGGGTCAAATGAAACCCCGGCCCAACAGTTCCTAAATTTGGGCTTTCAGTTCCACCAACTCCTCCGGCGCCATTCTATATGGCGCAATAGACACATACGCTGTTCCTGGAAGAAGATCAATATTGAATTCCACCTCGTGATCCGGAGGTAACCCTGGAAGCTCTTCTGGAAAAACATCAGAGAACTTTTTTACTGTTCTGACATCCCCTACAGTCAACTCCTTAGCCTCCAAATCTCAAACGAAAGTTAAGAAAGCCTCGCATCTTTTTCTCACCATTCTTTCAGCCTTTAATGCGGACACCACATTAAACAAGTAGTTTCTCCTTTCACCTATCACCACCACCTCACTATCCTCAAGAGTCCTTAACACCATGAGCTTAGCAGCACAATCCACGTTTGCTCGATACTTCACCAACCAGTCAATACCTAAGATTAAATCAAACTCGCCGAACGGCAGTTCCATTAAATCAGCCGGGTAAACCATCCCTTGTACTTCTAGAGGCAAATCCCTAAAGAGTTTGTTCACCACTACGAATTGTCCTAAAGGACTAAGTACAGTCATCTCCCTAGAAGCAATCTTACAGTTTATGCTCAGAGTTCCAGACACAGTACTAGCAACATAGGAATGTGTTGACCCAATATCAATCAGTGTAGTAAAAGACAATCAATAAATAAGGAACGTACCGGTTATGACGTCTGGTGCATCGCCCTCCTCTCAGCATCTCGCTGCATAGATCAATCCAGGTTGCCTTGCATCTGTGCTCCCAGCACCTCTGCCCGGCGCTCCACGTCCACGACCAAAACCATTACCTCCTCTGGTCGGACTACGGCCTCTCTGTGGCTGCTGACCACCTCTACCAGGCTGAACATAATTCTAACCTGCGGGCCGCGTTCTGTTTGGCTCTTGCGAGCAATCTCTTACCTGATGATCCACTGATCCACATCTGAAGCATCCATTACTTCTTGCCCAGCATTCTCCAAAATGGAACTTCCCACGCGTAACACATTGCTGTGGCCGACCTGTAGCAGCAGGCCTCACAGCTCGACCCGCCCCATCCAACCTAGGCATTTTCTGAAAATTCCCAGTAGACCTTGACGATCCAAAACTTCTCTTATTTCTACCATTATCCCTATCCTGATTCTGCCTTTCAGATTGCTTTGCCTCTTCAGCTATCTTAGCCTTTTCCACTAAAACAACGAATTCCCTTTCCCGTTGTGGAGCTATCAGTACTCGCAACTCATCCTTCAGACCATCTTCAAATTGGACACAATGCTCATGATCTGTAGACACAATACCACGAGCTTACCGACTTAGACGCAGGAATTCTACCTCATACTCAGCCACCGACTTACTTCCCTGAACCAAGTTAAGGAATGCCTTCCGCTGCGCATCCACATAGCTTGACCCAATATATTTCCCTTGGAATGCAGACTTAAAGAACTCTCAGGTAATGCGGTCCGTAGCTGTATCATCTCTAACCGTGAGCCACCATTTGTAAGCCTCATCTCGGAGAAGAGACACAAATCCTTTTAGTTTTTCTTCCGCAGCATAGTTAAGATCATCCATAATCCATTCCACTGCTTCCAACCAATACTCAGCCACATTTGGAGCCACACCAGAAACGCCCATAAACATTTCAGCCCCGTTCGCTCGAAGTCGCTCCGACATAGATTTTCGAGCCACTGATCCCATGCTCGCTCCAGCCACTCTCTCTAGAACGCGTAACATAGCCTGAGACACAGCATCGTCTCCACCAGTTTGACCCTAAAATTCTGCTTCCGCAACTGGCGATGCGGGCACTTCACTCTCCGGCCCATGCTCAGATTCTGAAGGCTCAGCCCCAGCATCTCGGCCTCTTCCACGGCCTAACATACCACGTTCACGTCCTCTAGTATTCATTACTAAAAACGTGATTTAATTTGATTAAAAGTTTTATGAGTTACTATTTTCTTCCACTGTTCCTTACAGAGCAGTTTTACAGAAATAGCATTATGAGCAGTTCTCGCCATTTCATGCATACCTAAGGTTTTAGTCTCTAGAGTTGAGTTTCTTAGCACAAGCAATCACAGCATATTATACTTACTACATGCAAAACAACCAAAAGTCAAAAGACTTACCGTGCGGATTTGCTGCCGGAGACTCGGGTGCCATGCTTCCAAAAAACATACATATTTCTAAATCATTTTCTAACCATCTTTTAAAACATTTTCGAACCCCATACCCACGGTCGAGTTTTTGAAACCTCGCTCTGATGCCACAATTATAAAACCCCAAACCCGGTCAAGACGTTACGACCAAATCTGGATTGTTACCGAGAAAGTAGATTTGAAAACTTTGGCAAACATCTCGACTCAAGGAGTTATCTTGTTTAAAGAATCCATGTTAAGGGATTTTACTATTATTATTATTATTATATATTTTTTTAAAACCGTTTTGTTGACTCAAACCCTACTATTTGATTTACTAAGTAGACTAAGTGCTAAACACAGACTCATCTCATCAAAATCAACTTAGAAGGTGTCAATTGAGTTGAACCTTGAGGTGCGTGATTTCTTTCGAAAACATTATTTGCTATGTTAAGAAAATCCCAAGTTTTAATTATTTACAGTTCATTATCTTTTTGTTGTAGATTTTGGAAAACTTCCTTTTATACTTTTAGGAAAACCCCATTTATCAATAGATCATAGCATGTATAAACCAGCTTATAAACAAAACCCAAAATAAAATTGAAGCGACCTTATTACAAATTAAAATCCCAAACAGAAATAAAATTTTAAAATAAAGTTCGTGTGTACTTAATGAAATTACAACGCATGGCCACCTCGAGTCGATCTCGGCCCAAAACCCGCTATCTACTGATAACCTGCAAAATTAGCAAAAGGGGTGAGTCATCGAGACTCAGTGTGTAAATCCCCGTGTAATGCAACTGGGCCTTAGCCCATTCAATATAGCACATGTCATATGTATGCGATGCAACCCAACCCAGTTTAGCTCTCCATCCAAAACACCCGTGGCATTATGCCACTGTGGTTCATGACCACCGTGGTCCCAGACCACTAGTAACGATAGTCACTCGTGGCAGTAGTCACTATAATTTGTACTCGTGGGGCCAACCCACTGTGGACTTAGACCACCGTGACAATCTCTGATAAATAACGTATACGTAGGGCCAACCCACTGTGGTACTTGACCACCGAGATAAGTCACTGATTAGAATATTCGTGGTTTCAACCACTGTGGTACCTAGACCACTCGTGACCGTAGTCAATCGTGACAATAGTCACTGATTCTTCCTCCTCCTTTCATTCAATCTCGACATACATGCATATTATCAACAATATCAATATCGAGAAACTTACCCGGCGTCTCCAACCTTACCCATAAGGGTATTTTGCTTATCACATTAGCCATTGCGGCTTTCAGCCTTAATAATTAATAACACAACATTGAAGAAGGCGTGTGAGTAATATACACCTGATAACTCGTAATACTAGACTTTCTACATCGATGCTTTCGCTAGCATGGGCGACAGCTATCTTCCTATCCCAAGCAGAAGTTGGCTCTCTGCCACAGCCCGACTAAAAATCCCGAATCGCCGACACGGTGCTCTATATTCAGCTAACAGCAAACACAATGGAAAGGTGCCTACACTCAGTGCAAAAAGGGGATTCGGCTTCCTCAAAGTATGAAATAAAGAAGAGAAAAGAGAGAACAGAAAGAAAGAATGAAATTCGGCTATGGCACTTACAGGTTCGGCTATGAAGAAAAAGCAGATAGCCAATGGTTCAAGGAGATTTAGCTACTATCCAGAGATCAAGAAGGAGAGAAGATAGGCAAAGAGAAGGAGACGAGAGGTAGATTTCGGCTTGTAGAAGAAGTAGTGAAGAAAAGGGATTTCGGCTTGACAAGAAAGGGAATGAGGGTTGATTTGGATTCGTTATGGTGCTTAAGAGAAGAACAAAGAAGAGAAAGGGATTCGGCTTTGTAAAGAAAGATGATAGAAGAAATATGGAGGGTGTATGGCAATGAGATAGTCGGCCAAAGGTGGTTTGATAGCCTTCAAGGAACAAGGTGCACGAATGGGAGGTTTGTAGTTTAGAGAAAAAAGATGAGAAAAGAATTGAAAATCATCAAAAAAAAAAAGAGAGAACCCTTAGGTGGTTTTAGGCAATTTCGGCACACAAGGCTAAACAACACCAAGACACCCTCACAAATTCGGCACCAACCTACCAAGAGTTCTCGGTTGACAACACACCCCGAATGTCGAAAAATCCCCAACCAAAACATCACATAGCCATCACTCTCCTTCCCCCTCACTCTCCAACTTTCGGCCAACACTCAAACACCAACCCTCTCCTTGATTTCCTCCCCCGAATGCTCCCCAACACCCATTCGAATAGTTTGACCAGTTCAAACTCCTCAAATCCCTCATGGCCATTCATTCAAATGGTTTGACTCCTTCAACACCCCACCTTAAAGAGCCCTTGTCGAATCCACCACTCTAGATCCCTAGACGCAAAAATAAATATCCAGAGTGAGGCTTGTGGGATTCGAACCTCCTCCCTGCTGCTTCCCCCATGTGACGCAACTTCCATGCACTCTCGATGGCACCTCCTTGCCACTTTACCACCTCTTTACTTGTGTCATCAAACACAAATATTAATTCTTAGGACCTACCTCTGCTAGCTCCCCCCTAAGGTGCCTAAAAATAGAATTTTCACCAAGGCTCAAGCTTAACCCCGAGCCTTCCCGGGACCCCTAAACACATTAAAATAACAAACAAAACATGCCAACACACAGCAACACACAATAATGCAGGGCCCCTAATTCCAGGATGTTACAGAGGCAGCCTACACTGGTTTATGCTGCCCGTCGTTGTGAGGACTGAGATGCCTCGGACGTCATCACGTGTACGTTTTTCATTTAGAATGTACCTTATTTGGTATTGATAGACATAGGCTCTACACACACATATGTAACTAGTGTTGTGTCTGAAACTTTAGGTATTCCGGTTGAAAGAACTTCGAGCGAGTTAACTGTTGTGAGTCCATTGGGGCAATCTATCTGAATTAGTAAACAATATAGTGACGTTCCTTTAGAATTTCAAGAGACGATATTTTTTGCTGATGTAATGGAGCTTCCGTTCGGGGAGTTCGATTTGATTCTGGGAATGGACTGGCTGGTCAAGCGCCGGGTAAGTCTAGACTGTGCTACAAAAAGGGTCATTTTGAGGACGAAGTAGTGGTGATTGGGGAACGTCGAGACTACTTGACTAATGTGATTTCTGCGTTGGTGGCAGAGAAGTTGGTACGGAAGGGATGTGAGGCATTCTTGGCCTACATCAGTGTTTTTTGATTCTGGGGACTCTTCGGTTAAGGACATCAGAATCGTAAGGAATTTTTCGGATGTTTTTCCTGAAAAACT
The DNA here is from genome assembly GCA_005393395.2 of Gossypium australe. Classification (NCBI taxonomy): domain Eukaryota; kingdom Viridiplantae; phylum Streptophyta; class Magnoliopsida; order Malvales; family Malvaceae; genus Gossypium; species Gossypium australe. The sequence continues at coordinate 52,264,990 of CM016614.1, forward strand.
ACCGAGTCAGTCTCCAAGCCGAGAAGTGGAATTTGGGATTGAGCTCACTTCAGGTACATGTCTGGTGTCTATGCGCCCTATCGAATGGCACCAAAGGAGCCTACGGAGCTTAAGGCTCAAATTCAAGAACTATTAGATCGTGGATTCATTCGTCCCAGTGTGTCTCCATGGAGAGCACTGGTGTTGTTTGTGAAGAAGAAAGATAGGACAATGAGGATGTGTATCGACTACTGATAAACAGTAAAATTAACATATTTTAATCCCACATTTAGTATGCTTTTGGATGATTTAAGCCTCGATTGATATAAAAAGGTGCTATTAATCCTTTCTTTTCATGTCTTATACCGAGGAAAGCACCTGAGGACGGAAAGAACACAAAATAGGACCGAAATGGAGTAAATGGGCCATATCATGAAATCCACACGGCTGTGCCACATTGATCATCTAGAACACGGCTTTACCCCCAGTCACACGGCCGTGCCTCATTAAACAAGTCCGAACGCGGCTTGAAGACTAGTCACACGGGCGTGTGACATGGCCGTGTCCCTATCGTGGCAAAGAGCAATTTCATTCAGATTTGGATACTTTGGGGCGAAGAAACACATTCCAAGAGCCTATATAAACCCCCTAAGTGTTACCTGAAAGGAGAGCGGTTAGCTAGGCCAAGTAGCCAAGCCGAAAAGGTCAAAGTTGTAGGAATCACACGAAGATAGCCAGTTGATCCATCTCTAGAAAGCCGGAATTCTACTCAAGACAGCGGATCTCTCCTTCAATTCCTTCAGGGAGTTTTAGGGATTTCTTATGTTTTGTTTTATCTTTTCTTCTGAGATGTTTTCTTTAATTATTATGAACTAAACCCGTCAGATACCTGAAGGGGATGAAACCTAGATGAATCTTGTTATTGTTTTCTGAACTATAAGATAAATACTTGATTTGTTCTTAATTATGTGCGCTTAATTCTTGTGTTGAAATTTCTGGGATATTGATTCAACTCAGTTGTTCTTAGGTGGAGGAGCAAAAGTCCCTGCTTAAGAATAGATCTAGCATAATTAAAGCGGAGTTGTTCGCGTGCCTAGAGATAGGGTGACAAGATTTTTCCGGATTAGGGTGAACCTAATATTGGAATCCATAGATCGATTTACTGCTATTCTAGGGGTTATTAAGTGTGAAAGAGATTTCCGTTAATTAACCTAGGGTTAGACGTTATTTGGCTCGAGAGAGGGTTTAATATAAATCAGGGAATCCTACGGGTCAAGTCAAGTGAACAAATTGTACGGTTCAGGGTTAAATACCAAGTGGAGTCTAGGTGGATTCTTCCTGAGGGTATTGTCTTAAATCAACTGAGTCTTCCCACAAGTTATTTCCCAATTCATTCTTTTTGTCTTTGCTTCTTTAGCTTAGTAGTAGTTAAGTCTAAACAACTTCACTTATTTTAGGCTAGATAGTAAAAAGAAGGTTAGTAATAGTACTTTTAGTTCCTTTGGGTTCAACAATCCGATCTTGCCTAAGCTTATACTACTGTTCGATAGGTACACTTGCCTTTAATCGTTGTCAGAGTTAGTTTGCAGGTTCGATCATTCTCTTTATAGATTTTAAGACTCTGATTTTAGCGATCAAGTTTTTGGCATCGTTACCGGGGAACTAAAAATATTAAGAAAGCTCTATTTTTATTACTTTAGCCATTATTTTTATTTTTCACAATTTTATTTTATTTTTAGGTCAAATTTTGATTTTTGCTAAATTCTCATTCTTTCTTTTCCAGCAGGTATCTCTAGTTTATGACTAGAAGGAACCTGAGAGGACCTTTAGTATGCGACAGTGATATTGAAGCTACCGCTTGAAGAAATCATAGAGAAATCAGGCGAGCCTTGAATTACACAGAGGAAAATCAAGAAGGCAGATCCAATCCTACTGAAGGGATGGACGAGAATAATCCACAACCACATGATGTGGGAGAAAACAATGCTCCACGTACTATGTTTGATTATGTTAAACCACATTTAACAAGAGCAGAATCGAGTATTGTTAGGCCTTCTATAGCTGCTAATAATTTTGAAATTAAAGCCTAACACAGTACAAATGATTCAACAATTTGTTCAATTTGATGGTTTACAGGACGAAGACCCAAACACTCATATAGCTAATTTTTTAGAGTTCTGTGATACCTTTAAAATAAATGGCATTTCTGATGATGCCATACGTCTTCGGTTATTCCCCTTTTCATTAAGAAATAAAGCCAAACAATGGTTAAACTCGTTATCACGAGGGTCAATCACTACATGCGAACAAATGACCGAAAAATTTCTTTTAAAATATTTTCCACCGGCCAAAACGGCCAAATTACAAAATGATATCTCCTTTTTTGTGCAGATGGATTTAGAGACATTATACGATGGATGAGAGAGATACAAGGATCTCTTGAGAAGGTTTCCGCACCACGGTTTACCCTTATGGCTACAAGTCCAAACCTTCTATAACGGTCTAAACCCCTCAACGAGGCAATTAATTGATTCAGTCGCCGGGGGAACCCTGAACAACAGAACTCCTAAAGCAGCCTACGAATTTATTGAAGAGATGTCACTGAATAATTATCAGTGGCAAGTTACAAGGACTAAACTGACAAAATCAGCTGGAGTTTACAACCTAGATACAGTGACCACACTATCAACACAGATAGAGATGATAAATAAAAAGCTTGATACTTTGTGTTCTTCGGAGGTACACCCAGTCATGCAGTGCGACGCAAGTGGAACTGTGGCAAATCTTGAGTAACCACCCTACCAACCAGGCACAGAGAGCGAACAAATGAACTATATAGGTAATAATTTCAGATCCAATAATAATCCTTATAGTAACACTTACAATCCAGGTTAGAGGAACCACCCAAATTTTTCATGGGGAGGTCAAGCAAATCAAGGAAATCAAAGACAACAACCTCCTCAAAATTTCCAAAATCAGCCATATCTGCAAGAGAAGAAACCAAACCTTGAAGAGATGCTAACAAAGTTCATGGCAGCCACAGAAAATCGTCTCCAAGATACTGAGAAAACACTTAAAAGTCAACAAACATCGGTTGAAGAGACCAAGAACCGAGTCGGGGAACTTACTAAGTCAGTAGGAGAAGTCACTAAAGCATTCGGACAACTTGCAAAGTTAATATCCGAACGACAGCAAGGACGTCTACCAAGTAACACGGAGATTAACCCAAAGGAGAAAATTCAAGCCATCATAGCTCATGATAGTAAAGGGTTAGATGAACCCAACTCAATACAAGAAAACGAGGTAGAAAAAGGTAAAACAGAGGTAACACGAGAAAAACCAAAACTGGTAATCAAAGAGTACCAACCACGCATACCTTATCCCGAAGTAATGAAAAGAGATGATACAGAAGAACAGTTCGGTAAGTTTCTAAAACTTCTAAAGACATTACATATCAACTTACTTCTTCTTGAAGCTCTTTTTCAGATGCCAGACTCAAGAAAATTTTTAAAGCAACTCTTGACGAACAAGCGCAAATTAAACGAGGAACTACATGTGGAATTAAACGCAGTATGCTCAGCAATGTTACAGAATAGACTACCGCGAAAGCAAAAAGATCCAGGGAGTTTTACAATTCCATGTTTAATTGGTAGTTTAACTATTGATAATGTGTTAGCTGATTTTGGGGCAAGCATAAATGCCATGTCTTACAAAATGTTTAAACAACTAGGTCTAGGGAAACCAAAACAGACTAGGATGAGCATTCAATTAGCTGATAAAACTGTTAGAATTCCTAGGGGTATTATCGAAGATGTTCTTGTAAAAATTGACAAATTCGTTTACCCAGCAGATTTTATTGTTTTAGATATGGATGAGGATAATTCAATCCCCTTAATTTAAGGAAGACCCTTTCTAGCAACTGCCAAGACTAAAATTGGCGTTGCCACAGGAGAACTCATACTTTGCATAGGCGACGAATCAATCAGTCTTCAAGCTCTTGACTCGGCCAGGACAACAATCGATGAAGGTAAGAAACTCAATTCAATTGATAATCAATTTGTGCAACCTTCGTAGCAAAAAACACCACAAGGATACAAACCGGAGCCAAGCCATAGATCCCAAGCCAACAAAGAAGAACTACATAAGGAACAAAACCTTAGGGTCAACAAACTAAAAGAACAGAAAACACAAATTAAAGAGGAACAGGAACTGCGCGAAGTAAAACCTAAGGAGCCCCTAGAAGAGCTCATAGGAACATCAAACCATTTCAAATAGGTGTTAGACAAAGCCGACCCTCACATCACCACATCAGGCCTAAAGGTAAATGAAGAAATTCCTCTTAAGGTACACAGTATCTTCCCACACGAAACAGTCGAGGTAAGCAATCCAACATTCAGTACTTTTAAGGTAAACGCTTCTCGACTTAGACTTTATCAAGAAAATAGAACTGTAAGCATGAGAGAAGATATTCAAACATTTAAACCTCCCTGATTTTTTTTCAAATACAAGGAAAGTCTAGCTTAATACTATAAACGAGCGCTTCTCATGAGGCAACCCGAGCACTAACCATATTTATTTTCGCATTTATTTTCCAGTTTCTTTTCTTTTCTTAGTTCTGAAAATTTAGTTTTTTTTTTAAAACTAACACAAAAATGCAGATTTCGAAGCCACACGGCCTTGCACACGGCCGTGGTCGTGGTCGTCTGGACCATCAAAATCTTCGTACTGACATAGCAGAGGCCGTATGAATCAGTCCCAACTAATCTTTGAAGTCACAGACTCAACCACTCCCCCACGGGCACCGACAAAGTGGCATGGTCGTGCCCTACGACCATGTGAAGCTACTGACTTACCAACCACGGGCAGGACACGCCCGTGCCTCCCAACCATGCCAACATACTGACTTGTCACCAATGGGCGTGGCGGGCTGAATAACAGGCATGGAGAAACAACGCGCCTAGACACACGGCCGTGCGAAGCAGCCGTGTGCATTGACACGCCCTCGGTCCACGGGCGTGGGAAAATATTTCCCTCTCCATAACAAATCTCAATAGCTCTTGAGCTACACCAAAACCATGCCGAAGAAAAGGAAGAAGCCAAGCATAATCTCACCAAGGGTGACCCCTATACATAAGCTCATACCGGCCGCTTCATCCAAACAACAAGCCAAGGTGTTAGGTTCTAAAGGCTGCTTGGGAATCATGCCACTTCCGCCACTGCCAGCACCTCTGTCACCTTAGAAGTCACACCCACCTCACGAACCATCTACCAATAAAGATTCTCAAGCCCTTTTATCTTCCAGTCTTAGTTTATTTTCCTTTCTAGTCTCCTTTCCTTTTTCTTTCTTGTTTTTAGATATATATTTAGTTTATTTTAAATGTGTCTTAATAAATCTTGGCTAATTCTCTACGAGCTCCCCAATTTCTTCATCTAGCGTAGAGCTCGGTAGCAGCCACCACCCCTATTGACTTCCAACTCCGGGAAACCATCAAAATTCAGGAAGTTTCACCTCTCCCTCTCTATTAAATTTTATATACATCTTTGTACATTGAGGGCAATGTACATCTTAAGTGTGGGGGTTGAATAATTATTTGAAGAAAGGGCCTAACTTTCTACATTATTCTCAAATCCGGCCTAACTTTCTTTATTATTCTCAAAATCCCTGAATTTAGTCTTGTTTTTAAGTAATTTCCTCATATTACTAATTAGGATAAAATTTCTGATGGTTTATGATTTTTATTGATATGTTTTAGATTAAGTCATAGTTAATTGTGCATTGATGATTAAATTAGAAGAATATTAGAGAATCAAGCATGATAAGTCTATTTTTCAGAATTAAAATCTATGCTAGGTTGTTGAGCTGAATCTGAATATTATCTGAAAGTTTGAAATTTACACGGTTGATGTCAAAACACCCATAATTTTTGTGAGATATTTAGCCTATTAGAGTATATATTCTTTTCCATGCTCACTTTATTTATTATGAGTGTGTCAACTATGAACTGTTATTCTAGAACTTGCCTCGATTATACATGTTGAGACCACACCTATGATTTGACATACAGAGATGATAAAGGCACCTAGGATTTAACCCACTCACTCCACTAAAAAGTCTACCTCCATAATTAACCCCTAGTGAGCCCCATTGATCCTAACAACCCTTTTTATTGACTCACCAACTAATATTAACCTAAAACCCCTTTGTATTTGTTATCACCATTCCTTTTGACTACCCTTATATCGAGATATGATTTGATTAAGTTACCTAATTAAATTAGTTCAGTAGTTGAATCCATCTTATGGAAACTTGATTTGTTCTTAAAAAAAGAACCGAAGTATATTCAGTATTAGTTCTACTAAGTGAGCTTACATGTTGAAATTCCACGTCTTGAGGAAAAAGCCCATATTATTAGTTTTCAATTGATGTAATTATTTAGGATTAGTTCATTTTTTTTTTTAGTTAGGCAATTTGTCAGGTCAGTCTCGATTCTAACCTTCTAATTCAGCCTTTATCCACACCTTAAACCCTAGCCCCGTTACAACCCTGTTAAAGACCTTTTGATTAGTGTAACATCTCATATTATAGTGGTGGAGATTTGATTTTCAAGCAAGCCTATGGGATTAACTTTTCAGGTTCGACTTATGAGAGCTTAATTTTGAACCTTAAATACCTCTAGTTATTTGAGTGAATCTTTAGTGAGGATGTCAACCCTTGTCGATTTTGAATCAAAGGTAACTATTTAGATAAGGGGAGACACCTACGTTTTTATGCTACAAATGTATGACTTTGACTGTTTGAATCTTTAGGACTCTTCGAGTTAGATCATCCATGTATAAATTATCTATGAATTATGATGAGACACTATTGATAGGAATTATGAATCATGGAAAGTTTGTCTTAATTGTAAGTTGAGAATTTTGCTTGAGGACAAGCAAAAGCTTAAGTGTAGGGGTATTTGATAAACAGTAAAAGTAACATATTTTAACCCCACATTTAGTATGCTTTTGGATAATTTAAGCCTCGATTGATATAAAAAGGTGCTCTTAATCCTTTCTTTTCATGTCTTATACCCAGGAAAGCACCCGAGGACGAAAAGACCACAAAACGGGCCCAAAACGGAGTAAATAGGCCATATCACGAAATCCACACGGCCTGGACTTAAGCCTACACGGCCGTGCCACATTGATCATCTAGAACACGGCCTTACACCCAAGTCACACAGCCGTGCCTCATTAAAGAAGTCTGAACACGGCTTGAAGACTAGTCACACGGGCGTGTGGCATGGCTGTGTCCCTATCGTGGCAAAGAGCATGTAACATCCTGAAATTGGGCCTAGTAGGATTGAGCCCAATGGGCCTTAGGAGTAGTAGCATTTAAAATTTTAGAGAACGGCATTAATGCAAGTTAGACTTATTAGGTAAGTGATTTTGGAAGATTAGAGGGCTTCTATGAAGTCCCGGGATCAAATATTGGCTTTGGGGAAATTTTGGTTTTAGGTGAAAAAAACCCTGGAAGTTGGCAGGTAGGCCTTAAGAATAAAATATGGAGAAAATGGCACAAGTGGAGTGTGTGGTGTAGTGGCAAAGTGACGCCACATAAGAGACAAGGGGGTGACGCCACAAGGAAGGAAGGAGGTCCAAGGTTCAAGTCTTGGCTATTGCATTTTGGTTTCTTTTTACTTGGATCTTAGAATTTGGGTCATAGTTTATATTTAGTAGCGCATGGTTTAAGACACAAGAGGAGCTTGTGGCCAAGTGGTTAGCGGCGTGGATTATGCTACAGTGGAGCCTGGGTTCGAATCTCATGAGAAGCAAGGGAGTATTTATTTTGCGGATTGGACGGCAAGAGTTTCAGTTGAATTTAAACTCTACTGACGAAGGGATCCCACATTGGAAAGACACAAAGAAGAAGAGTGAAGAGCTAGCTATATAAAGAGCATTCCAGGAGGAGAGTTAACATACCTTGGTGGGCGTTTGGGCACAGCAGTGGGCGCAGCGCGGTTTAACACCAGAGTTCTATCAGGTGTGTAACTCTCTCTACTCTAGTTGTAGAGCGGCAAATGCCGAAATGCCGGTCACGGCAATAGTAGCCACACGAGCGTGCGAGCGCACGTGTGGGGCTTCGACACGATAGTTGAGGCCATCAGTAGTATTCTTGTGGGTTGGCGCTGCTTGGGCCGCGATGGGCCGAAGTGGGCCCAATGGGCCCGTGGGCCCAATTGAGCAAAATATATGATGGTATAGTATATAGTGAACTAGACTAGGTGGAATTTATATACGTGGCTAGATTTGTGCTAGGTGGGCCACACGAGCGTGTGGGCCCGAATGGGCCGGAATCGGGTTTTGGGCCCAATAGTCCGGTAAAGACAGAATTGGTAGTCGAGTCGCTCGGGGCGACATTGGGCCTTCAGAAAGGCCATTCCAGGTACGAAATTACTAAAATACCCTTAGTGGGTAAATTACCAAAATACCCCTAGAAGGTAAATTACTGTTATACCCTTAGAGGTTGATTGGCTTGATTATGTCGTTTTTGTTATTTTGATTATGATGGTAATTTGTTTCATACGGTATCTGTGATATATGATTTGCATACATGTCATATTGCATACGAATTATTATGTCATATTGCATAGGTATGATGAGAGGAGGGGGAAGATTGATATCCGTGACTTTGGGTCACCAGTGGTTTGGCACCACCAGTGGTTTGGTACCACAGTTAATTTCGTGACTTTGGGTCACCAGAGGTTTGGCACCTCATAGCGACTCGTCCTAGTGGTTTAACACCACAGTGGGTTGGCCCCACAGTTGATATATCGGGATTGTCGCCAGTGATTTGGTATCACAATGTGGGTTGGCCCCACACTTGGATTATTGATATTCGTGACTTTGGGTCACCAGAGGTTTGGCACCTCATAGCGACTCGTCACAGTGGCTTAGCACCACAGTGGGTTGGCCCCACATTTGACATAACGGGATTGTCGCCAGTGATTTGGTATCACAACGTGGGTTGGCCCCACAGATGGATTATTCGTGACTTTGGGTCACCAGTGGTTTGGCACCACATTATTATTGGATATCAGTGACTTTGGGTCACCAGTGGTTTGGCACCACCAGTGGTTTGGTACCACACGGGGTAGAAATGGAGTTATGGATGGCTAGGTTTGGGTGCATGATATATTTGCTTGGTTATGATTTGTGTAAGCATGTTGCATTAACCGGGAGGGGGATTATGCACTGAGTCTTGGTGACTCACCTTCTCCCTTATCTTTTCAGGTGACTCGTAGTTCGCGGATGAGGAGCCGGATGGACTCGAGGTAGCCATGCATTAGATACATTCAGTTTTACATGGACTTTTGGTCTGGGTATTTATTTTAAATTTCGGTTTTTATTTGGGTTTGTAATAAGGCCTTTGGTATTTTATTTGGTTTTAGCTTTCAATTTGGTTACTGTTCATTATTAAATGTTCAATATGGGATTTTCCTAAAATGATAATAAACTGTTTTTATTCAAAATTGCTTAAGCTCGGTTGTCACAACAAATACAATTTTATTCAAATTAATAACAACTTTGTAAAATGGGCATTGAAATGAATCGGCTTTTATAAACAAACCACAAAACGCGGAGTTTCAAAAAGAATACGAACTTTTTAACGAACGCACAGTTTTTTTTTAACATTCCTTTCATGTGACATGCCAGATCCGATCGTAAAGTCTAGGTCGGGTTTGGGGTGTTACAATTATGGTATCAGAGCCTAGGTTCAAAAACTCGGCTATGGGTTTGGGTTGAAAAATGTTTTCAAAGGATGGTTTAGAAAAATATATCTCTTTTTTGGAAGTATGGCACTCGAGTCTCCGGCACCAAATCTGTAAGTTCCTTTTTACTTTATTCTATTATATGCTGAATGATTGTATTATTCTGCGATGTGTGGATGTGATGCTTGAATATAGGAATTGTATGTATGTGTGGAAAATATCTGTTTGCTTCGGTGTTAGATAGTTGGTTATGTGAATGGTTCCAAGATTTAGATAGAAAGTATATTAGTTTTATTAAGATCAGAGTGCGTAGTGTTGTAGGTTAGGATGTGTGACTGTACCTATAGTTGGAAATTTCGAGGACGAAATTTCTTCAAGGAGGGTAGATTTGTAACATCCTGAAATTGGGCCTAGTAGGATTGAGCCCAATGGGCCTTAGGAGTAGTAGCGTTTAAAATTTTAGAGAACGGTATTAATGCAAGTTAGACTTATTAGGTAAGTGATTTTGGAAGATTAGAGGGCTTCTATGAAGTCCCGGGATCAAATATTGGCTTTGGGGAAATTTTGGTTTTAGGTGAAAAAAACCCTGGAAGTTGGCAGGTAGGCCTTAAGAATAAAATATGGAGAAAATGACACAAGTGGAGTGTGTGGTGTAGTGGCAAAGTGACGCCACATAAGAGACAAGGGGGTGACGCCACAAGGAAGGAAGGAGGTCCAAGGTTCAAGTCTTGGCTTTTGCATTTTGGTTTCTTTTTACTTGGATCTTAGAATTTGGGTCATAGTTTATATTTAGTTGCGCATGGTTTAAGACACAAGAGGAGCTTGTGGCCAAGTGGTTAGCGGCGTGGATTATGCTACAGCGGAGCTTGGGTTCGAATCTCATGAGAAGCAATGGAGTATTTATTTTGCGGATTGGACGGCAAGAGTTTCAGTTGAATTTAAACTCTACTGACGAAGGGATCCCACATCGGAAAGGCACAAAGAAGAAGGGTGAAGAGCTAGCTATATAAAGAGCATTCCAGGAGGAGAGTTAACATACCTTGGTGGGCGTTTGGGCACAGCAGTGGGCGCAGCGCGGTTTAACACCAGAGTCCTATCAGGTGTGTAACTCTCTCTACTCTAGTTGTAGAGTGGCAAATGCCGAAATGCCGATCACGGCAATAGTAGCCACACGAGCGTGCGAGCGCACGTGTGGGGCTTCGACACGATAGTTGAGGCCATCAGTAGTATTCTTGTGGGTTGGGGCTGCTTGGGCCGCGATGGGCCGAAGTGGGCCCAATGGGCCCGTGGGCCCAATTGAGCAAAATGTATGATGGTATAGTATATAGTGAACTAGACTAGGTGGAATTTATATACGTGGCTAGATTTGTGCTAGGTGGGCCACACGAGCGTGTGGGCCCGAATGGGCCGGAATCGGGTTTTAGGCCCAATAGTCCGGTAAAGACAGAATTGGTAGTCGAGTCGCTCGGGGCGACATTGGGCCTTCAGAAAGGCCATTCCAGGTACGAAATTACTAAAATACCCTTAGTGGGTAAATTACCAAAATACCCCTAGAAGGTAAATTACTGTTATACCCTTAGAGGTTGATTGGCTTGATTATGTCGTTTTTGTTATTTTGATTATGATGGTAATTTGTTTCATACGGTATCTGTGATATATGATTTGCATACATGTCATACTGCATAAGAATTATTATGTCATATTGCATGGGTATGATGAGAGGAGGGGGAAGATTGATATCCGTGACTTTGGGTCACCAGTGGTTTGGCACCACCAGTGGTTTGGTACCACAGTTAATTTCGTGACTTTGGGTCACCAGAGGTTTGGCACCTCATAGCGACTCGTCCTAGTGGTTTAACACCACAGTGGGTTGGCCCCACAGTTGATATATCGAGATTGTCGCCAGTGATTTGGTATCACAATGTGGGTTGGCCCCACACTTGGATTATTGATATTTGTGACTTTGGGTCACCAGAGGTTTGGCACTTTATAGCGACTCGTCCCAGTGGCTTAGCACCACAGTGGGTTGGCCCCACATTTGACATAACGGGATTGTCGCCAGTGATTTGGTATCACAACGTGGGTTGGCCCCACAGATGGATTATTCTTGACTTTGGGTCACCAGTGGTTTGGCACCACATTATTATTGGATATCAGTGACTTTGGGTCACCAGTGGTTTGGCACCACCAGTGGTTTGGTACCACACGGGGTAGAAATGGAGTTATGGATGGCTAGGTTTGGGTGCATGATATATTTGCTTGGTTATGATTTGTGTAAGCATGTTGCATTAACCGGGAAGGGGATTATGCACTGAGTCTTGGTGACTCACCTTCTCCCTTATCTTTTCAGGTGACTCGTAGATCGCGGATGAGGAGCCGGATGGACTCGAGGTAGCCATGCATTAGATACATTCAGTTTTACATGGACTTTTGGTCTGGGTATTTATTTTAAATTTCAGTTTTTATTTGGGTTTGTAATAAGGCCTTTGGTATTTTATTTGGTTTTAGCTTTCAAATTGGTTACTGTTCATTATTAAATGTTCTATATGGGATTTTCCTAAAATGACAATAAACTGTTTTTATTCAAAATTGCTTAAGCTCGGTTGTCACAACAAATACAATTTTATTCAAATTAATAACAACTTTGTAAAATGGGCATTGAAATGAATCGACTTTTATAAACAAACCACAAAACGCGGAGTTTCAAAAAGAATACGAACTTTTTAACGAACGCACAGTTTTTTTTTTAACATTCCTTTCATGTGACATGCCAGATCCGGTCGTAACGTCTAGGTCGGGTTTGGGGTGTTACAGAGCAATTTCATTTAGATTTGGATACTTTGGGGCGAAGAAACACATTCCAAGAGCCTATATAAACCCCCTATATAAACACATTCCAGGAGGGCGGTTAGCTAGGCCAAGGAGCTACGCCTAAAAGGTCAAAGTTGTGGGAATCACTTGAAGATAGCCAGTTGATCCATCTCTAGAAAGCTGGAATTCTACTCAAGACGGCGGATCTCTCCTTCAATTCCTTCAAATACCTGAAGGGGATGAAACCTAGATGAATCTTGTTATTGTTTTCTGAACTATAAGATAAATACTTGATTTGTTATTAATTATGTGCGCTTAGTTCTTGTGTTGCCATTTCTGGGATATTGATTCAAGTCAGATGTTCTTAGGTGGAGGAGCAAAAGTCCCTGCTTAAGAATAGATCTAGCATAATTAAAGCGAAGTCGTTCGCACGCCTAGAGATAGGGTGACGAGATTTTGCTGGATTAGGGTGAAACCTAATATGGGAATCCATAGATTGATTTATTTCTATTCTAGGGGGTTATTAAGTGAGAAAGAGATTTCCGTTAATTAACCTAGGGTTAGACGTTATTCGCCTCGAGAGAGGGTTTAATATAAATCAGGGAATCCTAAGGATCAAGCCAAGTGAATAAATCGTATGGTTCAGGGTTAAATAACAAGTGGAGTCTAGGTGGATTCTTCCTAAGGGTATCGTCTTAAATCAACTGAGTCTTCCCTCAAGTTATTTCCCAATTCATTCTTTTTGTCTTTGCGTCTTTAGCTTAGTAGTAGTTAAGTCTAAACAACTTCACTTATTTTAGGTTAGATAGTAAAAAGAAGGTTAGTATTAGTACTTTTAGTTTCTTTGGGTTCGACAATCCGGTCTTGCCTAAGCTATACTACTGTTCGATAGGTACACTTGCCTTTAATCGTTGTCAGAGTTAGTTTGCAGGTTTGATCATTCTCTTTATAAATTTTAAGACTCTGATTTCAGCGATCAATTACCGGTAGCTGAACAAGCTAACAATCAAGAATAAGTACCCACTATCGAGAAATAGATGATCTATTTGACCAGTTCATAGGGGATTCTGTGTTCTCCAAGATTAATCTACAATCAGGATATCATCAACTGAAGGTTAAGGAGGCGATGTGCATAAAACGACATTTAAGACTCGGTATGGACATTACGAGTTCCTGGTTATGCCTTTTGGGTTGACCAATGCACTAGTAGCATTCATGGATTTGATGAACCGTGTGTTCCAGCCTTATTTGGACCAGTTTTTGGTGGTGTTCATCGATGATATCTTAGTGTACTCCAAGACTGAGGATGAGCATGATGAGCATATTCGGGAGGTATTACAGATGCTTCACGAGAAACAGTTGTACGCAAAGTTTAGTAAGTGTGAATTTTGGCTCTGAGAAGTAACCTTTCTAAGGCATGTGGTTTTTACGGAGGGGATTCGTGTAGATCCTCGTAAGATCGAGGCTGTGTTGGAATGGAAACAGCCGAAGAATGGGCCCAAAATTCACAGCTTTCTTAGGCTAGCGGGTTATTATCGACGCTTCCTAGAAAGGTTCTCCTAGAAAGCTTCTGCGCAAGGGAGTTCCCTTTGTCTGGACTGATAAGCAACAAGAGAGCTTCGAGAAGCTCAAATCTATTCTGACTCAGGCTCCTGATCTGATACAGCCAGAGTCTAGTAAAGACTTCGTGGTATACAGTGATGCGTCGCAGGTGGGTCTGGGTTGCGTACTGATGCAGTATGGTAAGGTGCTAGCTTATGTTTCCTGTCAGCTCAAAACGCATGAGGCTAACTACCTGACGCACGATTTGTAACTGGCTGATGTAGTCTTCGCTCTGAAAATTTAGAGGCATTACCTGTATAGTGAGAAGTGTACTATCTACACTGATCACAAAAGCCTCAAGTATCTCCTCACCCAGAAGGAGTTAAACCTTAGGCAGCGTAGATGGGTTGAACTGCTTAAGGATTATGACGGCACCATTGAGTACCATCCTGGTTAAGCTAATGTTGTGGTAGATGCTTTGAGCCGTAGAGCTATGACTAATCTGAGAGCGATGTTCGCTCAACTCAGCTTATTCGACAATAGTAGTCTGTTACCAGAACTTCAGGTTAAGCCCACGTGGATTGATCAGTGATCGTCGAAATCAGAGCTTTAAATTTATAATGAGAATGATCAAACCTAGAAACTAACTCCGACAACAATTTTAAGACAAGCGCACCTATCGAACTGTAGTACAGTTTAAACAAGACCGGAATATCGAATCCCAAAGGAACCAAAAGTACTAATACTAACTCTCTTTCTATTATTTAGCCTAAGAATTAAGTGAATGTTTATCTAATCTAAATTTAACTATTAACTAAACTAAAGATGTAGAGACAAAAAGAATGAATTGAGAAAAAAAAAACTTGGAAGAAAAACCAATTGATTAAGACGATACCCCTAGGAAGAATCCACCTAGACTTCACTTGTTATCTAACACTTAACCAGACGATGTATTCACTTGACTTGATCCTTAAGATTCCCTAAGTTATATTAAACCCTCTCTCAAAGCGAATAACATCTAACCCTAGGTTGATTAATTGAAATCTCTTTCTAATTAAAACGCCTAGAATCGCATTAACTTGATCTATGGACTCCCATATTAGGTTTCACCCTAATCCGGCAAAATCTCGTCACCCTATCTCTAGGCATGCGATCAACTCCACTTAATTATGCTAGATCTACTCTTAAGTAGGGACTTTTGCTCCTCCACTTAAGCACATCATACTTGAATTAATATCCCAGAAATACCAACACAAGAATTAAGCACACATAATTAAAAACAAGTCAAATATTTATCATATAATTCAGAAAACAATAACAAGATCTGTCTTAGGTTTCACCCCCTTCAGGTATCTAAAGGGTTTAGTTCATATCAAATAAAGAAAACATCTCAGAAGAAAAGATAAAACAAAACACAAGAAATCCCTAAAACTCCTTGAAGGAATTGAAGGACAGATCCGCCGTCTTGAGTAGAATTCTGACTTCTTGAGATGGATCAACTTGCTATCTTTGAGTGATTCTCCACAAATCTGGTGTTTCTGGCTCGGCTCCTTGGCCTAGCTAACCGCCTTCTTTCAGGTAACACTAAGGGGGTTTATATAGGCTTTCGAAATATGTTTCTTCGCCACAAAGTATCCAAATCCGAATGAAATTGCTCTTTGCCACGACAGGGATACGACCATGTCACACGCCCGTGTGACTAGTGGTCAGGCCGTGTTCGGACTTCTTTAATGAGACATTCTGAATAGGGCCGTGTCAATCGCTATCAGGTCGTGTTCTAGTAGATTGGCGTGGCACGGCCGTGTAGGATTAAGTCCAGGCAGTGTCAACTTCCTCTTTGGCCTAATTTGGTCCGTTTTAGGCCCGTTTCTCATTCTTTTCATCCTCGGGTGCTTTCCTGGGTACAAAACATGAAAACAAAGGATTAAGAGCACCTTTTTACATAAATCGAGGCTTAATTCATCCAAAAGCATGTGGGCATAAAATATGTTGCTTTTACGGTTTATCAATCAGATTAGAGGTAAACAGATAAGGGATAAGTCTCTCGAGATGCGTTTTCGTTAGGTTGAGGCTGGTGATGGTACTGATTTTGGGATTAACAGTGACGAGGTAATTTGTTTCCGCGGTCGGATCTGTGTACCGAATAATGAGGATTTGAGACAATCGATTTTGAGGGAAGCGCATAATAGCCCTTACGCTATGCATCCCAGCAGGAATAAAATGTATCGAGACCTCCAAGAGTTGTACTAGTGGCAAGGGTTGAAGTGTGAGGTCACGGACTTTGATACTCACTATCTGACTTGTCAACAGGTTAGTACTAGTGACCAGGGTTGAAGCGTGAGGTCACGAACTTTGGTGCTTGCTGTCTGACTTGTCAACAGGTTAAGGCTGAGCACCAGTTGCCTTCGGGGTTGCTGCAGCCGGTAAGGATACCGATGTGGAAATGGGAGCGAGTAACAATGGACTTCGTTAGTAGGTTGCCTTTAACACCTACTAAGAAGGATTCTGTCTGGGTTATCGTGGATCGATTGACCAAGTCTGCCCACTTCATTTCGGTTAGGACAGACTTTTCTGTCCAGAAGTTAGCTAAGCTATATGTATCTAAAATAGTGAGACTGCATGGGGTTCCTGTCTCGATCATCTCCGATAGGGATCCCCGCTTCACGTCTCAGTTCTGGAAGAAATTGCACGAGGCTCTGGGTTAAAGGTTGGATTGCAGTACTACTTTCCATCCTTAGACATATGGTCAGTCAGAGAGGGTGATTCAAGCACTGGAGGATATGTTGAGGAGCTGTGTTATAGATTTCTGAGGCAGTTGGGAGGAGTATTTGCCATTGGCAGAGTTTGCCTACAATAACAGCTACCAGTGTAGCATCTAGATGGCGTCTTACGAGGCCCTATACGATCGTAAGTGTCGCACTCCCTTGTGCTAGACTGAGTTGGGTGAGTAACGTGTTCTGGGCCCGAAATCGGTTTCTAAAACTGAAGATAAGGTCCGATTGATTCGGGATCGACTAAAAGCGACATCGGATAGGCAGAAGTCCTATGCAGATCTGAAGATAAAGGATATCGAGTATTCTGTGGGGGACATAGTTTTTCTCAAGGTCTCGCATGGAAAAAGGTCTTGAGGTTCGGTCGCAAGGGTAAGCTGAGGCCTCGGTTTATTGGGCCGTACCATATTCTGAAGCGAATGGGGCCAGCCACATATCAGTTGGAGCTTTCGCTAGAGTTGGATCGCATTTATGATGTGTTCCAGGTCTCAATGTTGAGACGCTACCGCTCTGATCCCACGCATATTGTTCCTATTGAGGACATTGAGGTTAGACCAGATCTGACGTTTGAGGATGAGCCGGTCCAGATCCTAGATTGCGACATTATAGTTTTATGAAAGAAGTTAGTAAAAGTGTTGTGGCGGAATCATAGCACTAAGGAGGCCACTTGAGAGCCGGAGGATGTAATGCGTCAGCAGTATTCTCACATTTTCTGATTAGGTAAAATTTTGAGGACGAAATTTTCTTTTAGAGGGGTAGAGTTGTAACGCCCCAATTTTCTTAATTCCAGCTTTTGTAAATTTGTTAAACAATTGTCCGTCTGCTTCAGTGGTTAAGTGTTCTGGGAGTGTCTGGGAAGTCTTGCGTTCAAGCCTTAGCTTGGGCAAAATTTTATGTTCCTTAATGAATGAAGCCTTACTCTTGCCCAGTAGGCTTAACTTTTATTGTGTGTAGTAATTAACAGAATGGGCCTGCTGGTCTGGTGGTTAAGTGGAGTGTTAAGGGGTTAGAGGTCCTGTGTTTGAATCCATGCATAAACGAGGGAGTAATTCTTTTTGGCACGGGCGTGTGGAGTGGATGAGTTTGATTGGGATTGAAAGTCTGTGAAGTTGGATGATAGTGGGAGTTGGGGGGAAATCTGAGAGGATTCGATTTTTTGTTTCCAAAATTACTTTCCATCTCAAATTCGCTACTCTCTCTGTCGTTTCTCCCCTTCATCCCCCACCAGTGCTGCCAAATTTTTCCCTCTTTTCCTGATTACAGCTGTTTTCTTTTTATCGCTTAGTATCCGCAATCCACCGCTTCGATTCTCTTGTGTCCTTGGTAAGTACAGTAGTAAAGTTTTGATTGGAATAATGAATCTTTGCTTATGGGATTTTTGATTTGTGATTAGGAGATAATCAGAGGGCTAGAGATAATCAATTGACCTTCTAAGTGTACGAAACCCCGATTGTTAACTAAAGGTATCGTTTTTGTGGGTTTAGCATTTTGTCATCTCGTGCATTTTCATTTGAGTATAGCCTTAAGTGACTAAAATGGTGTTTTGATGATTGAATATAGGTTCTGGAGTGCTTGGGAATCGTTTTAGCTTCAATCGAAACAAGGTGTGTACCCAAAAACAAAAAAAATAAGATTTTAGCGAAAGCCAAAAACCTCTCTGTCGACACCACACGGGCGTGTGGTCGCCCGTAAGCCGTGTGCAAGACTGTTAGTCACCACACGACCGTGTGATCGACGAGCCAGGCCACGTGCAGGTGACATGGCCGTGTGCGGGACACAGGCTCGACCAATTTGGCCGTGTGGGCCACACGGGCGTGTGAGATTCTAGGCCAGGCCGTGTGATCCACATGGCCAAGGCCAATTTGGGTCGTGTACACAGGCAGGCCACATGGGCGTGTGAGCTCATTTTTATGGAATGTCCAAAAAGGTTGCACGGGTCGCCCAAGTCGACTGTGAACCTAATGAAAGGTCGGTAATCAATACTTAGACCCGAAGTTATGTGATTTGATTATATGAAATCAGTACGAAAACATGTTACACTTAGCATGTATACTGATCTGAATGTATGGACTGTTATTTGCATAATAGCATGGCATTTTACTTATGTTGCATGTTATTTGGAGGAAGTATCTGAAAGGCTCTTAAGCCTGTTATCTGGCAGCTCAACTGCAACTTTCTGATTACGTGTCGCATCTGGTACAGCATGGTGTGTAGGGATGGGTGGGTTGATTTTATCCCCACATGGTGTGTAGGGTTAGACGAAGTTGGTGTGGAGAGGCTGGTGGGTAGGATTCTGCTATTCTGTTCTGATCTGTATATTATGTCTGAAATGGGCTAAGGCCCTAGGATATATCTAATTTTGTATCTGAGTGGGCTAAAGTCTGCACCATTTCTGTAATGGGCTCAGACCCGAACTGTGAATTTATATTTGTTTTCTGATATTGTACCGTGTGCATGTTTTCTATGGGGATTACACACTGAGTTTGCGAAAGCTCACCCTTTTCTGTTTAATCTATTTAGGTAATCCCCAGCATTAGAAGGATCAGTGCGGCGGAGGACTCGGCGATGACCACGGTTCTGGACCTTTACAGTTTTTAATTTTATTCATGGTTTTGATTATATTTGGGAAAAGATTATGTAATATGGACTTTACGGATTTTTTTTTAAATTTGGGATTTTTATTTTATAGCTGCTAGCAGTAGGATAAGACGCGAGTTTTCAAAATAAATAAATGTTTTATCAAAATACACACGAATTCGCAAATTATTTTAAAATCTTCCTCAACAAATAATGTTTTGAAAAGGGATAATGAATGAGCACACAACACATTTTTTAGTGTAGCCTAAGATATCAAAAAATGGTTTTATCATAATTACGTTTTCTAAAGCACTATCATGTGACATCGCCAGATTCGGCCATAACGTCTAGGCCGGGTTTCGGGTGTTACAAGTGTACTATTTGGAATAGTACCCTATGGGTATCATTGAATATGAATTGAAGGATCCTGATTTGTACACCATGAATGTACTACATGTGTATCCATCGATATTTCAGGTAAATTCAACAGGTAAAAGTTCTTGACATGAGAAGATACGAATAATAAATGAGTTATTACACATATCGGCTTAAAAGACGTGAAAATGACGATACGTGATAATTGATTTATAGAAATATGAAATGATGATTTTGTACTTGGAATTTATTTCATGAGTACGTACAAACTTGATTATACACTTGTACACCTTGAGCGTACTAATTGTGACCTTGATATTCCGAGTAATATGGATAAAGTTCTTATATGAAATGATCTGAACTCGAGATGAACCATTATGAAATTATACTTGTAATATAAAGAAATGATTTGTACATTTTAAAGGAATACATGTTGTAGAAAGCATATGTGCATGGAAACTTGATTGTTGTTGAGCCCATATATGTTTGTGATGTTATTATGGAATATATGGCTAACAAGGGCAATGAGGATATGTGTAGGGCTTGAGGGTAAACTGATTGAATATGCCTTACATAGTTACCTCAAAATAGAATGAATGGTAAGTTAAGTACCATGTTATACAAACTTACTAAGCATTTTATGCTTATTTAGTTTTATTTCCATATTTTAGAGTAAATCGGAAGCTCGTTGAATTAGAAACTTGGCGGAGATCACTCACACTATCCATCGGCCTATTTCGGTGAATATGGTAAAGCAATTATGGTTATAATGGCATGTATAGGTTATATTGGCCATATTGGCATGTAAATGTAAATGATTATTGTAATCTAGCCATTGGAATGGCTAGTGATGATTATGTTTTGGTTCATGTATATGTATTTAAGTTTATCTTATGAAGATAATATAAGTGTTTATTATTGATTGATTGAGAAAGGTTAAATGCGTATGCTTAGAAAAGGTAAGATTAAAAGCATGAATGCATGTAACAATATATCATGTTAGATGTTACAAATTGCTTAAATTCAATGCTTGGAATGGTTGGTATTTGGATGTAAGTTTGGTGCAGGATTTTGGTATGATTTTGGGTGAGAAATGAAGCTAGGAATGGCTTTGTTTTGTCCACAATGGCAAACACACGGGCGTGTGTCTAGACCGTGTGTGACACACGGCCGGGTATATGGGCGTGTAGTTAGGCCGTGCGTCCCCTGCACCTTAAATTTGAGAAACAGAATGCTCAGAATTAAGCACATGGGTAGAGACACGGGCATGTGTCTCAGTTGTGTGTGCTACACGGCCTAGAACACATGCGTGTGTCTTGGCCGTGTGAAACCTACACCTAATTTCAAAAGAATTAAATTAACCACACAGCCTAGCACACGGGCATGTAGCATGGCCTTTTGCACAAATCAGAGAGTTACATGAGGTCAAACACGACCTGCAGCACAGGTGTGTCCTAGGGTCACACGAGCCTGTCCCCTGGACCGCACGGGCATGTGAGCCCTACACCTTGGAAAATTTTTAAAATTTTGCAAAAAATTCTTAGAGGTTTCAATTAAGTCCCGACTCGATTCTAATGCTCGTATTGGGCCTCGAGGGTCCATTTAAGGGACATTATGAATGATTTTAGAATTTCAATAGTAACTTGCATAAATTACCTGTAAATGTTTCTAAATGTTTCGATAATGATCCGCAACCCTGTTTTAACGACGAATACGGGTTAAGGGTGTTACGTGAAATGTACTTACTTGTTTTGTCTTGTTTTGAATGTGATTGAAAGGAATTTTCATCATAAAAAAAATATGTTGATTCAAGTTCAATTACTAAATAGAGAGCTTGCCATTGCAAAAGGATTTTTTGATAAAATAAAAGATAATGTTGTTGTCTGAATATGGTCTGAGAAAACACAACTAGAGAAGGGTGATAGTCTGACAGAGGGGTACATGTCAGAATTTTGGGATTTCACTTGCATCAGTGTGACTTAAAACAATCTCCAAGAGTCGAAAGAAATATGGGACCAATGAAAAGATGAAACTAAGCAGTTATTCTACTGAAACTATGGGGATTTGCCTTATCTACTCGATGTCAAAGTGGATAAGCACTTTTGGGAGGGTAGATTTGGTGCCTACTGTGGAGGAGTACATGACTTTGCTTTGTTGCCCGAAGATTCAAGCTGACAAAGCTTGTTCTAAAGCCGCCAACATCCCGACTTTCTTAAAAAATCTAATGAGCATCACAGGGATCAGTGAGCAATGGGTCGCGGCCCGAATCAAGCAAAAAGGAGATACTAAATGTTTCCCTTGGAAAAGTTTGCGAGATTTGATCTTGGCACATCCGGACACGAAGAAAAGGGTTGATGTCTTCGCCTTAAGTATCTACGGGTTACTAATCTTCTCTAAAGCACTAGGGCACATAGATGAGGCAACTTTAGATTTATTTGACCGGCTTGACAAAAGCGTCCCGTCCGTCCCGATAATCTTGGCTAAAACTTTCAGATCTTTGAGTGTATGCCGGAGAGCGGGCGAATGAAGGTTTATCAAGTATGCACAACTCTTGCTAGCTTGGTTTCACAACCAATTTTTGAAAGTAGAAAAGGTCTCTTATCTACATTCTCCGAGAACTACTCTCCGCTAAAAGAATTCGTAGCTACGCCAAGGCGAGACGACATTTCAGAGGAGAAATTAATGCCAATTCTCCATAGTCTCTAAGACGAAGACATTGAATGGAAAGCCCCTTGGATGATCCCTGATGGGATTTTGTACCGATGTGGAGACTTCGACTGGGTCCTCTACTCGGGATATGGGGAGCTATTGGATATGCTCCTGTAACACCCTTAACCCGTATTTGTAACAGCCCATTTTTCAGTGAAGTCGGAACAGTGGTTTCGGGACCACAAATCCGACCCACAATATAATTTATTTTTATTTTATTATGTAGTTTGTAATAGCATAGATATGTCGTGTGAAAAATTTGACACGAAAATTTTATCAATTTAGTGCCTAATTACGAGAAGGACTAAATCGCATAAAATGTGAAAGTTAAATTCTAGTAGCTATAAGGATCAAATAGCTATGGAATTCAAAACTAGAGGTCCTTATATGGTAATTAGACCATTAAGAAAAGTATGTAGATTTTTCATGGTGACTCATTTAAGGAATTATAAAAAAAGGTCAAGGACTAAATTTGAAATAGCAAAAACTTAATTAATTAAAAAGATGATAAAAGATATCATCTTATTTTATTTCATCTTCAACCTAAAAACACATGAAAACCCTAAGAAAGAGAAAAGAAGCTTTCAAGGCCTAATTGGGTAAGTTCTTTTGTCACTTTTTTAGTAATTTTGATATTTGTGAAATCGGGATAGCTTAATCTCTCTATTTAGGGGATTAATTTGAAAAGTTATCAAAGTTTGTGTAACACCCCAAACCCGGCCTAGACACTACGACCGGATCTGGCGCGTCACATAGAAAGGTCTTTTAAAAACAAATTAATCGCGTGTTTGATAAGAAGTTGGAACCTTAAGTTTAGATGTCTGTTGGAAAAGCTAAGCAATTGTTTAGAAAAGTAGTTCGTTGGAAATGTTGTGCTTCTTTTGAAAATTCTGAGTTTCGTTATTTATTTTGAAAACCATACAACTTGTTTAAGGTTCAATTCTCTAAGAAGTTGTTATTAATTTAAAACTGTTTTGATTATGAAATCCGAATTTCAAAACTTGCGGAAACGTGATATGTTAAAACCAGTTTGTTAACACTTTTAGGAAAACTCCTGTATTAATCATTTAACAATAAATAATAAGGGAAAGCAGGTTTAAAAGGAAATTTAAGTCTACAGGCCTTATTACAAAATATTTCACCAAAATTAAATAATCTTAAAAATAAGGTAAAAGCTGAATTTACTAAGGTTCACGCGAAATCTCCGATGTATGGCCATGTAACACCCAAACCCGGCCCATGCGTTTCGACCAGATCCGGCATGTTATCGAACACATAACACTTTATCGCATTTTGAAAACACAAGTTAAATTAATTAAATTTGAATAAAGGAGAGACTTTTTTAAAATAAACCTCTTTGTATTTTTATTACTAAATGTAAATAAACCTTGTGGTATATTCATAAGTTGCATAACATAGAAAACTCCTAAGTTGAATAAAAACTATGGGGCCTTATTACATTGATAATTCCAAAGTAAAAATAAAAGAAAAGAAAACTTTAAAGAAATCCCAAAATAATAATTTGTAGAAATAAAGCTTGATGGCCCCTCGAGTCCGTCTCGGCTCCCGTGTCCACGATCTACTGTTCATCTGGAAGAGTAGAGAAAAGGAAAGCGTGAGTCACCAAGACTCAGTGTATAAATCTCAAAACACACAACGACCTGAGCCCACAAACACATTATGGGCCCTGGCCCATAGTAAAGGTATCAATCATAGTCACATGAGCAGCAATAAATAATGAATATTAACCCAACCCATCCTATGTTTCCATCCTCTACACACCAGCCCGTACCAACCATCACACCTTGGGGATTTCTACAATCAACCCTCCATCCGCTACACACCATAACGACAGCCATACTGCCTATTCCTTTTATTCAGGAATCATTAAACGTGGCATAGCCACCGATCACTATGTAACCTATCATTTATGTTTGTGGGTTTTCTACCACCGATCACCAAGTGACCTATCATGCACTTCCCCTTCAATATCATAATTCCCACCCCATGCATACATACATAAAGAGAACATCAAGCAGACTTACATATATTTCGATACACATAGGGAGATCTATGTTTATGTACCTGGCATCCTTGCCTAACCCATTTAGGGTTCCATTCAACTGTCTATACAGCCTCTTCCGGCTTTTTAGCCCATAACATATATAAATAAACATACATACAGGTTTATTAGTAGTGTGTTAGAGATCTACACACCTAGTTACCGATAAAACGATGCTTTCTATGTCGACGCTATCCTTAGTTGACACTACTGCTATCTGCCTAAGGGGTTGTTCAGAAGCCGGTCCACAACCAAGTGGCCAATCTCGAATGGTAGATACTGCTCTTTTCTTAAACTTAAGGATTTTCTCCATTGCCTGATCCATATTTAATTCCATCACAAGTCCTTATCAAAACTACTATCACAATATTTAATCGTTAATCCTCATTATAACATTAAGATCTTGTATATAATGATGAAATCTAATAGAAATCTAGGAAAATCTACTTACCTTAAAAATCCCGAAAGTGGAGACTAGCTATTTTCGGCTTTTAAATCTAATTGACCAAGCTTCCTTCAAATCCCGAATTGCCGCCCATCATAAAACCATTAAACTATTAGCTTTCGGCTTTTCCCTTTCAAAAACCGGGAATAGATCATGAGAACTAATCAAAAATCGACACTTACCTTAGCATAGGAGATTCAGCTAGCACTAGAGAGAGGATTCGGCAATGCCAGTGGAAGATTTAAATGCCGGAAGTATAGAACTAATTCTGAAATAGGATGAATAGAAGAAAAGACTATGGATGCTTCGGCTTTTTAGAGAAATCGGCACAAGAAGGAAAAAGTGGAGAAGAGTTTCGGCTTTTCAAGAAATTGGAGAAAAGAAATTGGAAAGGGAGAGGCTAGGGAATTTCGACACAATGGGAAAGGAATTTAGGGTTTTCAGTGTCAGAATCAAGGAGCTAGCCCCCCTATTTATAGATATTTTGGCACTTACTGCTAAAAACTGAAAACACCCTTAAAATTCAAGCTAAAAGAGAGGAGAAATTCGACACCCTCTGTGCCATGCAGTAGCTGAATTTTACACTCCTCTAGGTGGTGGATTTTCGGCCAACACTTCCCTTGAAGATAAGCTCCTAACTTTTCTCCTTTTTATCTATGATATTATCACTTATAAAATCCACATAATTTCTCCTATTTTTGAGCCTTGTAGCCATCCACCTCTACTAACCCTAGTGCCGAAATTTAACTCACTTAAATTAAAAGTTTTGGGCCTCATTAAACTTAATATTTGGGCCCCTAGTTCCTTGTGTGTGTGGCGTCACCTTATCTTCATTAAAAGTGCCGAAATTGGCCTAAAAACATGGGATCATTGCGACCCAAAACTTGTTCCTTTTTAATTGTTAATGATGCCACCTTAAAATAATTTAATCTGGGCCTTTGCCTAATTCTAAGCTCAAATTTAGACCCCTTTCACCTAAGTTAACATATTAAACATATTCCTATACTAAACGCATAGACCCATTAATTCAGGATGTTACAGTTCTACCCCCTTAAAGAAATTTCGTCCTCGAAATTACCTGATTAGAAAAGATGAGGGTATTGCTGCCTCATTGCTTCCTTGGGTTCCCACGTAGCCTCCTCCGAACCATGATTCAGCCATAACACCTTAACCAATGGAACCGTTTTCCTTCACAACACCTTAACATCACGATCCAGAATTTCCATCGGTTCCTCTTCGAAGGTTAGATCAGGTCTTACCTCGATTTCCTCCACAGGTACGATATGAGACAGATCCGAACGGTAACGTCTTAGCATAGAGACGTGAAATACATCATGAATTTGACTTAACTCCGGAGGTAACTCCAGCTGATAGGCTACTGGTCCTACTCGCTTCACCACCTGATATGGTCCTATAAATCTGGGACTCAATTTACCCTTTCTACCAAACCTTAGTACCTTTTTCCATGGCGACACCTTTAGGAATACCTTATGTCCCACTGCGAACTCTATGTCCTTACGCTTCAAATCAGCATAGGACTTCTGTCTGTCCGACGCCTCTTTCAGTCGAACCTTAATCAATTCAACCTTCTCTTCTGTCTCGGTCACCAACTTCGGACCCAAAATCCGACGTTCTCCTAATTCCGTCCAACAAGTAGGAGTACGACACCTCCGCCCGTACAGAGCTTCGTAAGGCGCCATCTGAATACTTGACTGGAAACTGTTGTTGTAAGCAAATTCATCTAACGGTAAGAACTCTTCCCAACTACCTCTAAAATCAATGACACATCCTCTCAACATGTCCTCTAAGATTTGAATCACTCGCTCAGACTGTCCATCGGTCTGAGGATGAAACATTGTGCTGAAGTCCAACTTTGTACCCAGCGCTTGATGCAACGCCTTCCAAAATCGTGAGGTAAACCTAGGGTCCCTATCTGATATGATTGAAACCGGTACCCCATGCAACCTCACCACCTCCGCTATGTATAACTTAGCTAACTTCTGCAAGGAATAGTCAATACACACTGGTATGAAGTGTGCAGACTTCGTTAAGCGATCAACAACTACCCAAATCGCATCTTTCTTAGTGGATGTGAGGGGAAGCCCACTAACAAAGTCCATGGTAATTATTTCCCACTTCCATTGTGGAATCTTCACTGGTTGCAATAATCCGGATGGTAACTAATGTTCCGCCTTGACCTGCTGACAGGTCAAACACTTACCCGCCAATTCAGTTACCTCTTGCTTCAAATCCGGCCACCAGAACTGATCTCTCAAATCCCGAAACATCTTACTTCCTCCAGGGTGCATAGCGTATGTACTACCATGCGCCTCATTCAAGATCCTACTCCTCAACTCCGAATCTTTTGGCATGCAAACTCTTCCTCGGAAACATAACAGTCCTTCCTCACTCATACTGAATTCCGCTGTCCCATCCTTTCAGACTAACTGCAATTTCCCCTTTAGCAATTCATCGGTCTGTTACTTCTCCTTCACTTGACTGATCCAAGAGGGTTTCACTTGAAGTTCAGCTAACAAACTTCCATCCTCATACGAACTAAGGTGAGCAAACATTGCTCTTAGGTCAGAGACTACTTTACAACTTCGAGCATCTGCCACTACATTAGCCTTACCCGGGTGATACTCGATCAAGCAGTCCTAATCCTTTAACAACTCGATCCATCTTCTCTGCCTTAGATTCAACTCCTTCTGAGTCAAAAGATACTTTAAACTCTTATTATCTGTATAAATGACAGATTTCTCCCCGTACAAGTAATGCCTCCAATTTTTTAGGGCAAACACAACTGCCGCCAACTCCAAATCATGGGTGGGGTTGAAACACCCCAAACCCGGCTCACGAGCCTTGACCGGATATGGTATGTTCCTCGAAGGAAACCGGTTCAAAATTCATTTATTGCTTTGGAAAGACTATGTGTTTTGAAAGGAAAATTTATTATTGGGTTGGGCTTGAATTGAAACCAAGTTTATTTCATTAAAATCCTTTACTTTAAATGACAAAAACGTTTAGGGTTTGTTTTAAAATAAATTTATTCAATCCATTAGTTAATAATAGTTCGCAGTCATAACAAATAAGAGTAAAAATAAAGAAATTCAACTGTGGCCTTATTACATCAAATATTCCCAAAATTAAAAAAAATACTTAATTAAAATAAAAGTCCAAATCGAAAATTTCTTGCTGTGCATGGCCATCCCTAAGCTTCTGCAGAACCCGGTCCATTACTGATTATCATCTGAAAATAGTCCCACAGCGGGGTAAGTCAAACAGACTCAATGTGTAACCAACAATAAGAATTAACATTTCAGGCATGCATTATTATATCACATAGATATTCATATAACAGGTAAAATAATGATGCAACCCAAACCCAAACCTAGTTTGCCATCCGCTACACTTCCCCGTACCAACCTGTACACCGTGTGGACTACTAAGTCGACCCTCCTTCCGCTACACTCCATCGAAGGCAGTCGTTGCAGTCGACGTGCTCATCGCCCTTATAAAATTCGTGGTCTTAGGTCACCACTTTCAGATTTCGTGGTCTTAGGTCACCACATTCAGATATCGTGGTCTTAGGTCACCACATTCAGATTTCGTGGTCTTAGGTCACCACATTTACTTCCCCTTTTCAATAACCCATATGCCCCATATCATACATAGTATGCATTAACAAGCCAAATTTCATATTCTTGTCTTTATTCACATGTTACATATAACATATTTCATGATCCTAGTGAGAGTAGGAAAACGTACCTTAGTATTGTGTACCATAACATGGTGCTTAGCCATATTTTCACATTCTTAATAATACATTTAATTTAATCATAGCCATGAACATATCAAAACTTAGGATAGGGTACACACCTGATTAACTTAACAATTTCACTGAAATCCCGAAATCTGATCTACTGCCTTAGATCTCAAGTTCCTACATTCGGCTAACCTTAATATATTAGCATAAAGCCTATTCGGCTATAAAACCAAATCCTAGTAGGATTTGTATACTTAAAACCTACCTTGTTGCCGTTTGGGACACCAACAAATCTCGAAATATTTGCTTTATTCCTCCTTGTATTCGGCCAGACATTAAATTACTTAAACAAATTAGTTTCGGCTTTTTAAACAATTATGGAATAATTCTAGATATCACAATAGGGCTATGGCCGATTGTTCCTAAGGGTTTACCTTGCGATTTCCAAATCCCGAAAGTCTTGTATACCTCTGTCGACTGCCCCTACATGTCCAAAGTTAGATTCGGCTATCATCAAAATTAATATGACCGAATATATATAACTCCTCCTTACCTTGCGATTTCAATTTCACAATTAATCCTTGCTTCTTTGATGATGTCGAAATCCCTATGATCATAGGTTAGATCCAATTTTCAATATTAAAACACCATAAGATAGCCTATGGCCGAATCTTATACTTACTTACTTACCTTAAATCTTAGAAATCCCGAAACTTCGTTATACTTCTCCTTGTAGTTGACAACTACTAGATCCCGGAGAAAACCTTCCAAAATTCGGCCAAGATCAATAATAGTATTAGAGATTTGATTTCGGCTTTTGGGAAAAGAAATAGCAGTACAACAATCGAAGGCTTACCTTTAGGGTAGTAGTCGACAGCACTCTCCTCAAAATCCTCAAAGATATACGGCTTCCAAAGGGTAAGGAAGCATTCGGCTGTGGTCTAGAATAACTTGCTTTCGGTTTTTGGAATATTGAGAGGAAGAAGAAGAAGATGTATGATAGGGATTCGGCTTTAATGGGAAAATATGGAACTTGGAAGGAGTCGGCAATGGTGTTCTTTGTGGAAGAAGATTTCGGCTAGCAAGAGTTTGAGAGAATAAAAGAAAAAGATGAACACCTTGCTTGATAAATTCGGCTACACCCCTCCAAGATTGGCTTTACCTTATTATTTTCCTATTTTCCCTCTATCTCATCTATATAAAAAATATAATCTAATTAAATCCTTGTTTATCCCATGCATTAGTCGAATATTTCCAAAGAGATTAAGCACATCTTAAACTCCTCTTTAGAGACTCCCCATGCCGTCCATCTCCTCCTCATAATGCCGCAAAAATAAAAGCTTTTATTTTGCTTTCTAAGTGACTCGAACCTAGGCCCAATCACCCCTGCATGTGGCGTCACATGCTAGGCCCTTAAGTGATATCTTCAGGCCACTTCTCCAAGCCTGTTTGTGTGTCGAATTCCTCCTATTAATTTTCTTAAGGCCACCTTGCCTTAGTTTCCTCTTTTTAAACTTTAAAACTTGACATTTCCTTACATTTCCAGGTTTCCAAAAACGTTCATTTCCCTCCTTTTAACCTAACATTTCCTTACATTTCCAAGTTTCCCGAAATGTTTACTTTCCTCTTTTGAATCATTTCTAAATCATTTCCTTACATTTCCTAATTTCCAAAAATGTTCACTTTCCTCTTTTAAACTTAACATTTCCATTCATTTTCAGGTTTCCAAAAATGTTCAAAACACATTCATAACACATAAGACATGTCATTTCATACAATTAAACCAAAAATGCATAGGCCCTCTTCAGGATGTTACAGGGGTAATTTAATTCATGCGGTCTTAACTGTCGGGATGCATATGCAACTACCTTTCCCTCCTGCATCAACACACATCATTGTCCTGCGTGTGACGCATCACAGTAAATTACAAACCCTTTTCCTACCTCCGGCTGAATCAGCACCGGAGCCTCCGTCAGAAACCTTTTTAACTTTTCGAAACTCTCCTGCTGCTTATCAGACCAAACAAACGGAACTCCTTTCCGTAGTAACTTAGTCAACGGTGCCGCGACCGAAGAAAATCCTTCAACAAACCTTCGGTAATACCCTGCTAGACCAAGAAAACTCCTAATCTCAGCCACAGACCTAGGTGGCTTCCAATCCAACACCGCTTCAATCTTTCGAGGGTTAACCCTAATCCCCTCTGCCGACACAACATGCCCTAGAAACGTAACTTCACTTAGCCAAAATTCACACTTACTGAATTTGGCATACAACTGCTTCTCCCTCAGAATCTGCAAAACTATTCGCAGATGAGCATCATGCTCCTCCTCCGACTTCGAATAGACCAAGATATCGTCTATAAACACCAGACACACCGGTCTAGGTAGGGTTGGAACACTCGATTCATCATGTCTATGAATGCTATTGGCGCGTTGGTCAATCCGAACGGCATCACCATAAACTCATAGTGACCATAGCGAGTCCTAAAGGCTGTCTTATGAATATCCGCCTCCTTGACCCTAAGCTGATGATACCCTGACCTCAAATCTATCTTGGAAAAGACTGAGGCCCCCTTCAACTGATCGAACAAGTCATCGATCCTTGGCAATGGATACTTGTTCTTGATTGTTAACTTATTCAGTTGGCGATAATCGATGCACATACGCATTGTTCCATCCTTCTTCTTAACAAATAACACCGGCGCTTCCCAAGGCGACACACTTGGTCAAACAAAACCTCTATCCAACAACTCTTGAATCTGCGCTTTCAAACTCCACCAACTCCTTCGGCGTCATCCTATACGGAGCAATAGATACCGGCCATGTTCCCGGAAGAAGATCGATTCCAAACCCCACTTCACAATCTGGGGGTAATCCTGGAAGCTCTTCAGGGAAAACATCAGGAAATTCCTTTACCGTCCTGACGTCCCCAACAGTCTGATCTTTGGCTTCTAGAGCCCGAACAAACAATAGAACTGCCTCGCATCCTTTCCTCACCATCCTTTCTGCTCTTAGGGCAGTCACTACATTCGACAGGCTTTTAACACCAACACTTCATCACCCTCGGGGGTTTTTAACACCATACGCTTGGCCGCACAATCTAGATTAGCTTGACACTTCACAAGCCAATCCATGCCTAAAATTAAATCGAACTCCCTGAATGGTAATTCCATTAGATCCGTTCGGAAGACCATCCCCTAAACTTCTAGAGGTACTTCCCGATAGAGTTTATCCACTACTACCGATTGTCCTAACGGGCTAATTATAGTCATTGCCCTAGGGGTAATTTCAGATTCTAACCTCCCGATACGCTACTAGCTACGTACGAATGCGTCGACCCAATGTCAATCAATGCAGTGTAAGGCAAACCAAAGATTAAGAACGTACCGGTTATGACATCCGGTACATCAGCCTCCTCTTGACGTCTGACAGCATAGACCAACCCCGGCTGTCTCGCCTCAGTGTTTCCTGCCCCTTGACCTGGTGCTCCACGACCCCGACCAGCACCATTACCACCTCTAGCTGCACCACGACCTCTTTGTGGCTGCTGACCTCCTCTACCAGGCTGAGCATTCCCTCGACCCATGGTCCCTTCACCGTCCCGTTGCTGTGGATAGTTTTTAACTTGGTGGTCCGTAGATCCACACCTAAAACACTTTCCACTGCTTGCCCAACATTCACTGGCATGAAATTTACCACATCGAGCACACTTTGGTGTCTGGTTGGCAGCAGTAGGCTTCTCTTCCCGTTTCAGTCCATCAGACCTGGACCTTTTCTGAGTACGCCCGTTTGTCGATCCAAAATTTCTCTTATTTCAACCCCTATCTCTATCTCGATTCAGTTTCTCAGTCTGCTTTACCTCTTCGGCTATCTTAGCCTTTTCTACTAGGACAGCAAATTCTCTCTCCCGCTGTGGGGCTATCAAAACATGCAAGTCATCCCTCAGGCCATCTTCGAACCTAACACAACGTTCATGCTCCGTGGCTACCATCCCACGAGCATAACGGCTAAGGCGTAAGAATTCAGCTTCATACGCAGCCACTGACCTACTCCCTTGAACCAGATTTAGAAATGCTCTGCGCTGCGCATCCACATAACTTGATCCGATGTACTTATTCTGAAATGTCGTCTTAAAGAAATCCCAAATGATACGGTCAGCCACTGTACCATCCTTTACCGTAAGCCACCATTGATAGGCTTCATCCCTCAAGAGGGATACAACTCCCTTCAACTTCTCCTCCTCCGTGAAATCCAAATCATCCATTATGCGTTCTACCGCCTCCAACCAATACTCAGCTGAACTTGGGGCTACATTAGAAATTCCCCTAAACACTTCTGCCCCATTGGCTCTAAGCCGTTCTGGCACAGATTTTCGGGCTCCTATGCCCATACCTACCCTAGCAACTTTTTCTAAAACTCTTAACATTGCCTGAGATACCGCATCATCTCCGGCAGTCTGATCCTGGAATTCCTCCTCCACAGCCGGCATCTCGTTTCCAGAACCATGACCAGATCCTACTGGTTCCGACACCGTCATCCTACCCCTACCACGACCACATGGCGGACGCCCTCGACCCCTTGTACTCATTCTACCGATCCGCGTTTATCTGATTAAAAAATTTTATAAATTATTAGTTTTATTCCACTGTTTTAACCACGAACAGTCTTATGAATAATATATTTAAGAGTAGTTCTTTCGAATTTGCATTCACCATTCAGTCTCAAATTCATATCCTCTAAGAAACACATACATTCAATCATCAACATCCATGAACTCATGTTCATTACAGAAAAGTGTTGTTGCTGTTGTTTTCACTACCCAGGGATATTTTCGTAATTTTATCCTACATGGGTATTTTCATAATTTTTCAAAATAAGGTTCCTTGGTGATTTTGTAAAATAAGTGTATTTTGGTAATTTTACAATCCAGGGGTATTTCGATAATTTTGAAATCTGGGGGGTATTTCGGTAATTTTGACATCCAGGGGTATTTTTAAAATCCTGGGACATTTCGAAAATTTTGACATCCAGGGGTATTTTGGTAATTTTAAAATTCGGGGCATTTCGGTAATTTTGAAATCCGAGGGTATTTCGGTAATTTTGAATTTCGAGGGTATTTTGGTAATTTTGAAATTTGAGGGTATTTTAGTAATTTTGGAAACCAGAGGTATTTCGGTAATTTTGAGATTCGGGTTTTTTTTTTTAAACAGGGGCACTTTGGAAAATCTAGTTACTCTTGTAAACATAGGGTTTTTGGGTAAATTTTTCATAGCTGTGAACATTTTCAAATCAAGTGTATCTTTTTGGAGATGTACATAACTTAGAGATTTTTTTGTTTGCAAAATAGGGTGGTTGGTCCCTTTCGGGTTTTAATTATGGGTTCAGCCCATGAACAAGTCCTTATAGCTAGAGTGAACAGTCACTACGCACTAGGTAAGATTCCAACGAAGAGGAGGTGAGTTACTAGGACTGCTTAAATACCAAGCTCTCCCTGAATCCACTCCTAGACATGCGTATGCCTATTGCCACACCCTGTCATGGCTAAAGTGAACAGTCACTATGCACCAGGTAAGATTCCAGCGAAGAGGAGGTGAGTCACTTGGACAGCTTAAATACCAAGCTCTGCCGGATCTACTCCTAGACATGCATATGCCTGTTGCCACACCTTAGTCTTGCGACTCGTTTACAGGTTTTGTTTAGTGAAATTAAGTCTTATGGATTTGAAGAGTTGTTTGTCTAAGCCTAGAGTCCATCAAGTTCTAACCTAGATAGTCTACGTCCCATAAAGCCCATTAAGCCCACATTTATATCACAATCAGGAGTTCAGAATACTTACCTGGGTGGATTGGGTGCCGGTAGACTCGAAGGCCATGTCTTCAAACCAAAAATTTTCCTTAAATATTTTTTTTCTAAAACACTTCTAGACCCATTTCACAGCCCGAGTTTTGAACTGGGCTCTTATACCATATTGTAACACCCCAAACCCAGCCCATGCGTTTCGAACAGATCCGGCATGTTATCGAACACATAACACTTTATCGCATTTTGAAAACACAAGTTAAATTAATTAAATTTGAATAAAGGAGAGACTTTTTGAAAATAAACCTCTTTGTATTTTTATTACTAAATGTAAATAAACCTTGTGGTATATTCATAAGTTGCATAACATAGAAAACTCCTAAGTTGAATAAAAACTATGGGGCCTTATTACATTGATAATTCCAAAGCAAAATAAAATAAAAGAAAACTTTAAAGAAATCCCAAAATAATAATTTGTAGAAATAAAGCTTGATGGCCCCTCGAGTCTGTCTCGGCTCCCGTGTCCACGATCTACTGTTCATCTGGAAAAGTAGAGAAAAGAAAAGCATGAGTCACCAAGACTCAGTGTATAAATCTCAAAACACACAACGACCTGAGCCCACAAACACATTATGGGCCCTGGCCCATACGTAAAGGTATCAATCATAGTCATATGAGCAGCAATAAATAATGAATATTAACCCAACCCATCCTATGTTTCCATCCTTTACACACCAGCCCGTACCAACCATCACACCTTGAGGATTTCTACAATCAACCCTCCATCCGCTACACACCATAACGACAGCCGTACTGCCTATTCCTGTTATTCAAGAATCATTAAACGTGGCATAGCCACCGATCACTATGTGATCTATCATTTATGTTTGTGGGTTTTCTACCACCGATCACCAAGTGACCTATCATGCACTTCCCCTTCAATATCATAATTCCCACCCAATGCATACATACATAAAGAGAACATCAAGCAGACTTACATATATTTCGTTACACATAGGGAGATCTATGTTTACGTACCTGGCATCCTTGCCTAACCCATTTAGGGTTCCATTCGACTGTCTATATAGCCTCTTCCGGCTTTTTAGCCCATAACATATATAAATAAACATACATACATGTTTATTAGTAATGTGTTAGAGATCTACACACCTAGTTACCGATAAAACGATGTTTTCTATGTCGACGCTATCCTTAGTCGACACTACTGCTATCTGCCTAAGGGGTTGTTCAGAAGCCGGTCCACAACCAAGTGGCCAATCTCGAATGGTAGATACTGCTCTTTTCTTAAACTTAAGGATTTTCTCCATTGCCTGATCCATATTTAATTCCATCACAAGTCCTTATCAGAACTACTATCACAATATTTAATCGTTAATCCTCATTATAACATTAAGATCTTGTATATAATGATGAAATCTAATAGAAATCTAGGAAAATCTACTTACCTTAAAAATCCCGAAAGTGGAGACTAGCTATTTTCGGCTTTTAAATCTAATTGACCAAGCTTCCTTCAAATCCCGAATTTCCGCCCATCATAAAACCATTAAACTATTAGCTTTCGACTTTTCCCTTTCAAAACCCGGGAATAGATAATGAGAACTAATCAAAAATTGACACTTACCTTAGCATAGGAGATTCAGCTAGCACTAGAGAGAGGATTCGGCAATGCCAATGGAAGATTTAAATGCCGGAAGTATAGAACTAATTCTCAAATAGGATGAATAGAAGAAAAGACTATGGATGCTCCGGCTTTTTAGAGAAATCGGCACAAGAAGGAAAAAGTGGAGAAGAGTTTCGGCTTTTGAAGAAATTGGAGAAAAGAAATTGGAAAGGGAGAGGCTAGGGAATTTCGGCACAATGGGAAAGGAATTTAGGGTTTTCAGTGTCAGAATCAAGGAGCTAGCCCCCCTATTTATAGATATTTCAGCACCTACTGCTAAAAACTGAAAACGCCCTTAAAATTCAAGCTAAAAGAGAGGAGAAATTCGACACCCTCTGTGCCATGCAGTAGCCGAATTTTACACTCCTCTAGGTGGTGGATTTTCGGCCAACACTTCCCTTGAAGATAAGCTCCTAACTTTTCTCCTTTTTATATATGATATTACAACTTATAAAATCCACATAATTTCTCCTATTTTTGAGCCTTGTAGCCGTCCACCTCTACTAACCCTAGTGCCGAAATTTAACTCACTTAAATTAAAAGATTTGGGCCTCATTAAACTTAATATTTGGGCCCCTAATTCCTTGTGTGTGTGGCGTCACCTTATCTTCATTAAAAGTGCCGAAATTGGCCTAAAAACATGGGCTCCTTGCGACCCAAAACTTGTTCCTTTTTAATTGTTAATGATGCCACCTTAAAATAATTTAATCTTGGCCTTTGCCTAATTCTAAGCCCAAATTTAGACCCCTTTCACCTAAGTTAACATATTAAACATATACCTATACTAAATGCATAGACCCATTAATTCAGGATGTTACAGGCCACCACTGAGTCCTCCACGGCTCCAAGTCTTCTATCGCTGGGGATTACCTGCGAGATTAGTGAAAGGGGGTGAGTTACGAGAACTCAGTGTGCAATCCCTAAACTGGCATTACTGGGCCCGAGCCCATAAGACATGAATTTGGGCCTGAGACCTATAATCATGGTAATGCAAATGAAATAGTGCAACCCAACCCAATCCAACCAACACACCCCCGACCAGCCAATCACACCTGTGGGGATCAAGTCAACCCACCCCGCCAATCACACCAATATCGCAGTCAAGCTGCTATTCACAGAATATTTGTGGCTGAGCCACCGGAGTCACAATTTTGTATAGATGTATATATAAATATATATATTGTGGTTATGCCACCAGGCTACACTGCTCTTCATTCATTAACCGCCTCATGCAACATGATAAAATGCAGCATACATATCAAGATATAAAAGTGTAGTGTAAACATACACACGTTACTAGACAACATTGAGGGTAAAACAGTCATTCAACCCAACGAGGGTATTTTAGTAAATCGCATCCAGGGGTATTTTGGTAATTTACCCTCTTAGGCATTTTGGTAAATCGGCCCACCAAGGGCATTTTGGTAAATCGGCCCATCAAGGGCATTTTGGTAAATCGGCCCATCAAGGGCATTTTGGTAAATCAGCCCACTAAGGGAATTTTGGTAAAGCAACCCACCAAGGACGTTTTGGTAAATCGGCCCACCAATGGCATTTTGGTAATTCGCCCACTAAGGGCATTTCGGTAATTTTACCCACCAAGGGTAATTCGGTAGTTTTACCCACCAAGAGCAATTCAGCTTTTAACTGATTCACAGAAAAATGCATAACATAACAAGTAGGGTGTGAGATTAGACACCTGATTACGTAGAGTACTAAATAATCACTAGTGTCTTCACCTATACAAAACATAACACACAATTAACACATTCCACACTAGTACTACCACGAGGGTACAACGGTCATTCGTCGTTTAGGGGTAAAACGATAATTACAAACTAAGGGTATTTCGGTAATTTTGCAATCCAAAGGTATTTCGGTAATTTCATAAATCAAGGGTATTTCAGTAATTTTGTAGTCTGAGGGTATTTCGATAATTTTACAATCAGGGGTATTTGGGTAATTTTGCAAATCAAGGGTATTTCAGTAATTTTGCAAACCAGGGGTATTTCGATAATTTTGCAACCCAAGGGTATTTTGGTAATTTTGCAAATCGAGGGTATTCTAGTAATTTTGTAAACTAAGGGTATTTTAGTAATTTTATCAACCCCTCAAAAGGTCTACAGTCGTCCCGAACGACTCAAGCATTCTAAACAGAGATAATGATACAAATGGGCCTATGGCCCATTCTCGGCCCAAGTGGGCCCACACACTCGCGTGGCCCATTTAGCCCAAATCTAGCCACAGATATGAGATTCACATAGACCAGTTCACTATCTACTACACAATCATACAATTTATTCATATGGGCCCGCGCGCCCATTGGTTCCACTATCGCGTCGAAGCTCCCACACATGCGCTCGCACGCTCGTGTGGTTACCATCGCTGTGTGACCGGCTTTTCGGCATTTGCCGCTCTGCAGCTAGAGTAGTGCGAAATACACACCTGATAGGAATCTGAAGCTGCTAAACCGCGCTCCGAGCACTCCTTTGCCCAACGCCAACCAGGTATGTTTACTCTCCTTATAGATTGCTCTATTTAAAGCCATCTTCTCACCTTCCCTCTTGATAGCTTTCCGATGTGGGATCCCTCCTTCAACAGAGTTTAAATCCAACACAAACTCTGGCCTTCCAATCCGCAAAATAAATATTCCCTTGCTTGTCATGAGATTCGAACCCAGGCTCCCTTGTAACATAATCCACACCGCTAGCCACTTTACCAACTAGCTCTTTGTTGTCTTAAAACATGCGCAACTAAATATAAGTCTATGGCCAAAGTCTAAGTTCATTTAAAAAAAAAATCAAAATGCAAGCGCCATGGCTTGAACCATGGACCCCTTGCTTCCTTGTGTGGCGTCACCTCCTTGTCTCCCATGTGGCGCCATTTGCCACTAGACCACAACCCCTTTTGTGTCATTTTTCTCCATATTTTATTCTTAAAGCCTACCTACTAACTCCTAGGGTTTTATTCACCTAAAACCAAAATTTTCCTAAAGCCCAAGTTTGATCCCGGAACTTCATAGAAGCCCCCTAACCTTCCAAAATCACTCACCTAATAGGTCCAACTTGCATTATTGCCGCTCTCATGTTCTCAAAAATTTTAAACGCTCCCACGCCCAAGGCTCAATGGGCCCAATTCTACTACGCCCAAATTCGGGTCGCTACATTTTGGAAAATGGGTTATGGATGTATATGCTGGAAATTAGAAATTTATGGTAGAAAATGAAAGATTATTGATATATAAACAACTTTTACAAAGTAATTTTTGATGGAAACTCGATTTAGGGACTAAAACATAAACTTGTGAAATTGAAGGAAAAATTTTGAAATTTTATGTATACATGTGCTGTAAATTTTGTAATGGGGCTTTGGTTAGGCTTGGAATAGGGAGTAATTTACACAAGTTTCAATTTCCGGGCCTAGGGAGGAAATCAAAATTTATGTAAAA
Source organism: Gossypium australe (assembly GCA_005393395.2). NCBI lineage: Eukaryota > Viridiplantae > Streptophyta > Magnoliopsida > Malvales > Malvaceae > Gossypium > Gossypium australe. The sequence goes on from CM016614.1 coordinate 52,304,705, forward strand.
GTTAGGGGCAAAATGGTAATTTTGCCTAGAACGTAAATTGAGTCCCTATGAGTATGAAAAATGAGAAATTGATGATTAAAGTTATTTATATAGATCCGAAAAACACAAACTCGAGGCTAGATCGAGGAAAAGGAAAGATTTCGGATTATTAGATTACTAATGCGAACAAGTGTCGAGGTAAGTTCGTGTAACTTAATCGGAAATGTAATTATGTTATTTGAATGTTGTTTTGTATGTAATGCATGTCATAACCATTTTTTTTGAAAAACGGGGTCGACTTTATATTTTGAAAATAGAAACGAAAAACGGAGTCGCCACCAATCCTTTTTTTTTGTGAGGTGTGATCGGGTCACCTCGTGATTCAATCATTTTAATAAAATTTGAATTTACTAAAACGACAATTTTTGGTCTACGAAATTTAGAAAATGGGTTCGGGAGTCGGTTATGCACGAGGAAGGGTTAGCACCCTCGATACGCCCAAAATTGGTACCTAATTGATCAATTAATGTCTTAATGTCGAAAATTTGAAAAGATTCGAAAATACGATCCTTTTTGTTAAAGAAAACTTGAATAAATTAAACTGGATGCCGAGACCTGCTTATTTCGAAGAAGTAAAATGTCACGCCCAGTAAGTTAGGGTACGACATTTTGAGTTCTCGAAACTGAGCTTGTCTTTCGACTTTTAAAATTCGTATTTAACCTTGAGGAGGGTATTCGGTTATTTGTCAAATGAGAAACTGGAATCCAGTAAGTTAGGGCACGATTTCTCAAAATTCCAAATATAGAATATTGCATTTTGTTTTTTTAGAAATCCTTATCTCGAGATAACAAAATGTCATGGCAAGTAAGTTAGGGCACAACACCTTGAATCTTTGAGGATAAGCATTTTATTCAAAACTTGTATTGCGATTTAAAAAGGATATTCTATTATTCAGATTAAATGAGAAAAATCAGATCCAGTAATTTAGGGCACGATTTTCTCGAATCTCTAATACGAAATATCGATTATTTTAAAACTAGATGTATTGGGTAAAGGTTAATGTGACAAGTAGTAATGTGAAAATACGATGCTACATGTGTGAAAAGAATAATGATATGAAATTTGGAAATAAAATGAGCAAGATAAATATATATATATATATATATAACATAAATTTCGAGTAAATAAATAAAGAAATGTAATAATAATATTAAAAAAGGTAATGATATTATATTAATATGAACATATATATAATACTAGTGATAAAAGAGAATAATAAAAACTATAATAATGAAAATAATAATAGTAATAACAATAATAAATAATAAATATAATAATAATAACATATACAAAAAACAAATATAATGTGATAATGATATTAGAAATAAAGTAAATAATAATAGTGAGTATAATAATAACAATAACAAAAATATGATAGATAATAAAATAGTAAAAATAATGTTAAGAATAATATTTAAAACATTTATTAAATACAATATAATAACATTAAAATAATAATGCTACAAATTAAGATTAAAACCAACAATAATAAATATAATAGTAATAACATTAATAATAGTACATATAATAACAATGATAATATTAAAAGTAAATAATTTAATAATAAGGTAGTCAAAATAATCATAAAAGGGACTAAAATCGAATTAAAAGCGGACTATTGGGGTAAATCTAAAATAAAAATAAAAGAGAAAGGATCTACTCGAAACGCGCGGATAACATGGGGGATTAAAATGGCAATAACCCTTTCTCTCCAAAACGCGCAACATTGGTGAGGACCCGATTGAAAACAAAATAAACTTTCGGGGCAAAATTAAAAAGACTGAAAACCTGATTGCAAAATCATGAAAGGGCGGAGGGTCTAAAAGTGCAATTAGCCCCTCCGATGAAAAACACGCGGATCCCAAGAGCGGGTCGGGTCCGTGCACGGGTCAGGGCAAAACGACGTCGTTTTTTTGTGTAAAGCTTAAGCCCAAAACGACGTCGTTTTGAAGGGCCATATAAGTAAAAATTTTGAGAAAAAAAAAATCATTTGTAGCTCCATTCTCAAAAAAAAAAACAGATTTCCTCTCAAAAACCTTCTCCCCTTTCCCAAATCTAACCAAGTTCCGGTCATCGGCCGATCGCCGGACCACCGCCGTTTGCCGCCGGAGCTGCCTTGCGCGGTGGCCGAAGGGCTAAAAGAGGTAAAATTTAAAAAAAATTACAATATATGTGTATATATGTATATGTGTATATGTGTATGTTTATACATAGAAAAGTAAAAAAAAAAAAAAAAAGAAAAAGAGGAAGAGGGTCGGAAATTAGAAAAAAACATAAAAAGATGTAATCACCTCCTTACTGATCTGATTTTGTTGTTCCTCTTAGTTTTAGGTGCCTATTGCTCTTGATTTGTTAATGTTTTAAAGATTTGAATGCTGGTATTTAAAAAAAAATGTTTCTTGTATTGATAAAATGGCCGACCATTACAAAGGATTTTAGATCGACTTTTATAGCCGATTTTTACAATTATTGTTGGTTGTCCTTTCTCTTTTAACCCTTGCAGGTGCAAGTAGCAGTGGCGACGTGACAGGGCAGTGGCAGGCCCAGCATGGGCGGTAGAGCAGAGGGTCAGACACCCTAGGTGCGGCGCACCTAAGGTTTGCTATTTTGTTTTGTGTTTTTTTTTTTTTTTGTGCTAGTTGGTTTTGGGTTCTGTTTTGGGCCAGGTTTAGTAATTGGGTTTGATTTGGGTCTTGGGTTTTAGTGGTTTGTGATGTTTATTTGGGTCTTAGTGGGCCGGGCAAAAATGGGCTTGTACAATGCAATTTGTGTTAATGTGCTTTACTTGTATGCTATGATGAAAAACTTGCTACATGCTTGAAATGGTAATAAAGGGGTTAGTCCCGATTGAATGTTGAATTCCTATGATTATATGCGCTTTCACGAAATTAATAAGGTCCTATATTTGTTGCAGACGAGATTTAACTCGGACAAGTAATCCCATTGATCTTGGTGTATAAAGGATTTACCCCAGATGGGTAATCCTAATATAATACCTCTTGAGTATGAATTAAGATTAGGGTTTAGCCTGGACTGGTAATCCTAATCGAGCTCCTCCGAGCTTACGTTAGATAAAGGATTTAGCCTGGACTGGTAAACCTGTTACACGATTTGTGGCTTGAGAGTGTGCTCCTTGGTTAAGTGCCCTGAGGGGTACCCTGGAATAAGAAATTGACGGATTTCGGAATTGTACTCTGCAAGTGTATTACTTGAGCATCCATCATAATTCAATGATTCAACGGACATGTATCCCTTGACTTGGCATGAAAATCTTGAGATGTATGATAATGACTTGAAAGAACATTGCATGATGAGCTCATCTATATTTACTTGACATGTTGGAAGTTTTGTGACTAACATGTTTCACTAAAGGAATGTGCTTAGGAAATTTTCCTAATGGATGGAAAACATGATGTTGTGTGCTTAAATTTAATAACAAGATCGGTAAGTTTAGTTTCCTTTAAACGAACTTACTAAGAATGTAATGCTTACTCCGTTTATTTTTCCCTTATTTTATAGTGCTCGGAAGCTCGTGAAGGTTGGAAGATCATTGGAGCATCGTCACACTATCAACTAGCATTTTGGGTATATGTAATGAAGCCATTTTGAATAGAACAACTTGGCCAATAGTGGCTTGAAAATGATGTTTTGTAATCTAGCCACTGGAATAGCTAGTTATGGTTCATTTTGGTATGACTAAGTAGATTATTTTGATACATAAATACACATGTGTTATGTTGAGTATATGTGGTCTAATGTTGTTATTGCATAAGTTAAACCAAGGTAAGTTTATAAACACTTGTGCTTGAAATGATAAGCCATGTTGAATGATGGAATTGCTTATTTTGAATGCTTGAATTGGTTGGTATTGAATGTGTGTTTCAAGTGCAGGTTTGGGTGAAATTTTGGGTGAGAAATGAAGCTAGAAATGGCTTCATTTTGTCCACACGAGCAGACACACGGGCGTGTGTCTAGACCGTGTATGACACACGGCCTAGTAACTTGGGCATGTAGTTAGGCCGTGTATCCCTTGCACCTAAATTTTGAGAAACAGAATGCTTAGAATTGAGCACACGGGTAGAGACACAAGCGTGTGTCTTAGCCGTGTGGTACACAGGCATGTGTCTTGGCCGTGTGAAACCGGCACCTAATTCAAATTAAATTAAATTACTACACGGCCTAGCACACGGGCATGTGGCATGGTCGTGTGGCGCAAGTCAGAGAGCACCCTAAATCAGACACAGCCTGTAGCACGAGCGTGTCCCTTAGACCACACGAGTGTGTGGGCCCTGTACCTTAGAAAAAATTTGTAATTTTGCGAAAAATTCTTAGAGATTCCGATTAAGTCCCGATTCGATTCTAATACTCAGTTTGGGCTCGAGGGCCCATTCAATGGACAATAAGAAAAATTTGGAGTATGAATAGTATGTTTAATAAAAATTGCATGAGAATGTTTTGTAAACCCTGGTAATACTCCGTGACCCTGTTCTGACGACGGATACGGGTCAGGGGTGTTACAGTATCTGTCGCTAGAACAGGGTTACGGAGCATTACTAAAACTTTCAAAACATTTACAAATAATTCATATAAATTACTATTCATTAACCGAGATGATTGATATCGTCCTTAAATGGACCCTCGAGGCCCAATACAAGCATTAGAATCGAGTTGCGACTTAATCAGAAACTCTAAGAATTTTTCGCTAAATTATAAAAATTTTCCAAGTTACAGGGCTCACATGCCCGTGTGGTCCGAGGGCCACTCCCATGTGACCCTACGACACACCCGTGCTACAGGCCGTGTTAGACCCCGTGTAACTCTCTGACTTGAGCACACGGCCATGTCACACGCCCATGTGCTAGGCCGTGTGGTTAATTAAATTCTTTCGAGATTAGGTGCATGTTTCACACTGCCAAGACACACGCCCGTGTTCCAGGCCGTGTTGCACACAAGGCTGAGACACACGCCCGTGTCTCTGCCCGTGTACTTAATTCTGAGCATTCTGTTTCTCAAAATTTAGGTGCAGGGGACACACGGCCTAACCACACGCCCATGTACCAGGCAGTGTGTCACGCACGGTCAAGATACACGCCCATGTGTATAGCCATATGGACGAAACAAAGCCATTTCTAGCTTCATTTCTCACCCAAAAATCACACCAATGACTTGCACAAATGCTTACATCCAAGTACCAACCAAATAAAGCATTTAAATTATGCAATTTCCATCATTCAACATGGCTGACATGTTTATATTCTTACCATGATTCAATCTAGGCATTAGCATCTTTATCACATTCACTTAAATCACATGTATGATTAACGTAATAATCTACTTCATAATACCAAAATAGACCATTACTAGCCATTCCAATGGCTAGGATACAAAACATCGTTATCAAGCCAATTAAGGCCAAGTTAACCTATACATGCCATTATACCAAAATGATTTACTATACATATACCAAAAATAAGCTAGTGGATAGTGTGATAATGTTCCAATGATCTCCAACCTTCGCGAGCTTCCGAGCACTATAAAACAGGGGAAAATAAAACAGAGCAAGCATTACATGCTTAGTATGTAATGACCCAAAATTCACGGGCATCAGAAAAGTACATTATCGAGCCTTCGTCTTAGTAAACCGAACTCATAAATAATTATTAAAAATATTTATGAGTCTAGTGGTGTGTCTAATTAGGTTTCAACTAAGTGAATTTAGCTTCATTAAAAGTAATTAGGAAAAAGGACTAAATTGAATAAAGGTTAAAAGTTTAATTATAGATTAAAAGGAAGAAATAGGGACCAAATAGACAATTAAGCCTATTCCATTAAATGAGGCGGCAAATGTGTATAAAAATCTTAGATTTTTATGTTAATTAATTATAAAATATATTATTATTATTTATTCAAATTTTAATTTATATTAATTATATTATTATATTATGAAATAAATAAAATAAAGACAATTGTATGGTAATAAGAATATACATGTGTAATAATTATATTTGTACGATTGTAAATTAAATATTTAATTACTTAAAATTTAAGTTAAAAGATAGTTATTATTATTATAATGTATTATTATTATTATTATTATTATTATTATTATTATTATTATTATTATTATTATTATCATTATCATTATTTTTAACTAATATATATAAAAGAAATAAAGTAAAACAGTAAACGAAAAAAAAGGAGAAAAGAAACAGAAGCATTCGAAAGTAGCAGGAAGGAAAGAAGGAAAGAACAGAAAAAGGAAAAACTAGGGTTTAAGGATTTAAGCTTTGATTTGGTAAGTCAATTAAGTCCTTTTCTTTTAATTTTGATGTTTTAGAAGCTTTAGAACAAAGTTTTGTTGAATTTAAGCCGAAACTTTGAAAGTTCTTAGGTTTTTGGACATGAGTTATGTTGAACAAATTGATGAATTAGGGGTTTAATTGATAGAATTTCTAGTTAAAATTGATTAAAGGATTAAATTGTAAAGTAAGCTATAAGTTTTGTGTTAGAGGGACTAAATTGAAAGAAATTTGAAATTAGGGTTTTATTATGAACATTAGATAATTAAGTTGAATTTAGTAGGAAATTGAGTAGAAATAAAGTATGAATTGAGTTAGAAAAGTAAATGAGTTTAATTAGAACCAAATTGAAATTAAGGTAGAAATTGAATAGAAATTCAATTATTTAATATAAATTAGTACTGTATTAATAGTGTAAATTACTTTAATTTTCGTATGTAGCAAAGAATTAGAGGCATCGGCTCAAAAAGGAAAGGAAAAAGTTATCGAGGAGTAGACACGAGAAAATCACAGTTTGTATTACTATAATTCAAATTATTTACTATTCAATGTTATATTTAAATTATGTAGTTGATAAGTAAATTATGAGGTAAGTGTATTATTGAATTGTATGAAATTGAGTTACATCATTAATATGTATTGAAATAGAATTGCATGTGGATTGAAATGGAAAATGTATTGAGTTGAATTGTATATTGAATTGAAAGTGAATTTGATAAGAAAGTAAAATTTAATTGAAAATTGAATACCCTATTAACTAATCGGGCTGCGTCGGATATAGTTGGCATGCCATAGGATTGAAAGGATTTGGGGATATTTTGGCTTGGCCGAGGACACACTGATATTACTATATTTCTTCAGACTATCCGAAAAGGCACTTAGTGTCATTCTGGTGTGTTTGGGTGGATTATTCTGGTGTGTTTGGTTGGATCCGTGTATCCGCCAAGGCCCGAGCTTGTTAATAGGGGTAAATAAATGAAATGAGAAAATTGAATGAGTTTAATCGATTGATCTACTGGAAGTATGAAAAAGTGGAACTATGAATTGAAATGTGAATTGAAATTGAGATATGAGATTTGCAAGCATGAACCTAAGGTTCATGAATTGATCGAAGATTTAAATTGTTGATATATGATATCAGTTGATGAATTATTATAAATGAAGTATGAATTTGAATGTAAATTAATTCTTATGATTTACATTGTTACATATTTGATGCTTATAGAACATTAATGTTATTTAGTTTGAATTATGGTAATACCACTGAGTATAGGCATACTCAGCGTACGGTTGTTTCCGCGCGCAGATTAGTAGAAGTCAAAGGTCCTGGTTCAGCATCCAGATCGATCCCGACCTCAGCACAACCTTGGTGATGTAAATTTTCCTCTTTGGGTAAAAGTGGCATGTACTAGGTGTTGTATAGGTCACTTGTATATGTCTTGTAATTTTTGGTTGTAAAGAATGGTTTATAATGTTTGAGTTGGGATTTAATAAGAAGGCATGAAAGCTTTTATGATACACTTAAATTTAAGAAAAAAGTGGAAATGAATGATGAATATAAATTAATTTTAAATGATATTATGAATGTTATTGGTCATATTATTAAGTCAATGTTTTAGGCATGATTTAGGTATATTGAGTGTGCAAATGTATTGGTTGAAATATTGGTATTGGATTGGTTTCGGTTTGAATTTGCAGGGATGGCTAAGTTAGTAGAAAAGGCTCAGATAGAGTTCACATGGCCTGGCACACGGGCATGTGACCATACCGTGTGAGACACACGGATAGCACATGGGCGTGTGATCTGGCCGTGTGTCCCCTGCAACTTAAATTTTGGAAACAAAATACCCAGGTTTTAGCACACGGGTAGAGACAGGGGCGTGTGTCTCAGCCGTGTGAAGGACACGGCCTTGAATAGGAGCGTGTGTCATGGCCATGTGAAAACTGCATTAGATTCGGATTGAAAATAAATCCATACAGGCTAAGCACACGGGCGTTTAGCTTGGCCGTGTGAAATCAATTTGTTCAGGAACTATAAGTCAGAGAGTTACACGGGTGTGTCCTGGCCATGTGAGCCACACGGTATGTCAACACGGGCATGTCATGGAGACACACGGGCGTGTGAGCCCTGCACCTAGGAAAATTTTTTTTAAAATTCACGAAAAATTTCTAGAGTACTCGAACAAGTTCCTTTCCACTTCTAATCCGTGTTTGGGCCTCGAGGGTCCATTATAAGGATATAATGATTCAACTATACTACGTATGTTAATTTTTTATGAATTATTCTTAAATTGTCCGATATGTCTGGTAATGCCCCGTAACCTTGTTTCGGCGACAATTTAGGGTTATGGGGTGTTACATAATAAGTTCATATAATGGAAAACTAAACTTATCGATCATGTTTATTAAATGTAAGAATACAATAACATGTTTTTCGTCAACTTGGCAAAATTGCCTAAATACAAACATTCAATCAAACATGTTAGTCACAAAATTTTCATATACATCAAGTAAACATAGATGAGCTCATCGTGTCATATTCTTTCAAACATTATCATTCCATCTCATAATTCCCTCATCTTGCCAAGAGTTTTGTCCGTTGAACCATTGAAGTTCCGATGGATGCTCAAGTAGTACACTTGAGGTATACGATTCAATAACCCGACAATTCTTTTTTAAGAGAACCCATTAGGGCACTAAATCAAGAAACACACTCTCGAGCTACATATCGTATAACAGGATTACCAGTCTAGGCTAAATCCTTTATTTAACGTATGCTCAGAAGAGCTCAATTAGGATTACCAGTCCAGGCTAAATCCTAATTGTAACGTATACTCGAGAAGTATTATATCAGGATTACCTGTCTGGGCTAAATCCTTTCTATAATGAGGTCAATAGGATTACTCGTCAAAGCTAAATTCGTCATCAACAAATGCAGGACCTCATGCATTTTGAGAAAGCACATATATTCATCGGAATTCAATATTCAAACGGGACTTAACCCTTTTTCAACTATTTCAAGCATGTATTCATTCTTATATTGTAACATCCAAGCAATTCAAATAAATAATAATCATATTTCATACAACACAACATTTAATTTAGCATAATTGCATGCTCGATTAAGTTACACGAACTTACCTCGACACTTGTTCGCATATAAATCTACTAATCCAAAACATTTTCTTTTCCTCGGTCTAACCTCGAATTTGTGTTGTCTGGATCTATATAAATAAATTTAATCATCAATTCACACATTTCACATTCATTTGGAGTCAATTTATGTCCTAGGTAAAATTACCATTTTGCCCCTAACTTTTCTATAAATTCCAATTTTGTCCCTAGGCTCGAAAAATGAAATTTATGCAATTCACTCCCTATTCCAAGCCTAACCAAAATTCCAATATAGAATTTACATCACATATTTTCTATAAATTTTAGAATTTTTCATCAATTTTCACAACTTTACATTTTAGTCCTTAAATCATGTTTTCATCAAAAATCACTTTGTAAAAGTTGTTTATCTATCATCAATGATACGAATCGCCTCGGGTTTGAAAACGAGTCGTAGATGTTGCCCGATCGTAAATTAGGTAGTTTTTCATTGAAGATAACAAAGGGATAATTTAATGGTAATGGCTTGAAAAATAAAATAATTAAGTGGTTGAGATGGATACGAATTTGAAACAAGAAAGAAGCTTTAATAAATATTAAAGATCCGAATCTTATAAGCTTCAAATGGATGAAAGGATTTTGAATAAACCGAGACCCACTATCTAGCAAGATAGGAACCAACAGTATAGAAAATGAACTCCACACCCAAAAAGGATGATAAGTTCGAAACAAAGTTAGATTGACGCCACTAGGAACTAGATAAGTGAATTAAACTCACCAAAAAAAATATTCATTCATAAAAATCAAGTTCCGTTTGTTGGTCCCTTGCCCCCACTTAGATGTTGAAGCATTATTGGGAATTGCTCGAGACGTAACTTTTCGTTTGAGCTGCTTTTCAACCTTTATTGCCATGTGGACCATATCAATGATATCGATGAAATGGAGTAGTTCTACAATATTTGCGATATCTCGATTGAGGCCAGCGCTAAAGCGTGCCATTGTGGCTTCTTGTTCTTCATCCACATTGGCTCGGATCATGGCCACTTCCATTTCCTTGTAGTAATCCTCCACACTACGATGACCCTGAGTTAGGCTTTGCAACTTTTGATGCAACTAGCGGTGATAGTAAGTTGGGATGAATCTTTTCCGCATTAGTGCCTTCATTTCCGCCCATGTAGATATTGGACGTTCACCATTCCGTCTTTGGCTCGTTGTTAATTGATCCCACCAAATAATGGCATAATCAGAAAACTCGATGGCAGCAAGTTTCACCTTCTTATTCTCTGAGTATTATGGCATTCGAAGATTAACTCCACCTTCTTCTCCCACTCAAGGTAGGCTTCTGGATCAGACTGCCCTTAGAAAGCAGGAATCGCCATTTTAATATTTTTCAAGTCATCATCAGCCCACTCTTGATCTCTTCGATCACGGGCTCGTGGACCTCTTCTTTGTTCATTTTGTTCGAAAGCTGGATTGCTGTCAGCTTCACTTGGTTCGTATATGTCATTGTCATGCAGCCAAGGTCGTTCTTGTCCCCTTCTCGAAATTGGAGGGGTGTTTGCTCGTTGTCTCCGTTCATCTCTTCTTTCAAAATATAAAGACATGCTATCGTTGCTGAAAGAAATATGTTATCAAGAAAAAAAATAAAATAAAATAAACATAAAAAGTTAAAAGTACCTTACCACAAAACTCACAAGTCACTCACAAAGAAAAATCACCCACACTCGTGTTTCACTCATTTTGTGGCTTTTTCTCTAATGAGTACACTCGTGCCTTTTACCACTCTTTCTCGCTCTCACAATTTCGTACTTCATTTTAAAAAGACTTATTGCGGCTTGAAGGTCGGCTTCAAGTTAGTTGCAAGGGTTAAATGATTTACAGGTATAGGTAGGCTGAACAAAAAGAAGATTTTTTTTTTTTTTGAAGATTGGGGTAGAAATATGAATGTAAAGCAAAACTTGCAAACTTCACACTTTTTTTTTACTCGAATTTTTTTTAACCTCGATTTTTTTTTGAACTTTTTTTTCGTATCTCTTGTTTCTTTTTTTAACTTCAAATATACTATAATGAAATACAAGAAACAAAAACCAACCTATTTATAGCTACTAGCCGAATGGCCAAAATACCAAGCTTGAAAGTGTTTTATCTTCAATTGTTTAATCACATGGGTGCTTTCAAGTTGCTGTCAAGATATGAAAAATTAAATCCCATAAAAAAAATGCCATTGCCGTCCCACTATTATCTTCATGAAGTTGTTGTCCATCACTAAGCACACATGCACATTCTCTTAATTATTTATTCCATCATGGCTTCCCAAACTCATGGATTTTTAAATGCTTTGTTATTTTATTCATTGCTCTTGCCGTCACTTGCTCATAGACCTTTCTACCATGCTTTGTTATTTTAGATCCCATTCTCCGTATTGCCGTCCACGTCTCCACCATTACAAAAAGATATTCCAATTGCTAAGTCAAGCCATTAAATTCTGCACACTAAAAATTCAGCAGCTAAAACTCATTAATTCCTGCATATTAATTCAGCTAGAACACATTAAAATTATGTAATAACTTAAGACACATTGAACACATGCAATAATTAAAACACATTAATACTTGAAGGTAAAAATGTCCAATTTTAGAAACACATTTATTTAATTAATTATTTTTTTAGCAGAATTTAACTAACTAAATAAATAAATTTATTTAGCCAATTAAAATGCATGAAATAAAATAAATGCAAATCAAACTCAATAAGCTAAAACGAACTCAAATGAGCTGAAAATAAGCTCATTTTGGGACGTGCACCAAAAGATACGAATCGCCTTGGCTTTGATCCGAGCTGTTAAGTTGTAAAACGTTGACGCCCCAGGCGTTCTCGTATCAATCAACCTTTCACTTTCTACCCTAAATTTCAAATTTTCAGCATATTGATCCATGACCCAAATTTCATACTCTGATAAATCTTCAAATTGATCTCCCAAATAAATAGATTAAGCTATCCCGGTTTCAAAAATATCAAAATTACTAAAAACAGGACAAGAAAACTTACCCAATTAAGCCATGAAAGTTTCTTCTCTCTCTCCTAGGGTTTCCATGTTTTTAGGTTGAAGATGAAATAAAAATAAGAAGATATTTTTCATCATCTTTTAATTAATTTAAATATTTTAATTTCCAATTTAGTCATTGCCCTTTTTCTACATTTCCATGGATGAGTCACCAAAATATCTACATACTTTTCTTTAATGGTCTAATTACCTTATAAGGACCTCAAGTTTTGAATTCCATTGCTACTTAATCCTTATAGCTACTAGAATTCAACTTTTGTATTTTATGCGATTTGGTCCTTCCCGTAATTAAGCTCAAAATCTGTAAAATTTTCTTATCTAAATTTTCACATGACATCTTTATCATAATACGGACCATGTAATAAAATAAAAATAAAATTTATTTTTGAATCAGATTTCTGGTCCCGAAATCACTGTTTCGATTTCACTAAAACATAGGTTGTCACAGCTCTCCCCCCTTAAGGATTTTTGTCCTCGAAAATCTTACCAGTAAAGAGATCCGGATATTGCTTCTCATAGTATCCTTCGGTTCCCAGGTAGCCTATTTTATACCGTGTCGTTGCCAAAGAACTTTTACTAATGCTACCTTCTTATTTCTTAAATCATTTGTTTCACGTGCCAGAATTTTGATTGGTTCCTCACTGTAAGTCATATCAGGCTGTATCTGAACTTGTGCCGGAGAAATAACATGTGAAGGATCCGATCAATACCGTCGTAACATAGACATATGGAAAACATTATGAATCCAATCAAGTTCTGGTGGTAAAGCTAACCGATATGCAACTAGTCCAATTCTTTCTATAATCTCATATGGTTCAATGAACCGTGGACTCAATTTTCCTTTCCGACCAAACCAGAGAACGTTCTTCCAAGGAGATACTTTCAAGAATACCTTATCACCGACTTGAAATTATATTTCTTTTTTGTTTAAGATCAGCACAGGACTTTTGACTATCAGAGGCTGCTTTTAAACTGTCTCAGATTACTTTTACTTTTTCCTCGGTTTCACAGACTAAGTCAATTTCGTGTAACTTTTTCTCACTAAGTCCAGTCCAATACAATGGAGTTCTACATTTACGACCATACAAAGCTTCATACGATGCCATTTTGATACTGGACTGATAACTGTTATTATAAGTAAATTCAGCTAAAGGCAAATATTTTTCCCAGTTACCTTCAAATTCAAGTTTACAACACCGAAGCATATCTTCTAAAATCTATATTACTCGTTCAGGTTGGCCATCAGTCTGGGGATGAAATGCAGTGCTAAAATGTAATTGAGTACCCAGAGCTTCTTACAATTTTCTCTAGAATCTAAATGTAAACCGAGGGTCCCTATCTAAAATAATATAGACAAGCACTCCATGCAATCTGACAATCTCAGAAACATATAATTCAGCCAATCTATCCAAGGAAAAATCCATACGTACTGGAATAAAATGTGCAGACTTTGTCAGCCGATCGACAATTACCCAAATGGCATCTTTCTTTTTTGGAGACAGGGGTAACCCCGATGCAAAGCCCATAGTAAATCTTTCCCATTTTCATTCCGGTATCGTAACCGGCTATAATAATTCAGAAGGCAACTGATGTTCAGCTTTTACTTGCTGACATATCAAATATTTAGATACAAACTCAGAAATATCTCGCTTCATTCCCGGCCACCAGTACATCTTTTTCAGATCGTTGTACATTTTATTACTACCAAAATGAATAGACATGTTACCATTATGAGCTTCATTCAGAATCTTCTGAACTAATTCTGAACTTTTCATTACAAACAACCATCAGTCCCGATCTGAAATTCTGAGTGAAGAGTCATTCATTTTGTATCTGTTTTGCTTGCAACTTCCTATCATTTTTCTTAGCTTCAGAGATCTGCTACAAAAACATTGGTCTAGCATTTAACTCAGCTATGATTGAACAATCATCAAACAATGACAATCAGGTATTCATTGCTCATAAGGTATACAGGGATTTTTTGCTCAAAGCATCCGCCACTATATTGGCTTTCCCGAATGATAGTCAATAACAAAATCATAATCTTTCAATAATTCAAGCCACCTGCGTTGTCTCAAATTCAAATCTTTCTATGAAATCAAATATTTCAAACTTTTATGATCAATGAATATGTGACATTTTTCACCAAATAAGTAATGCCACTAGATTTTCAATACAAACACTATGGCTGCCAATTCAAGGTCATGTGTCGGGTAGTTTCTTTCAAGTGGCTTTAGCTGTCTTCAAGCATAGGCTACTATTTTACCTTCTTGCATCAAAACGTAGCCTAAACCATTTAACGATGCATTACTGTAATTTATAAATTCCTTACCCAATTCATGCTCGATTAAGTTACACGAACTTACCTCGACAGTTGTTCGCGTATAAATCTACTAATTCGAAACCTTTTCTTTTCCTCGGCCTAACCTCAAATTTGTGTTGCCCAGATCTATATAAATAACTTTAATCATCAATTTCACACATTTCATATTCATTTGGACTCAATTTACGTCCTAGGCAAAATTACCATTTTTCCCCTAACTTTTCCATAAATTTCAATTTCGTCCCTAGGCTCGAAAAATGAAATTTATGGAATTTACTCCTTATTCCAAGCCTAACCAAAATTTCAATATAGAATTTACAGCACATATTTTCTATAAATTACAGAAATTTTTATAAATTTTCACAACTTTACATTTTAGTCCCTAAATCATGTTTTCATCAGAAATCACTTTGTAAAAGTTGTTTATCTATCAACAACCTTTCATTTTCTACCATAAATTTCAGATTTTCAGCATATTTTTCCATGACCTAAGTTTTATACTTTGATAACTCTTCAAATTGATCTCTCAAATAGATAGATTAAGCTATCTCGATTTCAAAAATATCAAAATTACTAAAAACGGGAAAAGAAAATTTACTCAATTAAACCATGAAAGTTTCTTCTCTCTCTCCTAAGGTTTCCATGTATTTTAGGTTGAAGATGACATAAAAATAAGATGATATCTTTTATCATCTTTTAATTAATTTAATTTTTTCAGTTTCCAATTTAGTCCTTGCCCTTTTTCTAAATTTTCATGGATGAGTCACCAAAATATCTACATACTTTTCTTTAATGGACTAATTACCTTATGAGGACCTCTAGTTTTGAATTCCATTGCTACTTAATCCTTCTAGCTACTAGAATTCAACTTTTATATTTTATGCAATTTGGTCCTTCTCGTAATTAAGCACAAAATCGGTAAAATTTTCTTATCAATAATTTCACATGACATCTTTATCATTATACGGACCACATAATAAAATAAAAATAAATTTTATTTTCGGATCGAATTTGTGGTCCAGAAACCACTATTTCGATTTCACTGAAAATGGGCTGTTACAGCTCCTCTACTTGTGTTGAGGTAGTGTAGATCGAGGTAGTTCATAACGGCAACACAAGGGTTGGCTCAGTCTGAGTTTGCGTACAAGGGTGACAGTTACAAGAAGAAGGTTCGTGAAATATTGAACGTTTGGAATCAAACCCATAGCATGAAAAGATTTGCCGCAAATCCCATGACAACCCCCGAATATGATTGGTGGTGGGGTAAAACCGTCAATGGCAATATCCCCGTGTCAAGTCAAGGAAACACTCGACCAATGGAAGAACATCCACAAGTGATCCTGTCTGAGCTAGAAATCATAAAGCAAGACTTTGAAAAGAGAAGTTCAGAATTTGGGAAAAAGATAGAAAAGTTGGAAGAGGAAAATATGCAGGTAGGATTAGACGTCAACGTCCAGAAGTTAGAGGCCGAGAAGATGAGAAAAGGAAAGAACAAGGCTAAGGAAGAATTGGACAGTCTAAAAACAGATTATAAAAAGCTGCACTTGTTGATAAGAACTGTCGGGTTGGGAAAAACATTAGAACAATGGCAGCAAGAGATCAAAGAAGAAAATATTAGGGCCGATCGATGGGAAAAGAAATTCGATGCTCGAGCTCGATAAGAGGATCTAGAAAGGAGTTTGTTAGAAGGCCGAAATGAAATGATTGGATTAAAAGCCCGGGTAGCAGAATTAGAAAGATCACTTCATCAGTATCATAGTCGCAACTCCGCAATTAAGTTGAAAGCAAGCCTAAACAAGATTGAAGAGCTGAGATAGAAGAGCTCGAAATCGCATTGCAAAATTATTAACACCGAGTTGAACTTCTTGAAACGAACAATGAACACTGGAAAGAGTAACTCCAACACTCTCAAGGCTAGACTAGGGATAGAGATCACATTATGGGCTAAGCTGTGACTCAAGTATCGAAAGTGGCCGATCATTTGCAAACCCTAGCAGTTCAAGCCGACATGCTAAGCTTAAAATACGAATTAGAATTGGATCGAGGCCAAGAATTAGCTTGGTTATTAGGAAAGTCAAGGCTTTGAGTGTTAGGGCAATGCCGTATATGTAATACATCTGTTTTATGTAAAGAAATTCGTTTTCTAGTAAAGTTGTTCTAATAGAATTGAATCAGAATCAGTGCCTCTTTTTGCATTCATTTCATTCATCTGCATTACATTTCATCATATGCATTAAGTTTCATAAAAAGTCCCTAATTAATCAAAATTATGACAGTTACCCTGAAAACCAATAAGAATCTACCAACTGAATATCGTTACGGTACATGCAGAAAACCCAAAGCGATGGATCAAAGATTAGAGAGATTAGAACAGATTCAAAAGGACATGCTAGATTAGTTGCAAGCGTAGTTGCAAGAACAATTAGCTAAAGTACAACAAGACATGAAGTATCAAATACAAGAACCCCAACGAAGCATGTTAAGCCAGTTGACCCAGTTACTGGCCAGAGGGATCAAAAAAGGGAAAAGCCCTATGGTTAACTCAGGGGATGAAAATTAAGACCCTACCTACCCCCCAAGTTTTACCCCGGTAAATGTCCAAGCCCAACCAGATTCATATCCACGAAGGGTACCCGTTACCATAAGACCTCAACCATATCAAGCTTGTACCTCAGCACCAGTTAATTACCCGACAGGTTCAGGTTCCAATCTCAGGGATAATTCGACTAATCCAGTTGTGCCTGATTTGGACAACGTGGCTGAAATGGATAGAGCAAGAGTTGAATTGTCAAAACAGCTAGAAGACCAGTGCAAGTGGTTGGAAGAGAAATCCAAGGCTATGGAGAATGCCGACTACCTCTGCGGGTTTGATGCTAAAGAGCTAAGCTTCGTCCGAGATCTAGTTCTCCCACCAAAATTCAAAACTCCAGAATTTGAAAAATATAATGGGACTAGTTGTCCTGAAGCCCACATCACTATGTTCTATCGAAGAATGAAGGGATACGTCAATAATGACTAATTGTTAATCTAATGCTTCTAGGATAATCTAATCGGGTCAGCTGCCAAGTGGTACAACCAGTTAAGCCGTGCTAAAATCAACTCATGGAAAGACTTGGCACAGGCTTTCATGAAACAATACAGCCATGTGACTGACATGAAGCCCAAAAGAATTACACTGCAAAACATGGTAAATAAGCAAAATGAGAGCTTTAGACAGTATCCTCAGAGATGGATAGAGGTGGCAACGCAAGTCCAACCACCTCTTCTAGAGAAAGAGACGACAATGCTTTTCATAAATACTTTGAAAGCACAGTTCATTAACCATATGTTGGGAAGCGCCACCAAGAGCTTCTCAGATATATTAATGTTCGGTGAAATGATTGAAAATGCAGTAAAAAGTGGGAAAATAGACGCGGGGAAAACGCCAAAAGATCAACCCCAAGAAAAAAAGAAAATGAAGTGAATAACGCAAGCATATATAACAAAGGTTATTCAAAACTGGTCATTGTAGGCCAACCAAGGACCGTAACGACAGCCATCAAGGCCCCTCACGGCAAGAATCTAATTCAAGACCAAATACAAAAAGACTCTAGTTCACACCCATCCCGATGACATATAGGAAGCTGTAACTATAACAGCCCGATTTTGGGTCTAGTCGGAACTGTGGTTTCGGGGCCACAAATCTGACGTAAGAAAATTTATTTTCTATTATATTTTTATGGTCAGCAATTTCATGGAATGATTTCGTGAAAATTTCTTTCGAAAATTGCAACGTTTGGGCACTCAATTTAGTCAAAAGGACTAAATCATAAAAAGTGCAAAACTTGAGTTCTAGAAGCTAGAGGTGTCTAATTGCTATGAAATTTTGAATTGGAGGTCCTTAGATGGTAATTAGACCATTGGTTAAGTTGGTGGACAAAAATGGACATGGTTTGGTATATTTCTAAAGTTTTTCATTAAGGGCATTTTGGTCATTTGGTTATTAAAATGAATTAAAAAAGATTAAAAGCCAATTTTTGTCCATCTTCAACCCCATGGCTGAATTTCACAAGGGGAAACCATGGCTAGGGTTTTTGAAGCTTCCAAGCTCGATTGTAAGTCCATTCTAGCCCCGCTTTTAATGATTTTTACGTTTTTGAAATCCTCGTAACAAGATCTATCTATTTCTACCACTAATTTGAAGGGATATCAAAGTTTAAAATTTTACCCATGTTGAATATTTGTGTATTTTGATGTTTGATGGTAGAAAATGAATGTTAGTTGTTTGTTAAGTGACTTTTGCTAAGTAATTTTTGGTGAAAATGTCAAAAAGGACTACTTTGTAAAAGTTATAAAATGAATAGTAAAATTGTGTTTTAATGGAAATTGTGGGTTGCTATAGTTATGAAAATGGTTCAGCTAGGCTTGTTTATTAAAGAAATTGAATAGATTTCATTTTACGAGCCTAAGGGCAAAAGTGTAAATATGTCAAAGTTGGGGGGTAAAAATGTATTTTTTCCATACTATGATTTTTGGACTGAATTGAATAAGGTGAATAATAAATGAGTGAAATGTGATATTATAGATCAAGAAAAATGAGGCTCGGACCTAGAACGGAGGAAAAACGAATAATTGACGATTAAGTCCTTTTGCCATTTTGATGCCAAGGTAAGTTCATATATAAATAATGCATTGTTTTATTTATGTTTTAAATGCTTTAATATTGTATGAATTATGATTGAATCCTTGAACATAATCGATAAAGTTCGACAAGCGAGAAAATCCCGGTTGAACCTTAGGAATAGTTAGGATACAAATGTCATGACATTAGGGTTACTAGGGTTATGTGTAAGACCATATCTGGGATATGGCATCGATATGAGACTCCGTGTAAGACCATATTTGGAATATGGCATCGATATGAGGTTTCGTGTAAGACCATATTTGGAATATGGCATCGATATGAGATTTTGTGTAAGACCATAGCTGGGCTATTCGCATCGATATGAGATCTCATGTAAGACCTTTTTTGGGATATGGCATTGGTATGGTACTATATGCGCGAGATTCCCAAGTATCCTTTAGTATTCCAAGTGGTTCAACGGGAAAATTCAATGATTATGTCAAAGACAAAGATGAATATGAGATTATGTTGAAACGGTACAGGTATGTACGTAAGGTTTATAATCAATGTTTTCAAGATATTGTGAGTTTATGTTCACTATGGGGATGACTTTGTGATGATCTTGTGATTATTGGTCTATACTTGTGATGTATGAATTACGTGGTAAATTCGATTGACAATTATGTCATTAGCCTTTGGACTAAATTGAGTTATGATATAGTATGCTTATTTCGCATAAACTGGGATTTATCGTACGTGAGAAAAAGGGAAGATTGGCATAAATTCCTATTAAAAATGAAAGATGTAAGAGTATATGCTTGAAATGTAAATGCTCTTAATTAATGTGTATGTTTTATGGAAGGCTTGAAATGGTTTGTTGATTGTGGAAAATGATATGTTATTTTTATGACTGAGTAAGATGTGTTTCATTAAGTGTAAAGTCATTTATTTTGACTTAAGTTATGTTACTCATATGATTGAGTAAGTTATGCTCATGAAGTTTAATGACATTTTTGTTAATTTATGTCACATTATTCATATGACAATGTATAATTAATGTTGTTTATTATTTGCATATGAACTTACTAAGCTTTATAGCTTACCCTCTTCCTTTCCTATGTTTTAGAGTGCAGCCAAGCTAGCTCGAGTTGGAGATCGCTGAAGATTCTATCACACTATCAGGCTATCACTACGAGTATTGATGAATTCAAGTATTTTGAGTCTATGGCATGTATAAGGACTAGGTTAATTTGTTGTATGTGTCATTATTAAATTGGCCATATGTGATGGCTTGTAGTTATTAATGCTTCATCATATACATAGCCATGATTGATGGCTTATACTGATTATAAGTTTATTCATATTTTAATGTCCTCTTGTGGATGTGAAATTAGTATGCTTCTAATGGACTAAATATGATGTTTTAAGCATGATAAATGATGGCATGAGAATGACATGTTATTGTCTTAGTTGTGAGTGTTTGGTTGTCCAAGTATGATATGTTTTTTGCCTATGAATTGATGTGAGTGTTTGTCTGAATAAGGGAGGAAAATGGCTTGGTAAACAGCCTTATTATTTTCCACACGGGTAGACACACGGGCGTGTGTCTAGGCCGTGTGTGACACACGGTCAACCCCATGGGCATGTGATCCGGCTGTGTGTCCTCTGCACCTCAATTTTGGCAAAACAGAATGTCCAGAATTGAGCATATGGACAGAGACACGGGCGTGTGTCTCAACCGTGTGTGCTACACGGCCTAGCACATGGGTATGTGACTTGGCCGTGTGACCTCAATTTGATGATGACATCACAAACAGAATGCTCCCTAAGGTGGACACGACCTGAAGCACGAGCGTGTGGTATGCCACACAGACGTGTCCCTTAACCCACACGAGCTTGTGGTCCTGTTTCACGATGAAATTTTTCTAAGTTTTGTAAATTTTCCTAAGTTCCCGGTTTAGTCTCGAACCATTCCTGAATCATGTTTCGAGCCTCGTAGGCTCCTAATAGGGACAATATGAATGTATACAAAAAGTTTTAAATTTGGATGGAAATTCATGTTTCGGTTTTGTATGATTGCTTGCGTATAAGTCAGGTAATGCCTCGTACCCTGTTTCTACGTAGAATACGGGTAAAGGGTGTTACAGTATCAGAGTTTGTTCGATGCGCATGTGGTATCCCCGTTCTATTTGAAGCTCATGCAACCTCCATTCCCGAAATGGTATGATGCGAATGCTCAATGCAAATACCACGCTGGCATAACGGGACACTCAATTGGGAACTGCACCGCATTTAAAATGTTGATTCAAAGGTTCATCAAGATGGGGATCGTAAAGTTTGATGATCCATCGGGACATAATGTAGTAGGGAATACATTACCTAGTCATTCAGATCAAGGGGTAAATACGATAATTGAGAGTGGAGGAAAGAGGACCAAAATTGGCCTGGAGGAAGTAAAAACACCACTAAAATGGGTTTGGAAAAAGATGATAGATGGAGGAGTAATCATGCAAAATTTAGAGGAGAAACCCAAAGGGATGAGAATCTACTGTGAGTTCCACGCTGAAGAAGGTCATGAGATCCAAGAATGCACTGAATTCAGAGCTTTGGTGCAAAGTTTGATAGATAACAATGAGCTAGAATTCTTTGAATATACCAAAGGCTCAGAAGGAGAAGATGTGTGCGCCTTAGAATAAGGGTCGACGGAGAAGGTTTATAAGGTCAACCACCCAGTGGTGATTATTTCACGATCGAGAAATAATGAAGTAGGGAAGCAATCTGCACCAAGAATCATTATTCAGAAACCCGTGGCTTCTCCTTGTAAGGATAGCAAAAGGGTTCCATGGAATTATGCCTGCAACGTTATGATCCCGGGAGAGAACTTGGTTAGCACTTTAGAGGAGGGCCAAGATATGGGTTTCTATACGCATAGTGGGAGGCGCTATGCTCCTGCAAATACAAGAACTGAGACTGTTAAAGGAAAAGCCTTGGCGGTCGAACATAAGAAAAAAAAGACTGCTAGACTTGAATCACCTGTTAATGAGCCGGTAACTGAGAAAGAGGCTAAGGAATTCTTGAAATTTTTAAAGCATAGTGAGTATAGTGTTGTAGAACAACTACACAAACAGCCAGCTCGCATATCAGTACTAGCTTTGCTCTTGAGCTCAGAGACACATCGTAGCGCTTTGATGAAAGTGTTAAATGAAACTTATGTCACTGATGATATCTCTGTAAACAAGCTAGAATGTCTGGTTAATAATATAAGTGCTGACAATTTCATATTTTTCAATGACGATAAAATACACCAGGGGTATGAAATCTAAAAAGGCCCTACATATCACTACCCGCTGCAAAGGATATACATTGACAGGGGTGCTGATCGACAATGGATCTACGTTGAATGTCTTGCCTCTATTCAGACTGAACAAATTACCAGTGGATGCCTCTCACATGAAGACGTGCCAAAACATAGTTAGAGCATTCAATGGTACAAAAAGAAGGGTGATGAGAAGGATTGAGATACCTCTTTTAATTGGTCCGGACACATATGAGATAGACTTCTTATTGATGGATATCAAGCCCTCTTATAACTGCTTGTTGGGCAGGCCTTGGATTCATTCAGCTATGGCAGTGTCGTCATCATTACGCCAAAAGCAAAAGTTGGTGACAGAGGGTCGACTGGTGACAATAAACGCGAAAGAAGATATTATTACATCTGTATCCAGTGACGCACCATACATAGGATCGGATGATGAGGCAATAGAATGTTCTTTTTGATCGCTTGAATTTGTGAATGCAACCTTCATTGTTGAAGGGAACAAAATCCTAGTGCCCAAAATATCCAAAACTACGAGGATGGGCCTGCAGCTGACAGTTGGGAAAGGAGCCTTACCCGGGAAAGGACTCAAAAAATACCTACAAAGAAGGGTCGAGGCACCAATTCTAACAGACAAACAAGACCGCTTTGGCTTAGGATACAAGCCAGATAAGAGGCAAAAGAAGAAAGAGCTAGAGAAGAAGCAAGAAAGGAGAAGAGTGCGACTGAGTGGGGGAGAGGTCAAGTGGGAACCAATGACCTTTCCCCATATATCCAGAACATTTGTGTCAAGAGGAACCATTTACCCTAAACAGAAGATGTCAGGAAAGGAAACTGTAGAAGAAATGCTGGGAAATCTGAGTATCAATGCCATATTCGAAGAAGGAATTAGGAAAGAGAATTTATCAGGCATTTTCCCTTACATACCTGGAAGTGTTTAGAATAATTGGACTGCGGAAAAGATTCCTGTAATTTTTAGAACTAATTCAGAGTAATGTTCAAAACACACCTATTGCTCTAAGCTTGGGAGCAATAAGAATCCTTTTGTGAAAAAGGCATATGTCGAATAATTTTATTTCAATAAAAAATGCATCTTTGTGTCTCATTTTGGAAAATATTCATTTATTTCTTCCATTTCATTGATACTCATACCACTCAAATAATTATTCTCAGATTCATTTGTTCTTTGGGTCTTCCTTCGTTCTTATAACAAGTCTCCAGATATCAATGATATGAGCAACATTGTCACTAACTTAAGGTCTCATTTTGAGCAAGATATGTTTCCAGAAGAACCTCAGGACTTTGAAGATGATCGAGATTGTAATCTATCTCCTGATTTGTTAATGATGGTAAAACAAGATGAGAAACAAATCCTACCTTACAAAGAGTCAATAGAAATTGTGAGCTTAAGAGAAGAGAACGAGATGAAGATCGGAGCTTGCATCATCGCAAAGACAAAGCGAGACCTCATTGAGTTACTCCAAGAATTCAAAGATGTCTTCGCGTAGTCATATTAAGATATGCCTGGGCTAAGTACTGATATCATGGTACACCGGCTCCCCGAAAAGGAAGAGTGCAAGCCAGTTCAACAGAAGCTTCGAAGGATGAGGCCCGACGTCTTGCTGACAATAAAAGAAGAGATCAAGAAGTAATTTGATGTTGGTTTCTTACAAGTGGTTAAATACTCAGAATGGGTAGCTAATATTGTCCCCATCCCTAAAAAAGATGGGAAGGTACGAATGTGTGTAAACTACAGGGATTTAAACAAGGCCAGCCCAAAAGACAATTTTCAATTGCCTCACATTGACAGATTAGTGGACAACATGGCGGGCTACTGTTCTTCTTCATAGATTGTTTCTCTGGATACAACCAGATTAAGATGCATCCTGAAGATATGGAAAAGACGACATTCGCAACCATGTGGGGAACATTTTGCTATAAAGTTATGCCATTTAGACTAAACAATGCGGGAGCGGAATATCAAAGAGCCATGGTAGTTTTGTTTCATGATATGATGCACAAACAAATCGAGGTTTATGTCGACGATATGATTGCAAAGTCCCGAGCAGAAAAGGACCATGTACAAGTCTTGAGAAAATTATTTTTGAGGTTGAGAAAATTCCAACTGAAGCTCAATCCAACAAAATGTACCTTTGGGGCTAGGTTGGGAAAATTGCTAGGATTTGTAGTCAGTGAAAAGGGGACTGAGATCGACTCGGATAAAGTTAAGGCTATACAGGAGTTGCCTCCGCCGCACACTCAAAAAGAGGTTCAGGGTTTCTTAGGGAGATTAAATTACACCGCCAGGTTCATTTCACAACTAACTGAGAAATGCAACCCCATATTCTGTCTCCTTAAGAAACATAATCCAGGCGTTTGGGATGAAGAATGCCAGAAGACTTTCAACAACGTCAAACATTACTTGTCTAATGCCCCAGTATTGATGCCATCTAGCCTAGATAAGCCGCTAATACTGTACTTGGCAGTATTTGGGAATTCCATGGGATACGTGCTAGGCCAACATGATGAGTATATTACCTTAGTAAAAAGTTTACTGAATGTGAGACAAGATACTCACCGGTTGAAAAGTTGTGTTGTGCTTTAATATGGACAACCCGGAGACTGAGACAGTACATCTTGTACTATACAACTTGGCTCATCTCAAAAATTAACCCTCTAAACTACATGATGGAATCGACTTCTTTGAATGGAAGGATGGCTCACTGGAAAATTCTGCTTTCTAAATTCGATACAGTCTATGTAAACCAGAAGGCAGTAAAAGGAAGTGCAATAGCAGATTTTCTAGCTGGTAGAGCTCTAGAAGATTACGAGCATTTGAATTTTGATTTCCCAAACGAAGATCTGATGAATGTTGCGACCACTGAAGAAGATGCTCAGGAAGGACATCCTTGGAAACTAAATTTTGATGAAGCGTCAAACACTATAGGTAATAGAATCGGGGCAGTCTTGGTATCCCCAAATGGAGATCATTATCCCTTTACTGGTAAATTGGATTTTGATTGTACAAAAAATATGGCAGAATACGAAGCATGCATCATAGGTATCCATGCAACCATAGAATGTAAGATCAAAGTACTAGAGGTATATGGGGATTCTGCACTAGTGATCTATCAACTCAAAGGTGAATAGGAGATGAGAGACCCTAAATTGATCAATTACCGAAGGCTAGTTCTTGAGCTAATTGAAGAGTTTGATGACATCACCTTCTGCTACCTCCCGCGAGATGAAAACCAAATGGCTGATGCCCTGGCTACATTAGCTTCCATGGTCAAAGTGAACAAATAAGAGGATGTAAAACCTATCCAAATGAGTATTTATGAGACTCTGGCTCATTGTTACAACATGCGATCTCTCTATGCAATTTTTAAATACATTTTTTAGCAAGAGTGAGACGCTCCTATTTTTGGATTTGGTCCTTAAGTATAGTATTTTTGTCTAAGTACACTTGTAATCTTTTCGAACAAATTGGTTAATAAAATTATTCATAAATTACATTAATACTTTGTATATTGTCCTTATATGGTTTTTGCACGCAAAGAAAAAAAATGGAAGCAAATGTTGCTCATTGGTTGTCTAAATGTTTAACTAATGCTAGCGATATTATGTGGTCGGGTCGTAGTATGGAAAGACAGCTTTTATTAGTAAACAAACCAAAACATGTACTTAGTCTAATCAAAAATGAGCAAACCGATTAAAAGACTAATATGTTGTCTATCAAGTCCAATTGGGGAGATGTCTTTTCTTGGGCATCGGAGCGGATGACTCCTAAAAGATAGATGTAACAGCCCGATTTAGGGCCTAGTCGAAATAATGGCTGCGAGACCACAAATCCGAAATAGAAATATGTGTTTTACAATTTTTATGAGGCTTACGATGTGGTTGCATGATTGTGTGAAAATTTCATGAGGAAATTTTATGTATTAATGATCAATTTGTCCATTAGGACTAAATTGCAAAGATTAGAAAATATGATATTCTAGAAGATTTAAGTATGAAATAGAATTATAAAAATTACTAGAGGTCCTTATTTAGCAATTAGACCATTAAATGTCAAGATGGACAAAAAAGGACATGGGAAGGAAAAATCTCAAGAAATGGCCTTAAGGGCATTTTAGTCATTTGGTTAATTAAGGAATTAAAAAGGGAAAAATAAGTCAAAATCCTGTCCATCTTCTTCCTATAAGTGCTGAAATTTGCAAGGAGACATAACTAGGGTTTCTTCAACTTCCAAGCTTGATAGTAAGTTTTTCTTAGCCCTGTTTTTAACGTTCTTCGTATTTTTTAGATCTTTGTAGCTCGATTTAGCTATTTCTAGCTATATTTTGAGTTAGGGTTCATGTTCAAAAATTTACCCATGTATGACATGCATGTATTTTGATGTTTTAAGGAAGAATATGAAAGTTTGATGTATGATAAACATCTTTTTCTAAGTGATTTTCATGAAAAATGCAAAAAGGACCAAATTGTAAAAGTTAAAAAAATGCTCATACATGAGTGAAATACTGGAAATTGGGGGCCGTTGTAGTTAAGAAAATAATTTGGCTAGGCTTAAAATATAAGAAAGTTGAATCAAAATCATTTTACGAGCCTAGGGGAAAAAGTGTAATTATGTGAAAGTTTAGGGGCAAAATCATAATTTTGCCGAAGTATGATTCATGAGTCAATTTAGTCAATGTGAGTATTAAACAAGTGAAATTGTTATTATAGATCAAGAAACACGAAGCTCGGACTGAAACCGAGGCAAGAACAAGGTTCTGGACTAAATCGAAAAACTACACACACTTTTGAGTACCGAGGTAAGTTTGTGTGAAATTAAAGCTTCATAGTATTTTCATATTTTAAATTGCTTGATATTTTGACAAAGAATATCATATCTATGAAAATCGACTAATGATGCCTTGATGAGAAAATGATGAGAATATGTTAAGTTGAAGTCCCGGTTGAAGATTTGGAATAACGATGTAACACCCCAAACCCGGCCCATTCACTACGACCGAATTTGAAATGCCACTGCAGAAAACGTTTGAAAATATTTTGACTTAGGGTTAAAACATGAAAATTTATTGTCTTTAATAAAATGTTGTATATTTAAAATCCCAAATAAATCAAGTTGTTACAAATTGTTCGAGTTGAAAACTTTAATATATATATTTAAGATATGAGTTGCTAAAATTAAAACATTTCCAAACAATAATAATTGTCAATCCACTTTAAAAACATAATAATAAACTTCAAATCCCTTAATTGGCCCTTATTACAAAAACAAATAATTAACCGAAGTACTTAATAATAAACTGCATGGAATAAAATGTCTTCTGCATGGGCCACCTCGTATCCACTCCAACCCGGTCCAAGCTTATGCATCACCTGTAATGTTGGTAAAAATTTGGGTGAGTCAAACAGACTCAGTGCATAGTTATTTCACATGTCCCCACATATGGGCTTGACCCATATCCACACAGTTCACATACAAAAAAAATTATGTAATTATGAAGCCCAACCCAACCTAATGTCCATCCGTTACACCTACCTTGGCAGACCCGCTGCCCAAGGCCGTGGCTAATCCACCGATCAACCAAGTGATCCCACATATCTTACCCTGGCAGACTTGCTGCCCAAGGCCGTGGCGAAGCCACTGATCACATAAGTGATCCGACATATCAATCAATCCACGGTGATGCACACAGCTATCAACCGCCGAGATGTAGCACCTAGCCAACACCTCCCTTGATGAAGCACATAGCTAACATCAAGCGCCAATGTAGCACAAGGCTAACATTAGACCACGTACATAAATATGTACACCCTTTCCTTCGATAGTCACATCCCAAATCCCTTGTATCATGCCACAATATCATTAAAATAAGCATACAACACATACTATCACAATTTCATACATATCCCATAAGAAACTTATTGTCATAAAATACTGACCTGTTTAATCGATTACCTACCATGGGTATCCACCTTTTTAGCCATTAATTCGGCTATCATTCACATCATGAAATACATACATAGGCATATAGCAACATACACAGATAACAAGAGAACAGTGCGATAACTACGCACCTTTTCTTTGGCACAATCGATCAAATCTCGAAACTTGCCCTTATGCCTATCGATTTGCCCCCTAAATAACCATAATAAAAATCGATCACACTTAAACCCAAAATATGGCCTTAGGCCGAAAGTCCTAGATCACTTACCTTGCTTACTAAATCCCGAAACCACTGCTTCCTCCTGTTGTTGCCGAAATCCCTATATGCCTTTATTAGAATCGACTATACACAAATCTATGGAAAGTGGCCCTTGGCCGAATTCAACATGACACTTACCTTGATCTCGCAAAACCCGAAAGACCCCTTCAATGCTCCTTAATGTCGGCTACAAACAAAAGACACATCATTATGACCTATGAAGATTCGGCCAACCTTACAACCAAGGCCAAAACACTTGATTTTGGCACCCTAAAGAATAAGAGCCCAAACCGATTTCTAAAGAAATACTTACCACTATCGTTGCTTACCACTAATGATCAACTTCCCGAATCACCCTCCTAGGTTCGGCCACAACCAAGAAATAGAACTAGATCTCCAACTTCCGGCTTTGAAGGGAACAAAAGAAGAAAAGAAGTGATAAGGGGTTCCAAATAAATATTCGGCTATGGCTTAACAAATGGTGATTGCACATTCGGCTAACACAAAGAACAGGTTTGAAAGTTGGAGAAAACAAGAAATAGAAGAATAATGAAGGCTTAGGAGAATTCGACCTTAGCAAAATAAATGAGAAAAATGAGAGGATTTTCTTGGCTACCAATTTCGGCAAGAATCACTAGAGAAGAAACAAATAAAATTCCACCCTTAAGCCCCCTCCATGACCGAATATACTAACCCCCAAGGAGACCCACAATCGGCCACCTTATCAAATCCCACCCTTTTCTCCCATTATCACTTCATTTAAAATTAAACAAATAAGCCACCATTATCTCTTATCTTACCCATACAAAATAAATTAAAAATAATTCCATCACTTCTATATTATCTCACACACTCAAAATAAATAATTTAAATCCACCCTCACTTTATCCCTTATCATCCCATTAAAAAAATAAATAAAATAAAGCTACACTTATCTTCTATCTACCAACTTAAAATAATAAACCTTTATCACCTAACCCAGCCAAAATAAAAAAAATAAAACAAGCTTTATCTCATCCTTCCTAAGGTCCATGTGCCGTCCAACACTTCCCTTCCCTGCTGACGCCAAAAGCCAAAATAAAAGCCACCCCTTTTGCTGCCCCCAAGATTCGAACATGAGACCTGCTGGAGCCCTTTGACGCAAGCTTCCTTGCTCCACAGATAACGCCCCAAGCCACTTTGCCAAGGCACTTTTTGTGTCATAAACTCCCCACAATTCCTTTTAAGATCTCCTTCACCTAGCTTCCTCCTTGTCTTAACGCCAAAAGCAAAATAAAATTACACTCCTTGCTGCCAACGTGATTCGAACCAAGGCCCTTCCCCTTGCTTGAGGCGTCAATCACCAAGGCCTTAAGTGGCGCCTTGCAGCCACTTTACCAAGGCATTTCTTATGTCCAAAAGCGCCTATAATTTTCCCTTAAGGCTTCTTAAGCCTAGCTTCTCCTTTAGACTTAAAATTCTAATATTTTTCCAAGACTTCCTCCTACATCTTTAGGTTCTCAAAACCTCCCAAACATATCCAGACACACTCCATGCCTACTGTCACTTGAATTATGCACTAAATGCATAACCCCAAATCTAGGATATTACAAACGAGGACACCTATGTCACAACATGAGATAAGGAAGGTCCCGTATAAGACCATGCCTGGGACATGGCATCAGTACCAAACGTAGGTCCCGTATAAGACCATGTCTGGGACATGACATCGACACCGAATAAGGAAGGTCCTGTGTAAGACAATGTCTGGGACATGGCATCGGCACCGAATAAGGAAGGTCCCGTGTAAGACCATGTTTGGGACATGGCTTTGGCACCAAAGAAAGATCTCGTGTAAGACCATGTCTAGGACATGGCATCGACATCGAATTAAGAGATCTCGTGTAAGACCATATCTGGGATATGGCATCGGCATCAAGAGGTGATCCCCTGTAAGAACATATCTGAGATATGGCATTGGCATCATGATACATGTATGATAAGATTGAGTATCCTCCAATATTCTGAATATTTTAACAAGAAAAAGAGCTACGTACGTAAAGATGATAAAGAGCTAAGTCATATAAGGATGATATGATTTAAGTTTATGCTCAAGTTAGTATAATTGCTAAATTATGTGACGATGTGTTACAGGTACCATGAGTAAAGTACGAGTTATGAAACCGTAATGTGATATATGATGGGAAAGCGTAAGTATGAGTAAGTATGTCAAAGTACTTGAGAACTCATGTTGTTATTGTTATATAAGATGAATGGATTTTACCATGAGTACTTATGTTGCTATTTTAATTCATGCAAACTTACTAAGCTACAAGCTTACCCCTTTCTTTTCCCTTTTCTTTGTAGTATCGCCAAGCTAGCTTAGGGATTATAGAACGTCAGAGCTCGGATCACACTATCAACTATTCTTTTGGTATAGTAAACTTGATTTATTTTGAGTATGGCATGTATAGGAATTCGATCGTCTTGTGCCATGTCATATTGGAAAGCCAAAGTATTGGCTATTAATGTTACTCACTCATTTTGTAAATGGCTATTAGGAATTGGCCAATACTTATCAAGTTTCTTATTTTTAATGATGATGAGTTTTATGAAGTGAAAGTTCATGAAATTGATGGAGTAAAATGTGGATTGTATTAATGACGATTTAGGGATTTTTCATAGTGTATTATTGCCATGTTATGTGTTGCTTGTGGTGGTATATGTGTGTTTATGTTTCAGGGTGGCAAATGGCTGGAAAAATAGCCTTCTAATTGTCCACATGGGTAGACACACGGGCGTGTGTCTAGGCTGTGTGTAACACACGGTCAGCCATATGGGTGTGTTGATAAGCCATGTGTCCCCTGTATCAAATTGCGAGAATTCGACTCATCACACGAGCCCACACACGGGTGTGTGACTAGGCCGTGTGCCCTTAAGAGTTTGTTGACGTCATAAATAGAAAGCTAAGGTTTTCACACACGGGTGAGGACACGGGCATCTTTAGGCCGTGTGAGGGACATGGGCTAAACACACGGGCATGTCTCTAGCCATGTGAAAACTCCTGTAGGTTCAAAAGGAAAATAAATTCCACACAGGCTAGAAACATGGGTGTGTGTAACCACACGGCCTGCCCACACAAGCGTGTTCCATTTCACACGGGTATGTGACCCTATTTAGGCAAAAATTTTCTAAGAGCGCAAAAGTTCTCGGTTTAATTTCGAAACCTTCTGTATGTATGTTTAGGGCCTCGTAGGCCCATTATAAGGATGTTATGTATATGAATGAGAAGTTTTAATTTGAAATGAAATTTGTATAGCCCAATGTTGTATGTTTAAGCAAGTTAAGTTTGGTAATGCCTCGTATCCGGTTCCGGCGTCGAACACGGGTAAGCGGTGTTACATTTAGTGGTAGCAAAGCTACGATTTAGTCGATTCTCGAACTAATGTAGCGTAAGCATGAGTCTAGCTATACGTGCCATACACATGAGTATTTACATTATGATAGTGTGACAACTCCTGATGATTTAAATTGTGTTTTCATATACTAAATGGATCCCGAAAGAGCTGTGGCAGATGATGTAGAAAGTAATGCGCCGGCTCCCACCGAAGGGACTGTGCCGAATGAAAACAAGAATGGACCAATGACTGTAAGCTAGAGAGGATGAGAAGAAGCTAGAGAAGCCTTTCTCCATATGATGAACGCATGGTATACGGAGTTCGTTCATGCGAACCCGAATGCACAACCCCCTCCACCCCCGCCTATTCCTCAACCTACCCCTATATCTCCCCAAGTGGTAGAAGTGGTAAGAAGAGAAAAGCCTCCGGTTGATAGAATCCAGAAATAAGGAGCCGAGGAATTTTGAGCTAGTAAAGATGATGATCCGGAAAGAGTAGAATTCTGGCTTGAAAATACCATTAGGGTATTTGACGAATTACCTTGCACACCTGAGGAATGCATGAAATGTGTGGTGTCTCTCTTAAGAGATGCCGCTTATCAGTGGTGGAACACCCTTGTGTCAGTTGTACCAATGGAAAGGATTACACGGAAGTTTTTCCAGTAAGAGTTCCGGAAAAAGTACATAAGCCAAAGGTTTATCAACCAGAAAAGAAAAGAATTCCTTGAACTGAAACAAGGTAAGATGGCGGTAACTGAATATGAGCGTGAATTTGTAAGACTCAGCAAACACGCTCGAGAATGTGTATCCACTGAAGCCATTATGTGTTAACGGTTTGAGGACGAATTAAACGAAGATATCAGATTATTTGTTGGTGTCCTCGAGTTGAAAGAATTTGTTGTGTTATTGGACCGGGCATGTAAAGTCGAAGAGTTGGTTAAAGAGAAAAGAAAAGCTGAAATGGAGTCTCGTGACTCAAGAATGAGACAAATGAACAAGTCATTTCAATCTTCATCCAAGAAGTCAAGAGACTTCCCTACCCGATCAGCTACTTCAGCTGGGTTTTCGAATAGAAGTAAGAGTAAACAGTACTCGGGGATTAAAGCTTAGACTACATCGGTTTCTAGTGTTGGGAACACTCGACCTAATAGACCAAAATGTCCACAGTGTGGCAGACCTTATCCCGGTGAGTGCTGAGCACATGAGAGAGCATGTTTCAAGTGTGGTTCCCAAGATCATTTTATCAGAGAATGCCCTGAGATGATTGCAAAAGAGAAAATTTAGAGTGCAAGATCGGGAATTACTACTAGAGGGAGACAACAGAGAAACCCGGGAAGTGGAACGAGTAGTAAGAGTACACCAAGAGAGCAGGCTGCGAGATCTGAGGGTAGATCGCCTGCGAGGACTTATGCCATTCGCGCTCGCGAAGAGCGTCATCCCCTGATGTAATTCCGGGTACATTTTCTCTCCATGATACTAATGTTGCTTTAATTGATCCGGGATCTACCCACTCATATATTTGTATGAAATTAGTATCTAGTATGAGCATGCCTGTAGATTCTACAGAGTTTGTGATAAAAATGTTCAATCCGTTAGGCAAAAGTGTATTAGTTGATAAGGTACGCAAGAATTTCCCATTGATGATTAGAAGTCATTATTTTAAGGCAAATCTCAGGCTATTGCCGTTTGATGAATTCGATATAATTCTTAGCATGGACTGGTTAACCACTCATGATGTGACAGT
Organism: Gossypium australe; assembly: GCA_005393395.2. Taxonomy (NCBI): domain Eukaryota; kingdom Viridiplantae; phylum Streptophyta; class Magnoliopsida; order Malvales; family Malvaceae; genus Gossypium; species Gossypium australe. The sequence goes on from CM016614.1 coordinate 52,338,802, forward strand.
AAATTGTGGGAAGAAATACATTGAATTGATATGTGAAAATGGGGACACTATTCGTGTTGAATCAGATGAACAGGACAGGTCGCCTGTAGTGATCTCTCATATGTTTGCCTAGAAATATGTAAGAAAGGGGTATGAAGCATATCTTGCCTTTGTGATGAATGCCAAAGAAATTGAGTTAAGAATTGAATCAGTACCGATAGTATGTGAGTATCCAGATGTATTCTCAAAAGAATTACCAGGGTTGCCTCCGGTTAGAGAGGTTGAGTTTGGCATTGAGTTAGCTCCTAGTACTGCACCTATATCGATTGCTCCATACAGAATGGCTCCAACTGAGTTGAAGGAATTGAATGCACAGTTACAAGAGTTGCAGGACAAAGGTTTTGTAAGACAAATTTATTCTCCGTGGGGTGCTCCAGTGCTATTTGTGAAAAAGAAAGATGGATCCATGAGATTATGTATAGATTATCGACAGCTTAATAAGGTAACCGTGAAGAACAAGTACCCATTGCCAAGGATCGATGATTTGTTTGATCAATTAAAGGGAGCCACTATGTTTTCCAAGATAGACTTGAGATTCAGTTATTACCAGTTGAGAGTCAAAGACTCAGATGTGCCGAAAACTGCATTTCAGACAAGGTATGGACACTACAAATTTTTAGTCATGCCTTTTGGTTTAACAAATGCCCCTGCTGTGTTTATGGATTTAATGAACCGTATCTTTTGGCCATACTTGGATAAATTTGTTGTGGTTTTTATTGATGATATATTGATATATTCTCGTAATGAGAATGAGCATGCTGAGCACTTGAGGACGGTTTCACAGATTTTACTAGATAATCAATTGTATGCCAAGTTTAGAAAAAGTGAGTTTAGGCTCAAAGAGGTTGGATTTTTTGGGCACATTGTCTCGGGAGATGGAATCTGAGTCGACCAAAGTAAGATTTCAGCTATTATTGATTAGAAACCGTCGAAGAATGTATCAGAGGTTAGAAGTTTTCTGGGCCTAACTGGCTACTACAGACGGTTTGTCAAGGGATTTTCCATGATAGTGACTCCAATGACGAGACTGTTACAAAAAGATGTGAAGCTTGAATGGACAGAAAAGTGTCAACAGTGTTTTGAGAAACTAAAGGCATTGTTGACTAAGGCTCCAGTCCTAGTGCAACCTGAACTGGGGAAACAATTTGTGATTTATAATGATGCATCCTTGAATGGATTGGGCTGTGTGCTTATGCAAGAGGGCAATGTGATAGCATATGCCTTCAGACAGTTAAATCCGCATGAGAAGAATTACCCGACACATTATTTAGAGTTGGCTGCCATTATTTTTGCATTGAAGATATGGATACACCATTTGTATGGTGAAAGATGTCGGATATTGATCGATCATAAGAGCCTAAAGTACTTGATGACTCAAAAAGAATTAAACTTAAGGCAACGAAGATGGGTAGAGTTGATAAAGGACTATGAGCTAGTAATTCACTACCATCCGGGAAAGGCAAATGTAGTCACCAATGCTTTGAGTAGAAAATCCCTATTTGCATTGAGGGTTATGAACACGGGTAACTTTGTCAGACGATGGTTCCATTCTAGCTGAGTTGAAGGCTAGACCGATGTTCTTTCAAGAGATTTCAGTGAGAGTCTGGTGTTGAGTCTGACTTTCGGATTAATTCTAATGGTTGTTTGATGTTCAGAGACAGAGTCTGTGTACCGAAGAATGATGAGCTTATTCGGAAGATTTTACATGAGGCATATAGCGGATGCCTATCTGTACATCCGGGCAGCACAAAAATGTATAATGATTTGAAGAGATGGTATTGGTGGTCGAGTATGAAGAAGGATATTTCTGAGTTTGTATAAAAATGCTTGATTTGTCAGCAAGTGAAAGCTGAACACAGAGTATCTTCGGGTTTGCTTCAACCTATTATGGTTCCCAAGTGGAAATGGGACCGTGTTACTAAGGACTTTGTAACGGGTTTGTTGTTGACACCGAGCAAGAAAGATGATGTATGGGTTGTGGTAGATAGACTTATAAAGTCGGCCCACTTCATACCGGTACGTGTTGATTATTCGCTTGTTAAGTTGGCAAACTTGTATGTTCTGAGATTGTGAGGCTACTTGGAGTGCCTTCATTGATTATATCAGACAGAAATCTGAGAATCACATCCCGATTTTGGAAAACGTTACAGGAAGCTTTGGGCAAAAAGCTGAGTTGTAGTACGGCTTTTCACACCCAAACTGACGGACAATCAGAGAGATTGATACAGATACTTGAGTATATGCTCCGGTGTTGTGTTGTTGAGTTTCAGGGCAGCTGGGAAAAGTATTTACTGTTGGTAGAGTTTGCATACAATAATTGTTTTCAGGCAAGTTTGAAAATGGCACCTTATGAGGCTTTGTATGGGCGAACTTGTCGAACGCCCATGTATTGGACTAAACTCAAAGAAAATCAGATTCACGGGGTTGATCTGGTTGAAAAATCGAAGAGAAGGTAAAGATAATCTGTGATTGTTTAAAAGCTGCTTCTGATAGGTAAAAATCCTACTCGGACTTGAAACAAAAAGAGATCGAATTTCAAGTTGGTGATAAGGTGTTCTTGAAAGTATCACCATGGAAGAAAGTTCTCAGATTTGGCCGGAAAGACAAGTTGAGTCCACGTTTTATCGGACCATATGAGATTACTGAGAGGATAAGGCCAGTAGCTTATTGATTGGCTTTGTCATCTGAGTTGGAAAAGATACATGATGTGTTTCACGTGTCTAAGTTGCGACATTACCGATCAGATCCTTCGCATGTGATTACACCGACAGAGGTTGAAATTCAACCCGACATGACTTATGGCAAAGAACCGGTTAAGATTCTAGCACGGGAAGTCAAACAGCTGAGGAATAAAAGTATAGCCCTTGTGAAAGTGCTATGGCAAAGACATGGGGTAGAAGAGGCTACATGGGAGCCCGAGGAGGCTATGAGAAACCAGTACCCAAACCATTTTGCTGGTAAGATTTTCGGGGACGAAAATCTCTAAGGGGGAGAATTGTAATAGCCCGATTTAGGGCCTAGTCAGAATAGTGGTTGTGAGACCACAAATCTGAAGTAGAAATATGTGTTTTACGATTTTTATAAGGTTTATGATGCGGTTGCATGATTGTGTAAAAATTTCATGAGGAAATTTTATTTATTAGTGATCAATTTGTCCATTAGGATTAAATTGCAAAGATTAGAAAATATGAGATTCTAGAAGATTTAAGTATGAAATAGAATTATAAAAATTGCTAGAGGTCCTTATTTAGCAATTAGACCATTAAATGTCAAGATGGACAAAAATGGACATGGGAAGGAAAAATCTCAAGAAAGGGCCTCAAGGGCATTTTAGTCATTTGGTTAATGAATGAATTAAAAAGGGAACAATAAGTCAAAATCATGTCCATAATAAGTCAAAATTTTGTCCATCTTCTTCCTCTAAGTGCCAAAATTTGCAAGGAGACATAGCTAGGGTTTCTTCAACTTCCAAGCATGATAGTAAGTGCATCCTAGCCCCGTTTTTAATGTTCTTCGTATTTTTGAGATCCTCGTAGCTCGATTTACCTATTTCTAGCTATATTTTGAGCTAGGGTTCATGTTCAAAAATTTTCCCATGTATGAGATGCATGTATTTTGATGTTTTAATGAAGAATATGAAAGTTTGATGTATGATAAACATCTTTTTCTAAGTGATTTTCATGAAAAACGCATAAACGGACCAAATTGTAAAAGTTATAAAAATGGTCATACATGAGTGAAATAGTGGAAACTGGGGGCCTTTGTAGTTAAGAAAATAATTTAGCTAGGCTTAAAATATAATAAAGTTGAATCAAAATCATTTTACGAGCCTAGGGGCAAAAATGTAATTATGTGAAAGTTTAGGGGCAAAATCATAATTTTTCCAAAGTATGATTCATGAGTCAATTTAGTTAATGTGAGTATTAAACAAGTGAAATTGTTATTATAGATCAAGAAACATGAAGCCTAGACTGAAACTGAGGCAAGAACAAGGTTGTGGACTAAATCGAAAAACTACACAGACTTTTTAGTACCGAGGTAAGTTTGTGTGAAATTAAAGCTTCATAGTATTTTTTATATTTTAAATTACTTGATATTATGACAAAGAATATCATATCTATGAAAATCAACTAATGATGCCTTGATGAGAAAATGATGAGAATATGTTAAGTTGAAGTCCCGGTTGAAGATTCGGAATAACGAGGATACCTATGTCACAACATGTGTAACACCCCTAACCCGTATCCTTCGTTGGATTAGGGTTAAAGGCGTCACCGGACATATCAAAAACTTTTATAGACATTTCATAAAACAAATTATCAATCACAATCAACGTGTCCCTTTTATAGGTCAACGAGACCTCTATCATGCTTTAGAATAGGGTGGGGACTAAACCGAACGCATATGAAAAATTCAAAACTTATAAATTACAGAGGTTGCACGCCCATGTAGGTAGGCCGTGTTCCTCCCACGGCTACTAGACACACCCATGTGTCCTGGCCGTGCCAAATCAGAGCATGTATACTGACTTATCCACACGGCCACCAGGCACACCCGTGTGCTATGGCCGTGTAACATTAGGCTAGCTACTAACTTAATATCACGGCTACCAAGCACGCTCATGTAACATGGTCGTGTAAAGTTAGGCTAGCTACTGACTTATCCACACGGCCACTAGACACGCCCATGTGCCATAGCCGTGTAGGCAAAACAGGCCATTTGCAAGGCCAAAATGCCACCCACATTAGGGTCAAACCTACAAGCATTGTACCAACTCAATCATGCACAATTGACAACCAAAAACATGCCAAATAATCAACAAGTCTTCACATTCAATCTAATTTCTAATCATGCCAAATTGCCCAACTAAAACACATATACATTCAATCAAAATTGATCCACATTTACCTTTTATATAGTCATTCCTTTGCTCAAACATACATACTCATAATGCTTTCATATGCTTGCCAAAGTCTTGGCCATTTCATTAACCATCAAGCCATACCAAATCAAGCATCATATATCATAATCACTCATGCATATCATCAACATTATCTAGCCACATCTCATGGCTATTTATATACATTTCAAACATAACCCAAAATGACTAGCATATACATGCCATATTTAGCTATATACATATGTCAAAAATACCAAAATAAGTTTGAGTAGTGTGATGACGATCCTCGACGGCCCCCGAGCCTTCAGTAGCTTTGACGATCTATAAAACAGAGCAAACACACACATAGAGTAAGCTTTTAAAAGCTTAGTAATTCATATACAAATAAACTTAACATAAAATGCCCATAATCTTATTGATACAATAACAATAATAGTTCTCATATCAAATTCATCACATATATTCTTTGGCTCATTTGCTTAGCCACATCTTACCACAATCTTCAACTCAAATATCACATATACACATTGTTCCATTGAGCATATCTTCACATATTTCATTGCACATATTCATCTTAGAAAGTTCATATAGACACTTACCTTTCATACACACTTAGTGTACATACCAAACGTTCCTGAAATGAATATACAAATCTCACAATCATTCGTACCTCGGATTTTCCCATTGGACCGTTCAAAACCTAATAAGATACTCAGAGTGCTCAGAATAGTCGTACAATGTCAATGTCCCAGATGTGGTCTTACATGTAATCAAATATCGATGCCACTGTCTCAGACAGGGTCTTACACGAATTAATACGATGCCGATGTCCCAGACAAGGTCTTACACGTAAATCTCATATCGATGCCAACGTCCCAGACGTGGTCTTACACGAAATTTCGAATCAATGCCAACGTCTTAGACGTGGTCTTACATGATATCACATAACGGACACCTATGTCATGACAAAGTTAATCCTATCTATTCCTAGGTTCGTACGGGACTTCTCAGATGTTAGCAATGTGTCGATCTTATCTCGGATTTCATATATACAACATCTCATATGCATTCATCATCATCAATAGTCATATGAACATTCATAATTCAAGACAAATACATTTATTTGTATATAGACTTACCTCGGATTCAGATATTCGATCAGACTCGATCATTCAACTACTTTCGCTTTCCCGCGATCTAAGTCCGTTTTCTTCAGTTCTTGATCTATACATATTCAAATTTAACCCTTTTATTCACTAATTCATTCAATTAAATCCAAAAACATACATTTAGGGTAATTTACAAATTAACCCTCACATCTGTACATTTTATCAATTTAATCCATTTTTCTCAAAACATCAAATATACAAAATCACCATATATCCATGCTTAGCCGAATGCTCATGTATCTCATACAAGTCCATACATTTCATTTACTTCATACTTTATTCCCTCAAAATACTATTTTCTCAATTACAACCAAATTACTCAAAATCAACAAAACTCCAAAGACAAAATATGCTAACCAAACACACATATTCCATATTTCATCATTAGATGTTCCAAAGCTCATATGTTCATCAAAGACACATTTCAAAATCATCATCAATTTTCAAAATTAAGACATGAGTTTTGAAGTAGACGAAGCAATGATCTCAAAAACATAAAAATCATCAAAAACCATAGTCAAAACATACCTTAATCAAACCAAATAGGTGTCGAATTTCATAAATCTCAAACCCTTCTTTTTCTTTCAAACTTTCAGTGGAAAAACACTAAAATAAGGCTTATTTTAAGCTTTGTTTTATTATAATCACATTATTATACCATTTACTATAATATCCTTTCAATTAACAAATAAAACAAACATACATTAAGGACATATTTGTCCTTCGTCCATCCACTAACCAAATAGTGGTTTAATTGCCTCATAAGGCCTCCTCATTTAAAAGCCACAACACATAGGTTCTTTAACAAATAGCATGCAAATTTTTCATTTAATGCAATTCAATCCTTTTGTCAAATTAAGCACACGGACGGACAAATTAACTTACAAAACTTTAACACATGCTTAATCACATATCATAGGCACAAAAGATAATATTAAAATATTATGCTAACTCGGATTTGTGGTCTTGAAACCATTGTTCCGACTAGGGTCTAAACCGGACTATTACAATTCTCCCACTTAGGGATTTTCGTCCCTGAAAATCTTACATTTAAACAAATTCGGATATTGCTGTCTCATTGAATCTTCAGGCTCCCACGTAGCCTCTTCGATTTCGTGTCGATGCCATAACACTTTTACTAACGGAATTTTCTTGTTTCTTAATTCTTTCACTTCTCGAGCTAAGATACTGATCGGTTCTTCTGACGATCAGATGTTGTTTTCAAACTATCTCAGATCACTTTTACTTTCTGTTCTGTATCTTTTATCAAATCGACCCCGTGTAGCTAGTTGTCACTAAGCTCTGTCCAATACAGAGGTGTTCGACATTTGCGTCCATATAAAGCTTCGTAAGGTGCCATTTTGATACTTGACTGAAAACTATTATTGTATGCAAATTCAACCAATGGCAAATGTTGTTCCCACATACCGTTAAACTCAAGAATGCAACATCTCAACATATCCTCGAGAGTCTGAATAATCCATTTAGACTGGCCATCCATTTGCAGATGAAAAGCGGTACTGAATTGCAATTTCGTACCTAAAGCTTCTTGCAATTTCTTCCTAAATCTTGATGTAAACCTCGAATCTCTATCAGACACAATGGACGATGGCACCCTGTATCCATCACCGGATTAGGGTTAAAGGCATCACCGGACATATCGGAAACTTTTACAAATATTCCATAAAACAAATTATCAATCACAATCAACGTGTCCCTTTTATAGATCAATGAGACCTCTATCATGCTTTAAAATAGGGTTGGGACTAAACCGAACACATATGAAATTTCTCAAAAATTCAAAACTTTTTATAAATTACAGAGGTCACACGCCCGTGTAGGTAGGTCGTGTGCCTCCCATGGCTACTAGACACACCCATGTGTCCTAGGCGTGCCAAATCAGAGCATGTATACTGACTTATCCACACGGCCACCAGGCACACCCGTGTAATCTCACAATATCATAAATGTAAAGCTCGGCTATTCTACCAAGTGAGTAGTCAGATCGTATCGGAATAAAATGGGCAGATTTTGTCAATCGATCAACTACAACTCAAATCGCATCGTTCTTTCTCGGAGTTAGAGGCAATCCAGAAACAAAATCCATGGTCACTTTATCCCATTTCCACTCAGGAATCAGAATCGGTTGTAACAACCCAGACGGAACTTGATGTTCAGCTTTAACTTGCTGACAAACTAAACATTTCGACACAAAATTAGATATGTCTCGTTTCATGCCAGACCACCAATAATGTTGCTGCATATCATGGTACATCTTTGTACTATTATGTGCTTCATTCAAAATCAACCGAATCAACTCTGAGTTTCTCGTAACACAAATTTGATCTCAGAATCTCAAGCAATCATTATCATCAACTCGAAATTTAGAATCAGAATTCGTATCACACTGAGCTCGTTTCTTTATTCTTTCATTATCAACTTTTTGTGCATCAGATATTTGCTGTAAAAACAACGGTTTTGCTTTCAATTCAACTATCGCTGCACTATCATCAGATAGATCTAATTGAACATTCATAACATGTAATGCAAACAGTAACTTTCGACTCAATGCATCAGCAACAACATTTGCTTTACCCGGATGATAATCTATTACAAGCTCATAGTCTTTCAACAGCTCTAGCCATCTTCTCTTTCACAGATTCAAATTTTTCTGGGTCATTAGATACTTCAAACTTTTATGATCTAAAAAGATGTGGCATTTTTCACCAAACAGATAATGTCACCAAATCTTTAATGCGAACACAATAGCAGCTAGTTCAAGATCGTGTGTCGGATAATTCTTTTCATGAGGTTTTAGTTGTCTCGAGGCATAAGCTATAACTTTGCCTTCTTGCATTAGTACACATCCCAGACCATTTAACGAAGCATCACTGTAAATTACAAACTCTTTGCCTAATTCTGGTTGTACCAAAACGGGAGCTTCAGTTAAAAGAGTTTTCAACTGTTCAAAGCTTTTCTGACATTTATCGGACTATTCATACTTTACATCTTTCTGAAGCAATTTATTCAATGGGGTAGCTATCGTCGAGAATCCTTTTACAAATCGACAATAATAACCAGCGAGTCCCAGAAAGCTACGAACTTCAGACACATTTTTCGTAGGTTTCCATTCTAGAATAGCAGAAATCTTGCTCGGATCAACTCGTATTCCTGATGCTGACACAATATGCCCCAGAAAACTAACTTTACGTAACTAGAATTCACATTTATTGAATTTTGCATACAATTGCTTTTCTATCAGAGTTTGCAACACAATTCTCAGATGTTCAGCATGTTCATTTTCATCCAGTGAATAAATCAAAATGTCATCAATGAAAACAACAACATATCGATCTAAATACGGTCTGAAAATTCTGTTCACCCGATCCATAAAAACAGTAGGAGCATTCGTTAGTCTTAAAGGCATAACTAAAAACTCATAATGCCCGTACCTCGTTATGAAAGTTGTTTTCGGAATGTCTGAATCTTTTACTCTCAACTGGTAGTATCCCGATCTCAGATCAATCTTGCAAAACACAGTAGCTCCTTTCAGCTTATCAAACAAATCGTCAATCTTGGGTAACAGATATTTGTTCTTTATTGCCACTTTATTCAGCTGACCATAGTCAATGCACATTCTCATCGTGCCATCTTTCTTTTTCACAAACAGAACAGAAGCACCCCAATGCGAGAAAATCGGTCTTGCAAACCCTCTATTAGTTAACTCTTGCAACTAAGACTTTAACTCTTTCAATTCCGTTGGTGCCATTCTATACGGAGCTATCGAAATAGGTGTTGTACCAGGCAACAGATCAATACCAAATTCAACTTCACGTATCAGAGGCAATCCCGGCAATTCTTCAGGAAATACATTAGAAAATTCACAAACTACTGGCACTGATTCAACTTTCTTTTCAGACACTTTCGAATCAATTACATAAGCAAAGTACGTTTCGTACCCTTTTTTCACATAACTTTCAGCTTTCAACACAAATATCACAGCAGGTAACCCAGTCAAATCATTAGACTCAATACAAACTATTTCATCATCCTGACATCTCAATACAATAGTCTTTCTTTTGTAATTTAAAACAGCATCATGCAAAGTTAACCAGTCCATTCCCAAAATTATATCAAACTAGTCAAATGGTAATAGCATCAGATCAGCAGGAAAACAGATATCTCGAAACATTAACAGACAGTTCTTCCATACTTTGTCAACTAGGACACTTTTACCTAAGGGGTTCAATACTTTAATAACAAACTCAGTAGACTCTATAGGCAAAGTCTTACTGGATACCAATTTCATTCATATATACGAATGAGTAGAACCAGGATCTATCAATGCAATCACAGAAGTATCATAAAGTGTAAATGTACCAGTTATAACATCAGGAGATGAAGCTTCCTCTCAAGCTCGGATAGCATACACTTTGGCAGGCGCTCTAACTTCAGATCTCACAACAGTCTCCCTCATCGATCTTTGACTATCACTAACATTTCTTACATTTCGGGCAGGTCTATTTCTCACTAGAGCATTATCGGATCTCGGATTCTGGGTAGTCTCTGGCTCAACAGATTCTAGGCAATCATGAATAAAATGATCAACGGTCCACATCTGAAACAAGCTCGATCATTCAATCTACAGCTTCTCGGATTTCTTTTACCACAATGTTTACATTCAGGTTTCTCGGATCGAACATTTCCAACACTCGCCATTGAAGTTGTCGGAGCTTTAGAACTCGAATGTCATCTAACTCAATCTCTACTAGAATATCCCACATAAGCTTACCCCTTTCTTTTCCATTTTCTTTGTAGTATTGCCAAGCTAGCTCGAGGATCGTAGAATGTCAGAGCTCGGATCACACTATCAACTATTCTTTTGGTATAGTAAAGTTGATTTATTTTGAGTATGGCATGTATAGGAATTCGATAGTCTTGTGTCATGTCAATTGGAAAGCCAAAGTATTGGCTATTAATGTTACCCACTCATTTTGTAAATGGCCATTAGGAATTGGCCAATACTTATCAAGTTTCTTATTTTTAATGATGATGAGTTTTATGAAGTGAAAGTTCATGAAACTGATGGAGTAAAATGTGGATTGTATGAATGATGATTTAGGGATTTTTCATAGTGTATTATTGCCATGTTATGTGTTGCTTGTGGTGGTATGTGTGTGTTTATGTTTCAGGGTGGCAATGGCTTGGAAAATAGCCTTCTAATTGTCTACACGGATAGACGCACGAGCGTGTGTCTAGGTCGTGCGTGACACACGGTCAGCCCCATGGGTGTGTTGATAGGTCGTGTGTCCCCTGTATCAAATTACGAGAATTAGACTCTTCACACGGGCCCGCACACGGGCGTGTGACTAGGCCGTGTGCCCTTAAGAGTTTGCTGACATCATAAACAAAATGCTAAGGTTTTCACACACGGGTGAGGACACGGACGTGTCTAGGCCGTATGAGGGACACAGACGTGTATCTGGTCGTGTGAAAACCCCTGTACGCTAGAAATGAAAAATAAATTCCACACGAGCTAGGAACATGGGCGTGTGTGACCACACGGCCTGCCCATACGGGCGTGTTCCATTTCACACGGAAGTGTGGCCCTATTTAGGCAAAATATTTCTAAGAGCGCAAAAGTTTTCGATTTAATTCTGAAACCTTATGTATGTATGTTTAGGGCCTCGTAGGCCCATTATAAGGATGTTATATATATGAATGAGAATTTTTAAGTTGAAATGGACTTTTTATAGCCCAATGTTGTATGTTTAAGCAAGTTAAGTTCGGTAATACCTCGTATCTAGTTCCAGCATCGAACACGAGTAAGGGGTGTTACAATAGAGACATAGATGTGATTGACTGGACTGACAGTACATCAAACAGGACCCAAGCAAAATAGATCGTGAATCCATTTATGGATTTATTCACTTGTGACATTCAAAGTGTGGCATGCCTAATCATGAGTGGATGGCGGACTATGTATGCATGAATCATACATTTTGATGTAAGTAAAAGCCTGAGTTCAAAGAGATAAGGAACTGAAAGTCGGTGCATTGGGTGTACGACTTCTATACTATGGAGAATCATTCACAATAGTGGAATTCATAGCCCAAAAAGGTAAATGATATCCTTTCATTTGCATGACATGATTGGTGAAAAGTAAACATGGCCATGGGTTATCCATCTTTGTGATGGATAACTTGATCACTAGTTGATAGTGATTGACTTTTAATGAAGGAAGATGTAAAGGTTACCATGAGATAGAAAAGGATTATATTAGAAGAACGGTTATTATACCAAAGAGATCAAGGATATCCTATAAGGGTAACATACTTATAACAAGGTTATTCGACGAGAATTAAGTAGTTGCTTTCATAATAGTATGTCGTTGGGGAGAGATCAGTCACATTACTATAATGGAATGACTTCGTGACTAAATGAGTTTACAATTAATAGGTAAAAATTAGAAACTTAATTATAAATCATTTGAGCCTCAACTATATATGTCCAATCGGTCCTTCAGCTAGCTCGTTGAAACCATAAATGAATTGTGTACTTGAATAGAAATGAACAGAATGAATAGAAAAAGAGAAATGGGAAAATGCAGGAATAATTATGGTTTTCTCCAAATGGAGAAATGAAACTGTAATAGGCCAATTTAGCCCGGGCCGGAATTTCAAACAAATAAAAGGCCCAAACCAATAGCCTAAACATAAATCAGGTATATAGAAAATAATAAACAAAACCAAAAATAAATTACAAACCCAAACCCAAACCCAAAAATCACAAAGAGCCTAAAATATAAAAAAAAAAAACTAAAGGCCCAACTGCCCAACAACCTAAACTCATTTTCTGTAAAACTAAAAACCCTAGCCACCTTTTTGCCGCACTACTCCCCGACATGTTAACAGACATGGTGCCCGAAAACTTCCCCCTTGCACCAAAACGGCAAAGGGCACATTTTCTCTCCCCTCCGTTGACTCTAGGGCCACCAGCAAAAAAGGAAAACATAAAAGCAGCATAAAGAACACGCAAGAACAATAGCAATAAAAAAAAGAAAAAGGAAAATAATATTGTAAAATCAACTATAAAAGCCCAAGATGTATTTTGACAAAAAAAAAAAGAAAAAAGAGCAAAAAAAAGAAATTGGATTCAAACTTGAAACAAAGAAAAAGAAGTTGATTTATTTCTTTATTTTTAGATTCGAAAGCAAAAAAAAACAAATACAAAATTGTTTACCTGCCTTTCCTTTCATGTCGTCGTTGAGAGGCTTTCTTGATCCCAAAAGCCATCGAACCCATTAGGGTCTCGCCTGGGCTTCGGTGAAAAAGAACGCGAAGGTTGCGCAACCAAGAGAAAGGAAAACTGATTTTTTTTGGTCATTTTTTTCATTTTTAAAAGCATTTGCCTTCGGATTTGGGTTTAGGGAGTCGAAAGGCCAAAAAAGGGGTTATTTTAGTGTTTTTCAGCCACCGAGAACGGCGGAGCCCGTCGTCGACAACTGATGGCCGCCGCAAGGACTCACCGGACCTCAGCGCCAGAAGGGGAAAGGTTTTTTTGAGGAAAAAAGAGGGTTTCTATTTTTTTTAAATGAAGGCAGAAATGAAACCTTTGAAAATTTTTTGGATTAAATAGGTGTATGAAACGGCATCGTTTTGAGCCATTGCTCATAGGCGCCAAAACGGTGTCGTTTTGGTCTTTGAACCGAGATCCGACCCAAGACCCCCAAGACCCGCGTGTTTTTAGACTAAGGGTCTATTTACCCTTTTAGTCCTTCCGCTTTTGGACTCTTTTTCAATCTGGTCTTTATTTTAGCTTTTTTTCTTTTTTAAATTTACCCATTTTATTTTGTTATTTTTTTATTTTCATCCTTTGACTATTTAGTCTCCAAGGAACGCTGCGTTTAAGGGACAAAGGGATTATTGCCTAATTGATCCCTATCTTTCCTTCAGCATATGATTTTAATCCCTTACCTTATTTTATTGTTTAATTTGTTTATTTTACTATGATTTTTACTTTAAATTTTATTTAGATCCTGATTTAGTCCTTTACTTTCGATCTTTTATATTTTATTTTCCTTTGTATTTATTTATTTATTTATTTATTTATACATTTATCTTTTTATTTTATTTTTTTTGTGTTTTTCCTTTTTTTTCTCACTATTATTATTTTTATTTATTTATGTATTTTATTACAAATTGCACCCTTAATTTCATTTACATTTTAATTTGGTCATTTATTTTCAATATTTTATAAACTATTTTCCTCTATATTTATTTATTTAGTTATTTATTTATTTATTTATTTCCTTGTCCTTATTATATTAAAATTGGTATTGTCTTCTTTTTTTTATGTGCATATTTTGTTACTATTATTATTATTATTATCATTGTTATTATTTATTTTATTTTTTATTTTTTTCCATTGATTGTTCATATTAGTATTGAAGTAGTATATATTATGTGATTATCACCGCCATTATATGTATTATGAATTGCTTTATTAGTATATTCATATTATTGTCATTTATTAGCGCGAAATTTTATCCGTATATCATCGTTCCATTTTCTACATTACCATCTTATCTTATTTCATTAAAATAACGTCATGAATCACGTTTAAACATATTTACCCATAGTTGTTTTTATACTATACCCCCAAATAAGATAAATACCCATCGTTTTAAATTTAACATATGTTATTATAAAAAAAAAAGGGGGGATTTAAAAAATAGGCAATATTTCATATTTGGAGATTCGAGGAGTCGTGCCCTAACTTATGGGGTTTTTGATTTTCTCATTGAATCTAAATGACCAAATATCCTTTTAAATTTAAAATACGTGAGATTTAATATAAAAAAATAAAAGGCAAACTTATTTTCAAGAATTCGAGAAGTTGTGTCCTAACTTACAGGATACGACATTTTATTACCTCGAGATAAGAAAGCCTTTTACATACGTTTTGATCTATTTAAGGGATTTTACTAAAAAAATATATGCATTAATACAAAAAGGGATCGTATTTTAAATTCTTTTCGAGTTTTCAACTTTTGACATTAAGACATTAATTAATCAATTAGGTACCAATTTTGGGAATTACGAGGGTGCTAATCCTTCCTCGTACGTAACCGACTCCCGAACCTGTTTCCTGAATTTCGTAGACCAAAATCGTTGTTTTAGTAAATCAAGCCATTTATTAAAAACGATCAATTTACGAGGTGATCCGATCACACCTCATGAAAAAGGATTGGTGGTGACTCCCATTTTTGATTTTTTAAATAAAAAGCCGGCTTTCAAAAAATTAGTTTCGACAGGAACCATTTGAAAATGAATGTAGGTTTCGGAAAAAGGAAATGAAAATGATCCGTTTTCAATCCTATATGGATTACTTAAAAATTATCGGAAGAATGAGTTTATGTTTTGGACTGTTTTGAAGTCCAAAAATGAAAATAAACCACTCAATCATTGTGAACATATTGAATTGTGAAATATTAAACATATTTTCTTGAAATTTTACTAGGGGCAAAATCGTTAAAATTTTACCAAGGGTAAAATCGTAAAAATTTTGCTAAAGGTAAACTAGGATGAGAAAATTGTTTTATATATAAATATTAAAGTTTTTTTGGGGAAATAGAAAAATTGAATTGGGTTAGATCACATTATGGAGTACTTGGTCAATAAGGCTCAGAAAGTACTCGTAATTGGACCCGATGTGAAAGAGGCCTAAAACCCCCTCATTGACACGAAGGGGGCAACAACCCTAGTAGAAATAGTAGGGCGTGTCGTCCACCCTCGTCCTATTCTAAGTAGGATATTTTTTTTTTCTATTTGAAATAAACCACTACAACTCAACAAGGGTTCTACCTTCTCTTCCTATAAATAGATGCCATCGCTAGAGCTATTAACACAACTTTAAAAGATTGTTATTTTACCGAAAAATAGAGAGAATTTATTCTTGATAATTACATATATTTTTTTAGAATAACAGTTCTACCTGTTTCTATTAGGAAGAGAGAATTTTCGTTTTCACCCAAAAAGGAGAGAAGACTCTTTCCAATTCTATATTTCGATTCAATTGGTTCGAGCCCGCACTCGAAGCAATTCGTGGTACGAGAATCACGAAGATGATTGTTTGGTTGAAAGCCAGGAACAACAAATGTCCACTAAGCCAAAAACACAAGTACGAATTTGGTTAAGGTTTATTGTTATAAATATCACAAACTAGGTTAGTTTTACAATTTTTAATTTTTCGCTGTACAAGAAAACTGTTTTCAAACTAGGAGTTTTCTAACACCTATAACCTTCTGTTCTACTACACTAATTTTTTGTTTTCCTCATCCAAATTCTTATGTACTTCACGAGCCTTTTCTAACGCCCCCATGGTAGAATGATAGGCATTTTCAGTTTTTATCTTTTTAACTTCCTCTTCACCAATGCTCTCAGCGAGCCCCACACTGACCATACCAGCTTCAGCCAAGGCTACTTGAACAGACAGTATAAGCTCCTTCAAAGAAGGTTTCCTCACACAGCTTGTAACACCCTAGACCCGATCCGATTGATCGGATCTGGATCTTGGGTGTTACCACACTAATACAGACAAAAACTTAATCTACTTATTCAAATTACAATCAATTACAACTTACTAAGTTACAAAATTTCTAACTAAAATACATGAGTATACTTGCAATAAGTAAATACAACTACAACACGTGGTAATTAAATTACAATTGTATCTTGTAACACCCCTAACCCGTAACCATCGTCGGTCTAGGGTTAAAAGGTATTGTAAGACCCCTTACCCGAATCTTGTACCAGAATCGGGCACGAGGCATTACCGAACTCGACTCACTTGGTCATATAACTCTGGGTTAGCGAATTCAATTCCAAATTCAATCATTTTCAATCTTGCATCTAATTTCTTTATAATGGGCCTATAGGGTCCTGTACTAATCACCGGAAAATATCAGACATAAATCAAAAATTTTGACACGTTTAGAAAAATGTCACCTAAACAGGGGTCGCACGCCCGTGGACTAGATGACACGCCCGTGTATCATCTCACACGCCCGTGTACAACGCCCATGGCCGACACTGACTTGGGCCGCACGACCTGGACACAAGCCCATATGGCTAGACCGTGGTCGCCTCTGATCATTTCCCTACGGCCTGGGCATGCCCGTGTGCTTCAACCGTGTGACAATTCAAATTTCAAGTTTCAAGATGCAGACTTCACACGGCCTGGGCACATGCCCACGGCTTGACCGTGTGTCACACACGGCCTAGACACACGTCCGTGTGCCTACCCATGTGGACAAGAACAAGGCTGTTTGCCAAGCTCTTTGCACCCCTATAGCTTACACTACATGAACCCATTCAACATACTAATAAACATCTCATAATTTCATTATGAACTCCCATAGATAATTTTTGTAATCTCATAAATAATAAGGTGAGCCATCAACCATGGCAATATACAAAATAGTTATCTTAACAAGGGCCAATACATTTTGGCCAATATGACAAAATAATCTAACTAGTCTAGCCCCTATACATGCCATGTACAAAATCATTAAAACTAGGTATACCGAGGTGAGCTGATAGTGTGGGCGATCTTCTGAATATCTTCGTATCTCGGCTTGGCTCTCAAACTCTATAAAACAAGGGAAAAAGAGAAGGGGGAGTAAGATTTAAGCTTAGTAAGTTTACATGTAAACAATATAACCTTACAACATGTATTAAACAATTACATAGCATTACATTCTAAGCAAGAAACAATCTACAATCATGATCATGCTTACTCATTTTCTCCATTCCCACATTCCAACCATATCACAAGCTTAATGCATACATTTATTAACAGGTTCCCCTGCACTTAGCATCACAAAGTCAAATAATACAACACATCACTATCTCTAATTCCATTACTCATAGTCAAATTACTCGGTGGTTTTGCACTTAGCCCACCAACAGTCTTTATTAGGGTGGTATCGCACATAGGCCACCAAAAAGATTAGTTATGGTGTTATCGCACATAGCCAACCAAAAAGATTAGTTACGGTGATATCGCACATAGCCCACCAAAAAGATTAGTTACGGTGGTATCGCACATAGCCCATCGTAATTAAGCAACAAGGTGGTATCGCACTTAGCCCACCAACAAGTGTCGTCATTACACATTTATATGACTATTTCATCATTCACACAATAATTATTCAATGACTACCACATTCAATCCACTTGAATCACACATGTTCTCAATCATGCCATACAATAATTAGCAACATAATGTTTACACAAATATGCATTGTTTACACATTAACTTACCTCGGTGCAAAAAGTGTTAACTAACGATTTAATCCGTCACATTGCCTTTTCCACGGTCAAGGTTGATTCCACGCTCTTCTTGATCTATAACAATGAAATTCAATTCGTTTAGATCATTCTATGATCATAATACATCAAAATCTATGCTTGGGCAAAAATGACCATTTTGCCCTTATACTATGGCAAAATTACGATTTTGCCCTAGGCTCGTAATTTATTTTTCAACACATTTTCTCAATAAACAAGTCTATCTAAACATTTATTTCTCTTACAACTACTCACCATTCTCACCATTTCATGCATTTTTGACACAAATTTATTCTTTGCATTTAAGTCCTATTTAGGTGTTTTCATGCAAACACCTTTCAGAAAAGTTGTTTCTCATCTCTCTAACATTCATTTTCTTTAATAAAAACTCAGATAACAACATAACTACTCTCATGGAAAGTCCTTAAACTTCCCACCATAATGCAATTTAGTCCCCTCATTAGCTAGCTTAAGCTTTGGGGGTTCCAAAAACACAAAAATCACCAAGAAAGACCTCTCAAATCACTTACTTGCTAGAGGATATCTTGGCTGAAAGTTTAAGCTTCAAAACCCCTATTCCTAGCTGAAATTTTCGGTGGAGGAAGAAGAGAATGAAAAAGATGATAGCTTCCTCTTTTCTTTATCTTATTTTATTCATTATAGCCACCTAATATCACCAAATTTGACCAAAATTAAATGCTCTTGTCTCCATAGCTTATATGGCTGGCCAACACACATCTAATGGCCTAATTTCACTTTAAGAACCTCTATTTTGATATCCTTTAACAATTAGACACCTCTAGCTTGAAATTTGAAACTTTCGCACTTTATGCGATTTAGTCCTTATTCGTAATTATGCAATCATTCGTTAAAATTAAGGTACCAAAATTCTCATGCATCCTTATAAACATGTCACGTCACATAAAATAATATCAAAATAATTTTTCTCAACCTCAGATTAGTGGTCTCGAAACCACTGTTCCGACTAGCCCCAAAACCAGGCCGTTACAGGTATTACTGGACAATTCGGAACTTTTACGAACATTTCAATCATATCTTAACAATTCATAATTAAAGAGTCCCTTAAATAGGTCTACGAGACCTTAAACATGCATTAAAAAGGGGTCAGGACTAAACCGAACAGTTACAAAAATTTCTGAAAATTAAACATTTTTCAAAGCTACAGAGGTCACACGCCCGTGTGGGGAGGCCGTGTGCCTCACACGACCTCATACACGCCCGTGTGTCTAAGCCATGGCAAAACAGGGCATACATACTGACTTATCCACACGGCCGAGGACACGCCAGTGTGCCTCACCCGTGGTCGACCTTGACTTGTATCACACGCCCGTGTGTCCAGCCCATGGTCGAAACTGACTTGTTTTGAAATGCAACCACGAGGGACATGGTCGAGCCACACGCCCGTGTGCTCAACCGTGTGGGAAAATATAGGCCATTAACATGGCCAATTTGCCACCACACTTTGGGTTATACCTACAAGCACAAATAAGCACCATTCCAAGGATCAAAAGTAACCAAAACATACCAAAATGACCATATTTATCTTATTTTCATCACAAGTATTCCTAAGCAAAATCCATCCACAAACTTACCAATTCATTTTGAAATCTTTTCATCTATAATATACCAACTTTGCATCACAAAGCATTGATCAAATATTACCATATGCACATCCATTTACAAGCCATATCACATAGCATATATATACAACTCAAAACATCAACCATTTCAACTAGACTATACATGCCATACTTAAATATATACACATTCAAAAGGTACCAAAATAGAGTTTGATAGTGTGGTGATGATCCTCGACGATCCCCGAGCCTTCCATAGCTTTAACGATCTATAAAACAATGCAAACACACACAGAGTAAGCTTTCAAAAGCTTAGTAAGCCATATACAAATAAACTTAACATATAAAACATTTATAACCATTTCAATTACAAGAACTTCAACATATCTCAATGGCATATACATATTTCTTATCAGCTTCATTTTAACAATCCATTTGCTTGACAAAAAACTCCATCTCTATGTACCTCATTAGATCATAGTACATTCATACATATATCACATTTAGTCTCAACAAGACTATGCACATATCTCACTTGAGCTAATTCATATTTACTCACCTTTCATACTCAAACATATTATTCATTTCCAACGTGCCTCAATCGATTACACATTTCACATAGTTTTTCGTTTCTCAAAACTGCCCATTGAACCATTCGAAATCAAATAGGATACACTGATACTCGTAATACTCGTACAATGCCAACGTCCCAGACGTGGTCTTACATGTAATCAAATATCGATGCCACTGTCCCAGACAGGGTCTTACACGAATCAAATACGATGCCAATGTCCTAGACATGGTCTTACACATAAATCTCAAATCGATGCCAACGTCCAGGACATGGTCTTACATGATATCAAATATCGAAATCCCTATGTCAAGACATATGAATCCTATCTATTCCTAAGGTTCATACGGGACTTTTAAGACCCTGACACATTGTCGATACTTTCTCGGTTTTCACATGTATATCTTCCAAAGCCATTCATCGCAATTAAATATTATATGAACATGAATAACTCAACTTAAACACATTTATTTGTATAGACTTACCTTGTATTCGGAATAAACAGACAGATTCGACTACTCGATCACTTTCGACTTTCCTCGGTCTAAATCCGTTTTCTTTGGTTCTTGATCTATACATATTCAAATTTAACTCATTTATTCACCAAATCATTCAATTCAATCCAAAAACACACATTTAGGGAAATTTACAAATTAGCCCTTACATTTTCATATTTTGACATTTAAGTCCCTATTTCACAAAATCACAAAATGCACATAATTCCCTTGTACCCATGCTTAGCTGAATTTTCATCATGATCATACAAGTCCATACATTTCATTTGTTTCACATTTTAGTCCCTCAAAATATTATTTTCTCAATTTAGTCCAAATTACTCAAATTCATCAAAAATCCCAAGACAAAACATGTTAATCTAACACAAATATTCCATATTTCATCAACTAACATCACAAAGCTCAAACATTCATCAATGGCACATTTCAAATTCATCATCAAATTCCAAAATTAAGGCATGGGTTTCGTAGTACTCGAAGCAACGATTACAAAAACATTGAAATTATCAAAAACCGAAACCAAAACATACCTTAATTTTGCTTGGACATAGCCGAAACCTAGCTTTCTTTTTCCTTTCTTTTTTTCTTTGAAATTAGACACCAAAGATGAAAATATTCCAACCATTTTCTTATTTGTTTTATTATAATTCATATTAATTGTCTAATACCACTTTTACCCTTAATGAAATATTAATAGAAAAACATTTAAACTATGGGCATAATTGCCCACTAACTTAATAATGGCTAAATTTCATCTTAAGGACTCATCAATTAATAAACCATAGCAAATTAATACTTGCCCAAATAGATAGTCACTTTTTCATTTTACGCGATTTAGCCCTTTTCTCAAATTAAGCACACAAACAATAAAAATAACCCACGAAACTGTAACGCCCCGAATTTTGGGCCTAGATGAATCGGGCTTTGGGCTTTGGGCTTTGGGTCTCATAAATTTTTTTCAAGCAATAAAATGATAAATGACATGTTGGCTTTAAGGGTTTAATAAACTTGAAGTGTCTAAGGGTGTTGGAGAAGTTTTGGGTTCAAACTTAGAGAAGAAGGAATTTTTAGTTAATTATTAAAGGAACCAGGGCAGTGAGTAGTTAGGCTTTTAAATAAAAATAAGGAAAAATGGCATCAAAGGGCCTTGTGGTGGAGTGGCTAAGTGATGCCACTTAGGGTATAGGAAGGTGGCGTTATGGGCTAGCAAGGAGATCCTAGGTTCGAATCCTAGCTTAGTATTTTTAAGAGTTTAATTTTGGCCTTCTAGAAGGTTGGAAGTGGTGTGATGATGGACTCTAAGGAGAGTGATCAGAAGAGAAAAGTTAGGAAGGGATTGAGGAGCTTATCGTGGAGAAAAATTAGGAGATGAGTTATGTGGAAGAGGTTGAGCCGAATTGGGAATTTGGGGATAGGAAATTTGGCTATAGGCTATAAATAGGTGTCGATTTTGGGGTTCTAGGCTAATGTCAAATTCTTTCTTTTTATTTTTCCGAAAACTACTTTTCTCTCCAAATACCTAAAACCCAAAATCCCTTATTCTTCCTCTTCTATTTTGCATCGATTTCTTCCCTTTCTTCTTATCAAACTCATTTCTTTCCTTTGCTTCTAGTCTATTTCTTTTATGCCGAATATTCTTGGTCCCTAAAGTCCAGTATTCCTCTTTGCCGAATCCCTTGTGTGCCACCAATTTTCTTCCACAATTTGATCAAAGCAATCCTTTTTTATTCGGTTACTTAACCGAATATTCATGACTACAAAAGCCGCAAACCTTTGCTCTTGGAGCCGATTTCTTCATCACCCCAAACCTTGTGCCAAATATTCTAATGATCGAATCTCTATTGTGCTGTCATCATTCCTTTGGTTTTTGGTGGATCGAATCTGGGAAAAAACAGAATCAAGCTTGGATATACAAGTCTCTTCCGAAAAGCTATCCATACGTTTCGGCTTTTGGATAAGTGTTCTTGATTTTGGGATAAGTTGGCCGAATAGTCTATAGTAAGGGAAAGAGTGACTTAAGTGGATACAATCACCTATTATTTTGTCTTTAAGGATTAAGATTGATGCAGATCTAGGGGATATTCGTGAGTAATAGCTAAGAAAGGGCTATTAGGACTGGTGGCACACGGTAAGGTTATGGTAAGGCTTCGGGTTTTGGTAAATATTGTGGTTAAGTGTGTGATTGATTGGAGGTTGGTATTGGTTGTAGGTTCAAGGCTGAGGATAGTGTAACACATCTCGTTTACCAAGTGTGTACATACACTTCACACACGACAAATCAACAAAAGTCAAAATACTGAAAAATCAGAATGCCGAAAAGTCGAAAGGTTGGCGTCGTCAACCACACGAGCGTGCGAACATTCATGTGGGAACACCGATACGATTACCGGGACCAAGAAAGCGATCTCATGGTCTTGGGCCACTATTTGGCCAACCAGACCAGAAGGGGCTAAATGGGCTTGCCGAGCTCGTGGGCCCAAATCAACAAGAGTTGATATGTGAAATTGAATGATGGATTGATATGTATAGTTGTATGATTTGATTATGATCGGGCCTAATGGGCTACATATACATGATTGGGCTTAACATGATTGGGCTTAGTAGGCCTTATGGGATTTTAGAAATGCATGCTAGGGTTTTAATGGACTCTAGGCTTAGTTCTGATGAATTCTTAAATAGCATAAAACTTAACTTAATAATCAATCATGTCTGTGGACAAGTCGCTAGGGTAGAGTGTGGCAATGGACATATGCATGTCTAGGATTGGATTTAGGGAGAGCTTGGTATTTAAGCGGTCTTAATGACCCACCTCCTCTTCTCTGGAATCCTACCTGGTGCGTAGTGTCTGTTCACTTTAGTCGCGAGGACTTGTTGACGGGCCAAGGTTCGTAATTAAGACCCATACTATTAAGAATTACTGAAATACCCCTTTAGGGTAGAATTATCGAAATACCCTTGATTTGTGAAATGACTAAAATACCCCTATGTGTTGAATGTAAGATTTATGGATGTTACATGTACATTTGCTGCATTCATATGATATTCTGTTTAGGTTGCATATGGGGTGGGAATTATGGAACAGAGGAAATATATGAGGATCGCATGGTTGCTTGACGACCGTAGATCCATCGATGGCTTTTTAAGCCTATTATATGATAAGCAGCTTTGCTGCAACGTTGGTAGTACCGCAACCAGGCTACCCTTCATGTGTATCGGATGGGTGGGTCGATTTAGAAATCCCCACAGAAATGTTTCGGTTGGACGGAGATGATGTGTACAAGATGGATTATTTGGGGAGGGTTTGCATTGCATTACATATATGATGTTATTATGTTAATAATATGATATGTATGCTATTTGTTTGACGAGGGTCGTACACACTGAGTTTTCGAAAACTCACTCCCTCTTTTATTTTTCTCAGGTGACCCTCAGTAGGCGGTTCGACGAATGGAGGGACTCAGAGGTGGCCAACTAGCAAGATGATTGGACTTGTTTTTCTTAATATCTAAATTATGGATTTTAAGTTATATATTTTAAGTTATTTTATTTTGGTTTGTAATAAGGCTTTCCCTCTAGTTATTATGTCATTACTTCCACTATGCATTGAAATTTTGAAACAGGACCTGGATTTATTTCTTTTAAGTGAATTTCAAGTTTTTGAAAATAATTGTGTTTTAAGATCGAGCTTCCGCTGTCAAAGGAAATTTTTACATAGTAACAAGGAAACGGTTCTTGGCTACACCTCGTTTTGAAAGCAAATTGGATTTTACCTACTTTTCTCTAGAAGGGTTTTCAATGAAAACAAGGTTTTCGCTAAAACACTTCAATGTGACACGCCGGATTCGGGCCTAACTTCTAGGCCGGGTTTAGGGGTGTTACAGAAACTTTCACACATGTTTAATCACAAACTGCAAACATAGAAAATAATATTAAAATATTTTTTTCTAACTCGGATCTGTGGTCTTGGAACCACTATTCTGGCTAGGGTCTAAACCAGACTGTTACATATCTACATTGAAATCCTAATCCATTGCAGACACTATAAAGTATGGACTTATAATAAACAAATCAGACCGTGAACACACTGCCAACTTGCTCTGTATGCATAATAACCCAATACGCCATTTCTTGGTGTGGTCTTGGTATCGTCCCTCTTGGCACAGACCCACATCAACCCGCCTTAACATAACATACACGAATAAGTTCATAAGAACTTAATGAGGAAAACATCATTTACCTGAGTCATAATTACATATAGCATCTGATAATTTAGATTAACAATCCCTTTGTTCTCAACCTTCAACTTTTTCTCTAGCGAATACTTCCTCATGTTCTACTCTTTTATACTCGTCTGTTACTATACCTTCCTTTGAAACTATTTCTTTTATTCAATGTGTTCGATACATCACTTACATCCTTCAAACTTTGAGCCATCACCTTATCACAAATCAAGAAGGAACACATAAACAGAGGCGAATCTTGGGGGGCTGGTAGGGGCCCTGGCCCCCCTAAAATGCAAAATTGTTATTTAGGCCATTAAATTTTTTTTAAAATTTTAAATTAGTAAAGGTAAAATTGCACTTTGGCCCCCCTAAAATTATAAAAATTTGATTTAATCCTTTAAAAAATTATAAAGTTATAGACTATAAAAAATTAAAATTTCATTCGCCTCCCCCTAAAAAATTGTTCTGGTTTCACCCCTGTACATACATAGATGATAGATTCTTTCTTCGAACATTCAATTTTACATCTTTATTCTCAATTGATCCATAGTATTAGGTAACACTTTATCGTATAATCAATAGATGACTTATGCCTTATTGATTGTCTTCTGATTACATTAAAAGGCCAGATTGAATACACCAACTAGTTTCCTTTAAAACTCATCAAAAAGGTCATCCTTTAAAGTTCTTCTCTGAGAACCTGATTAAGACACACCATAAGGGTAGTCCATCCATTGTACGCCACAAAGGCTATCCTTGTAGGGTTTGGCACAAAGACTTTTCATTCATGATTCGCCACAAAGGTTTTTCTTTTATGACATGTTTTCGATATGGATTTGCCTAAACTAACATTATGTGAGGTTTGCCCATCATCGTCCTGGGACATGTAGAGAACCCCATTGCATAATCACCGTCCTTTAGTTCATTTCGGAAGGTGTCATGGCCATGGTCTTTTCCTTCAGAGGTTCATATCAGTGTTCGTGTTTTTAATCCCGGCGGGCCCCTTTAGACTCTACCGCTATGAATAGACACAGAATCACTTGATAGACTCTTAATAGAACAAACTACATAGCTTGCATCCGAGACACACATACACAATCATACTTCCCATTACATTACTTGAACTCATCAAATCTATACCAGATATACATATCATCCTCAACAAACATATAATCATAGATATCTTTAAATAATCTCTTATGTAGTCTCAAACATATCAAACTATAACTTTTACGATCTCAACATCACCTTTTTAACTAGTTTTCAGTAGATCCTCTAGTATGAACAATACACATATAAGATTTAGTATAAAGACTCACCTGACAACCATAGATAGCAGCTTGAACTCTAGATCCAACAAGAAACTGCAGTAACCACTGCTAATAAAACAAAAGAACACCATTAAAACTCATTCGTAACCTTTGCTATCATCTCAAACCCAGATAACCCTCATATAAAGCTTTACTTATTTATTTTACTATTCATGTACTTATTCAGGCTTAATCTTTCATAGCTTTAATATGCAGAGTCACAATACTTACCCTTACATGGAGTAGTCACTAACAAAGATCCATATTTACAACTCTAGCTTAAAGGAGAAAGAAATACATTTGGTTCCTCCAGCTTCAAATAACGATACTTTAGAAGAATATCCACATTTTTAACCTAAGTCCTTATTGGAACTTGACACATGTCACAAATTTTTGAACTACCTTTATAAATGGTTTGCAGTTATGAAAATCCAATATTTTATATGTATTTGGTTCATCCCTTCGTTTCATTCCTAACTTCCTCGTTAGAACGTGGCTGGCACAATAATCCAACTAACTTGGCGTACAATACCTTCAACGATAACCCCAATTTACCCAAGCGTCCTCAATACTCTCACCAATCTATTCTTCAATACAACTTAACACATTTTGAGATCAATCCTTACAATATATTCTAACATCTGCTATGTGCCTGACCTATACGGCAATAAAACAATTGGGCAAATAGAACTACGTCTCACAAATTACTTTCAAACTACTCGCCAAAACTTAAAACTTGCCAAAACTAGGTGTTACACAGTTGCACGATGCAAATGGAAAAACATGTTTTTTTGCTTCTTTAGGCATTGAATCTTTCCATTGTTTGCTTACTTTAGTGGGACAATAAGGAAACTTCTACATTCTCAAGTGCTCGTACCACGAAAATAATGTTTGTGTCTCGTCACCAGAAGACATAAACTTCATGAAACCCCCCAAAAGGGTCATGATCAACAATCATCCCAAATATGCCTTCAGTTGATAGTTTACCCAAGGTGGAGACACAGGAGGGGAAGGAACTGTAGGAGGAACTATAGTAGTGGTTGCCACATCACCTGATGTTACAGCGCGATCTTTCCCTTTCTTTCGGCGAAGTTCCCTTGATGGACTACCCTCATCTTCACTACTTAATATAATGTTAGCAGCTCCAACAGTAGTCTTCTGATTCTTTCTACTACTCGCACTCCCTTCCCCAATAAAAGTACCAGATGGACCACCTCGTACATTTTGCATAAAGGATCGCACGTCTATGTACTATCTATCTCTCTGGATAAACTTGGGGATTCTTCTAAATTCTCTTCAACAACGAGAATTGTGTTTGCATCACCAAAAAGTCTATTATCAGCACCAACAGTTACCATGAGGGTCTACACCACCTTCTTGATCCCCTACAGGTTTAGAGGACCACAAACAAGGCTTTAATTTACAAAAGGTATAAGAATAATTTTTAGGCTCTTTCTTCTTTCCTAAGAGAATAAGCTCTAACTCATCACTAGCTCTATGTGGCCACGTGAACTACGTGTGCAAAACAGTCACGGTGTATACACCATTGCTATCATCAATTGGCCGCCATCCACTAGGGCTCAAATTTACGAAACGGTACTGAAACACGTTTCTAACTATTAACACTTCCTCTAATTCTATTACGCGACCTCGATGAAGCCTATAATATTGAGTCCACCTTACTTTAGATATAATATCTCATTTTTGCAGGCAAATGTTCTTACTAGGTATGGACCATTCAGTTGAAAAATCAAAACCAGTTCCAAACTTGTATTTGACTCGTATATATTTACAGTGGTTTAGGCAAAGATTCAAGGACCAATTAGAGATAATCGATTTCACTCCTTCGCGAGGAGAAAAGTAAAACAAGCCCACCGAACCTCCTCAATTGCATGCTTTGAGTTGAAACAGATTCTGGAAAACAACGATCAACAAAATCTCCTCTTAGCGACTACATTCAAGGAAATAGGATACTGCAACCCACCACGAAAAACTAGATAGCTACCCTAGAGCTATCTTGTACTCATCGAGAAGATGGCAGAAGAAGGGGTGGAGTGGTAGATGAAAACCTGCTTCTAGCACGTACATACTTCCATCAGTGGTGTCACTTAATTGGTTCGAACCCTTAGTGATTGAGAAGTCGTAGGCAAATTTTGGTATTTGAATTCCCCGAGCAGCCAAAGGATAACTCATTTCTTCCTCTTTGGTGGTACAAACATAAGACTTCGCCTCCATTGAAGCATTTACCTTACGGTGTTGATGAATGTGTTGAATAACACGGTCACTTCCTTTCGCCCTAACCATTGTGCCGAATAAACTCAAAAAAAATCCACAAAAAAAATTGGGAAATTTTAAGAAAATTGCCTTTAAAAAATTATTATTCTCCCTAGCAGTAGCTCTTTCTCAAAAATTTCAAATTCAAATGGTTTGATTCTTAGGGTTAGGGTAACCTCTTTTTAAAAGAATTTTACACTTTAACGACTTGTGTATCCAAGAATGAAGGCACAATTAGCTGTATACAGTTGTACCACTCCTCAACACGTGGTTAAGCGTATGTGACAATCTAAAGCAAAAGGTGTACACGATAAGCTTTTCTCTCAAGAATCTATCACCTCGCAAAGTCAAGTTCTCAAACTTCTTTGAACTAGGTGGGGGTCAAATTTTTATGGTACTAGCCATTACCGACCCGCTACTCGGGTACCCGATTGGGTCCTGGACCGTAATCTACAATGTTCACACTTTGAGTTCGCACGTAAGGTGTTTGCGTCCTTCTATGAGACCGCACGATATGGGTTCGCACCACCACGAAGGCGAACCCTCATCTAGAAAACATGTGTTAACTCTAGAATAAGGTACATGTTGGTATGCATGGGGACCTACCAACAACGTCCCATCCATAAACAGTAACCATATCATATAAATAAAGAATCTAACCCTTTTAAAAGACACACACTCAACAAAAAACAGTCTAGAAATTTCTAATCATATATACTGAACGTAGTCTTAGAAATTATAAAAAAGTGAAAATTTTAATCTCATGGATAGTGAAGAATTAGACGTTACTTTTATTTTCAATTGCAAACAACGGAAACAAATTTAATGTATAATGAAGATCTATAGAAATTAAATAAAAAAAAAAGATATACGTCACTAATTATCATTATATGATTTCTACATTGTTATAATATATACATGGTCTAGAATCTTAAGATTTTAAAATTTAATTTTTGTAATTTAAAATTAATGAAATCTCACTTTCAAACACAATATTCAAAATTATGAAAATGCAGTGTCTATAATATTTATATTTATATAATTAATTTTAAACGTAAAATATTTTATTGTTTAAATTAGATTCAAATTAGATCGGACTAACTCGAGACATAAAAATCATTGGCCGAACTTGGTTTAAGTCAAGCCATCCTGACTCATAGACAAATCTATTTATATTGTATGCTATAATTTAGTTAAATATTTAGTAAATTAAAATGTATGAGAAATAATATATTTAAAATATATATTATAAAATTAAAATACTATTGTTATTGAACAAAACTAACTTCATAAACTTAAATATTCCACAAGTTTGTTTGATTAGTCCTAACTTCATAAACTTAAATATTCCACAAGTTTGTTTGATTAGTTCTATGGTAATTAGATTTAGTGTAATTATTTGTAATTATTCATGTAATTATTTTAATTATCACATTTTCTCTAAAAGTTGGAGAGGGTAATTAAAGTGCTCCAATTACACTTAATCCAATGAGATACACAAATTACAATGATTACTAAATATATCGAAAATGTGTAATTACAAATTATTACTCTCAAATTCAATTACTAAGTGTTTTCCAAATGTACCCTAAATTTAAATATATATTTTTATTATATTAAAATTAAATAAAAAATTAGGATATATAATGTTTGAATAATTACTAAATTATATTTTATATTCATATTGAATGACACTTTAATTGTAATTTAAACTATTTAAATTTATAGATAAGAAATATCTTATTATGTTAAATTAATTTTTTACTTAAACATAATAATATACTATTATAGTAAAATTTAAAAATCAAGTAGATAAAGTCTAATAAATATTGAATGAATATATTCATCTTGCAGTTTCAGTTATTTAATTTTATAAATAAGCAATATCTTTGCTAAAATTAATGGTAAAGGTAGACCAAAAAAACCATAAGAAAAATGTGAAAAAAGCATAAACAATATTTTTTTAATAGGTACAATTACTTTAATTACGATTTGAATTCTTTTATTAATAGAATATTTTATTTATACTATTATTTAATCTCCTAATTAAGTTGGTGTCACAAGTCAATTAGTCACCAACTCGATTGAGAAATTACAAGAATGTCCTTCCATAATTAAAATTAGTAATATTATTCAAAGGTATTTTAATCTTTTCATTTTAACAAAAATCACTAAAAAAACATATGATAGATTTTATTACTTAAAAATGCCAAAAATATTTCAAAATTAACATATTAGGTTGATTTTTGAAATTATTACAGGAATAGACCGATTTAGGGAAAATGCTTCCAGCTAGAAGCGTTTTTAGGTGAAATGCAAAAAAACACTTCCAAGTGGAAGCATTTTTCCCTGTGTTATATTAGTTTTAGGGTTTGTTTAAGGTTTTTTAGTGGTTTTGGTGTTAAGGTTTTAAAGTAGGGTTATGTTTATGGTACTTTTAGGGTTTTGGATTTTAAATTTTAAATTGATAAAATATTAAAATAATAGTAATTGTTATTATTGAATTCGATATTTAAATATTCATATTTACACTAATTGTATATTCGAATTTCATTTTGCAAATCGATTAAAAGTCGAAACTATGAGTACTCGGTTCTGATGCAAAACTAGTTTTAAAATTTTGTCTTTTTTTAATCTTAGTTTGATCCGATATTTCAATAAAATACTTATCCAGTGCATTATTTTTTACGAGATGGGTTTTGAAAATATATCCCAAAAATCTTGAGATATCTGAAATATGATGTGACATTCCTCAATTAGTTGGGGGTTGAAATTTGTATAGACAAAACTCTCCAAGCATGACGCATTGTCAACAGAAGTTCTGAAAGTGCGTCTAGCTGGAAACGCTTTTAGCTGAGTGGTACTGAAAGTGCTGCCAACTATACGCGCTTTCAGTATTTCTGCTGATAGTGCGTCTTGCTTGGAACGTTTTGTCTTTACAAATTTCAACCTCTCACTATTTGGGGAATTTTTTCAGAATCAAACAGGAAGTCATCCCTTGGGATATAAATGTAACATATTTCAGCCTTCGGTGGCATAAGCCATTTACGAGGAAATAAAATTTTAAGAAGTATAAAAGTTTGTAAGGAAGGCATAAGTTAGAGCAAACAATACTATTTGTATAAAAAGCATAAGCATTTATTTTTGTTGTTAATATTTATTTGAAGCATTATTTTTTTGCATAATGTTTTTTGTTTCGAACTTATCTCGACAGATAATTCGGTTCAAAATGAGTGGACGGATTAATGCTATTATTTATTTTGCTAGTGAGTTTTGTGACACCGAAAATGGTATGGTTTTTTTTGGAGAACACAGCGCGAATGGCCTTAAACCAGAACATACAGTTTCTAGAACTCCGAACAAGAATTAGGCAAAAAATTATCGAATCCAACTAGCTGAGAGTATCGTCTCTTAAGTATAGATTTTGTGCTTTGGTCTACCCCTTGAAATATGACACTTTCGATATCAAAGGTGCTAGAGGCTTGGAGGTGATGGTGCAGACGCATATTGATAGTGGATCACCGTTTCTTGAGTTATATGTGGAATTTTCAAGGCCAAATGAAGGCCTTTGGATGTCGACATATGTTCCTGCTTAAGAGGCCAGAATGGTTGAAAATGTCGATAGTCCAACGACACAGTTGTGTGGTTGGTTCACCACTTTGTTAAAAAGTTCTCATTATGATATCCTAGAATCATCGATGGGAAGACACTCATCTGTATCGGCCTTAGGTTTCAACCACGGTAGGCAGAACATTGAACAATCGGGTTTTTGTGGTAGAACAAAATACACGACCCCTACACGGCACTCAGTTAGTAAGTTAGACATGAACTTCGGTCAGTCAATGTTCAACGTTGGGAATACTTACTAGGGATTGGGAGCAACTTCCAACGATTGGCTATCGACAAGTGATTTTGGATGTTTCGACAACTACATAAGAAGGAATGATATACTTCCTACAACGCCCACCGGTGAGGGGACATCCAACACGGCAGATGTTGGTGGGTTTGAGAATGAAGATGGCAATGAATCTAATGTTGATCTAGTCCAGAAGCCCAGTGCCAATGGTTTAGAAATCGCATTATTTTCTAAATTGGAACCTACTTCAACTGAACCAAAAAATGGTGAATGGGGTGAAGGGGGTGAAGATGAAGATGAAGAAGATCCACGATTTATGACGTACTAGCCTCCAACCTCCAACCCACCTGCAAAATGTCGACCTAACGGCAAATGTGGGTTAGAGTTTTCAAAACTACCACACATGAGGACGGGCCATGCGAATTATTCATTGGATTCGGGTGATTTAGAAATAGGTGAGTTTTTCACCAAAGATGGTTTTGTCGTTGCAATAAAGAGATACAATATCAAGTACAGGGTTAACTTCCACGTGGTTAAATCTTGATCTAAGGAGTTCGACGCCAAGTGTGTAATGTGAGACTGTAGATGCGCATGGAAAATCGTGGCTTCTATTAAGAAAAAGATGGGATTGTGGACGATAAAAAAGTTTACCACTCCACATACGTGTGTTGCAACCGGTACTGTATCAATACCAGTATATATTACGACATAGTTGAACTACTAAATTTAAAGTACTCGTGGCGTTATAGGTATTTCACGGGATCATCTGAAGTTGAATTCAGATATTATCGCGGGCATAATACTACTGATGTGAAAACAGTTCGAGGATTATTGTGTCGCTTTTAATTGCAAATATTTGTAGCCAATTCGACTACACGGTTTTGTACCGTAAGGCGTGAACAGCAAAGCAGAAGACATTGGAGAAGATGCACAATGGATGGGATGTGTCATACAATGAGGTATGGCAATGGTGCCGGATGCTGGAGAGGTTCGTCCCAAGTTGCATAATTGATCTGAAAATAGGTCCCGCGTACCACAACGATTGCTTACTCCATGGATCCGAGTGTTCCACCATTTGTTTTGGACCTTCAAGCAATGTTCCCAAGCCATTGGTACAAATAGATGGTACCTTTATGTATGGTGTATATACCCATCAGATATTGTTGGTTGTGGCACAGGATGGAAATTGGAGAATCCTTCTAATTGCATTTGCAATAACGTCGGGGGAGTCAACAGACGATTGGGATTTCTTTCTGTCTAGATTGAGAAGGAATGTCTGCCCCCAACCCGATATATACTTCATCTCCTATAGGGGAACTGGAATACTATCCACAATTGAACAATAATGAAGCCTCTGAGACCACACACACCATCGATACTGTCTAAATCATGTTGTGTCCAACTACCACGAAAAATATCCCTCCACCGCTAATCGAGCACAAATGACCAACATGGGTATGTAATCACCACCAACCAATATTCTGTTATGTTTTTTATATTATTTTATATGTAATCGCCACTATCCACTTTTATCGACAGGTTACGAGCTCGTGAAAGATCGTTTCCATGAGATGTTAGAAATCTTACGATCAACTAACCAGGCGAGGTAGGGTACCTCTCTAACATACCTTTTGATAAGTGGACACAATCCTACAGCGGAAGTCTACAATATGGCCATATGATCTTAAACCTGGCGAAATGCATCAATTCTATTTTAAAGGGAACGCGTCATTTCCTGATAACCTCAGTTGTGAAAGAGACATACTTTCGTTTGGCTGAACTATTCCCAAAACAAATGGCTAGTTATGTTGGGCAATTGTAAGGAGGCCAAGTATGGAGCCCGAATATGGTGAAACAAAATAAGAAGGCTAGAACATGAGCGAATTGCATGCACTAAGTGTGTCGCTCGCACGAAGTCCTATGGGTTCAAGTAACGGAGTTCGCCATACCGTACTAAGGTATTTTCGGGGGAGTGTACCGTGTACACCTGAGACATTGGACTTACGACTATGGGATATTTGAAGCATTTCATTTTCCATGTGCTCATGCAATTGCAGCATGTAGCAATCAATGCTTAGATCCCATGAGCTTTATGGACGAAGTGTATAAATTAGAACACATGTACGTTTGGAGACATGTATTCCCACCAGTCCCATATGAACGTATGTGGCCGCCTGTTTTGAGCGTTTCATTTAAGTTGTTACCTGATAGGTCATTGCATCATAAACCAAAAGGTTGACTAACATCGACTCGAATACGCAACAACATGAATATTCGAGAGAGGTCAAACCAACCGAGGTTATACGGATAGTGTAGGAACTTAGACCATACAATGTCGTCATATTCACATTGAAAGGACGATGCAAACTAGAAAATAAATATCAATTCCATTGTAATTTGTAAACGTATGGTTCCGTGAAATGATAACAAATATGAGCTTTTATTTTGTGAAATGATAACAAATTACAACTTTAATTTGTTAAATGATAATAAATACTAACTTGGTATAATAGTGGCATATTCTTTTAAAAACATAATAATAAAAATCATTATTACAATTAAGCATTCGATACAATGATAAATTTAATTAGTTCAAAAGTCGGTCAGAACTTGTGCCACATCGGAGTGGTCGACAGTTGCGCGTTGGATTCCTTCTTGGTTCAGCCTCCGGTTGGGGTTGGGGTTGGGATTGTGGTCTCGATAGCTCCTTTTCTTCGCCTTTGGTCAATTGCAATTCGTACATCCTCCAATCTAGGAATAGGTCGTTGGGAAGATGACCCACCTTGGTAGAACAAAGATCCCGGAGGTGTTTGTGTCACAAACGACGAATGAGCATAACTATGTTGAGTCCCATACACCGATGGGATACTGAGTGGACTCTCCGTCAGTGCCTAAAACATAAACAGTCTATACGTCATCGTCAGCATCATTTTCATCGGAAAAGTAGATGGCATGGGCGTGTAATACATCAGAGACGAATGTCCAAAAGTCAACCTGGCATAGGACTAGAAGAAGAAAATATGG
The DNA here is from genome assembly GCA_005393395.2 of Gossypium australe. NCBI lineage: Eukaryota > Viridiplantae > Streptophyta > Magnoliopsida > Malvales > Malvaceae > Gossypium > Gossypium australe. Next base: position 52,374,634 of record CM016614.1, read on the forward strand.
TGCAATATATGGAGCTTGTGTTAAGATGATAGGGTTAGAATACGCACCAGAATAAGACAGTACATACTGACCGGTGGGTGGTGTAGGTATTGGTGCCGCGGCAATTAGTGTCAGTTCTTGCATGAGTGTTGATGATGGACCAGCCTCAACAGTCCTTGGATTTAATGGGACCCGTCGTGGCCTACTATTATGTGGATGACGACTCTTCGCCTCTTCCCTGTACAAATATGGTTTGCCATGGATCCTAAACCATGGTATGTACTCCAAATCACATGCTAACTCCGGAACGATAATAGGTTCACAAGTAGGTAAGATATCATACCGATTATTCCACATTGATATGTTGAGAGTGGAATATCGGCTATTTCTCATCCGTCCGGCCCCGCAAGTCAATAGGATGTAGATATTAAAGTCTTGAGGTGCCACAGGAATTGATTATTGGAATCTGAATTGCTACAACACTTTATCAGTCTCGTGTATCTCGACGATAGCGTCAACTACCAATAGGACCTTTGCGTGCCAGGTGTTCGGATTCACAAAGAATTCCTCAGGTATGACTTCTCGAATTGCTAGATACCCATGTGGTGTTCATTCAAACTATATTAACGTGATAAGAACATTAGTTATATATACTATGAAATCGACTATTATATAGTCCAAATTTAAATAAATAGATACCTCCTCTTCCGATCGTAGGTCTAATAGAAGCTGTATATCTTGTAGCTCAATAGGTAATCCCACGTGACTTAGCCAATGGTTCCACCTATTTAAATAACTTGCTAGCATAATAATTTAAATTTAAATCAATTTTATTATGGTAATATCTAATGAATTTTACCTTGTTACAAGTGGGAATGTATACATTTAGTTCACTTGAAGATGAAAAAATGGCAATCGATACCGTGCCCATGATTACAGTAACAAAATGTAACCACCAATTTTAATTTTTTGTAGTTGCGTCACCCGACACATCTCCCGGTCTAATGTCGCAAACACAGCAGACCCTCAATTGAGTTCGCTCACTCCTATAAAGTCTATGAGTTTTAGCAGCCACCTTAGATGGACAAGTGTTCGTGACTTGTCCAGCATTAAGATACCCTCGATGATCTAAAGGATGTACGCCCGAGCGTGTCATTCTCTTTTGACTTCAATCGAATCCTCATCCAGGCCCAACGAAATTTTTTCATAATCAACTCATTTCGATCCGACCTTCATAAATCGTCTTCGGAACCAAACCCAAAAGTTTACCACATACGCCTCCCCAATCAACATAGTGAACAGACTCGGTGGCTACCAACCCATCCACCAGTAACCCTAACTGTAAATGCACATCCTCTAAAATGATAGTACACTCGAAGCATGAAAGATGGAATGTATGTCTCTTGAGTCTCCACCTCTCCACCAACGCGCTTACAAGTTTCGAGTCCAACTTACACCTCCGACCTACAAGGGTCACATGCCAAAAATAGGCTTCCCTCAAGTACGGTTCGATCAACAATGATGGAGGAGTGAGTAGATTACGAATATAGCATTGTAAAATTCGATCTTCCGCCTATTTACGCAAAAAATTATAAAATATTAAGTTAAAATATAACAGTGAAATAAAAAAATGAAACAAAGTTGAAATTTATTAAAAAATTATTCTTACCATTTGCAATTGATTAACGAAAATGTGTGTGTCTTCATAATGGATTAGAGAACGAGCCATTGCTAATTATAGAACACGAATTAATTTTTAATAAAAATTATTTTCAGAAAATATTAATAAATATTCTAATAAAAATATAATCTAGATAGAAATAGAATTTAAGTAATAAAATTAAGAAAGAATTTTAATAGTGGTTTGAGAATTTAGAGAGATTTTTTTGAGAATATTGTGAGAAATGAGTAAGGGTGGGGGTTTTATAGGTTTTTTTTACCGTTGGGAGGGCAACGGCTATTTTAATTAGCCGTTGGGAGGAACGCGTCCAACTGGAAGTGTTTTACTGGTAACACGCGGAAAGCACTTCCGGCTGGAAGCGTTTTTCTACATTTCACCTGAAGACGCTTCCAACTGGAAGGGTTTTCCCTAAATCAGCCTATTCCCGTAATTTTTCCAAAAATCGGCCTAATCTAGTAATTTTGAAATATTTTCAGCATTTTTGAGCAATAAAGTTCATATGATAGAATTTAAACCTGCACCGATCGCATTAGTAAAACCTTTAATTTACCATTAACTAAAGCTTTATTTTGAGATATTTTATACATTTTAATTTTATTATGCACACACTATTACCTCCATCAAATTTTTTTAGTATGTTTATTTTATGTATTTATGTGTTTAACTTTTGTTTTACTCATAATTTAATCTGAATTTTTTTATTTTAATATTGTACACATCTCATGTGCTATTATGATTTATTAGTTTCAAACCATATGTTTCATTATTTATTGTATGTTATTCTTAAATATACGTTTATGTTCTAAATTTGTGGTTTCTATATGCATACACGTGTGATAGGATTTTTAGTATATTTTAAATAACTTTATAACGGTTACTTGCATTAATTACTTATAAGAAAAAATAATTTTTCAAATAATAAAAATAATTAAATGCATATATTCAAATACAATGCTCGTAATTTATATATATAAGTATATGTTTGAAGAAACTTTTGAACTAATAAAAATATTCTTTATTGTTTATTATATTACTAAATTAACATTAAAAATATATTAATATATTACTAATTATTATGTGATAATAACAAAAGTAAGATTAATTAACATTATTATATTAATGTGAAATTAATTAACATGGCAATATATTTTTAAATTTCAATAGAAATAATAACATTATTTCATATATATTATTAATTAATAAATTATTATAAAATTAAAATTAATTATATATTTTATTTATTTTTAAAATTTTAACGATTAATATTATTTTTACTTAACTAAAATTACATTATTTAATAAATTAATTAAATGATTAAGCAGATAAAATCTCGTGAAATATATATGACAACAAAAATTAGTGATTACCAAAATAGTTAACTTTTACTAATTTGTCAAATAAAAAGAAATCCAACTTGGCCTAATGATTTTAATTTTTTTTAACAAACGAACAGTATTAATATATTTAGACTAAGACTTTGTTTAACAATTTATTGAAAAAATTAAATCAATTTCAATTAAATATTTTCAATACTTTAATATTTTAAGCATGTCTGATCATTTATGATAGAAAATAAATGATAAGATTTTTAATGAAAAAATGTGGAAAATGATAAGCACATAAAGAGATACTTGTTACTTAATGTAGAAATTTTTTTCAATTATTTTTATTTTATTAACATTATCCTTTAAAATCTTTAAATTTTTAAAAATTACATCTATCATACAATCCAATTCTATTTTGTACTTAATTTTAAAAATTATACTAAACAAATTTTATAATTTAAATTCAATAGTTGAACTATAATACATAATTTTTTTTGAATTTATCAAACACCACCTAAAACTCCCATTATATCAGTGTTTTCATCCGGTGTGTTGGCCTCCATAGTACAATTTGCTCTCCACCTTAGCTCAGCAGGCTGTTTGGAACAGCTTCAGTTGAGGGATGGTGCCTTATTGGTTCCCAATCTTTGACTGGCCATTAGAGGAGATGGCACATTTCCAATGGAACGTTGTAATTTCTATTTTATTGTTCCATTACTTTTAATTTTAAGTTATTATCAAATAATTTTAATATTTTTTAATAAAAATGCATTTAAAATTTTAATAATTTATTTTTAATATAAATATATTTTTTATTTTTATCATTTAGACATTTTTTTAGTCAAATTATCATATAGACGTTTATTTAATGTTATATACACTCATTTTAATATTATGTTTTTAATCATCATTTTCTATTTTCATTTCACTAATATTATCAAAAAGTTAATATCTACGCTGATCCAAATTACACCAAAAGCATAATGTTAATTAAAGTAAAATATTATGAAATTAAAATATAAAAAAGTAAAGCATTCCACATATTTATTTATAATGATAATAGAGAAAATGTTATGAAATTTGATTCACGGAAAATAATAATAAAATGTTTAGAATAGAGACATTATAATGGCAAGTGAAACTGACAGCACCGGTGACGGTTGAAAGTCTTGTGGCTAATTAACAATCCTTTGGAAGATACAATAAAAGCTTTCGTGACCTTAACGTTTTCTTGAAAGTTTAAACTCCACAGTTTTTATACCTATAAAAAAATTAATATGAAAAGGAAAACCAATATAATATATAAATTAATATGAATATTGAGAGATTAAAATTTATATAAATAAGATATAAAATATATGAAATATTGGAATTTTCCAAGGAAAGGCAAGGATGTCCACACCTTTGATAGTGGTGAATTTGGGGGGGGGGGGGGGGAGGTGTTAGGAATAGGAGTAGACAGTGGTTAATGAATATGACGTTGCCTACCACTTTGCCACCCCGCATGCGTCATAGTCACCACCTTCGCCTTCATATTTAATAATCTTGTACACCATACAATTATCATATGAAACACATACACACACGACACTATGCATATAAAATAACCTGAAAATACAAAGTATATATTTGAATATGGGTTAAAAACTAATATTTAATCTTTATATTTGGTTATTTTCATTGTTTTTAATTTTATTTTCATTTTAGTGTTAAAATTTTCACAGTTATTTTTAATTTAATTTTTAAATTTAATTGCGTGTGATGATGAGCTATAATCTCAAACTACGTCATTATCTAAATTTTTTAAATTAAATAAAATATAATATCTTTATATATTTTTTGAATTGTATATAATTTTTAAAAATAATTTTAAGTGGTGATGTGACATTTTGAAAAAATATCATGTCACCTTAATCTAATCCGAGTTGCAGGAACAAATTGAAAAAAAAAATTTACCAAGTACCAAGATTGTCACTGACCAAAAAAGTTTAATGACCAACTTGAAAAAATTACCAAATTTAATGACTAAATATTGATTTATCCCTTTCTCACTATTATTTTTCAAATCCAAACATCAATTAAATTGTTAATTTTAATTTCACATCCAATTTTAGGGTTATAATCTATGTTAACTGGACTTAGGACACAAATGTCGGACACGGTAATTCTCGAAATCTAGAACACAAGGACATTGTCCAAATTTAAGACACAAACACTTAAACACTTTCCAAAAGTTAGAAACGACAGAATGACACGTCATCTCACATTTAACAACATTTAAATTAAACATTTTTATATAATAAAAATTTGATATACCAAAACCCAAAAGATTTAATATATCATAATAACATAAAACATATAATAAAAATCTAAAATATGATAAATAAAATAATTTTTAAGCTAATAAAATACAAAACTCCTCAAATTTATTCAACTTTCTTGCCATGATCATCAATGTTTATGTGAAAAATAGAACGTCAATAATGACAATATATCGCAAAAAAAATAAAGAATACACAGATTTTACATGAAAACCCTTTCGAAAAAAACTACGAGCAGAGGAGAAGATAATTCACTAATTCGAATTCAAATGATTACAAGAGGAGTAGACTATGTCTATTTATAAGCTTGTAAAACCATATTCTAATAGAATGAGTGTAGTAAAATTGAAGCACCTTATTCTAATCAATATCAAATAGATGAAGTTTAATAAAGTTGAAAAACCTTATTCTAAAAAAAATAAAAAAATTATAGTTTTATATAGATTTTACTTTTATTTTATTTTACCACTGTATTTTATTATAATAAGTATTCGAGTTACTCAATTCTAACAGATTCTTTCTTTCGCTTCTAAGTCGAAAGCTACAACTTTTATTTTAGGATCAATTCAATGAAAGATTTGTAACTTCGAGCAAATTCTCTTCATCCATATTATCTCCACCTATTATTTTTCTATTGAAAAAACCGAAGTAAAAATAGTCTAATAGTATGCTTAAATATAATTAATTATACCAAAAAAAAAGCATACCTATATCCAAAAATGAAGTTGGACCTATTTTGTACTTGTAATTCTCTTAAGATAACAAACAAATATTCGAATGTGAAAAAAAAAAAAACAAATATTCAAAGGTAGACTGTAATAATTTGTTCCTCTTGACTGTTTGTATCAAGGAATAAATACTCCAATATCTTTGAAAACAAGATGAAGATGTGGGTTGGGAAAGAAGTCTAAAGGGGTCTTGTTGCAATAACACGATGTTAACCAAAGTAACCCAACCCACAATCAAAGGCATCATATTCAGAGTACACCTTTCAAATATCATCTGCGTCAGTGAAGAACTTTTGAAAACATTTATCTCTATGCAATGTGACTTCTTCGTCTTCATTTGGGGTTTTCTTGGAACGTCACCACTTCTGCCTTGAAGTCATTCTATAGTATAATATTTTTGAACTAGCAAGTGAGCCATGTAGTGAATAGGTGTGTTATTTTTATTCTACCTACCTTCAAGAACTTTTTGGATTACGTTAAAAAACCTTGAGTGTCAGTTATCAAGTCTTGGTCCTCACGACCGAAGATTATTTCCTTAATTTTTTCATCATTGAGTTCCACTTTTCATAGACTAGATGCAATATAGCTCTATCTTTATCAGCTTCCCTCAAAAATTCAATCATAGCCTGTTTGAACTTTAACAAAAAATCAATTTTTTCCCACCATGTTTCACTAACTAATAAATCCCTGATCTTTCTTACATTTAGTTCAATAGGGATTTTTCTATTAACCCTAAATCCTTTTCAATTGATCTGTCATAATTTGATACATATATTTAAGCCCTTTAGACACTTAAAGAGCTTGTTCTCAAGTATTTTATGAATCTTTTTAGTACTTTTATTTAATAATTAGATTTTATGTTAAACTTTAGTTTTTATTGGATTTTATTGCTTTTTAGTATCAAAATGGAAAAGTTATGTCATTGGATGTTTAATGTTGAATTACGCTTGTGCAAGAATGTGGTTAATGCAAACTGTGAAGAAGGGCTTCCACTATGGCCAAGGTTGCGACACTATTGACTTAGTGTCGCGACACCAATGCATCCATCATCACTCGAGGAGTTGGACTTCAACAAATCGCATTCTAAGTGGCCTATCTTGGAGGTCGCGACACCAAATGATTGATGTCACGACATCGGTCTCCATGGTCGCAACTCCAAGCCACCGACGTTGCAAGCCCAAGCCCAAACATCAAAGTGAGGAAGGTAGGTCGCCTGAGTACCAAGTCACGATGCCGAAAGCTTACGGTCATGACATTAAAGATCCCAAACAACCTCTGAAGCTGACTATAGAGGATGTCGCAACACCAAGGCCTGACAAGTGAAATTCTACAAAGGCAAATTGATGTCTAGCTAAAATTAAGTCATTTATCATTAAGGGGCAATTTTGTCATTTTTAGGTTAATTTGTGTCAAACTATTTAAGTAACTTTATGACACAAGAAGGAAAACATCCAATCATTTAGATTCCTTAGTACTTTCTCTTCTAGGTTTAGATTTTTAAAATTCTCTTTTACATTTTTTGTACATTTACTTCTTTTAGCTCAAAAAGTACAGGGACTTCCTTATACCTTTTGGGATTGGCTTTAGAATTTCCATAGATTTTTAGTACTTTTGTTATCCAAACCTGCAAATTGATGATTATGTTGTGAAATCTCAATATTAATTCATCTATCAATTCAAGGATTTTTCCAAAATTACTAAGCATTTCTCAACTCTTATCCATTTTGTGTTATTTGATTGCTTAATTTAGCATGAAATTGATTGGGTTTTGTAAAGTTATGATGGTAATGAACTAAATCTAATTGTGGTTGATTAATTGAAGTGTATTTTAGGTTTAGGGACTAGATCGTAAAAATTTGATTAAATCGAATGGACTTAGAAACCTAGAAATGACGACTCTAAGGGAATAGTTAGATAAGTGAGATCAAAAGAAGATCTTATCGAGTATAAATTTGATTATCCCAATTTAGTTTAGTAAGTTCAAAAGATAAATTAGACTAAATCGCTTAATTGGGTAAAATGGTGACCGAGAGGTAAAATTAAACATGTTAGGAATATGGACAATTTAGATTCCTAATTCTAGAATTAATTAGCTGACATGAATGTTAATCAACTACTTTGCTTTTCCTGAATATTGAATTTTTGAATTTGGTGTTATTGCATTTTAGTCCTTCATGTTTTAATTTAGCTTAAATCCATCTTTTCTATAATTTGTCGTACTATGTTGCTTAGTCATTAGCTAGCTAAACACCTTGTTTGCATGCTTGATCTTCATTAATTCATCATAACACTTGATCTCCTTTGGGTTTGATCTTTGAAATATTTAGTGTTTCATTGTAACACATATAAATATTACAATTAACCAATCACACTTGTAGTTAATTTTCTATATTTGTGCCTATTTCTTTGCTTAGCCACAATACACTACACCAAAACAGACTTTTAGCGGCGTTTTTAGTTTTCCATGGATTCAGAATTGAGATGAGAGCTTCATATTCCTATTATTATAATATATATTGTTTTTGCTTTCAGTTTCATAATTCCATACCAAATATTTGATGGTTTCTTCATTCTTGAGAGGATGAAGAAAAGGTTTGGGTTCATTCTCTTTTTTGCATTTGTTATTTTTAGAATTTAGAATTATTTTTTTAAAATTTTCTTCAATTCAATTAATTTTCTCATTTAAATTTATATTCCAAAATTTAGGTACGGATAATTAAAGAAAAAAACTTCATAACTAGTTACTAATATCATAGGATTTTTGGTGTTTGTGTGATAGTGGTAGTTTTATTCTTTTTTAAAAAATTAATATTTCATTATATATAAAATAAATAATTTATTTATTAAAAAATATTTGAATAAAACTAGTTAAAGCTTTTATAAAAAAATTTAATTATAATTTGATTATTTTATTTTTATTGCAAAATTGGGTTCAAGTTCGGGTCCACAAAATTTTAATTATTTTAATTAAATTTAAATTAAATTAGATTTAGAGTAAATCTAAATGGAGGAAGAATCTGACCGTTATCCTAAAAATTTTGTCTCATAGACTTTTCTATCTATGTGGAGTTTGGAAATGTTGTAAGGTGGGTGGGAGTTCTTGGCATGGGTTGTCTGTCATCCACAATGGTGGCCAAGTTTGAGGACGGACTTTATAGTTAAGTTCGCATGTTCTCTTTTACAGTTCACCATATTCTTATTTGTATCTAATCGGTGCGACAAATATACCTTATAAGATAATAGCTCATCTGTTAAATTTGTAGCTGATTATTATGTTAAAATAATAGTTTCTTTTAAGCAGCTTGGCTTGATTGTATTTGTGAGCATCTATTTACTCTCTTGCATCAATGTCAGTTGGTAGTTGTTACTTTGTATTAAGAAGAAAGTATTCTCACATTGACATTTGAAAATGCAGTCGAGCCTTTTTTGACAAGAGGATCTCACAGGAAGTCAGTGGTGATGCCCTTGGTGAGGTATGTTTCCAAGTTACCTTTAGCTTTTCGTTCACTGCCTCAAGTTTCTGCTGGTGCATCTGGACTTCATAACCGTAATTTGCTCACCCCTTAATTATCCTTCAACAGGAGTTTAAGGGCTATGTATTCAAGATCATGGGAGGTTGTGATGCTATGTTGCTTTAACACATGGATGGCATGCATATCAGGAGATTGTTGATGTATATGGGTGAGTTCTAATATGATGCTATGTTGCTTTAACACATGGATGGCATGCTTCTGTTGATAGTTTTGACAAATTTGTATAAGCTACTCACTTTAAATTGAACGGTTGTCCAGTATTAAGAATCTTATTAGGTTCATTGGGTGGTTTATGTTTTAGATGGTAAATATGATATGCTGGGGGGGCATGAATTTCTTCCTAACCGTGAAGCTAGTTCTTAGAAGATTTATGTAATGGCACTATAATATGTCAAAATTGAAGTATCTCGTCTGTTTTCTGACTGCAGCTTCTTGTGTTCATGATCAATTAAATGAATCATACTGCCTTCACTTTTTATATGTTTACTGTTGAAATTTTTACATTTTTAGCAGGATACTAACATGAGAACTTTTTGCATTATTGCTAGATATCAGGAGGCAAATCCTGTAGTTTACACTATTGTTACTTCTCCATTTCTCTTTGCGGTGATGTTTGGTGACGGGGTATAACATCCTGGAAAGGGCCTATGCATTTTCGGTTTAATTGTACGGAATGACAAGTTTTAAGTATTATGAATAAATTTTTGATATTTTTGGAAACTCAGAAATGTATGAAAATATATTGGAAATGAACATTTTTGGAAACCTGGAAATGCATTGGACATGAACATTTTTGGAAACCTGGAAATGTAAGGAAATGGTTCAAAAATGGAAAGTGAACATTTCTGGAAACTTGGAAATGTAAGAAAATGGCAAGTATACAGAGCCGATCGAAAATTTTAGGAAACTTAGAAATGACCTAGAAATGTCGAATTTTAAAGTTTAAAATAGGAAATTAGGGCAAGGAGGCCTTAAAAGAAAAAGTTGGTAAGATTTGACACACAAACAGGCTTGGAAAAATGGCCTGAAGGTGTCACTTAGGGCCTATGGAAATGGCGCCATGTGCAAGAGGAATGGGCCTGGGTTCGAGTCACTTGGGAAGCAAATAAATAAGGTTTTATTTTGGCTTCCAGAAGGCTGAGGTGGACGGCACATGCTTCTAGAAAAGGAGGTGTTTTATTTTCATAAATATGTGATTAATAAGGTGATAATAAAGGATTTTTATTGGATTATTTTTTGAAGAGATAATAGATGGATAAATATGGATTTATCCCTTTTATTTTGATAGATAAGGAAGAGATAAAAGAGGATTATTGTTAGTATTATTTTTATTAAGAGATAAGAGATAATAAAGGATATTTCTTTAATTATTTTAAATTAAGAGATAAAGCTATCAAATAAAGAAGAGTGGTGGCCAAGTAAGGGACTCTAGCCTAGTAAATTTGGCTATAAAAGGAAAAGAGAGGCCATTCATTCATTCACTTTTCCTTTGCCGAATTTCTTAAGCAAATTCTCTTCTCTCTGCCGAATTCTCTCTGTCATTGTTCTTCTTTCTCTTTCAATTCTTCACAAAGCCGAAAGCAGAATCCCCCTAGTCTTGCCGAATTTTCCTAAGTTTTATATCTTCCTCTTCTTTCTTTGAAAAACCAAAAATCCTCTACTGTTCATCAAGAAGCCGAAATTTTAATCCACATCAAGGCCATAGCCGAATATTGTTAAAGGCTCAAGCAAGGATTGTCGATTCCTAAAGTAAGGAGATCTTTCGGGATTTACTAAGTGTCGACTACAAGGAAGGAGAAGTTCTTTTCCCGAAGGTACACCATAAGCCGCGTGTTCCCTAGTTATTCAGTGAATTTCGGGATTTAAGAATCTAAGGTAAGTCATATTTAACATACGGCTAAGGGTTATTTGTTGTGAATAAATGTTAGAAATTGATCTAACATGAAGTTATGGGGATTTCGACAGAGGGATACAAGGATTTCGGGATTTGAGAATTTCAAGGTAAGTTTTAAGAATACTAATCCTACTAGGATTTGGATTTATGGCCGAATGGCTTTTTATTAAAGTAGTAAGTGATTAATCAAATGTAGGAATTTGAGATCTAAGGCAGTAGATCAGATTTCGGGATTTCAAGGAATTCGTTAAGCAAATCAGGTGTGTACCCTACCCTAAGTTTTGATAGGTTCATGGCTATGTTTAAATTAAATGTATTATTAAGAATGTGTGTACTCCACACTACTTTGTAATATGAATTATGGTTGCATGTATTAAAATATATGTTAATGAAAATATGAGCATGGCTAAGGTACCATGTTAAGGTACTAAGTACTCAGGTACGTTTCCTACTTCTACTAGGAATATGAAATATGTTATTCATAACATGAGAATATGATAAGAATGTGAACTATGGTATATTATGCATATTAATGTTTATGGGGCATATGGTTGTATATTGAAAGGGGAAGTGAAAAGTGGTGATTTAAGACCACAGTAATCTGAAAAGTGGTGACTTACGACCACAGTAATCTGAAAAGTGGTGACTTACAACCACAGTAATCTGAAAAGTGGTGATCTAAGACCACAGTAATCTGAAAAGTGGTTTCCCAAAACCACAGATGCGGAGCCTTAAGCCCGCAAATTGGTGTGTAGCGGAAGGAGGGTCGACTTAGTAGTCCCCACGGTGTGTTTGGCAGGTACAGGGGTGTGTAGCGGATGGACAATTAGGTTTGGGTTTGGGAATGCATCATTAATTGTATTCTATGATTTGAATGTGTATCATTTGTATGCCTGATTCTATTATGACTTAGTGTTGTGTACACATTGAGTCTGTTGACTCACCCCGTTGGAGAATATTTTTCAGGTGATGAGCAGTAATGGACCGGGTCGGCAGGAGCTTAAAGGTGGCCATGCATAGCAAGAAATTTATGATTTGGACTTTCAATTTATTTTAAGTATTTTAAGTTTTACTTTGGGATCATTGATATAATAAGGCCATTGTGGTTTACTTTATTTTTCTTTTATTTATTATGTTTATGGATTTTTATCAATTAAAGTTTAAGTAAATTCCTTTTAAAATTAACTCTAAATGTTTTATCACCTTAAATAAATGGGTTTTAACATAAGATAAATTTGTTTTCAACTCAAGCCCAACCCAAACAGTATTTTTTTTTAAGTCACACAAGTTTTTCTCTAAGTAACAAAAGAATTTTGAAACCGGTTTACTTGAGGAACATACCAAATCTGGTCAAAGCTCGTGGGCCGGGTTTGGGGTGTTTCACGGGGGTCATGGAATGTGCTTGTTATTAGAAGCATTTCTATAATTTTAGGCAAATCTCACATGCTTGTTATTAGATGGAATTATAGAAATCTGTATTCTTCTATAGTTTTCATTTTAATGTCTTCAAATTAAATTCTACATTTCTAAATTGGATTTTTGGTGTTTTTATAATATTATAAAAAAATTTATTTTTCATAACTTTTAGCGACGTTTTTGGGAAACACGCCGCTAAATGTATAATATTTTAATTTTTTTATTTTTCATGACTTTTAGCGGCATTTTTGAAAAAAAAAGCGCCGCTAAAAGTATGATATTTTAATTTTTTTTACTTTTCGTGAATTTTGGCGGCGTTTTTTTGTAAAAGCGCTGCTAAAGGTCATGGCCTTTAGCGGCGTTTGTGGGGAAAGCGCCGCTAAAAGTCATGGCCTTTAGCGGCGTTTGTGAGAAAAGCGCCGCTAAAAGTCATGACCTTTAGCGGCGTTTTTTCTCATAAACGCCACTAAATTTTGCGGCGTTTGTTTTAGCGTCGTTTTTTGCGGCGCTTTTAAAAGCGCCACTAATACTATTAGGGGGCGCTTATAAACGCCGTTAAAAGTCTGTTTTGCTGTAGTGATAGTGTTAGAAGAAAACCTAATCCTGACTACCTTCAATAATTTCACATTTAAATATCTATTGAAAATACATTGTGACAAGTTAAGATTTAGGATAAAGTAGTTCACTTCACGCACCTCATCCACCAAATCTTTTGTTAGAGTATGCCCAAAGACCAATCATGAGATGATTGTAATTACATACTCGTTTTACTTTGTTTGTTAATATAAGGCATTACCAATGTTATTTTAGTTTCGTTTTCTGTGTGTATTGTCGAAACCATTTTTTTGACAAAACGAGAATCGAACTTGGGTTTTGAAAATGAATAAAACGGGAGTCGCCACCGACCTTTTATTAGGTGTGATCGGATCACCTCTTTGTTTTAATAAAAGATTTGGTTTACTAGAACAATATTTTTCGGTCCACGAAGTTTTGAGAAATGGAGTTCGGGAGTCGGTTACGTGCGAGGAAGGGTTAGCACCCTCGTCACGCCCAAAATTGGTACCGATTTGATCAATTAATGTCCTTATGTCGAAAGTTGGGAATTTTAAAGGAATCTAAAGTTCTTGACCCATTTTGGAACTATTTTCCTCTTCTTGAATTAAACCAGGATTTTCTCATTTCGAACAAATAAAATGTCGCATCCAATACTTTAGGACACGATAGTTTAAATCCTCGATCCCGAGGTTATCTCGTGGTTTTCCAAAGCGCAAATTGAGACTTTCTCATTCCCAAGGGACTAAAATATCACATCCAATGCTTTAGGATGCGATAATTTAAATCCCCGGTTTGGAGATTATCCCATAATTTTCAAATTGAAAGTGGGGATCTTCTTGTTTCAAAAGGATAAAGTATCACGTCCAATACTTTAGGACACGATATTTTAAACCTTCGAATCCAAGATTATCCCGTAGTTTCCTCAAATTAAAAATCAAGACCTTCTTGTTCCAAAGGAATAAAATACCACGTCCAATACTTTAGGACACGATATCTCATATCCTTGAATCCAAGACCATCTCAAAAATGTTGATTTACATAAAGTGACGCAAACGAAAATGATCATAAAAATGTTGAAACAAAAACAAAGAAATAAAAATAAAAATATTAATAATAAAACGAGAAAAATAAAAAAGGACAATGTTAATAATGGTAGAATTGGTAACAATCCGGATAATAAACATTATAATATGAATACTACTACTACTAATAATAATACTAATACTAATAATAATACAAAATATGCACAAGATAGATAACATAAATGTAGTAGTAATAATAATATAATAAGAATAATAATAATACGCAATATATACAATATATCAATGTAAACATAGCAATAATAATATAATAATAATATAATTATAATGATAGTAATAATAATAACAGCAAACACAATATGTACCACATAATAATAATAATAATAATAGTGATAGTAATTAGTATATACAAATAATGGAACAATAATAATGATAATAACGATAATAATGCAAAATATATACAAGATAATAATATAATGATAACAATAGTAAAATGCTATAATAATAACATAGTAATAATAATCGAAAATATATACAGTATACTAAAATAAATATAGTAATGATAATAATAATCTAATAATAATATAATAATAAAGATGGTAACATAGTAATAATAGTAAGAATAATAAGAAATATATACAATAATATACTAATATAATAATATAATAACAATATAACAATAATAATAATAATAATAATAAATGATAATAATATACAATGCAAATAATAATGACATAATAATAAATTAAAAGTAGCTAGAAGTGACTAAATTTGAACAAAACAGAATGTTTGGGGTAGATTTGGGATAAAACACAGAGGGAGGGATCAGATTAAAGCGCGCGAAGGAGGGTAGGGACCCCGCGCGCAATAAACCCTTTTGGCCGAAACGCATAACAGCGAGGAGGACCAAATTGAGACTCAAACTAAATGTTCGGGCCAGATTTTAAAACAATAAAAATTTAATTAAAAACTATAAAAATGAGGAAGGGTCAGATGCGCAAATAGACCCTTCCGCAAGAACACGCGGATCCCTTCGGGTGCTGGGTCGGGTCGCCTGCGGGTCGCCTTAGACGGCATCGTTTTGGCGGAAAAGCACCCAGGTGAAAACGACGTCGTTTCCTGGGTGCTATATAAACCAAAATCTCTCTTTAAAATTTTATTTTTCTTCTCTCAACCTCCTAAAACAAAGAAAAATCTCTTTATTCTCTCTGCAGGACTCCTACATCCGGCGAGGGTTCCGTCCGGTGCCACGCCGCGCTTGCGGTGGCCGGAAAAGGTAAATCTCTCCCTCTTTTTTTTTATCTTTATATATATATATTGGACAAAAGATTCGAACTAAAAACGAAAAAAAGAGTAAAAATACCTTAGAATATCCGAATCTGACTTGCGTTTTATATTTTTTGATTTTTGATATGTATATTTTTTATTTTTCTGAATCTGTCTTTTTTTTCTATTGATCGTTCAAAAAAAAAAGGATCCTCTGTTACATTTTGATACTCGGTTATATAGCCAATTTTTATCAAATAAAATACAATATATTTGTTCTTTTTTTCTATTGCTGCTGTGGCTTCGTCTTTTTTTGCAGGTCGTGGGCTGGCGGAGTGGCCGACAGTAGCCAGTGCGCGTGTGGGTGGAGGCCAACGGCGCACCAAAAGGGGCTTGCGGCGCTAGGGTTTCCAACCCTAGCTTTTTGTGTCCCAGTTTTAATATTTTGGGCCTTTTGGGCCCCTTACATATTGGGCTTATTAATTTTTTTATGTTTTATTATCTCATATTCAAGCCCGGACAAATTGGGCCATTAACAGCTGCCCCTCTTTGCTCATTGTCGTGTAACCAGAATAGAGCAAAGACGCGAAGAAGGCCCAAATCTGTCGGGACCCACTGAGTCTTGACTTCTTAGTGCTCTCTTGGTAGCCTCATTTTGACTTACTGCAACTATTTCAATACCACTTCGGTGAGATGAGTTTTGTCTTGATCTACTCTACTGTAATTTTAGGGGTGCCAGACTTGGTATCTTCAATCTCGGTATCTTTGATCTGCTCTTGCAACTTCAAGAATGCCAGATCCGCTATCTTTACTCTGCTCCTGAAACATCAGGGATGCCAGATTCAATGTCTTCAATTTGCTTCCTGCAAAGCTCAGGAATGTCAAATCTTCTGTCTTCAATCTGCTTCCTACAAAGCTCATGAATGCCAGTTCTTCTGTCTTCAATCTGCTTCCTGCAAAGCTCAGGAATGCCAGATCTTCTGTCTTCAATCTGCTTCCTGCAAAGCTCAGGAATGCCAGATCTTCTGTCTTCAATCTGCTTCCTGTAAGGCTCAGAAATGCCAGATTTGCTGTCTTCAATTTGCTTCCTGTAAAGCTCAGGAATGTCAGATCTTCTGTCTTCAACCTGCTTCCTGCAAAGCTCCGGAATGTCAGGTCTTCTGTCTTCAACCTGCTTCCTGCAAAGCTCAGGAATGCCAGATCTTCTGTCTTCAACCTGCTTCTTGCAAAGCTCAGGAATGCCAGATCTTTTGTCTTCAACCTGATTCCTGCAAAGCTCAGGAATGCCAGATCTTCTGTCTTCAACTTGCTTCCTGCAAAGCTCAGGAATGTCAGATCTTCTGTCTTCAATCTACTTCCTGAAAAGCTCAGGAATGCCAGATCTTCTGTCTTCAACCTGCTTCCTGCAAAGCTCCGGAATGCCAGGTCTTCTGTCTTCAACCTGCTTGCTGCAAAGCTCAGGAATGCCAGATCTTCTGTCTTCAACCTGCTTCCTGCAAAGCTCAGGAATGCCAGATCTTTTGTCTTCAACCTGCTTCCTGCAAAGCTCAGGAATGCCAGATCTTCTGTCTTCAACCTGCTTCCTGCAAAGCTCAGGAATGTCAGATCTTCTGTCTTCAACCTGCTTCCTGCAAAGCTCAGGAATGCCAGATTTGCTGTCTTCAATCTGCTTCCTGCAAAGCTCAAGAATGCCAGATTTGCTGTCTTCCACCTGCTTCCTGCAAAGCTCAAGAATGCCAGATTTGCTGTCTTCCACCTGCTTCCTGCAAAGCTCAAGAATGCCAGATCTTCTGTCTTCAACCTACTTCCTGCAAAGCTCAGGAATGCCAGATTTGTTGTCTTCAAAATCTTTACTTTACTGCCCTCTTAAGGACAGTACAGTATAATGGGTGCATGCTTATGCCTAATGATTAAGATGTCATGATCAAAGTGAGTCAAATGCTCCTATTTAGACATGCTATGATGCGAATGTGTTATGAGTTTGATTTCTTTTTAAGACTTCATCGCTTATTTATCCTTCAGGGTTTCGTCTTCGTTTATCTCGAAGCATCGTTTTTTCGAACACTTGCCCCTTGGTAATTTTGGGGTCCGTGAGCTGTAGGTCGTATATCAAATCATCTCTCCTTTGGGAACTACAACCCTTTTTTGTCTATCATTCGGTTCACAATCGGCGTGCCATTCGATCCCCTAAATGACCCAAAGGTACGTTTCAATCATAACTGCTGATCTGCTCAAAGGATTCAGTCCTATCACGTGCTTGAGGAGTTTTAAACAATTGTCCTGCTTTGGTTCCCTGTTTTTCTAGAAATTTCCAAAGTAACGTGCAGAACTTCCTTTGTGAAATTCTTAGCTCATTAATCATTGTTTTAATGCAGCAAATTGATTTCAAAAAGAGTCGAATGAGTCATTAAAACTAAGGGAAAACATATCTCATTGAAAAGAGGAAAAGATCAAAGATAACAAAGGTGAGATGCCCCAGATATCATTGATTGCATTTCTACATACAAACTTTATGAAGACTATTTTGAGTTTTAGCATGTGTTTAGACGACTCAAAGTACTTTGCCGATGCCTCGACTTCACTTCTCGTCCGGTCTGGTGTAACAGGATCATTTGAATCCGCGGCGCCCTTTTGTGGGTTTCTAACTCAGCTTCCTTTTTTTTTAGGCCCAAAGCGCCCGTTTGCGGGTTTTCACCTTGGCCTCTTTAAGCATAGTATTTCTTGATTGAATCTGAATTCACAGGATTAGGTAAGGTTTTTCCATCCATTTCAGCCAGAATCAATGCACCTCCAGAGAAAGCTTCTTTCACCACATATGGTCCTTCCCAGTTCGGCATCCATTTTCCTCTGAAATCCTTTTGCATGGGAAGGATCTTTTTCAGCACAAGATCTCCTTCTTTAAACTCTCTTGGGCGAATCTTTTTATCATAAGCTCGCATCATTCGTTTTTGGTACATCTGACCATGATGGATAGCCCTTAGCCTCTTTTCTTCGATTAAGTTCAGCTGATCGTAACGAGCCTGGATCCATTCAGCTTCATCCAGTTTTATTTCTGACAAAACCCGAAGAGAAGGTATTTCCACTTCAATAGGTAGGACTGCCTCCATCCCATAAACTAACGAGAAAGGTGTTGCCCCAGTAGAGGTTCTGACCGACGTTCGATAAGCGTAGAGTGCAAATGGTAATTTCTCATGCCAATCCCTATAAGTCTCGGTCATCTTCCCTATTATCTTCTTGATATTTTTATTGGCTGCTTCCACTGCACCATTCATTTTTGGGCGGTAAGGAGACGAGTTATGGTGTCTGATACCGAATTGGCTGCAAACATCTGCTATGGTGCTGTTGTTCAGGTTCAATGCATTGTCAGATATAATTCTCTCAGGCATTCCATAACGACATATGATCTCCTTTTTTAAGAATTTACTGACTGCCGATTTTGTGACATTGGCATACGAGGCAGCTTCTACCCACTTGGTGAAGTAATCAATGACTACGAAGATGAATCGATGCCCGTTAGAAGCCTTCGGTGAGATCGGTCCAATAACATCCATGCCCCACATGGAAAAGGGCCATGGGGAAGTCATCACGTGTAAAGGTGACGGAGGCACATGAATTTTATCACCATAAATCTAACATTTATGACACCTCTTAGCGTAGTTGACGCAATCTCCTTCCATGGTGGACCAATAATATCCAAACCTCATGATCTGCCTGGCCATTGTAAAACCATTGGCATGTGTTCCACAAACGCCTTCATGAACTTCTTCCAGAATTTTCCTGGCCTCTATAGCATCAACGCATCTCAGTAACACCTGATCTTTTCTCCTTTTGTAGAGGATGTCCCCATCTAAAACATAGTCAGAGGCCAATCTCCTGAGCGTCCTTTTCTCATTCTCCGTCGCATGCTCCGGGTATTCGTGGTTTTTTATATATTGCAACACATTTTGATACCAAGGGTGATCATCTCTTTCATCATCTTACAGATTACAACAATAGGCTGGGACTTCGAGAATACTCATCTGGATGGGTCTCATATCCTCTGGCCTGTTTACCTTGATCATAGAAGCCAGAGTTGCCAAGGCATCTGCCATCTGGTTTTCATCACGTGGGAGATAATTAAAAGTGATGTCATCAAACTCCTCAATCAATCCCAAAACTATCTTTTGATATTCAATTAGTTTAGGATCTCGGGTCTCCCATTCACCTTTGAGTTGATAAATCACTAGTGCAGAATCTCCATATACTTCTAACACCCTGATCTTCCGCTCTATGGCTGCTCGAATTCCCATGATACAAGCTTCATATTCTGCCATGTTATTTGTACAGTCAAAATCCAATCTGCTTGTGAATGGATGATGATCACCATTAGGAGACACCAAAATTGCCCCAATTCCATTTCCTACAGCGTTAGACGCTCCATCAAAGTTCAACTTCTACGGCATTTCTTCAGCATTTGCCACATACATCAACTCTTCATTGGGGAATTCAAAGCTCAAAGGCTCGTAATCTTCTGAGGCTCTGCTAGCCAGAAATTCTGCTATTGCACTCCCTTTTATAGCCTTTTGATTCACGTAGACTATGTCAAATTCAGATAGCAAAATCTGCCACCTTGCCATCCTCCCGTTTAGAGCAGTTGACTCCATCATATATTTCAACGGGTCAAGCTTTGAAATTAGCCAGGTCTATGGTATAACATATACTGCATTAGCCTCCGGGTTGCCCAGATCAAAGCGCAACATAATTTTTCGATCGTCGAATATCTCATTTCACATTCGGTGAACTTCTTGCTGAGATAGTATATCGCCTTTTCTTTCCTCCCTGACTCATCGTGTTGTCCAAGCACACATCCCATGGAGTTATCGAACACTGATAGATACAGTATCAATGGTCTATCTGGATTTTGTGGAGATAGCACTGGGGCAGTTGATAGGTATTGTTTTACTTTGTCAAAAGCTCTCTGGCATTCTTCGTCCCATACCCCTTGGTTGTGTTTCTTGAGAAGACGAAATATAGGATCGCATTTCTCGGTTAACTGTGAAATGAACCGAGCAATGTAATTTAATCTTCCAAGAAAGCCCCAAACTTCTTTTTGAGTACGTGGTGGAGGCAAATCTTGTATAGCTTTGACCTTTTCCGAGTCAACTTCAATCCCTTTCTCGCTGACCACGAAACCCAGCAGTTTCCCCGACCTAGCTCCAAAAGTACACTTGGTTGGGTTGAGCTTTAATTGGAACTTCCTTAATCTTAGGAACAATTTCTTCAAAACTTCGATGTGTTCCTTTTCCGTTCGAGATTCGGCGATCATATCGTCAACGTACACTTCAATCTCTTTGTGTATCATGTCGTGGAACAAGGCTACCATGGCCCTTTGGTATGTTGCCCCTGCATTCTTCAGCCCGAATGGCATTACTTTATAACAGAAGGTGCCCCATAACGTTATGAAGGTGGTCTTCGCCATGTCCTCAGGGTGCATCTTGATCTGATTACATCCGGAGAATCCATCCATAAAAGAAAACCACGAGTACCCCGCCGTGTTATCCACCAACGTGTCAATATGGGGCAAAGGGAAATTGTCTTTTGGGCTGGCTTTATTTAAGTCTCTATAATCTACACACATCTGAACCTTTCCATCCTTTTTTGGGACAGGAACAATATTGGCCACCCACTCTGAGTATTTGACCACCTGTAGAAAACCAGCATCAAACTGTTTCTTCACTTCCTCCTTTATCTTCAATACTACGTCGGGCCTCATCCTCCGTAGTTTTTGCTGCACTGGCTTACATTCTTCCTTTATGGGGAGGCGATGCACTACAATATCAGTACTCAGACCCGGCATGTCTTGATATGACCACGCAAAGACATCTTTGAATTCCCGCAGTAATTCTACCAGATTTTGTTTCGTTTCCTCGGTTATGCGTGCCCCGATTCTCACCATCTTTCCTTCTTCTAAGGATATATTCTCCACTTCCTCGTCATGGGGTAGGATTTGTTTCTCTTCCTGCTGTACCATTCTCAACAGATCTGGGGATAAGTCACCATCTCTGTCACCTTCAAAATCTTGAGATCCTTCTAAACACATGTCCTGCTCAAAATGGGCCTCTAGGTCTGTAGTGTCGTTGCTTACATCGTTGATATCTAGGGACCTGTGATGGGTGCCAAAATTTATGAAGAATGAATTTGCGGACAATTATTCATGCCATGAATGAGCAAAAAGAAAAACAAAAAGAAATTTGCTAGAGGAAAACACAGAATTTTGATAATGAATCAAAATGCATTTCGTTCAAATAAAAATTTCTAAACATTAGCCCGTTTCACAAAAGAGATTTTATTGTTCTTAGGCTTAAAACAACAAACGCGTTCTCGAACATTACTCTGTGGGATTTCTAAAAACTACAGGCAATTCCTCCGCAGTCCAATTGTTCAAAACATTCCCAAGCTCATAAGGACGAATGTCCGCCAGGTTCCTTTGTCTAGTTTTTTCTTCATCTATGGCATTGATGTGAGGACCTTTATTCAACAACTCTCTCTCGGGGTGAATTATTCCTCCAGATACGAAGGTTTGGGATATATAAGGGAACGTCATTGGTTCCCACATGACCTCTTCCCCATTCAGTCGTGCTCTTTTTCTCTCCTGCTTCTTCTCTATTTCCCTTCTCATATCGCTGGCATTTGGCTTAAAACCCAGCCCAAAACGGTCTCTCTTTTCTTTCAATGATGGCGCGTGAACTTCACCTTGGAGACATCTGCCTAGCCCTCTTCCCGGTAAGGCTCCCTTTTTGACCATCACTTGTAGGCTCATCTTCGTGGTATTGGATATCTTGGGTACCGGAATTTTAGCCCCCTCACGAATAAACGTCGCATTGACGAATTCTAAAGATCGAAAAGAGCATTCAACGGCCTCATCATTCGCCTCCACATATGGTGCGTCATTGGTAACTGTTGCTATGATGTCTTCTTCCGCGTTAATGGTGACCAATCGACCATCTGCCACCAACTTTAGTTTTTGATGGAGGGATGAGGGTACTGCCCCTGCCGAATGAATCCAGGGTCTTCCCAATAAGCAGCTGTACGAGGGTTTGATATCCATTACCAGAAAATCTACTTCATATATATTTGGCCCGATTTGTAACGGTATGTCTATCTTTCCCATCACCCTTCTCTCGGTACCATCAAATGCCCTCACTATGTTCTGGCACGATTTCATGTGAGAATTGTCTATTGGCAACCTTTTCAAAGTCGATAATGGGAGGACATTTAAGGCCGACCCGTTGTCAATTAACACGCTCGGTAGGATAGATCCCCTACAACGAGTAGTTATATGCAAGGCCTTGGTTGATCCCATGCCCCTAGATGGAATTTCATCATCGCTGAAGAAAATGAAGTTATCAGCACTTATGTTGCCAACTAATCGGTCAAGTTTGCTGACAGATATATCTTTAGTAACGTAAGTTTCATTCAGTACTTTCATCAACGCCTCCCGATGTGCTTCCGAGCTCAATAGTAAAGCTAGCACCGAGATACGGGCTGATTGCTTATGTAGTTGCTCCACTACGCTGTACTCACTATGCTTTAAGAATTTCAAGAATTCTTTTGCTTCTTCCTCCCTTACGGGTACATTGACAAGGGTGCTAGGTTCTTCCTCTGGTCCGACTGCCATAGCCTTTAATTTTGTCGTATTTATTCTGATGCTTGCTGGGTCATAACGTCTTCCACTTCGTGTGTGGAACCCTTCCCTTTGGTTTTCATTTACAGTGTTGGTTGAACCTTCTGCTCCGGGCGTTGTCACGTTACAATTATAGCTTCACGGTACCTTCTTGTCATCCTTGTAAGGGAAGGATGTTGGTTTCTTGATTATAATCTTAGGCACCGTTTGAGCTCCGCTTTCTGGGTTTCTCGGGCGGGAAATAATGATCTTTGGAAACTTAGCCTTTTGACGGGTCAATTCTCCTTCTGTCGCATGTATGTCCCCTCCCTCAGAGCTTTCTTCATAGAATTCTAACTCTTTATTGTTCATGAAGCCTTGCACCAATAGTCTAAATTCTGTGCAGTCCTGGATCTTATGCCCTTCAGCTCCGTGGAACGCGCAGTAATTTCCAGATTTTTCGCCTTTTCCTTCGGGACTTGACTTTATCAACCCCCTTTTTATCATTTCCCTCCATACGATTATTAGCGGGGTCTTCACATCCGAGATGTCTTCCTTGGTCTTTCTTGCTCCATCCTTTCCGGTCGCGTTTACCGCTCTATCCCCATGATTGGGTAATGGGTTCCCCGAACCAGGCAGATCGTCGAGCTCTATAATCCCCATCTTGATGAATTTTTTGACCACCTTTTTGAAGGCAGTGCAGTTTTCTATCGAGTGGCCTGTTACTCCTGCATGGTATTCGCATTCAGCATTCGGGTCGTACCATTTGGGGTATGGGGGCTGTAATGGCTTTAGATAATACGGGGCTACAATGTGTGCGTCGAACAGACGTTGATACATCTCCCTGTATGTTATCGGGATTGGCGTAAATTGGGGCCTCTCGAAATTTGGTTTTGGGCCTAGTTCTTGTCCCGTCGTCCCTTGTTGCTTGGCAGCCACGACTTTTAGTGAATTAACGGTAACCGCCTTCGAGTTTCCTTTATTGTACGTACTCATATTGTTTACTTCATTATTCCTTTTTCTGGGAACGGATCTCTTAGCAGCCTCACCCGCTTCTATCCATCCACCTCTTATGGCGTTTTCAATCATCTCCCCCGCCATGACTATATCTGTGAAGCTTTGAGTCGTGCTCCCTACCATGTGAGTGATAAACGGGGCCCTTAGTGTACTGATGAAGAGCATGGTTCTCTCTTTCTCTAAGAGTGGCGGTTGAACTTGCATTGCCATATCTCTCCATCGTTGGGCATACTGCTTGAAGCTCTCACTTGACTTCTTCTCCATGTTCTGTAGTATGAATCTGTCAGGTGCCGCATCGGTTACATGGCTATATTATTTTATGAAAGCTTGAGCCAAATCTTCCCATGAACCAATTTGGGTGCGACTCAACTGATTATACCATTTAGCTGCAGATCCAATCAAGCTATCTTGGAAACAATGGATTAATAGTTGGTCATTATGGACGTATCCCGCCATCCTTCGACAGAACATCGTAATATGGGCTTCAGGGCAAGTTGTCCCGTTATATTTTTCGAAGTCTGGCGTCTTGAATTTTTTGGGTAGCACCAGATCCGGGACTAAACTCAACTCTTTTGCCTTAACACCAGGGCGATGGCCGGTGTTTTTCAGAGCCTTGACTTCCTCCTCCAACCATTTACAACGATCCTCTAACTGTCTTGAGGATTCAGCTATTGTCTCTTCCTTCTCTATTATATCGAAATCAGGGACAACCAAGTTAGCAGGGTTATCCCTTAGGTTGGATCCGGAACCTGCTTGAAAATTCGCGGGTGGTCTGATATTATCTTGACCTTGTTGGGGCCTAATCGTGACAGATGGCCTCGGAAGATATCCTTCAGGCTGTATAGGTGCGTGTGGTGGGGTAAAACCCGAAGGAGTGCCTTCGTTTTCTTCCCCGGTAATAGCCAGAGGGCCTTTTCCTTTCTCCACAAGTCCGTTCAGTAGTTGGGTCATTTGGGCCATTTGAGCCATCAAGTTTCTTTCGGACTCCATCATCTTGTTCGTCATGTCCTGCTTGATCTGGGCCAACTGTTCTTGTGTTTGTGCCATTTCTTTTTGGAGTTGCTCATATCTTTGGTCCATTTTCTTAGACTTAGCTCGCGTGCCGTATGGGTGTTCAGCTTCCAGGTTTCATTTTTCTCTCCTTCTTCTTCTGAAATTTGTTTTAATTTATTAGCTTGGGAGGCTCTCTTAAATGCAAATGATATGATGCAAATGCAAATG
This sequence comes from Gossypium australe, assembly GCA_005393395.2. Lineage (NCBI taxonomy): Eukaryota > Viridiplantae > Streptophyta > Magnoliopsida > Malvales > Malvaceae > Gossypium > Gossypium australe. The sequence continues at coordinate 52,400,252 of CM016614.1, forward strand.
CATGAAATGCAATGCGAATGCATGGAATGAATGCAAAAAAAAAGAAAGAAAGGCGCCGATTATAAATTCAATTCCATTAGAAGAGCTTTTCTAGAAAATAAAGTTCTTTACATAAAACGGATTGCATATACAGTTTTGTCATCATAGTCCAAGCGAAACACCAATCTTTTCCTTCGTGACCGAATGTCATGGTCATGCCTTCTGAACTCTCTTCGTAGATACCTCTTCTAGCTTCTTGTAGCTTGGTTCAGGCCGTACTCCTTCACACTTGTTCTTCGTGAGCTTCTTTAAGAAAATCGAGACGTGATGACTCTTGAATAATCTGTGTTGGCCTGAATCATCGAGCAAGGTCTTGCACTCTTTTATGGACTATCGGCCTTCTCTTGTTGTTTACTTGGGCTATATTTGGGCAACCGTATTACAATCCACTTTATCAATAAATTTATTTCCTTATGAAAAACTCCTCTATTTAGCAATCAAATATTAATCAACACCTTCTTTGTTCGATGATACAATGCGATGCAATCAAAACAGAATAAAACATGTTAGCGCAGGAGTAACAAATAAACACATAATAATTATCCAGGTGACTATTTTGGCATGGCTCTATCTAGGGTAGGCTCCTAGGTCTCTCTACATGTGGTTTGGTTCTAAAGTAAGGGCACCTGAACCAGCAGATTCCTCAATCCTCACCCATTATAGGCTCATACGGATCGAGTTCAGTTCAGGGGGATACATTTCCCTATGGCTGCACGGAGATGAAAATCTCACGAAGACATAGGTACGGATGTACCCCGAAAGTGATCCACTATCTTGCACGGAGGCGAAAACCTCATGAAAGAGTAGCTTCTCACTCCCACTTAAGGGTGCGACCATAACGGTCATGCAATGCAATGTGCACAAGAAAATAGGACTCATATGCAATGACACAAGCAAAGGCAACAAAAGGGTAGTAATTTTCAAATCAGATTTTCAAACTTTCGATAAAGGATCGCCAGCGGAGTCGCCAAGCTGTCGAAACCATTTTTTTGACAAAACGAGAATCGAACTTGGGTTTTGAAAATGAATAAAACGGGAGTCGCCACCGACCTTTTATTAGGTGTGATCGGATCACCTCTTTGTTTTAATAAAAGATTTGGTTTACTAGAACAATATTTTTCGGTCCGCGAAGTTTTGAGAAATCGAGTTCGGGAGTCGGTTACGTGCGAGGAAGGGTTAGCACCCTCGTCACGCCCAAAATTGGTACCGATTTGATCAATTAATGTCCTTATGTCGAAAGTTGGGAATTTTAAAGGAATCTAAAGTTCTTGACCCTTTTTGGAACTATTTGCCTCTTCTTGAATTAAACCAGGATTTTCTCATTTCGAAGAAATAAAATGTCGCATCCAATACTTTAGGACACGATAGTTTAAATCCTCGATCCCGAGGTTATCTCGTGGTTTTCCAAAGCGCAAATCGAGACTTTCTCGTTCCCAAGGGACTAAAATATCACATCCAATGCTTTAGGATGCGATAATTTAAATCCCCGGTTTGGAGATTATCCCATAATTTTCAAATTGAAAATGGGGATCTTCTTGTTTCAAAAGGATAAAGTATCACGTCCAATACTTTAGGACACGATATTTTAAACCTTCGAATCCAAGATTATCCCGTAGTTTCCTCGAATTAAAAATCAAGACCTTCTTGTTCCAAAGGAATAAAATACCACGTCCAATACTTTAGGACACGATATCTCATATCCTTGAATCCAAGACCATCTCAAAAATGTTGATTTACATAAAGTGACGCAAACGAAAATGATCATAAAAATGTTGAAACAAAAACAAAGAAATAAAAATAAAAATATTAATAATAAAACGAGAAAAATAAAAAAGGACAATGTTAATAATGGTAGAATTGGTAACAATCCGGATAATAAACATTATAATATGAATACTACTACTAATAATAATAATACTAATACTAATAATAATACAAAATATGCACAAGATAGATAACATAAATGTAGTAGTAATAATAATATAATAAGAATAATAATAATACGCAATATATACAATATATCAATGTAAACATAGCAATAATAATAATATAATAATAATATAATTATAATGATAGTAATAATAATAACAGCAAACACAATATGTACCACATAATAATATAATAATAATAATAATAGTGATAGTAATTAGTATATACAAATAATGGAACAATAATAATGATAATAACGATAATAATGCAAAATATATACAAGATAATAATATAATGATAACAATAGTAAAATGCTATAATAATAACATAGTAATAATAATCGAAAATATATACAGTATACTAAAATAAATATAGTAATGATAATAATAATCTAATAATAATATAATAAAAATGGAAACATAGTAATAATAGTAAGAATAATAAGAAATATATACAATATACTAATATAATAATATAATAACAATATAACAATAATAATAATAATAATAAATTATAATAATATACAATGCAAATAATAATGACATAATAATAAATTAAAAGTAGCTAGAAGTGACTAAATTTGAACAAAACAGAATGTTTGGGGTAGATTTGGGATAAACACAGAGGGAGGGATCAGATTAAAGCGCGCGAAGGAGGGTAGGGACCCCGCGCGCAATAAACCCTTTTGGCCGAAACGCATAACAGCGAGGGGGACCAAATTGAGACTCAAACTAAATGTTCGGGCCAGATTTTAAAACAATAAAAATCTAATTAAAAACTATAAAAATGCGGAAGGGTCAGATGCGCAAATAGACCCTTCCGCAAGAACACGCGGATCCCTTCGGGTGCTGGGTCGGGTCGCCTGTGGGTCGCCTTAGACGGCGTCGTTTTGGCGCAAAAGCACCCAGGTGAAAACGACGCCGTTTCCTGGGTGCTATATAAACCAAAATCTCTCTTTAAAATTTCATTTTTCTTCTCTCAACCTCCAAAAACAAAGAAAAATCTCTTTATTCTCTCTGCAGGACTCCTACATCCGGCGAGGGTTCCGTCCGGTGCCACGCCGCGCTTGCGGTGGCCGGAAAAGGTAAATCTCTCCCTCTTTTTTTTTTTATCTTTATATATATATATATTGGACAAAAGATTCGAACTAAAAACGAAAAAAAGAGTAAAAATACCTTAGAATATCCGAATCTGACTTGCGTTTTATATTTTTTGATTTTTGATATGTATATTTTTTATTTTTCTGAATCTGTCTTTTTTTTCTATTGATCGTTCAAAAAAAAAAAGGATCCTTTGTTACATTTTGATACTCGGTTATATAGCTAATTTTTATCAAATAAAATACAATATATTTGTTCTTTTTTTCCTATTGCTGCTGTGGCTTCGTCTTTTTTTGCAGGTCGTGGGCTGGCGGAGTGGCCGACAGTAGCCAGTGCGCGTGTGGGTGGAGGCCAATGGCGTACCAAAAGGGGCTTGCGGCGCTAGGGTTTCCAACCCTAGCTTTTTATGTCCCTGTTTTAATATTTTGGGCCTTTTGGGCCCCTTACATATTGGGCTTATTAATTTTTTTATGTTTTATTATCTCATATTCAAGCCCAGACAAATTGGGCCATTAACATGTATAATACATTGATTAATAACATTCTTGAAAATGATATGATTATTCTTAAAAGGTCCTTAGTCAAGTATTATTGTGGGTTTGGCGAGTAGTAATGCATTGAGACTAATGTGTAGTTGATTGATGACAAAGTGTTGTCATTAGTATAAGGATGTCAAAATCAATACATGAGTATGTGTTAGAGAACAACATATTGGACTTGGTTGATTGATGACAAAATGTTGTCATTGGCATAGGGATGTCAAAATCAATACATGAGTACGTGTTAGAGAACAACATATTGGACTTGGTTCGCGATGGAATGTGCAAGTATACACAATTGTTATCAAGTGATAAGTGAGTAAAAGAGTATTGTCTCCACAGGGAATATATTGATAATCAATAGATGTAAAATTAATATTTAACAAGTTGGTAAAAAGATAAAATATTTTGAGAATGATGAATGTTCTAATTAACCTAAATTAATGAATAATATGCAAATGTAAATAAAATAAAATGCAAGAAAATGTTTAAGCAACAATTTACAAGATTTCATAACAATAGCATTGAATGAGCTAGAACAATTACAATTCTTGACTTAACTCATTCATAATTATGCTTAATAAATGTTCTAGAAAAAAAAATCCATGGCAACTCGATTATCTATTAACTTGGAATCTAAAATTCATAAGCTTCTGTCAAAGTCGTATGATAGTCACTTAGAAAAAAACATGCATATGTTTATGTCATAATTTAACTAAGGGTTATATTTTTAACCACCATTCCTTAGAATTTATGCAAAGTAACAGGGATATTCCTATATGAAACAATTTAAACACATAAATCTAAAACTTATGCTAAAGTAATAGGGTTCTTTCAAATTATCACAAACTTTAACCTATTTCTTTCGAATATAGATTAAACATGCATCTTCCAAATATTGTGTCCATTAATCACCATCCGATTTTGATTAAGCAATTAATTCTAATCCAGTCAAACATATTTTAATGTATGAACTACATAAATGATTTTATTTGGAAGCATAAATAATTGAGGCACAAAACATTATAAACATAAATTGAACTTATTAAATTAAGAACTTGCAATCATTCTTGCAGGAACAAATTAAGTCATTATCATTAAATAAAAAGAAATCAAATAATTTGCAATCATGTTTTTAAACTTAGAATAAGTAAAAGAGAAAGGAAGAAAAAACTCTAAGAAGATTCCGATGATTCTCTGAAAACTGTCTATGGTGGTTTCCTCCTAATTTCGTCATTGCTCTGATGCAAACTACTTCTCTGGTGGTTGGTCGTGAGAGCTTCAACTCAAGAATTTCTTACTTGATGATCTTTCAAAAAGAAAATGGAAAAAATGGGAGAAGATGGAAGGCTTAGGCGTGGGAGAGAAGAGGGAATGAAGAAGTTTGAGAGAAGAGTGAATGGTGAGTGAATGAGTGATGAATGAAGGGAAATTAGGCCTCTATTTATACACATATGGGCAAAAAATAGAAATTTTCAGCTTGATTTTCTCCCTCAAGTGGCCAGCCATGGATTGAGGAGAAGGGGGTTGAGTTGTTTTGTTATTTTAAGCGAAGTGCTTAAAATGCAAAGCTTGAAAAGTGGAAGGGTAGGACCAGATATGTAAAGAAGTTTGAAGGTTGTTTCATAATTATTAAAAATAAGCTTTTAAACAGCTAATTGGGCAGCAATATGGATGGTTTGGGCTTGCTAGATTTAACGAAAATTGGGCCTCTTTTCCGTGAACACACTTCCTCCTTTTAAACAAACTGAAACGTACAATCAAACATGAATCTGTAAATCATCATTTCACATACCTCAACCGTACAACAAAACAACCCACAATAATTCAACTCATTATCAGCAGAACATGAAGTCAAACACAACACCATAACATAGTACTAATATACATCTAAAATAACCACATGGAGGAGTTTGAGTTTAGAAACTCACCAATAAGATATTTGAGGTTGACATAGCTTACACTTGTTTAGCCTTCCCTTTATCACTTAAGTCTCATTTTTCTTTGTAACAACCCATTTTCAGTGAAATCGAAACAGTGGTTTTTGGACCACATATTTGAAGTCAAAAAATGTATTTCATTATTATATTTTATTGCCTGCAGCGTGATAGAAATACTGTATAAAAAATTTGTTATGAAATTTTACTATTTATATGCTTAATTTGATAAAAAGGACTAAATCGCGTAAAGCGCAAAAGTTGAGTTTTAATATCTAAAGGTATTAAATAGCTATAGAACTATAGAGTGGAGGTCCTTATATCGTAATTAGACCATTAGAGTTGATAGTGGATTTTAATGGTTTGGCATTATTGAAATTTGAATGAATTATTAATGTTAATTTTGGAAATTAGTAATTAAAGTTATAATTATTTAAATAAAACACACTATTATCATCCATTATCATCATCTTCCACCGAATTTGAAGAGAAAACCTAGCCATGGAAGCATGAAGTTTTGGAAAGCTTATTTTGCTCAATTAGGTATGCATTTTTGTCTCGTTTTTTATGATTTCTATGTTTTCGGGATTGTTGTAGCTTAATCTAGCTAGCCTGGGGACTAATTTGCAAAAATGTTAAACTATTAGGGTTTTACCATTGTTGAATATACTTGAGTTTTGAAGTTTGATGATGAATGGTTGTTGTTAGGTAAACAAATTTTGTAAAGAGATTTTTGATGAAACTATCAATTAGGGACTAAATTGAAAAATAGAAAATATTACATGGTGAAATTGTGAAATAATTGAAGTATAGGGCATGCTAGGGACTAAATTGCAAAGAAATTAAAAGTATGGGGGCAAAATGGTTTTTTTCCAAAAATATATTTTGGATTAAATTGAATGAAATAATTGTTAAATTGAGTTAAATTTATCCGTATAGATTCAGTTAGACCTCGTACGGAGTTAGATCGGGGAAAAGAGAAAGTCTTAGATTAATCGCCTCCGTATATACATATACTCGTCGAGGTAAGTTCGTGTAATTAAATTATGTTTATATGTTTTTTTAATTGAAATATATATAAATGTTATGGTTTGTCGTATATAATTACCGAATGCATATCCAACGACGTACGACAATTACCGAGCCCCGTTTGAACCATAGAACTCCGTAGGATACAAATGACATGTCATTAGGGATACCGATTTATGGCTCGTGAGAGCATACCAATTTATAGCTCGTGAGAGCATACTGATTTATAGCTCATGAGAGCATACTGATCTTCAACTCAAATGAACATACCGGTTCACCGCTCGTATGAGCATATATGTACATGAATTGACGGATTACAGTTATATGAGCTAGCACACTATGTGTGAGCTATCCCGGGTATCCAACGGTATTCTAAACGGTTCAACGGGCAATGTTCTGTTACGAAATGATATAAGTTCGATATGAACTATTACAGGTATACACATGAAATGCATGGAAATGATGTTACATGATTTATAGATATATGAAATGGTTGATACATGTATATGGAACTTGATTAATTGTTGAGCATCCATGATTATTGGTTCATATATGTATTTACATGGCTAATATGGTTGGTATATTTGTGCTTAGGCATTTGGCCAAAATGTGTTGGAATATGCTTTGTTACTTACCTATTACTTGATCAAATGGTAAGTTAAATTCTAAGTTATACGAACTTAGTAAGCTTAAATACTTACTCTGTGTTATTTTCCATGTTTTGTAGTGAATCGGAAGCTGGTTCGGGTTGGAAGCTTGTCAAAGCTATATCACACTATCCATCGGCTCTTTTGGTACTTTTGAATGTTTAATTTTGGTTATAATGGCATGTATAGGTGTATTGGCTAATGTTGGCCTATATGTTTAGTTGTTGGAATGGCCATTTGTTTGGCTTGTGTTTTGGTATTTTGATGATGGTATGAGTTTGGTTTTGGCATGTAAATATTAGCCTTGAAATGTTGATGATTTGCTTAATGTGTTTGAAAGGTGAAATGGTAGTTGAATGTGCATATTGTATATGTTTTATAACTTATTGTGAATTGGTACTTTGGTATGGAAAACATAGATGTATTTTGAGGCTAGTATATTTGGTATCATTTGGTAAGTTAATTCAATGGTTTGTATTAATTCAAATCTAGTTGGAAATTAGTTGATCATTTGACCAAAATAAGTTTATGATTATACATGTTTATATATTGTCATTTGACGTGCCTAAGGGCATATTGGTTGTATGTGATTATACCATATGAATGAAGATGGATTGTGCATGATATTGGTACTTTGTAATGGCTTGTGTATCTGTGCATTGGTGTTTGTAGGTACATGTTAATCTGGGTAAGAAAAATGGCTTGAAAAATAGCCTATTTTCGTCCACACGGGTAGAGACACGGGCGTGTGTCTCAGTCGTGTGTGACACACGGCCAGGTGACACGGTCATGTGTCCCCTGTAGCTTTCAAAGGGTTGCAAGTCAGGCTGCTACACGACCTAGCACATGGCCTGGCACACGAGCGTGTGAGGTTACTTCGAAGGGAACACGACCTGGCACACGGGCGTGTGGCTTGGTCGTGTGGCCCAAGTTAGTGTTACACGAGCATAGACATGAGCTGGGATACGGTCGTGTGTCCTTATTTCGAATGCCCACACGGCCTGAGACACGGACGTGTCTCTTGACCGTGTGACCCCTGCAATGTTGAAAAATTTTACTATTTTCTAAAAAATTCTCCAAGTTTCTGATTTAGTCCCGACTTGTTTCTAACATGTATTTTGGGCCTCAAAGGCTCGTATAAGGGACAATATGTATATTTTTTTACTTGGTTTTAATGTGTTTATTGATATGTTAGGAAATGTTTGAAATTCTGCTCGTTTGTACTGTAAACTCTGGTAATACTCCGTAACCCTGTTCCGACGATAGATACGGGTTAGGGGTGTTACATTCTTAGTTGGTTAAATATAACAACCATAAAATGATCAAAATGAAGACATACTTATGTAAGAAAACCTTAATTCATATGCATGCAGAGGAGTTATGAATGTTAACTACGACTTAAATCATCATAGTTCAAGATAAATTATGTTGAAATCTCCTAACTTTCCTTTCTTTTCTTAAATCGGAAGGTACGTAAGAGTTAGAAAGATTACCAAATTGCTAAGTTCTCAAATATATATGCTAACACCCTAGATTCGTCCCTTCATGCAACCCGTTTCTTAGTTTCCTTTCTTACAGAATGAACCAAAGAAGAAGATGGAAGAAAGAAAAATGAATGCCAGAATGAAAGAATCCTCTTTTTATATAATCTTTCCACCATTGATTCCCTAAATCCCAAGTCGGTCAATATTATTAATACCTTTAATCATAATGTTTCCCATTAACAAAAAATCCTAGTTCTAATGTAACAAAACTAAATTTAAATTCTAACTATTTACCAATCAGCCAGCCAAGTTCTCATAACCACACTAAAACCCGCATAAACAAAAAAAATTTCTAATTAAATACTTAGAATTTCTGACATACCAAACCTTAACATTTCTAAGTGAGACATTAACAATCAAATAGGTGAAATTGGCTAGCACCATTACCTTATGGTCTCAAATAATCCACAAGCAATAGATCTCGTCTCTGCCTTCCATGTCGCATCAACATTAAATTTAACCTCATTTTCACAAGGCAGAGTCTACCAGTCCAAGTACATTTATGAATTTCTTCATGAAACCGGAATACATGATAACACTAGTTTGCTTAATCCACTAAGTTCAACAGCTTCTTTAGTTCTCAACTATGAAGGTCATCCTATAAATGTCATTGAATTTCATCGAGTGTTAGGTAAACTTCAGTACTTGTCTTTTACTCGCCTGACATAAGTTTTATTATTGACAAACTATCTCAGTTCATGCATAGTCCCTTTGTTACTCTTTAGAATATGGTGAAACAAAGTGCTTTAATACTTAAATCACACTACTAATCATGGCCTCCATATTTTGTGTCATCATGATCCTAATATTTTTGTCTATTCCAATGCAGATTGGGCAAGAGATCATAGTGATTGGGTGTCTACTACTAGCTATTTATTTTTTATTTTGGTCTTGATCATATTGTTTGGTCCGTTAGGAAATTAAACAATAAAAAATGGTTCAAACAACAACTTAAGCGAAACCTCATGCTATTACAGGTGTTGCAGTTGAGACTTTGTGGATCGTGAATCGTTAAAAAACTTGCAAGTTTCTCTTGCTTAACCTCTCAAAATTTTCTTAGATAATCTCGATGCTACTTTTCGATGCCTACATTCATTTCTCCACAGCAAGATGAAGCATTTGGATGTTTATTTTCATTTTGTTTGTATATGACTTGAAGTTGTCCACATTCCAATTACAAATCAACTTGATGATGCTTTTACCAAAGCTCTTCCACACAAGGGTTTTCACTATCTTGTTCCCAAGTGTTGTTGCTCATCCCCTAACTTGAGGAAGGCATATTAAAAATATGTGTTCTACTAAAGATCAAAACTTTGGTTTATTTTAAATTTATTTTATCATTTACTTTGGTTTTAGTTTATCCTTATATTTGATTTCTGAATTCTTATTATTTAATTTTTTTTATCTTAGAATTGTTTTTGTTACGTGCCTTCACATCCTTTATGTAAATATATGACTGGATACATCAATAAAATTATCAATTTTCGCTTCTCATTTAGAACTTCTTTATTAGTAAAACTTGAACTCTAATGTCTACCAAGAACTCAATCAACTTAATTGTAAAGCTTAATGCACACTTTAGTCTTGAAGTATATCGCTTTTCTGACTTTGGTCCTTAAAGTTTTTTTTGGCTCACTTCAGTCCCTAATGTTTCCCAATTTAGTCCCTAATGTTACAAACATTCTCGATTCAATCCTTTGGTTGCTAAAAAATCGGTTGGACACAATGGCGTTACCATGATGCCATAATCCAAAAAAACCTTAAAATCTTTAAAAATGAAAAAATTACAAAAAAATTAAAAAAATTTATTAAAAAATAAAAATATATTAAAATAGAAAATAAATATAAAATTAAATAAAATATAAAAAAAATACTAAAATTTTTAAAAAATATTAGAAATTTTAATATTTTTAAAATTTTATAAGCCACATTTACTAGAGCTTGAACATGAGATCATTGTACGATAATTGTTTTATAATGCAATCAATCAAAATTTATAATTGATAGAACTTTTTAGGTGATAAATTTGAATTATATTTGAACATGAATTATCTAATCATGTAGCAAAGTTAAGTTTACCCCACCTCCTTTTGAACAATCAGAAATATTTGGAAAATTTTATAAATGTAGTTTTTTTTTTCTTTAAAGAGATTCATTTGAATGCAAATAAGTATATGTTTCAAGAGCAGCTATCATTTATTTGTGCGATTTACAGTCAGGGGCGAAGCTAAAAAATTGGGACCGAAATTAAATTGTAAATTTTTACGATAGTAAATGTAATTTCACCATTTTAACATCTATATTTTTATAAATTTTGAAATATTAAATCAAATCTTTATTATTTTTAAGGGGCAAAGTGCAATCTTAATTTTACTAATTTAATTTTTTATAAATTTTAAAGGGGCGTAAATAAAATATTTTCCATTTTAGAGGGGGCCAAGCCTGCCAGCCCCCCTTGGCTACGCCCATGCTTACAAATGCTTGGGTTGTTATTGTGTCATATAGGTTTAAATAAAAAGAAAAAAGAGAATTTTTTTTTAGAAAGATGGTGGAGGCAATGATGAGTGACGTTGGGGAAGTGAAAGAGGAAAGTAAATTTGAGGATTAAATTGAGATTATTTCATAAATTTCGAGAGTTAATTTATTTTAAATTATGATTAAATTAGTATAATATGTAAAAATTAAGGATTAAATTTATTAGTATATCCATTTTTTAATTATTATGTCTCATTTTTATCAGAGATTTAACGGCATGTAACGGAAATGGAAAAAAATAAATTTGATTACTTGGATGACAAAATTTAAAAAATTGATGGTTAAGTGAAAAATAATAATAATTAAAAAACTGAATTTGAAAAACTGATAGTAGAATAACAGAAAAAAATGATAATGGTGAGGTGAGTTAAGATGTTGGTTACCTTTTATTTTATGAAAATTAACCTCACTTCACTAATTCCAATATTACCGGTGTGCATTAGATGTGTAAATTCAGTATTTAAAAAAAATAATAAGGAAAACATTTTTATATTAGCATTTATCAATAAATCCAAACAAAAAGTTATTTGTTTTTAATTGTTTAAACAGTAATCCTGATCGTCATAGTCGGATCCGGTTTAGACGGTAGGGCCGGGTGGGGTGTTCGGACTTAGTGTCGGTGAAAGATGTTGTTCTGGTTACTTGGTACGATAGTAATAATTAATGGCCATGAATTGTTATAAGAGTAATGACTATGAATCGGCAAATTCTATTGTCGTTTTATTAATAATTGATATAATCTATGGAGTGGTCAACTATAAGAGAAGTATTTACTTCCAAATTTGTACCAATTTCATAGCATTAATTATAAAACCGGATTCCTTAAAAACGGTAATTAATAAAGATGATAAAGTTTGATTCCATTTCATATAAATTAAGAATAAATTAAATAATGGAGTCATATAAATATATCAAAATTATATTGTGTTTAGAATTAATTAATTTAATCATAAATAAATTGAGATAGAAATGTTTGCATTTCTGAAGCACGTGTTTGGCATGTGAAATTCACCACAATTTTCCTAAAATAATCCTTAGCTCACACTAAAACTGTCCTTGAGATTTGGTGCCACCTTGTTTTATGCCAAATATGGAGCCTCGTCTTGAATTATTATTATTTCTTAATTTTTACTTTATCACCTTTTTTAATTTATTACTTATTTGTTTAATTATAGTCTGATGATTAGATAGGTTGATCATTTGACAGGAATGATATTAAGATATTTTTTAGTTACAAAATAAGAAAATATCTTCTAATAAAATAAATAACAAAAAAAAAGACAAAAAGAACAAAATTGAAGATTCTTTTAATAATGAAACATATTCACCACCAAAAAGAGAAGAATAATAACAATTTTAAATTAAAACAAAAAAGGAAATGACTTTAATTTCAAAAAGAAAAAAAAGAAAAGGAAAAGGCTTTCAAATAAAATAAGTACTTTTTTTAACGAAGCTACTAATAAAAACTCTTAAATAAACAAAAAAAAAATTTACCAACTACAATGTATGCAGAGGCGAAGCCAGAACAACTTTTTAGGGAGGCGGATGAAATTTTAATTTTTTATAGTTTATATCTTTATAATTTGTGAATGACTAAATCGAATTTTTATAATTTTAGGGCGCCAAAGTGTAATTTTACCTTTACTGATTTTTTGTTTGTTAGGTACAAATCAAATAATTTATTAAAAATTGTAAAAAAATTATAAATTTTATAAAATTCAATTCAATTGGTCAGTTTGTGTGTCAACTACTTTTTTTTCTTTGTTCCGGGCCAACATACCATCTAGTTCGGTTCTGGAAACTGATTAAAAGATATAAATACCCTTATAATAATATTTTTTGTTTGTTGAAAAAAATGATATTTTAAACTTTTCATAATTAAGTTGGTGTTCGATTGACTTGTGACACTAACTTAATTAAATATTTTTTTATACAATAAATAGATTATTACTTTATAACAAAGATAATGCATTGTAGTCATTTCTTAATTGAATTGATATTCGGCTAACTTATAACACTAAATTACTATATGAAAAAATAGATATCTTCAAAAGGAAATATATATGATATATATAGTTTACCTCTAGAAAAGAATGAAAAGAAAAGTAGTGGGTAGTTTTTAGTTTTTTTTTTTTTTTTTAAAGTGTAACAAGTAGAGTATAATTATATATATAAGTTCAAGTAACAATAAATATCAAAATATTACAGATGGATTGTTCGAGTAACCGCCAACTAGAATCAAACTATTGCAACACAAACAAACTAAAAACTGAATACATTCCAGATTAAAGGAAATAAACTAGAACTAACTAAACTAAAACACAATACATAATGTGACTCGAAAACTTACACATATAGTTGTGCATAGTAAGTCTAAAAAATGGGTACTTAAGACTCAAAATCTCCATTTTTGCCAACTGAGTAAAGACCTCATTGACAAGGAGGTTTCTTTTAATGGTTTGACAGAAAGGAGTATGTATGTTTTTAGATATATAAAATGAAAATTAAATACTAGCATTAATTAATTGGTAATATAGTTAAATAATTATTATTGTAATAGTAAATTATTTGCGTTGCTTAAATTTTGTTAATATCATTTATGTATTATCACTTTATCAATTTTTTTATCATAAGAAAAAAAAAAACTAAAGGCATAATTGTCAAAAATACACTCAATGTTTATGGGTTTTTGGGTTTGAGTCCTTAACTTTTTTTTATTGACACCGTTAATGTTACGATATTTTCAAAAATTAGCCCAATTTTAACAGTAAACGTGATTTGACCGTCAATCAAATTGCAAGTCAACAAAGTAGCCTATATGGCACGCCACATAAGCATTATGTCATAGATGACATCATCTATAGAAAATTTATTTAACAATTTTTTTTTCATTTTATTTCTATCTTCTTTCTTCACAAAATCAATAAACTTATTCAGGTAGCCTTTCACAAATCTGTTCTTTAGAAATCTTATCAAAAGGTTGAAAATTGAGAGATCCCGAAATCATTGACACCATCGAAGACCCAGATTTGAAAATTCTCCGATTCCAGTGCAAAATGACATTATCTTCAATCCAGTGGGTCCACCCACCAATGATCTTGCTCCATCGCGATCTGCATTGCCAATGGAGCCTCCTCCACCCAGAACATAGGTTCAAAATAGAATGTACTTGCATTAGCTAGTACATGTGTGGCTCGATTCGTCTTCCTCATCACATATCTACCCATGGGAAGCTAAACAAAACCTCTGTGCAAACTCTATTAACTCCTCCACTGTTGCCAAACATTCTAGGGTTTGAAATCTTATCTTCCTCAATGGCAGAGAAAGAGGCGTCGTCGGAGCCTGCCGAGGCCAACCCACCAATTGAAGACATGGATCTCAAAAACCTTGACTCTTCTGCCCAAAACCCTAATGCTAGAGACGACGCCAACGATGACTCCAAATCGAAGCGTGGGAGAGAGGAAGACAACAAAGATACCGAAGACATTTCCAAAAAGCAGAAACTGGAGAAGTCTGTAGTGGAAGAAAGGTTGGAAAAGAAGTCAGATTCATTGGAATTTTTTGGGTTTCGCTGTTAGTTTTCATTGGTATTTACGATTTATTTGATGATCTATTTTATTTAGAAGAAAATTTTTATTTTTGTTTATATCAGTAGTAGTATTATAATCATAGCTTTCATGGTGAATGAAGATATTAAGAGAAAATTTTTATTTTTATTTTTATTTTTTGGTTTCGCTGTTAGTTTTCATTGGTTTCGTTGCACTAATAACATTTCTTTTTAATATATGATGTCATCTATGATATCGTGCTTATGTGGCATGCCACATAGGTTATTTTGTTTACCTGTAGCTTGATTGACGATCAACTCAAGTTTACTGTTAAAATTAGGTTGATTTCTGAAAAAATTGTAACGTTGAGGGTGTCATAAAAAAATAGTGAAGGGCTCAAACCCAAAAACCCATAAATGTTGAGGGTATTTTCGACAATTATGCCAAAACCAAAATCAAAACCAAAACAAAATTTGTTGCACAAAACTCATCACATATTTTATTATTAATATTATGTACATATCTATTATATTATTAGGTCACAGACTGAATTGGTGCAATGAGTTAACCGGACATTGACTAAAGGAAAAACTTAAAAATAATTCTAACCTCAACCTATGACACCAATGTCCCGAAAGTTCGACCAATGTCTCATAAGCTTTTTACATAAATTTTTGGCATTGATTAATTTTGCCCCCCAATTTTACAAAAAAAAAATATTTTAGTTATTCATCTAATTTTTCACCTCTTTTTAGCCTTTGAACATGTATTGTTTGTCAAATCATCTCAAAATGGATGGAAAAAAAATTAGCATTTGTTAGTTTTGCTAACGTGACATCCACGTGGTAGTCCATGTGTATGCTTGTTAGCAATTAATTAATTTTTTAAAATAAAAAATAAAAAATTATATTTTTATACTTTTAAATACTTTTTTAATTTTTAAGAAATATTCTTTATAATTTTTTTGAATTTTTTAAATTTTAAAAAATTAATTAATTACTGACATGGCATCCACATGGGAAATCCATATCAATAAAATTAATAAACATTAAACTTTTCATCCATTATGTGGTGATTTGACAAACAATATAAGTTTAGAAGTTAAAAAAAAACAAAAATTTAAATAGAAAACTAAAATGACTGTCTTTTAGCCAAATAAGTCATTTTACAACCGCAATTGTGCCATAATAATATAAAATATATTTCCACATTATTAGTGAATAAAATTAATAAAAAAGTTAATTTAAATCATTGTTGATAAAGAAAGATATTTTTATTTCCTTCATTATCTTGAGATAATTTTGAAGATAATTAATACATCTAGATTATTACCTAAATTAATTTTTATTATAATCAATATACTTAGATATTGTGATTAAACAATAAAAAGAATTCAGTATGACAATATTTATCTAAATAATTAAATAGATTTATAAAGTAGATGAAATCACATTGTATTTCCACCAAATAACAGTATCCATAAGCTCGTCCCTATTGTCCTTATGAAAACAACAATCCTCTCCACCACTCGAAGCCAAAAAAAAGGAAAAAAAAAAAAAGGCCAAAGGGGACCATCAAAGGATGTGAAAAAGCAAAGAAAGTAAAAAAAAAAAAAAATGGGGTTTGCAGCAGCCAACGGCAACAAAGAAAGCAAAGGCATGGGTTTACTCTTGGTGTTCTTCCATGGCGACCAAAACAAAATCACTAATTCTTCCGTTGATAACCAAACCACCACCACCACGACGCCACCGTCAACAAGATTTGTTCGAAGAACAGCTTCTTCCAGTCTCCTTTTCTCAAAAGCTCAATCCACTATTTCCATTTGCCTTGTTTTGGTTTTCCTCACGATTCTTCTCTTCACTCTCTCTACTTTTGAACCTTCCATTTCCACCCCATCTTTTATTCATTCTCCCACCATTAAAAACTCTCGTCGGTTCTTATCTCAAAAGACCGAATTTCCTCCTCCTCCTCCTCCTTTGAAATGGTTTTTCCCCATGAGGGATTATAACAAACCGCTTAATGTTAAGCAAAACCCTGGGGTTTTGCCATCTTCGTTTGCTTTACAAAGGATGGGAACTTTGTACAGACGTGGGACGAAAGCCATGAACGATCTTATTGTCAGCCATGTTGTTGAAGATGTGACCGAAGATGAACTCAGGCTTTTCTTGCGAGTCTTGCATAGGTCTGGTATTACTTCGAAAGCCGACATTGTTTTTCTTTTTGGGTCTTCGTCTTCGAGATTTAACCTTGTTATTCATGAAGAGAACGACTCGTTCTTCAATCTTATTCAACACTATAAAGCTTCCAATAACAAGGGTTCTCGTGACTCGGTCTTTAGTTTCGAGTCGGCCCAGTTTTGGAAATCTGGGAAAAAAGATGTTGGGGAGACTATTTGGGGAAAGAAGGGTCGAGGGAATTCCGGCAATTCAACTGAAGCTGAAGCTGAGTCAACTCGGTTGACTTACGGCTCGGTAGTGGGATTCGATGTGAACGAGTTGGATCCAGAGAACTCGCTGGCTGGGTTTTTAGATCACGTTCCGATGAGTTTTAGAAGATGGGCTTGTTATCCGATGTTATTAGGGAGAATCAGGCGAAATTTTAAGCATATAACGTTAGTGGATGTTAAAAGTTTGATGTTACTGAGTGACCCACTTGGCCGCGTCAGGAATCGGAGTCCCGAATCGGTTTATTTGTTAACAAAGGAAAGCAGCTCCGGTGGGAAGCACAGCAAGAGGAACTCGGATAAAACTCAGTCCCATTTGCAAGTCAACTCAGCGATTCTGATGGGTGGAGCTAGAGGGATTCGGAGACTAGCCAATGCAATGTTGACGGAGATCGTCAGAGCTACAATGCAGCATAAGAAGAAGAAGAACTCGATATCGGAGTCAGAAATCTTGAGTCAACTCGTCGGGAACGAGTTTTTACTGAAGAATGTGGATTTGATCACATCGACGGAGTCAATTCAGGAAGCGAGTTCACTGATGAGTTCGAGCTCCAACTCAACTGCAGATTATTCAATAATCCAACGCGGTAATAGCAGTCATGATCTTAATTCCATAATTATGAAGCTAATATGTTTATGTGAAACAAATTCTTATGTTTATAGGGATTGTTAGTAAAGGAAAAAAATTTAATTAGTGTTTAGAAAATTAAAAAGGAATTATAATTTTGTTATTTTTTATAGTAAAATTTTGATTTTGATGTATAAATATTTTTAGATTATAGGGATTTCTTAGCCAAAGAACAAATAAACAAGTTTTCTCTTTCTTTTCTTTTGTTTCTCTAATTAATCAAAGTATAATTATTTGTTTAGTGGTTCGAAATAAGAGATTGGACCGAATCAATTGTGTCTAGTTTTCTCTATTTTTAAATACTTATCCGATTATGAAGTAGATTTGTATAATAATTAAATGAGATAAATATCAAATGTATATACGAATTTTGGTTTAATGTATAAC
This sequence comes from Gossypium australe, assembly GCA_005393395.2. Taxonomy (NCBI): domain Eukaryota; kingdom Viridiplantae; phylum Streptophyta; class Magnoliopsida; order Malvales; family Malvaceae; genus Gossypium; species Gossypium australe. Next base: position 52,418,557 of record CM016614.1, read on the forward strand.
TTGATATATAATTTTAAATTTGTGCAATTATATACTTGAAACTTGAATTATGGTTAATATGTACTCATAAAACTTCAATTTTAATTCAATTGTACACATTTAAATAATTGAATGCAAACATTTATTTTCATATTTGATTAATATATTATTCGTATATGAAATTTATTAATATAAAATCGTGTTTATTTATAAAATCAAAGTTTATATATAACATTGCACATTAGATAGAAATTTATTTTAGCTTTGGTCAGAGAGGATTGACAAGGCCTTGACCCTCTAAAATGGAAATTTTTTATTTAGGTCTTTTAAAATTTTAAATTAATAAAGATAAAATTATATTTTGACTTTTAAAAATGATAAAAATTTGATTTAATTTGTTAAAAATTATAAAGATATAAACTATTAAAATAGTAAAATTATATTTTTACTATCGTAAAAATTACAATTTAATTTTGATCTCTAAAAGATTTTGATTTCATTGAGACTTGGTATTTATCTCTAATTAAGTAACCATCAATCCATTTTATACACCATAAAAATTATATTTATTTTATAAATTTTGAAATATAAATAAATTTTGTAGTAAAAAGAAAGTAGGGTTTAGAGTGAAGAAATGATATTAAACAAAAATGTCCGGTTGGTATGAGACAGGAAAGAAAAGAATAATATATATATATATATATATATATATATTAAAATGATATAGTTTTATTTTTATTTATTTTGCATATTTTCATGGAGTTAGATTCTAAAAATAATTAAATTATGAATTTGGTAGCAGGTTGCATGACCAAATAATCCGCATCTTCTACTTACTTGGTAATGAGCTAAAACTGTTTGTTGAAAATGAAAAATCTATTTCACAATTTCATATTTTTTTTTTGGGTACTTCATAATTCTTTTTACGAACGTGATAATTAGTATATGTAATTTTTTTTCATAGTTATCTTAAATTAAGATAATATTATTTTGTTAATGAGGCCTTAAGTTTTATATATACACATATATATATATTGTTTATTTTGAAGTTTGTGGTTGTCTTTTCTAATAACGACGCTTTCAAAGTTTAAATTTACGTTTTGTCTTAAATGAGGTCTTAAGCTTAATGATAATATTAAAATCCAAAAAAAATTTAACTAGACCGAACCAAACTTACTTCTACTTGAAATTTTGAAATTTTAAGTTCAATTTCATCTTATATAAATTATATGTGGAATCTTCAAGTTTAAATTTTATTATGTGAGGAATCATAATCCAATAGTGTTGATAGAAAAAGAATAATATACTTTTGAAGATGAAGTATAAAATTAAAATAAAATAATTTATATTTTTATATCTTAATCAATTCATGTATTTTTTATATAACTAGAAATTGCAATGATTACCATGAATTTTGTAGCACTAAATGAGATCAATAACTTCACTTTTCTTCTTGATTTGATACAATAATGAAGATTGTTTTGTTGTCTTCCTTATATTCCTTCTCTTTTCTTTTTCCCACTTTATTCCAAAAGAGAAAAGAATAACACTGTAGACCCTAAATCACCACTTTATAACATTTTGTATAAAAGATGAATTATGATGCACATTAAAATGTCCCAATTACTTAAGCTTCATTTGGTGTTCTAACACAGTAATTTCAAACAAAGTAGGATCATACAATCATAACACTACATTAAAAATGCTTTTCCTTAGCGAGAAAGATGGAAGTATAAATACTATGCGATGGGCAAGAAAGTTCTAAACGCATTTTTTCTTTCTTTTCTTTTATAACATGCTTGAAGAATTTATTAAATAATATTTTTTTATTGGAATATCTTTTCATAATTAAGTTAAGTTATATTATTTGAAGGCATTTTAATATTTTTATCTTTAAAAGATTCAATAAAATTTTTGGATGAAATTAAATTTAAACCTGTGCTATTTATATTAATAAAATATTAAATTTATCACTAAAAAGTTTTATTTTGATATAATATATACATTTTGATTATATTATCCTTATTTTATTATCTCTATAAGTTGTATATATTGATTTATTAGTTTCAAACCATACATCTCGTTATTAATTATATCTATTTTTTAAACACACAATTGTGTTCTAAATATATGGTTTCCATACACATACACATGTAATATGATTTCTAGTTATAATTATGCATTTATATAATCTTTTATAAATCGATGATTAATATTATATAATTTTCATAAATTTGTATTGTTTTTATATTACATTTATTATTAATTATTAATTGATACATTGATGATAGTTTTTAACCTTTTAAATTCAAATATTCTATTAGCATTATGAAAAAAAAATCATTCTAGTAATTTTTTTCTCTTTTAGTTATTCAATTTGTATTATTTGTCCAATCATCTCAAAATAGATGAAAAAGTTATTGTTTGTTAACTTTACTGACATGGCATTCACATATATGTAATGTTAGCAATTAATTATTTTTTTAAAATATTAAAATATATTTTTACATTTTATAAATTTTTAAATTTTTAAAATTAAAAAAATAATTAATTGCTAATGTAGCGATCCACGTATATGTTATGTTAACAAATATTAACTTTTCCATCTACTATACGGTGATTTGACAAACAATGTAAGCTCAGAAGTTAAAAAAGATAAAAAAGGTTAAATGAATGGCTAAAATAATTTTTTTTTAAATTAGAGGGCTAAATAAGTTATTATGCCTATCTTGTTTATGGAGATAAAAACTTTAAGATTAGTGTACTAGATAATTATCCTTATATGCCTCCCATGTATATCTATACTATATATTAAGCTCGTAATTAAGTTAGTATTACGAGTCATTTTAATACCAACTAAGTTAAGTCATTATTTTAAAAAATAAATTATATAATTTTAAGAATGTTTTTATGTTTTGATATATTTGATATAAAAATAAGAAAAAATACACTGGAATATTTTCCTATAAATTTTTTAACATTTTTAGTTTGTGATTTTAATTAAAGCCTGAAGTAAAAGATCCACTTTATGAACTTCAAACTACAGCCATAGGGAGTTGTGAACACATTGATTAGCACCACGTGGATGTGGCTGTGTTCTAATTCAGCTCCGCTCCGCTCCGCTGTCAAACCAATGCCAGCAATAACTTTATTTTTCCATTCATTACTTTTAAAATAAAATATTATTAATCACTATTTTCCAGAAAATATTTTAAACCACGTGCGAAGGGGGTTTTCTTTAATGCAGTAGAAAATTAGGTCTGTCATTGTTACTCCCAAAAACGTTTTCCCTTTTTACAGTATTAAGGTCATATTAGAAAATAGAATTATGGGTTATTTTTAAAAAAATTAAATACGTAGTAATATTTTAAGTTAAATGTAAATGCTGAGATATATTAAATGTTTGCATGCACTGACTTAGCAAAGAAGGATGTAAAAGGGAAAGGGAAATGTTGAGTGTCACAGGCAGGTGACATAGACAAAAGTCCAATCCCACCGACACCCTATAGTTGCCACGTTTTATCGCACGGTTCATAATTCATAATGATGTTGATATGCTATTTGAGGTAAAACTACCACAGAACCCATTCTACTATAATCTATACTACATTTTAGTCCCTTTACTAAAAAAATGGCTAAATTAATCCGTATTCATTAGTTGAGGGAGCAAAATAATTCTTCCCCTTAAATTTGATGTTTATATATAAGATATAATCAGGCGTGAAGGAAAAAAATATTTTTTTAGGGAGGCCGAAATTAAATTTTAATTTTTACGATAGTAAAAATGTAATTTCACCATTTGAATAACATATATAATTATAATTTTTAAAAGATTAAATTAAACTTTTGTCATTTTTAGAGGGGCCAAAGTGTAATTTTACTTTTACTAATTTAAAATTTTAAAAATTTTAAATTTCGGAAATAATAAAATTTTTTATTTTAGGGGGCCCTGCTAGCCCCCTTGGCTATGCCCTGGATATAATAATAGATTTAACACTTAACCTTTACACATTTATTCAATTTGAGCCCTACTCTTTTATTGAAAGTAAATTAGAAAATTTTAAAACTAATAAAGCTAAAGGGTCAGAAAGACCATAATCCATGTACAACACACACACACACAAAAAGCCCTTTTAAAATTTAAAAAATCATAAAAAGTATAAATAAAATTTTAAAATTTGTATTAAACAATAACAATACCAACCCGTTAAAATCTAATGGTTATAAGATTTTAAAAAATTGACCCTACTATTTTTTGGATCTCTATTGTTATTTTTTAATAAAAATAAAAATTTTAAATTTTTATAACCTTTATTTTATAAATTTTGTTCAAAATTTTTTTATTAAATTTTAAAATTTAAAGGGCTTAATTTATTTTTTTTAAATTGTTGCTAAGGCTTTTTTGATCCTTTAGCTTTATTAGTTTCGAAAATTTTCAATTTACTTCCAATAAAAGAGTAAGGATCAAATTGAATAATGTGTTAAGGTTGAGGGCTAAATTTATTATTATACCTTTTATATAAACACCAAAACAAACATTTAACGATGCAATTTTAACAGATGAGCTATTTTGCTCACTCACCTAACGGACATGGGCTAATTTGTCCATTTTTTTTCGATAGGAAGACTAAAATGTAATCCAAGATATAATAGGGAGTTTTGTGGTACTTTTACCACTATTTGAAAGTCAAAATTATATTACTAGTCTTGTACAATATGCGAGAGTTTCACATTTAATTATTCTACTATGATTTAGTCAATTTTAGTCTTTATATATATTTTTTTATTTTTGAAATTTCAGTATTGATCTAAATAGAAGCGGTTAAATCTATTAAGTCAAATTTTGCTATTAGTCTCGTATCATGCAAAAGTTGTGGATTTAGACATGTTCTTCAATTTGATCACCTTTAGTTATTATACTTTTTGAATTTTGAAAGGGAAAACTATAAAATTAATCACACAACTATTAGCATGTTTTTGTTTTGGTCATCCAACTATGAAAATTTTTAATTTAGTCACAAATATATAAAATTACATAAAAAATTTAAAATATAAAAGAAATTATAAATTATAAAATATATGTACCTAAACAGATAAAAAATTACAAAAATAATAAAATCTAAAACATGTTAGAAAAGTCGAAGACCCAAAAAATTTACATATTTTTCTAAGTAAAGCTTCAGCTTACCCAAAGATCCCATATTTGAATCTCGTGTGTGCAAAGCGAAATTATTTTTGCTTTGTCTCTGTTTATGCCGATGGTCAGTATTTGAGTATTTGATATGGGTAACAAACAGATTTAATGGGTAGTTTTTTTTAAAAATGTGTGAATAATCCCCTAAAAATCCTCCACTAGTGTCGTTCTCTCTCTCCCCCTCATTCTCCATTCTGTCGTTTTTGTTTCTTTTTCACTTTTGCTACCGAAGTTCTCTCTTGTCGTTCATTTGTTTTCTTTTTCGTTTTTTATTCCCATATTTGCACGTTATCAATTTTCTGTTCTACTATTTATCGATCTAGATCATTTGTCGTTTTTCCTTCTATTCTAACCATTAATTTGATCTTTACCAACCTTCTCTTCTGTTTTGTTGTGGGCCACACATTATAAGGGAACTAGTTTGATCAGCGTACCTTTTTTTGTGATATATGCGTTAAATGCTCGGTTCATGAGGATAATGTTTTCGATTCTATGTAGTGGTGGATATCCTATATTTCTCATGTGATTTGTTCTGTGTGAATCATGAGGTATGTACTTCTCCGGCGAATTAAGTCTGTTGGGAAAAAAAACCATGTTTTAAAGGGTAAGTATTTGAACGCCTGGAAAGGGCTGGTTTTAATGTTAAGGTCAAATGTTTTATGCTTGTGGCCAAAATAATGATTGGATTTTAGTGTATTGTAATAGCCCAATTTTCAGTGGTGTTGGAAATAGTGATTTGAGATCACTAAATCCGACGAATGAGTTTGAAAATTTTATTATGATTTAATAATTATGAGTTAAGTGTGATTTTAGAAATATTCTTAATTTAGTGAATTTTGTGATTTAAAAGAACTATTAGGTTAATTAGTCTCGAAAACGAGGTATCGAGACCTCGATTTCATAAACTGAGTCGTAAATATTTATAAAATGTTTATGGAGTGTCAATAAGTTAGTATTAAAATTTTGTTAGAAAATTTTACTAAATTGAATAAGGTGTAAAATTTGCTAAAGTGATTAAATAGCTTAAGTGTTTAATAATGGAGGACTAAAAGGGAAAATTAGCCAAAAATAGAAGGCTTGGACCGCATGGGTGTAGAAATGATCAAGAAATTTGATGAAATAAGGGCAAAATTGGAAATTTTGTAAAATAAACAAATAAAACAATAATTAAAAGATTTCCGAGACATTTCTTCATCAAGCTTCAGCCAAAAATAGCCATAAAAGAGTCCATCTAAGTTGGTTTTTCATATTTTTGCTACAAGTGAGTTCAATTCTTGCCTTTTTCTTGTAATTTTTGTGTTTTTGAGACTTTTACAGCTAGGTCCAACTATCTAATTCATTAGTTTTTGATTTCATGGGTGATTTTGAAAGTTAATATTGATGAGTAATGGATGTTTATGATGAATTATCATGGATTTGAAGTTTTAATTTTGTTATATGATGATTTTATTAAGTACTTTTGATAGATATTAATTTTAGGACTAAACTGTGAAAAGGTCGAGAATTAGGTTTTGGTGTTGAAATTCTAGATATCAATGGCTTTATAATAGCCTAAAATAATTAGATAAAGTTTTAATTGAGAAAAATTAGCTCAATTAATGGGTAAATTGATGAGGGACTAAATTGTAAAAAACTATAAAAGTTAGGGTAAATGTGTAATTTTGAAAATTAAAGGGTATAAATTGTAAAGAAGAATGAGGTTGAAATATGTGCTAATGGATGACTAATTTTATATTTTAAGTCAAGAGCCTGTAGATCAACTAGGGAAAGAGAAATTAGAAGAATAGTTCCCGAATTACTACGAATTCTACAATTTAGTCCAGGTAAGTTCGTGCCGTTAACTTTTTAATATTATTTGTTAAATTGATGAATGGTATTATATATATTTATTCATATCTATTTTGAAAATAAAATGTTATTGAAAATTGAATTGAAACGTTCGAAAAGGATGGAATGACGGATTGAGTACAATCATTCAGTGCAAAAGAGGAATTAGCGGCAAATTACTCAAGTAAACCGAGGTCCAGCATTTGTTGCAGACTTCCGTGTTTTCTTTTCATTTAACTCACATGAGCTTCAGTTAACTCATATGAGTTTTAGTTAACCCTATGGGTTTCAGTTCAACTCTTACGAGTTTCAGTTTAACCCTACTGAGTTTTCGTTCAGCTCTTATGAGCTTCTGTTCAACCCTTACAGGTTTCCGTTAGCACTTATGTGCTTCTGTTCAGCCCTTGGGCTTCCGTTTACGATGTACTCATATCCGTAAGACGTTTATTAGTCTGACAAAGGCTGATAATTTGGTAAGTGATATTTGATATTAATGGTTGAAGACTCAATGATATTGTTGATTCTGAGATGAAATAAGTGAATTCATCAACTGAAATTGTTGGCAGGAAATGTGAAATGAATGATTTAATTAAATGAATTGTTTTAGTATGTTCGGTCAGATTTATGTTTAAGCCAACAACTTACTAAGCTTCATTAAGCTTACTTGTGTTGCTAATGTTCTTTGTAGATTTTCAAGAAGTTGTGTTGCTAATGTTCTTTGTAGATTTTCAAGAAGTTCAGAGGATCAAATCAACACATCGGGTTACACTATCCAGATTACTCAGGTAGATTTTGTTGTACATTTTATGGCTTATATGGCATGTATAAGGATGGGTTAAAAAGGGCTAAACTTGAAGTATAATTATGAAGGAATATATATATATATATATATATATATATCTGTGTGTGTGTGTATGTATATAATTAGGAATAGGTTTCGGTAAATCAATGAATGAAGTTAGTTTGGCAAAGTCAAACAAATGATTTTTGTATTAACACATTATGTTAAATATATGTTTTGGCTTGAACTGATTGCTTGGTTGAGATATATTAGTGTATTTCAATGTTGTGTGCAGGTGGATAATAAAAGGGTGAGAAAAGTGGCCTTAAAATGACCTATTTTCTTCCACACGGGCAGAGACACGAGCGTGTGTCTCAGCCGTATGTGACACACGGCCTGGTACATGGGCGTGTAGTCTGGCCGTGTGTCCCTTGCACTTTAAAATTTCAAAACAAAATGCCCAGGTTTGTACACAAGGCCTAACACACAGGCGTGTGGCTTGGCCGTGTGACCCATGCACTTCACACACGGCCTAGCACATGGGCATGTGGTTGGTCGTGTGACCCAAGTCAGTAGCTACCTTAGTTTGAACATAGTGTCTCACATCGGATGCTCACACAGCCTATGACACGGGCGTGTGTCCCTTGCTCTTAAGAAAAATTTTAAGATTTTGGGAAAATTTTCCAGAGTGTCCGGTTTAGTCCCGACTCACTTCTAAAGTGTATTTTGGGCCTCGAGGGCCTATATAAGAGACAATATGAGTATTAAATGAATAGTTTTTTTTATATGTACACTTAATGTTATGAAATGATTATGTTTGATTTCAAAAAGTTTGGTAATGCTTCATAACTCTATTCCAGTGATGGATAAGGGTTATGGGTATTACATGTATTTTTGTTGATTAGTTCGTTCTGGATGTTGATTTTAGGGTTTGGAATTGTATTGTAACATCGTTTTCCAGTTTCCATAAGGTGTGTAACTTTAGTTTTGAAAATTTAGTGAACAACGCAAAGCAAAAAACCATATTGTCAACGTTACGAGGCCATGTGCCAGATCGTGTGGGCATGTGGATCCATTTTTAGTAAAATTTAATTAGGGCCGTGTTGGGAGTGCATTTTGAGGTTAGCTACTTTATAGGGTCTTTTATGTGATATGTATGATTTCAATATATGAAATTTGCAGTACTGATATTGTATGTGTAACATCTAAAAACATGTCTGTAGTATAAATTCTGTATCTGATTTGTAAATATGAGTATTCTGTTAGCATGTTTCTGATTTGTTAAAGCATGATTCATCCGTGAGCATCTGAGTATGTATTATGTTTCAGCACGTGCATTGGTGTGGGATCTTTTGTGACGGAGGAAGTGTTGGCAGTTTAATGATCTGCACTATCTGGTAGTTTAACCACATTTGTTCTAGTGGTTTGACCACACTTATCTAATTCTAGTGTATTACCGCATTATTTTTGGCAGCCTTGATTGCACATTTCTGTATAGTGACATACGATCACTTATTTGGTGTGTGGGGTTGGATGAGTATTTATTACCCTAATTGGTGTGTAACGGATGAGGGTAGGATCTGTATCTAATATGTGAAATATGTTGCATCGCATGTTATGACATGCCATCTGTATCTGATCTACTTATAGTGTTGCATTGCATAAAATTGCCATGCCATCTGTGTCTGTTCAGTTATCAAATTTGTGTGATTATCTGATATCTGTTGTATGCATGAGGTTTGAGTTGTACACTAAGCTTTGTTAGCTCACCCTATGTTTTTTATTTTATCTTCTCAGGTAATCAGAAAACTTAGGACCGAGCGGCGTGCAAGAGCTTTGATTGGATTCTCAATTAATGAAGAGACGGTTTATGTTTTTAAATTTAACTATGGACTTTTTGGTATGTTTAAATATTTTGGACTTTATTTTCTGTTTTTATTGGGTTTTCTACTGAATTATACTTTTGATAAATTGCAAAATTATTTGTTTTCACATTTTGAAATTGTGCTTTACAAATTATCAACTCTGAAACTTTCGCTGCGAAACTAAGTAACAAATTAACTGTTTTTCTGCTAAGTAAATAAGACCTACGCGTATTTTCCTGAAAAATTGTAAGAGATTTGTCAAAATTAACATTCTTTGGAAAACACACTTTTCTAGTTCAAAACCTAGAATTTAAAACAAGTTTATGTAATTTCTCATGATTCGATTGTAACGTCTAGGCTAGGTTTGGGGTGTTACAACAATCATGAATGAAGTTTATAAAAAAACCACAAATTTATTGAGTTTTTGGGGGATCTTGAGTTTTTGGGGTTACAAAAATCACATTTACATATAAGTTTATTAATATTTAATTATGTGTTTAAATATAATTACAATTATATTTAATTATATGTGTTTGAGGATCAAATTGATAGAATTTGTAAATTTGGGGAGTTAAATTTATTAAATTATTTAGAATTAGGATCAAATTGATATAATGTGTAAGTATTTAGAACTAAATGTATTATTATATTAGTTAGAAAAAGGCTACTTCATCACTTTCGATAACTATTTAATGAAGAGTGACTAATATAGAAACAATCTAAAACGTGAGTGGCTAAAATAGAAATGATCTAAAGCGTTAGTGACTAAATTGAAAGTTTTCATAGTTGGGTGACCAAAACAGTAACACGGTAATAGTTGGGTGACTAATTCTATAGTTTACTCATTTTGAAATTTCACTAGTGACTCAAAACACTAGTTGTTAAATCCACTAACTAAACTAGCATGACTTTATTGTAAGTATTATTTGAAAATAACAAGCTTACATGATATTACTGTTGGAAAATGTGTCCATATTGTAGTAAACATATAGTTGTTTTCTATGTATTTGAATGATGAATAAATAAATAAAGTTAATTTCACATTTCACTGTTATGTCTTTTGTGTTTCTGCCTTTCATGTTTTACATGCATAGCGAAATTGTGACAAGCAAATATTAGTTCATTGATTGTCTAAGTTCAAACTGATAATAAGTGGCAATATAAGAACGCTTATATTATGAGAAAGACAACTTACTTCAGTAGATAATCTAAAATGAGCCCATAATCCTGTAAAAGAATTAAAGTGAGCATTTGATTTAAATACTTAGAAGGATTATTATGTCGACTACAATTCCAATTGGGGAGATGGCTAATCTTGGATATCGGAGCAATTGACTCCACGGGTAGAGACATAGATGTATTAATTGGAAGAATGATATATTAGACTGGACCCAAGTTGCATTAATTTTAAATCTGTTTGTGCATTAATTCACTTGTGACGTTCATGGTGTGATTTACCTAAATCCTGAGCTAGTCACTGACCATGCGTATGTAACTCATGTACTTTAATATAAGTAGAGGCTTATACTCTAAAGATGATCGAGACCATAGCCGATATGTTAGGTATATGAATTGTGTATGGCATGAATTTATTAGCAACAATATAATTCATAGCTCGAGTAAAGAGTTAACAATATTCTCTCATTGGTATTGTGTGGATTTATAAATACTGAACGTGGCCATGGGTTGTTTGTTCTCGAACGAGTAATTAATCACAGTTGTTTGTTGACAGTGATCATATTAATAATTAATAAGACACAACGGTGACAATGAGATAAAATAGGATTGTATTTGTAATAACCAATTTTCGCTCGGCCTATACCCAATAAAACCTAACCCAATACCAAACCCAAAATAAACAAAAAATAAAACCAAAAATCCAATAATAAAAATGGTCCATAATGTCCATTTACCAAATTACTAAAAACTCAAAAAGTCCAATTAATTACGGTGCCCAGTTGATGAACCCAATCCCTAGCCCAAAATTACAAGGGCCCAATCGGCCTGAATGACCCAAAACACTTAGGGTTTCAGAAACCTAATGAGTCCCAAAGCTGTGCGCCGCCGACCCTTCGTCTGCCACCACGCGCACCAACCTTTCATCTGCCACCACGCGCCTCAGCCTCCACGCGCGTCGGTTCCCGCACCCACAGCCACTACGCACACTGGCCAACAACTCTCGCACGGTCAACGCCCACGCGTTTCTGACAACCTCCACTAGCAGCCTCCACGCTTCTGACCATCGCCATGCCATCCTCCGCACGCCTCCGACACCTGCAAATCACGGGAACCAACACAACCAACAAGAGAAGGAAACGACAACATAACAGATAATAAAATAGTTTAAAAACAGAAAAGAATCTTTTGTAAAAGGGGGATATAAAAAAACCAAGGCAAACGATTGTATGGGGGGTCGGCCTTCCCTTTTTTTACGAATGCTTAGAAATCAAGAAGAAAAAAATAGAAATTTTCAAGGTCGATTTCATTTTTTCATTTTTTGTTACTTACTGTTATTTATTTATTTTCTTTATTTCTCCTTTTCAAACTTTTAAAAACAAGATAATAAAGGAAGAGAAAGGGGGGCCTTACCGAAACCTTCGCGGCCGTGGCGTCGGAGTGCTCTTCGTCATCGGAGCTTAGCTTTAGGAGGGGTGTTGAGGGCCACTTCCCTTCGCTTCAGCACACCGAAGGCCTGGCCTTTAAAAGGGTGGCTTCGAACGGGGCATTAAGGCCCATGTTTGCGCGCTGTCGGCCATCGGACGTGTTGGTGGTGTGACGGGCATCGACGAACGGCCGGGGAAGCCTAGCCATGGGCACAAAAGGGGGAGAAGAAGAGAACCTACTTTTTTGATTTCAGGAAGAAGAAAGAAAATAAAAAAACAAACATAAAATATGGCTTTTTAAGTCCAATAAAACGGCGTCGTTTGATACATAGGGTCACTGCGCATATTCCTTAAAAGGAATATTTGCGCGATCGATCCCCCATTTTTGCGGCGCTAGTGGGTTAAGTCCCACTTTATGTTTTCCCTTTTGCGATTCGGCCCTTTCATTTCATTTTGCATTCAATTTAGTCCCTCTATTCAGAAGTTGAAGTGGCGCACTTAACAGGGTGTGGGATATTTTCTCAGTTAACCCCTCGCATGTTCCAGCGCGTTTCAAACCCATCCTCCGCTTTATCTTTTTATCCGAATTTCCCCTTTCATTTTATTTAAATTTCAATTTAATCCTTTTTATATACTCACGTTTATTTTATTCAAATTTGGACCCTAAAATTTCATTTTACTTACAACCGAGCCCTTATTCATTTTTATTTATTCTAAAACTATTTTACTTATTCTAAATTTTATACATTAAACTGTTTTAAATCGTTTTAGATATATTATTTTAAATTGTTCTACATATTATATACTTTAAATTGCTTTATGTATTATCTCTCCTTTAAATTGTTTAATTCATTGTTCCTTTATTATTAATTTTGATATTTAAATCGTGCAAGCTATGTGATTGTCACTCTTGCCTGTATCGTGACATGTTTATTCGTAGTTCCATGTCTTTGATATTATCGTTGTCATTATTATCATTCATATTATTGTTCCATTATTATTACTATTGTTCATGCATGTTAATATTTTAGATTAATGATTCCAATGCTATGTATTACATGTATTATGCCAAATTCGCGTTACATTATCGTTATTCGTCGCATGACCCCATTCACTTTAAATAATGTTTCTTTAAAACATAATCTAATTTTTCTTTTTTTATAAATTTCATCCAAAAACAAAAGTTTTCAAAATAAGGTAATATTCTATGTTTGGAAACCCGAGAGATCGTGCCCTATGTGTTGGGTTTCGGTTTCCCGCTTGGCCAAACACTCAAATATCCTTTTGATATTTCAATGCATAAGTCTCGAGAATTATGAGATGATCTTGGATTTGAAGATTTAAATTATCGTGTCCTAAAGTATTGGATGTGATATTCTATTCCTTCGGAATGAGAGACTCTCGACATTCGATTCGAGAAAACTATGAGATGGTATTGGATTCGAGGATTTAAATTATCGTGTCCTAAAGTATTGGATATGATATTTTATTCCTTCGAAACGAGAAAATCTTGATATTCAATTCGAGAAAACTAAAATATTTCCAAAAGAGATTGATTTTTTTGAATTCTTTTTAAAATTTTCAATTTTCGACATTGAGACATTAATTAATCAATTTGGTACCAATTTTGGGCGTGACGAGGGTGCTAACCCTTCCTCGCACGTAACCGACTCCCGAACCCACTTTCTCAAATTTCGTAGACCAAAAACACTGTTTTAGTAAATCAAAACGTTTTATTAAAACAAAGGTGATCCGATCACACCTAATAAAAGATCGGTGGCAACTCTCGTTTTTATTTTCAAAACCCATGTTGATTCCCGTTTTACAAAAAAATGGTTACGACAGCTTGGCGACTCCGCTGGGGACCGAACGAGAGTCGAGTCGTGAATTGATTAACTTTTGTCTTTTTGTCAAAAATTGAAAATTTGGTTTTAACATACAGTCTTTTCATTGCATTTCATCCATTTTTACGATTTGTCATCGTTTCATTCATGTTTTAGTATTTCAAGTTTTTGCATGTCCCCACACATTGCATTGCATGACTGTATAGTCACACCCCTTTAAGTGGGAGCGAGAAGCTACTCCTTCATGAGGTTTTTACCTCCGTGCAGGATAGTGGATTGCTTTCGGGATACATCTGTACCTATGTCTTCGTGAGATTTTTATCTCCGTGCAGCCATAGGGAAATGTATTCCCTTGAACTGAACTCGGTCTATATGAGCCTATAATGGGTGAGGATCGAGGAATCTGTTGGTTTGGGTACCCCTACTTTAGAATCAAACCACATATAGTGAACCCTAAGAGCCCACCTTAGATAGATCCACGCCAACCCCTAGCGGTCACCTGGATAGGTGTTCTGTGTTTGTTTATTTCTCTTGCACTATCGTGTTTCCTTTTGTGATTGCTTATCTCTCCTGTGCTACCGTGTTTTCCACTGTCTTGATTGCATTGCATTGCATCATCATAGAAAAGAAGTGTTGATTCATATTCGGTTGCTAAATGGAAGAGTTTGTCATAAGGAAATGTGTTACTTGATAAAGTGGATGGTAATACGGTCGTTCGAACATAAGGACATGGCCGTATATGCAATCCGTTTTATGTAAAGAAACGTATCTTCTAGAAAAGTTCTTCTAATGGAATCGAATTCATGATCAACACCTCTTTTTCTTTTTGCATTCATGCCATGCGCCCGTATTGCATTTGATGCATTTGCATTACATCCCATTATATGCATTTGAGCCCAAAGAAAGACCCTAATTAGGTGAAGTCATTTCAGTTAACCTAGAAAACATGGAGCAAAGGTTGAAAAGAATAGAGAAAATGCAAATACAGATGCAAGAGCAATTGACCAAAATTCAACAAGAGATGTATGAACAAACACAATTCCAAAGGAAAACGATAGCCCAGCTAACCCAATTACTAGCCGGAGGATTTGAAAAAAGAAGTGGCCCAGTGGACGACAGTACGAACGATGATGAAGAAATTGTTTATTCCCCGACGAATATCCCGACTCAACCAGACACGCAGTCGCATGGGGAACTTGTCATTACCAAACCTCAATGTCAGACTAACACATCGGCGCTACTGAACTTCCCGATGAATTCACGTTTTGACCCTGAGGATGATCGGGCCAAACCGATTGTTCAAGCAGAGGCAAAAAGGAGAGAGCGAACTTTGAAAGCACCATTTTATGATAAGTTAGTAGGAAACGCCACAAAAGACTTTGCCGATATCGTAATATCTGGGGAACTTATAGAAAATGCCATAAAGAGCGGGCGGATGGAAGGCCTCGAGAGTTCGAAAAGGGCAGTACTTATAAAGAAAAGAGAGGCAGAGACCCATATGGTGGGGACTGAGAGCCACTATACTTCTAATCCGTACCCAACCCAATCACGACCTCAATATCGCCCACCTCCAAACTTCTATTTTCCCTAAAGCTCTGACCATCAAGCACCTCCTCCTTACCCCGTCTATGCCACAAATAACCAAAGACCATTCACTATATTTCTATCAAATGCTATGCCTGCTCAAACCCAACCCAAAAATGAACAAAGACTGACAAAACCCAACCCTGAAAAACCTCAATTCACCCCTATTCCGGTGTCCTATGGAGAGCTGTGCCCGAAATTACTAGAAAAACAATTAATATCCCCACATTATATGGCACCCCTGAAACCTCCATACCCAAAATGGTACGATCCTAATGCTAGTTGCATGTACCATGCTGGAAACCAGGGGCATTCTACAGAAAATTGCCTAGCCTTTAAAAGAAGAGTTCAAGGCCTTATCGATGCGGGGATTTTACAATTTGATGGTACTAGTAATGTGGCCGAAAACCTGCTCCCTAACCATACTGAAGGGAACGTGAGTGTAGTGACGAAGGAAGACCGGTGGCGAGCCAAAAGTTGTGTTTCTGAAATAAAGACAGATGTGCGACAAAGAAGAAAACAGTTGCAGAAAGATCAAGAAAGGAGGATTGCAAGAGCCTCAGGTCAGGAATTGGAATGGGAGCCCATGGCATATCCTCCTTTGTCAAAAACATTTACATCTGCAGGAATGATGTACCCAGGAAGAGATAATCCACAAAGCACGTTGTTATCAATTGAAAGGGGTCCTCAGAACGTCAGTATAAATGTTATTGACAAAAGAGATGATGCAACGTTTCAATGATACGCCCTTGTCCTCCTGGATTCATTTTGAACAATTGGACTGCTGTGGATCTTCATGTAGTTTCTAAGTCCTCTCCAGAGTAATGCTCAGTGTTAACTCTCTTTTTGTGCACCCCTAAGTAATAGTGGGATTCTTTTGTAAGAGATTACGTTTGCTCTTTATCATTTAAATGAACATTCATGGAGATGCATTTTGTCATAGTCCTTTCATTCTCGTTAACTTCATAATTGCTCCCTCTTCTTACGACCTGTCCTTACATATACCTCATATCATGCCATAACATTATGCTTGTTCGGTTCGAATACTTAGATACTCCTCTATAGTTTTCTTTTCCATTCGCCTTTCAGGTGCTCAGATATCAACGACGTGAACAATCCCTGTCGTAACCATTTTTTGAAAAAAAAAACGGTGATAGACTTGGTTTTGAAAATAAAAAAGGGAGTCGCCACCGATCTTTTATTAGGTGTGATCGGATCACCTTTGTTTTAATAAAACATTTTGATTTACTAAAACAATGTTTTTGGTCTACGAAAATTTGAGAAAATAGGTTCGGGAGTCGGTTACGTGCGAGAAAGGGTTACCACCCTCGTCACGCCCAAAATTGGTACCAAATTGATTATTTAATGTCTCAATGTCGAAAGTTAAAAATTTAAAAAGAAAAAGGAAATTGATCTTTTTTGGAAATATTTTAGTTTTCTCGAATTGAATATCAAGATTTTCTCGTTCCGAAGGACAAAATATCACATCCAGCACGTAGGACACGATGATTTTAATCCTCGAATCCAAGATCATCTCTTAATTCCCGAGACTCATGCATTAAAATAATAAAAGGTTATCCGGTTGCTTGGCCAAGCGAGAGAATCGAAACCCAACACATAGGGCACGATCTCTCAAATTTCCAAACATAGAATATTGCCTTATTTTGGAAACTTTTAATTTTGGATGAAATTTATAAAAGATTTTAGGTTAGGTTTTGAAGAAACATGATTCAAAACGTGAATGGGACTATGCGACGAAGAGAACGATAATGTAACATGAATTTGGCGTCATACATGTAACACATAACATTGGAATCTTTAACCTAAAATATTAACATGCATGAATAACAATAACGATAATAGAACAATAATATGTGAGCACGAAATTACATATAATGAACTATAATAACATGACAATACAAATAAATGAATTATGGCACATGCAAAAGCAATAATTAAATAATATACATTATCTAAGAAATAACATTAATAAACAAAGACCAACGAATTAAACAATTTAAAGAAGTAACACATAAAACAATTTAAAAATAATTAACAAAACGATTTTAAGTCAAGAACACATAATAAAAAGTAATATATGAAATAGTTTTAAAACGGTGTCAAAAAATAAAAAATAAGATAAACTAATACAACAATACATAGTTTAATAAAGATAATATACAAAAACTTAAAATAAATAATAATAATAATAATAATAATAATAATAATAATAATAATAATAATAATAATAATAATAATAATAATAATTTGAAGAAAGATAATATATAAACCCTTTAAACAGGTTGGAAATTAAATTGAAACCAAAATAAAATAGTGAGGACCAATATCGAAATAATTTAAAGTAGCCAGGGACCCAAACACTACGTGCGTAAACTCACGGGGACTAAATGGGCAAATAACCCAACCTCGATATGCGGCTTTTCAACTGATTTGGACAATGATCAGATTACAAACGAAATGAAAATGATAGGGTAAAATTAAAAAACTAAAATGGGTCGAAATCAGAGGCGCAAATAGGGAGAGGGGGTCATCGCGCAAATATCCCTTCTAAGGGATACGCGCAATTACCCCTATGGTCGAACGGCGCCGTTTTATTCAGTAGGTTTAAAAGAAAATTTTTGTTCCAAATTAATTTTCATTATTCCAAAAAAAAAAAAACTCAAAGCCCTCCATGTTCTCTGCTAGGTTTTTTTAGGAACCCATTATCGCGCCGCCAATGGTCCGTTGCTCTCCGCCATAGTGGGCGGTCGGAGCGACCCTAAAACTCCCCTTTTAACCCTCCCTTTTAGTAGACGAGAGAAGGAAAACAAGGGCTTTCGTAGTCCGAAGATCGAAAGAGAAAAGCTTTTCACTCCCTCCCTAGGTCGATTTCGACGATGGAGAGGGCGTTTTCGACGGCCGATGTTCGGTTGCGCCTCGGTAAGTTATTCTTTTTCCCTTTTTATTATATTTTTGCTAGTAAAGGTTTCTTTTGTTTTCTAAAATGAAAAGAAAGAACATAATACATAATAGCATATATAAAATATAAAACGAGAGGAAAGACCGATTTCAACCTTGAAGCTTCTGTTTTGTTTTTATTGATTTGAGATTGTTTGTAAGCGTTTGTAAAAAAAAAAAAAAAAGGGCCTTCCCTACAATGGATTTACTTCGGTTCTTTTATAACCGATTTACAGAGGTATGGGTCTCTGTTTCTATTCTATTTTTTGTCGCTTTTCTTCCTTATTGTTCGTGTTGTTGCAGGTCATGGGCACGGCGTGCAGGTGTTGCTCGTAATCGGTGCGGAAGCGTGCTTGGGGTCAGATGAGCAGAGGCGTGGTGGCTACTGATTGGCGCGTATGGTAGACGATGCGCGTGGTGTCCACGGAGAGAGGCATACGGTGCCTAGGGTTCCAGAAACCCTAGGCTTTTGAAAGTTTCTTTCTTTTTGGGCCTTATTGGGCCATTTGTAATTGGGTCATACAATTTGGGCTGCTATTTGTATTATTGAGTTTGTATTTGGACTCTTAATATTTGTTGTTTTTGTGTTTCTAATTTGGGCTTGTAAAGTGGGCCATTCGGGTTGTTGGGCTCTGGACTTGTTTTGTAAATGGACTGGATTTTTATTTTTTTGTGTTTTTAACTTTTGCTGGAGTGGGCCAAAATTGGCTATTACAATCCCGTTACAGGTCCTGAAATCGATTTCGAGAAAGTTATTTGTTTAGGAAAATTTGAAGTCGAGGAAAATGCTGAAGATTATGTTTCGTCTCCTGACTTACTAAGGATGATAGAACAAGAGGATAAACAGATTCTACCCCATCAAGAATCCGTTGAGACAATGAACTTGGGAAGTGAAGAAAAGAGCAAGAAGTGAAGATCAGGACCTCCATTTCAGAAAACACCAAACACGATTTGATCGTTTTGCTTCATGAGTACAAAGATGTATTTGCATGGTCGTATCAGGACATGCCAGGGTTGAGCGAGGATGTAGTGGTCCATAGACTCCCACTGAGACCAGAATACGAACCTATTCAATAGAAGTTAAGACGAATGAGACCTGAAATACTGTTAAAGATAAAAGAAGAAGTCAAGAAACAATTTGATGCTGGCTTCTTACAAGTCTCTAAATATCCAGAATGGGTAGCTAATATAGTCCCAATACCGAAGAAAGACGGCAAGGCGCGAATGTGCATAGAATATCGCGATCTGAATCGAGCAAGCCCAAAAGATAATTTTCCCTTGCCATACATCGATACGTTGGTGGATAACATAGCAAATCATTCGTTGTTTTCTTTCATGGATGGATTTTCGGGATATAATCAAATAAAGATGGCTCCCGAGGATATGGAGAAAACTACATTCGTGACGATGTGGGGAACATTCTGCTACAAGGTGATGCCATTCGGATTAAAGAATGCCGGGGCAACATATCAGAGAGCCATGGTGATGTTGTTCCATGACATGATGCACAAAGAAATAGAAGTCTATGTCGATGATATGATTGTCAAATCTCGGGGGAAAGAGAACATGTGGGAACCTCAGAAAATTGTTCGAAAGACTAAGAAAGTTCCAGCTGAAGCTTAATCCAGCCAAGTGTATGTTCGGGGCTACCTCAGGAAAGTTACTAGGCTTCATCGTCAGTGAGAGAGGTATCAAGGTTGATCTAGATAAGATAAAAGCCATACTAGAGCTACCACCTCCACGCACACAAAAAGAAGTCAGAGGATTTTTAGGGAGGTTGAACTACATCGCTCGATTTATTGCTCAATTTACCAACTAGTGTGACCCAATCTTTCGGCTCCTTCGAAAACACAATCCTGGAGAATGGAACGAGGAGTGCCAAGTGGCTTTTGATAAAATAGAACAGTATTTGTCTAGCCCCTCGGTGCTAGTACCGCCAACTCCTGGAAGACCATTAATTTGTATTTGACTATGGTCGAAAACTCAATGGGTTGCGTACTGGGGCAACATGATGAGTCAGGGAAAAGAGAAAAGGCGATTTACTACCTCAGCAAGAAGTTCACAGAGTATGAAACAAAGTATCCGTCAATTGAAAAATTCTGTTGTGCTTTGGTCTAGGTAGTTCGAAGGCTCAGACAGTATATGCTGTATCATACGACGTGGTTAATTTCAAAACTGGACCCAATAAAGTAAATGATGGAATCACCTGCACTCTCAGGAAGAATGGCACGATGGCAGATCCTACTGTCGGAGTATGACATCATCTATATGAATCAAAAGTCGATAAAAGGGAGCGCAATAGCTGACTTCTTAGCAACTCGAACGACAGAGGAATATGAGCCATTGAGATTTGATTTCCCGGATGAAGACTTGATGTGCATTACAGAAAAAGAATGTGAGTCGGCAAAAGAGAAATCATGGAAGATGAGCTTTGATAGTGCATCAAATGCATTGGGGCATGGGATTGGAGTAGTCTTAATGTCACCAGAAGGGAATCATTATCTATTCACTGCCAGATTACATTTCTTCTGTACCAATAACATAGCGGAATATGAGGCTTGTATCATGGGACTTCGTGCAGCTATTGAACAAGACGTTGAAATCTTAGAGGTGTACGGAGACTCAGCGCTGGTGATTCACCAAATCCGTGGAGATTGGGAAGTGAGAGATTCGAAATTGATCAAATATTGTGATCTCATGGCAGAGCTGATCAAAGAATTCAAAGAAGTGATTTTTAATTACTTCCCACGAGAAGAAAATCAATTGGCTGATGCTCTGGCCACCTTGGCTTCAATGTTCAAAGCAAACAGAGAAACGAAAGTAATGCCTCTCCAAATGAGCATATATGAGGTTCCTGCACATTGTTTTAGCATTGAAAAAGAAGCAGATAGACAGCCATGGTTCCATGATATCTTAGAATATGTCAAGAATCAAAGGTATCCCGAACAAGCAAATGAGAACGACAAAAGAACAATCAGAAGAATGGCGGTAGGATTTATCCTTGATGGGGATATCCTGTACAAAAGAGGAAAAGGTCAAGTACTCTTGAGATGCGTGGATGCTGTTGAAACCAGAAAAATACTTAAAGATGTCCATAAAGGAATTTGTGGAACGCATGCCAATGGTTTCACTATGGCTAGGCAGATTATGAGACTCAGTTATTACTGGCTGACGATGGAAAGCGACTGCATTAGTTACGCACGAAAGTGCTACAAGTGTCAAGTTTACAGTGATAAAATTCAAGCTGCACCTTCCCCCCTTCATGTCATGACTTCTCCATGGCCTTTTTCTATGTGGGGCATGGATGTTATAGGGCCAATTTCCCCAAAAGCTTCTAATGGACATCGATTCATTTTTGTGGTCATAGATTACTTCACAAAATGGGTAGAAGCTGCTTCATTTGCTAATGTGACAAAGACCGTAATTTACAGGTTCTTAAAAAAGGAGATCATATGTCGAAATGGTTTGCCTGAAAGAATCATTTCAGATAATGCCTTGAATCTGAACAACAAGATGATGAAGGAAGTGTCTGAGCAATTTCAAATAAAGCATCATAATTCCTTACCATATCGCCCAAAGATGAAAGGAGCAGTAGAAGCGGCTAACAAAAATATTAAGAGAATTATTGGGAAAATGACCGAGACATATAAAGACTGGCACGAGAAGCTACCATTTGCTTTGTATGCATATCGCACATGTGTGCAGACCTCTACGGGGGCAACTCCTTTCTCTCTGGTCTATGGAATGGAAGCTGTGCTGCCCATCGAAGTTGAGATCCCCTCTTTACGAGTCTTAATGGAGTCAAAACTAGAAGAATCAGAATGGGTTCGAGCTCGATATGACTAGCTAAATCTTATTGAAGAAAAGCGCTTGAAGGCAATCTGTCATGGACAGATGTACCAGAAGAGAATGATCACGGTCCATGACAAGAAAGCACGGCCGAGGGAATCCCGCGAGGGAGAACTTGTACTAAGAAAGATTCTCCCAATACAAAAAAACTTTCGGGGAAAATGGACGCCAAATTGGGAAGGGCCATACGTCGTAAAGAAGGCTTTCTCGGGTGGAGCTTTGATTCTCACTGAGATGGAGGGGAAGGAGGTACCAAATCCAGTGAACTCGGATGCTGTAAAGAAATACTATACCTAAAAAAAAAGAGATCAAGATGAAAACCCGAAAAGGGCGTCTTGATAAAAAAAAGAAAAAATAGATCAAGATGAAAACCCGAAAAGGGCGTCTTGATAAACAAAATATATTAGGATGAAAACCTGAAAGGGCATCCTAATGAAGGGGGTTCGGAGCAAGATGATCCGAACAGAGAGTCAAATGGCGAGATTATAATATTTGAAGCAGATTCGGAAGCTCAAAATTTTCTACACAAGAAGCTTTGCTCGAAAAGATCCAGGATGAAGAAACGTGGAAAAGTTCATGCGTTGGATATCTAGAGCATTTGCGACAATTGAACCTGCTTTCCTTTTTATAACATTTCCTTTATTGAATTGTTCCTTGTCAACTTTCTTTGCTCGTCACTTTTTAAATGAATATGAATGTGAGGTATCCCCTTCATACCTACTTCGCCATCTCCATGCATCTCATGTTTGGTTCGTTTAAATGATAAATAGTGAAATTGCATACTCAAAACAAAAAGGAATGTTGAGCATTACCTGGATGAGAATTTGGTAAGTACAAGAGCCTCAAAGCAAGGACAAAGTTCAACAATGGGCAAAAGGTTGATATACGAGAAACGCAGATTACTCGTAAAGCTTGAGGACAGAAACAAAACCTGAAAGGAAAGTCAAGAGTCGAAGCAATGAATACAGGCCATCATGAAAGTCATAACGAAAAGGGGTACATGACAAACAAACCCAGGGAGCATGGCATAATCATGTAGCCATAAAAGCATTTAAGACAAACATGTGCATATCATGATAACATCACGCATGACACATACAGACACGCCAATAAAGCAAGAAGTTTTGATGATAACTACACCGAACCAAGGAAAAGAAGACATTTGAGTTCCACCAGATGATACGTTTTCAATTACTGTTTTTCAAAAAATCAACTCATAATTCGAGAGGTGAGTTGAGCCTCGGGTCACATGCCGAGGTATTTTCAATTTCTATCTTTTAATTTCTGTTCAAAAATCAACTCATAATACGAGAGGTGAGTTGAGCCTCGGGTCACATGCCGAGGTATTTTTAATTTTTTCTTTTAATTTCTGTTCAAAAATCAACTCATAATACAAGAGGTGAGTTGAGCCTCGAGTCACATGCCGAGGTATTTTTAATTTCTGTTTTTCAATTTCTGTTTTCAAAAATCAACTCATATTACGAGAGGTGAGTTGAGCCTCAGGTCGCACGCTGAGGTATTTTCAATTTCTGTTTTTCAATTTCTGTTTTCAAAAATCAACTCATATTACGAGAGGTGAGTTGAGCCTTAGGTCGCACACTGAGGTATTTTCAATTTCTGTTTTCAAAAATCAACTCATATTACGAGAGGTGAGTTGAGCCTCAGGTCGCACGCTGAGGTGTTTTCAATTTTTGTTTTCAAAAATCAACTCATATTACGAGAGGTGAGTTGAGCCTCAGGTCGCACGCTGAGGTATTTTCAATTTCTGTTTTTCAAAAAAAAAAGAAGAAGAAAAGAAAAGGTTAACTCATATCGCGAGAATAAGGAAGCAGTTTGAAAAGTTCAGATTTATTTCATCGAAGTCCTAGTGGAACAATTGGTAGATCGAAGCTACAAATCTCTTCGTGTCCTGAAGTCATGTTGGAGCAAGTAAAAAATAAACAAATCTCACCCCTGTGAAGATTGAGGAAAAGCAAATTGAAGCTACAGGTTATATCTCTCGGAAGTAGCAGTGAAGTGGATCAAAGCAACAGGTTACATTAGAGTTGGAGATGTTTGAGGAAGACAAGGACCAATAAGTCAAGGCTTGGCCAAGACCGGGCAAAATTGGTTCTTCTATTATATTTGCTCTATTCTCGTTTCACAACAATGAGCAAAGAGGGGCAGCTGTAATAACCAATTTCGCCCGACCTATACCCAATAAAACCTAACCCAATACCAAACCCAAAATAAACAAAAAATAAAACCAAAAATCCAATAATAAAAACGGTCCATAATGTCCATTTACAAAATTACTAAAAACCCAAAAAGTCCAATTAATTACAGAGCCTAGTTGATGAACCCAATCCCTAGCCCAAAATTACAAGGGCCCAATCGGCCTGAATAACCCAAAACACTTAGGGTTTCAGAAACCCTAAGGAGTCCCAAAACTGTGCGTCGTCGACCCTTCGTCTGCCACTACGCACACCAACCTTTCGTCTGCCACCACGCGCGTCGGTTCCCGCACCCATAGCCATTACGCACACCGGCCAACAACTCTCGCACGGTCAACGCCCACGCGTTTCTGACAACCTCCACGCTTCTGACCATCGCCATGCCATCCTCCGCACGCCTCCGACACCTGCAAATCACGGGAACCAACACAACCAACAAGAGAAGGGAACGACAAATAACATATAATAAAATAGTTTAAAAATAGAAAAGAATCTTTTGTAAAGGGGGATATAAAAAAACCAAGGCAAACGATTGTATGGGGGGTCGGCCTTCCCTTTTTTTACGAACGCTTAGAAATCAAGAAGAAAAAAACAGAAATTTTCAAGGTCGATTTCATTTTTTCATTTTTTGTTACTTACTGTTATTTATTTATTTTCTTTATTTCTCCTTTTCAAACTTTTAAAAACGAGATAATAAAGGAAGAGAAAGGGGGCCTTACTGAAACCTTCGCGGCCGTGGCGTCGAAGTGCTCTCCGTCGTCGGAGCTCGGCTTTAGGAGGGGTGTTGATGGCCACTTCCCTTCACTTCAGCACATGGAAGGCCTGGCCTTCAAAAGGGTGGCTTCGAACGGGGCCTTAAGGCCCATGTTTGCGCGCTATCGGCCATCAGACGTGTTGGTGGTGCGACGGGCATCGACGAACGGTCGGGGAAGCCTAGCCATCGAGCATAAAAGGGGGAGAGGAAGAGCACCTGCTTTTTTAATTTCAGGAAGAAGAAAGAAAATAAAAAAAACAAACATAAAAGATGGCTTTTCAAATCCAATAAAACGGCGTCGTTTGATACATAGGGTGAAACCCGAGAGATCGTGCCCTATGTGTTGGGTTTCGATTTCCCGCTTGGCCAAACACTCAAATATCCTTTTGATATTTCAACGCATAAGTCTCGGAAATTATGAGATGATCTTGGATTTGAAGATTTAAATTATCGTGTCCTAAAGTATTGGATGATATTCTATTCCTTCGGAACGAGAGACTCTCGACATTCGATTCGAGAAAACTATGAGATGCTATTGGATTCGAGGATTTAAATTATCGTGTCCTAAAGTATTGGATATGATATTTTATTCCTTTGGAACGAGAAAATCTTGATATTCAATTCGAGAAAACTAAAATATTTCCAAAAGAGATTGATTTTTTTGAATTCTTTTTAAAATTTTCAATTTTCGACATTGAGACATTAATTAATCAATTTGGTACCAATTTTGGGCGTGACGAGTGTAACACCCTGAAAATTTGAGTATTGTTTCATTGTGTGCTTTGAGTATTAATCTAGTAAGTAAAAATTTTCTTATTTATTTTCGTGTTTAATATAGTCCTGAAGAAGAATTAGAATTTATTAAGATGGAATAATATTAAATTTTGAGAATTTATGGAAATGGATTAAGTGGCATTGACACATAAGTTAATTTAAGTGTCAATGTGTAGCATAAGATGAGTGCATGGCAAAGTGGTGTTGGCACATGAGCTAGTGCATGAGGGTGAAGGTTCGAATCCCTTAAATAGCAATTAGGTGGCTTTTATTTTTGGTTTTCCTAGCATGTGTCGGCCAAGCTCATATATGGTAAGTGTTGACCATGTTATTTTTGGTTAGAATATCAAAGGAATAAGGAAATTGTTAACTTAAGGAAGGGAATCAAGAAAATAAGGAAAGATGTGAAGATATGAGGCAAGAATCAAGGAAACGTTTATGGAAACAATATCTTGGCCAATAGACCATGCATATGGACGGCAATATGGCTAGGGGGGAGCCGAATTTTTGGTGATAGTTTGGCTAGGAATTTTAGTCTTTTGTTTTGGTCATTTTTTAGTTTTGTGCATAGTTTTGCAAATTCTCTCAACCTCTCTCTCCCTTGGCCAAATTTGTGCATTTGGTAAGCCTTGATTCTTTTGACCAATTGGTCATTTTTGCTTTTCACTTTAGTGTTCAATTTTGTGCCTTCCTCATAGTGCCGATTTTACCAATACCTAAAAAGACCATTCTTTTCTTTTCTTCTCCCTATTGCCGAATATACATTGCTCTCAAAACACATCCCTTTCTTCTTTTCTTCTCCATTCTCTTTGAAATCAAAGCAACATCATCACCATCTTTTCTCTTATTTTAATTCTTTTCAATCGAAATTTTCTCCATCTACACTCTCATGGTCGGGTTATCACCAGCTTAAGGTGAAAGAAGCGGATATTCACAAGACAGCATTCCGAACCCGTTACGGACACTATGAGTTTTTGGTGATGCCGTTTGGGTTGACCAATGCACCAGCTGCATTTATGGATATGATGAACCGGGTCTTTCAACCATATTTAGATCGGTTTGTGGTAGTATTCATAGATGACATTTTGGTATATTCAAGGAATGAAGAGGAGCATGACTCACATTTGCGAATTGTATTACAGTTACTTCGAGATAATCAATTGTATGCCAAATTCAGTAAATGTGAATTTTGGTTAAGAGAAGTGACTTTCTTGGGTCATGTGGTTTCAGCCGAAGGAATAAGGATGGATCCTCGGAAGATTGAGGCTGTATTGGATTGGAAACCACCGAAGTCAGTGGCTGAAATTCGGAGTTTCTTGGGTTTAGCTGGATACTATAGACGCTTTGTTGAGGGGTTTTCGTTGATTGCTGCACCCCTAACTAAGCTTTTGCGAAAGGGAGTACCGTTTATATGAGCTGATAAGTAGCAAGAAAGTTTCGAGAAATTGAAGAAGATTTTGACGGAAGCGCCGGTATTGATTCAACCTGAAGCTGGAAAGGAGTTTACAGTTTATTGTGATGCGTCACATACGGGATTAGGTTGCGTATTGATGCAAAGTGGGAAAGTGGTAGCTTATGCTTCTCGTCAGTTGAGACTGAACGAAGTAAACTACCCGACTCATGATTTGGAGTTAGCAGCAGTGGTGTTTGCCTTAAAGATTTGGAGGCATTACCTTTATGGTGAAAAGTCTATCATCTATACGGATCACAAGAGTCTTAAGTATCTTCTTACTCAGAAGGAATTAAACTTGAGACAACGAAGATGGGTGGAGCTGTTAAAGGACTATGATTTCTCAATTGAGTATCATCCTGGAAAGGCTAATGTGGTGGCGGACGCATTAAGTCGTAAGGTGGTATCTGATTTGAGAGCTATGTTTGCCCATTTGAGTTTGTATGAGGATGGTAGTTTGATAGTGGAACTTCAAGTGAAGCCTCTGTGGTTAGATCAAATCAAGGAAAAACAAATATTAGATGAGAAGTTGGGACTTTTAATTCAACAAGTGGAAAATGGTGGGATAGAGGATTTTGGTATAAATTCAGAAGGTGTGTTGTGCTTTCGTGGAAGAGTCTGTATGCCTAAGGATTCAGATCTGAGGCAAATGATTTTAAGGGAGGCGCATAGTAGCCCTTATGCTATGCATCCCGGAGGAAACAAGATGTACCGGGATCTTCGCGAACAGTATTAGTGGCCTGGATTGAAGCGTGAGATTTCAGAATTTGTGGGAAAATGTTTAACTTGTCAGCAAGTGAAAGCGGAGCATCAATTGCCGTCAGGTCTTTTGCAACCAGTTAAGATTCCTCTTTGGAGATGGGAGGATTTTCTACCGTTGGCAGAATTTGCGTACAACAACAGCTACCAGTCTAGCATTCAGATGGCACCCTACGAGGCATTGTATGGTCGTAGGTGTCGTTCTCCTATTTGTTGGACTGAGTTGGGCGAACGACAGTTGTTAGGACCTGAGATGATTTCTGAAACGGAAGAAAAAGTGAAAGCTATTCGAGCACGGTTAAAGGAAGCTTCGGATAGACAAAAGTCGTATGCAGATCTGAAGCGTAAGGATATCGAGTATGTCGTGGGGGATCAAGTTTTCTTGAAGGTCTCACCTTGGAAGAAGATTTTCAGATTCGGGAAGAAGGGCAAATTGAGTCCTAGATACATTGGACCTTATCGTGTGGTGAAGCGAATTGGTCCAGTGGCCTATCAGATTGAATTACCTTTGGAATTGAGCCAAATTCATAATGTTTTCCATGTGTCCATGTTGAGGCGCTATAGATCGGATCCTTCGCACATAGTACCGGTAGAAGAAGTGGAGTTGAAGTCAGACTTGTCTTTTGAGGAGGAACCAGTGGAAATCTTAGACCGAGATGTTAAGGTACTAAGAAAGAAGACTGTGCCGTTGGTCAAGGTGTTATGGCGTAACCATAGAGTGGAGGAAGCTACGTGGGAGCCTGAGGATGCAATTCGGCAACAATACCCTCGTCTTTTTCAACCAGGTAAATTTCGAGGACGAAATTTTCTTTAAGGAGGGTAGAGTTGTAACACCCTGAAAATTTGAGTATTGTTTCATTGTGTGCTTTGAGTATTAATCTAGTAAGTAAAAATTTTCTTATTTATTTTCGTGTTTAATATAGTCCTGAAGAAGAATTAGAATTTATTAAGATGGAATAATATTAAATTTTGAGAATTTATGGAAATGGATTAAGTGGCATTGACACATAAGTTAATTTAAGTGTCAATGTGTAGCATAAGATGAGTGCATGGCAAAGTGGTGTTGGCGCATGAGCTAGTGCATGAGGGTGAAGGTTCGAATCCCTTAAATAGCAATTAGGTGGCTTTTATTTTTGGTTTTCCTAGCATGTGTCGGCCAAGCTCATATATGGTAAGTGTTGACCATGTTATTTTTGGTTAGAATATCAAAGGAATAAGGAAATTGTTAACTTAAGGAAGGGAATCAAGAAAATAAGGAAAGATGTGAAGATATGAGGCAAGAATCAAGGAAATGTTTATGGAAACAATATCTTGGCCAATAGACCATGCATATGGACGGCAATATGGCTAGGGGGGAGCCGAATTTTTGGTGATAGTTTGGCTAGGAATTTTAGTCTTTTGTTTTGGTCATTTTTTAGTTTTGTGCATAGTTTTGCAAATTCTCTCAACCTCTCTCTCCCTTGGCCGAATTTGTGCATTTGGTAAGCCTTGATTCTTTTGACCAATTGGTCATTTTTGCTTTTCACTTTAGTGTTCAATTTTGTGCCTTCCTCATAGTGCCGATTTTACCAATACCTAAAAAGACCATTCTTTTCTTTTCTTCTCCCCATTGCTGAATATACATTGCTCTCAAAACACATCCCTTTCTTCTTTTCTTCTCCATTCTCTTTGAAATCAAAGCAACATCATCACCATCTTTTCTCTTGTTTTAATTCTTTTCAATCGAAATTTTCTCCATCTACACTCTCATGGCCGAATGCTAATGTGCCTATAAGCCAAATTTATTTTCTCTTTTTCCTTGAACATACATAGCCGAATCTTTCATCAATCAAACACCATTCTCAATCCTTTCTTTTCGACTGTGGAAAATAGGTAAGGGATTCTTTTTTGTTTTCGGTTAGTTTATAGTGTGGCCGATTATTGATGGTGTCATGAAGGATCATTTGGATTGAAATAATCGTTCGTTCTAGTAACGTCTTCTTTGTTATTCTTTAGTGCAATAACGGAAGTTGGAAATCAAGAAATCGTGGGTGACACAAAACGTTGGAATCGATTCTTGTGGTAAGGAAATCACATCTTTAAAACCTTAGTATTATTTCGAAATTATTTTAGATTGGATTAACGATTTTTGTCCTTGAAGACATTCAAAATAGGGAAGAAAAGGGCGGTGTTTAGTCTTTGAAAGAGGGGAGGTTCCGTTATTCCCCCTAAGTATAAGCAAAGGACTATTTTGGGAATCCGGGATTTTCCACCGGGTTGCGGACGTTCAACCGAGGAAAATCAACTGTTCGAAGTCGTTCGTACTCCCGAACCATTATTCGTTCGTGGGTTCGATTCGGTTAGCGAACCATCAATCGAGGAGAAATCGCAAGTAGAAGTATTACAGAAATCCGAGGGTAAAATTTCTAGATCGTTATATTTAGACCGATTTTATTATTAGATTATAGTGTTCTAATCATCGCGATACGTATAGGTGTTGAAGAGCGGGAAAGTGTAGTTCTCTCAATAACCAGGTGTGTAACTTCACACTCATTTTCGGGTTAGACATCAAGTTGTGAGTACTGTGCTAAAATCATAAAAAATGTAAAAAACGGGAAAAATACGTAATAATTCATATTTTTGAGTAAATGCATGAAAACGGTTAAAATCGAGAAAAATCCGAAAAACTGCTAGATTGATAAATTCGGCCAAAATACTCTAGTTTGATAAATTGGGCCAAAATACTCTAGTTCGATAAATTGGGCCAAAATACTCTAGTTCGATAAATTAGGCCAAAATACTCTAGTTCGATAAATGGGCCAAAGCCCACTAAACTGTTAAATGGGCAAATTATTAAATTATTATTTTATGGGCCAAATGAAATGTTTATTGATAAACCCACCAATGTTATGAATTAAAGATATTATATGACTATATTTTGTTATACACGCATAATTGCATGGGGTGGGATATATGAAGAGAAGAATGGCCAGTTACCAAAAATCTAGTTCGGTGGTTCTGCCACAATTCGGCTCAATGCCTCTAGTTCGGTGGTTCTGCCACAATTCGGCTCAATGCCTCTAGTTCGGTGGCTCTGCCACAAAATTGGCTAAATGCCTCTAGTTCGGTGACAATGTCACAATCTAGTTCGGTAGTGCACTACAAAATTATTTAAAGGCTTAAAGCCTATGATTGGTGTGTTTAGCGGGATGGGTTGACTTGATCCCCACAGGTGTGTTGGTTGGTACGGGGGTGTTAGCGGATGGAAAATTAGGTTTGGTTGGGAAATTCATTTTTCATGCATTATTAAATTATGTTATTTCATTTTATGATATATTGTTGAATTCTGTAATTGGGCTCAAGCTAAGCATATTATCTTGACGATCTGGCCCAATAATGGTGGTAAGTGAGTTGCACACTGAGTTCTTTGTAACTCACCCAATTTTATCAACCTTTTCAGGTAATGGAAACTGATGTGGACTTGGGCCGGAGATGACTTGGTGGAGGCCATACTATGAACTTGGGTTTTAATAAACTATGAACTTTATTTAAGTTATTATCTTAAATTACTGTTATGGGTTGATGTAATAAGGCCTCTTATTATGTTTTTATGGATTTTATTGTGTGGATGGTTTTAAATTTTATTATCAAACTTTTAATATGGTTTATTTTAAATCTATTAAGTTTTCTTAAAAACATTGGTTTTACAAAAATTTTTGGACACTTTAATTATCTTAAATTCTTTCAAAATTCCTTGAAATAATCTTAAGATTTTGACTTTTATATTTCAACGATAGATAAGTATTTTCTTGATTCACAAATTTCAAATCCTCGAACTAAATTTTATTAAACTCTATTTTCAAAAAGTTTTGTAGCACTATTCTATTTTAACCATTTGAGAATAAACGAATGTATGATTGGTGTGACAAACCAAATCTTGTCTAAACGCATAGACCGGGTTTGGGTTGTTACAACGAGGGTGCTAAACCTTCCTCGCACGTAACCGACTCCCGAACCCACTTTCTCAAATTTCGTAGATCAAAAACACTGTTTTAGTAAATCAAAACGTTTTATTAAAACAAAGGTGATCCGATCACACCTAATAAAAGATCGGTGGCGACTCCCGTTTTTATTTTCAAAACCCATGTCGATTCCCGTTTTACAAAAAAATGGTTACGACAGTATTGAGTGAACGACTTTAATTGAAAGGAATCAAGTATATCATTTGAGGGTAACACACACATGACGAGATCATTGGACAAAGCAGTTGGATAAAATGATTTCGTAAAGAGTATACATTAAGGAGTTTTCAATCATAGTACTTCTTGTGGACTGACTCTATGATTAAGTAAATTGTGAATTATTGGAACAATACTTCTGAACATAATTGCAATTAATAGAGCCTAATTGTATATTTCTGATTGGTCCTTTCGTTAGCTCAACAAAAGTTCGATCAGACTGCATTTGAATTAGAAGAAAATTTTACGACTTTGGAAATAATTTAATTGGGTCGATTTAGTCGATGTGGAATTAAATTAGACGGTCGTGAGAACTTTACAACTAAAGAATTTGATTAAAGAATTTTCTTGAAAAATTAATTTGGAAATCTAAGTGAATTTTGGGAAAATTTGTTTTGATCAAGTAAAATTAAATTAATCACATTAATTAAAATTAATATGATATTTTTGAAAATTAATTTTCAAGTCAGACAATTAGCCAAATGGGTAATTGAACTTGAAAATTGGACTTGATGATAAAAAATTGAGCTCGAGAACCCAAAATAGAGATCGAGACCCAAAAACTGGTTGAACCAGACCTGGTATCTGGAGTCGGGCTTGATATGTGTAACCGGACCAACGGTTCAGCCGGTGGTAGGACTGGACTGGAAATAACCGAACCTTTTTGTACTTATGGTGTTTTTGTCCCATATTGGTACCCAAACTTTTTTTATGTCAACTAAAATGGTACTCGAGCCTAATGTCGTTAA
The DNA here is from genome assembly GCA_005393395.2 of Gossypium australe. Lineage (NCBI taxonomy): Eukaryota > Viridiplantae > Streptophyta > Magnoliopsida > Malvales > Malvaceae > Gossypium > Gossypium australe. The sequence continues at coordinate 52,451,957 of CM016614.1, forward strand.
ATTTTTTCTGATGTGATAGCGTTGTCCAATTGAGCGTCATCACGTGGCGTCCTACTATACCTCATTTTCTTTCTATTTTCTTTTTTATTTCTCTCATTTTCTTCCATTTTTCTTTTCTTATTTTTTGTTTCTGACTCTGCTTCTACACTTCATCTTTCTTCTGTCAAAAACCCCCAAAATTTTTTCCTGACTTTCTCACCATCCAATCACCACCAAAATCTCATCTCTTAAACTCTTTTTGTTTTCTTGTAACACCCTTAACCCGTATCCGTCGCTGGATTAAGGTTACGAGGCATTACCGAACAGATAGCAACTCAAAACAGACATTCATTGCATTTCATGCTTCGTAAATCAGTCACATCAATACACGCGTATATTTAACTTAATATTCGATATCACACAACTTATAACCAAAGTATATTCGACATTAGCAACTTTACTAATTAGTCAAGTATAAAATTTTAAATATCAAACTCATATACACATTTTACCTAATCATTTTGAACCATTCAAAGAAATTGCATAAATTAAATCATAGTATACTCAACTTGCAAATTCATTAAACAAACCAACCCGCATTTACTTAACCATACATCTCATGAACTATTCGGCTAGCATATTGATTAATTTGAGTTATCCACATAGCATATTAAACATATAAATATTTATGTACATATTACACATAGACAAGCCTCATTTCAAAACCAAATGTACTTAATCTCTTATCACAAATTTATGCGCATATGACCATATCAATTGAACCATTCAATTATAAACTATATGTGCTCAATACAAATCAACTCATCCTCTATTCGGCTAATCCAATAATCTTATAAAAGTTTAATTCAAACATGCATTACTCATTTAATTATCATTACTCGAATTTTGTATGAACCTTATTTATTAACTTTAAATTCATTTAAAAGACATTCATATATCAATTAAAAGACCAAAAACATGCATTATTCTATTACAAATCTGCGCATATGAATAAACCATTTAAGCCATATCCAAATATCCATACAACTCATATCATTTTACAAATACCAAGCCGAATGTTAAGACCATAAGCATGAGCAATTCAAACGTTTATTTAGTACTCCACATGTATATAGGTATGACCTCTTTATTAACTAACTAATACATAATATATCTTAACTAACATCCACTAATCTGCATATTGCCGAAACACATGATTGAACAATTACCATATATATATATGCATAATATCATTATCCAAATAAACTTAAGCCATAATCAATTTCAAGGATTAACAAGACATACCAAACTTACTCCACTTATATGCTATAACCGAACATACATTTGCAAATTACTAGTTACTTTCAAATCAATTTATCAATGTAAAATATACTCTTACAAACCAACTTTAACTATCATTTCATCTATGATATACTTAGCATTTCACCTATTATTCAACCCACATCACAAGATCTTAGCACTAAGCATAAACCATGACTAAATTCAGACAATCATTAGCAAAGCATACTAAACAAATCACACATAGATATATCATGACCGAAATTGCATAACTTAAGCATTGAATATATCCATTATATCAAAAGCATAAAAACTAAGCTTAACCAAGAGAAATAAGCCATTTTCGCATGGCTTATATTTACATATCCAAAAATCAAACATTTTAACTAGATTATACATGCCATAAGTTCGATTTCAAACTTAATAAAATACCGAAAACAGTCGATAGTGTGATAGACTTCTCTGACGATCCCCAAGCTCGTAACCAACTTCCAAAATCTATAAAACAAAGAGAAAACATACACACAGTAAGCTTTCACAGCTTAGTAAGTCATAAGTAATGAAAACATTTAATCATATACAAAAATTAATCTATTCAAACCGAAATAAGCCATTATTAACTCATGTACATTTCCAATTTATAATCTCATATATCAAGACATATAAGTTTTGCATAAATTCTACTTTGACCGAATACTCATTCAAACATTAGTATAATTAACCATTACTTTCTACAATACATATACATCAATAGGCTGAATACATATATGTTCAACTATACCATCACATAATTCATATTACATATAACTTTATATCATCAATTCAAATATTCAACTTACCATATTTTTATAACTTAGTATATGTACATACCTAACCCTTTCTAGCTCGATTTTACACTCGTTCTTAACTTATCATTGCCCGTTGAACCATTCAAAATTAAAAAGGATACTCGGATAGTCGAACATATCGTATAATGCCAACGTCCCAGACGTGGTCTTACATGTAATCACATAACGATGCCACTGTCCCAGACAGGGCCTTACACATAAACCACAAGTCGATGCCAAAGTCCCAGACATGATCTTACACGATAACACATAACGGAATCCAATGTCATGACATATGTATCCTAGCTATTCCTAAGGTTCGTACGGGACTTTCAAACATCGTTACTTAATCGAATCAAACTCGTAAACATAGCTTCCAAGCTCAATGACATTCGACCAACACATATATATTTATCAAGAATTCAATTCATCATATAAAATTTACATATATTCAAAATTAACAACATTTAAATGCTTATAAACTTACCTCGGATATTGATGGACGGAAATAAACAACTATTCGATTATTTTTGTTTTCCCCCGATCCAACTCTGTTTTCTTTGGTTCTTGATCTAAACATATTCAAATTAAAATTATTTAAACACCATTTTATTCAATTTAGTGTAATAACACATAAATGGGTAAATTACCATTTTACCCTTGACATTTTACACTTTTTACAATTTAGTCCCTATTGCATAAAACACAAATATGCAAAATTTCATAGTCCCATGCCTAGGCCGAATCTACCCCATTATCATACAAGTCCATATATTTTATTTATTTCTCATTTTAGTCCCTCAATTTATTATTTTTACAATTTAGCCCTAATTACTCAAAATCATCAAAATTTCCAATACAAAACATTTTAATCTACCACATATCTTTAATATTTTACCATCAAACAACAAAAATCAAAGCTATCATCAATGGCAAAACACAAAATCATCATCAAATTCAAAAATTAGAACATGGGCTTTGTAGTATTCGAAGCAACGATCACAAAAACGTAGAAATTATCAAAAACCGAACAAATTACATACCTTAGTTTAGCCAAGATCAAAGCCGAACCTAGTTGTTCTTCCTTTCTTTATTTTCTTTTGTATTTTCGGTGGAAAGATGGACATAATGCAAGGCTTTTAAATTTTGTTTTTATTTAATTACAAAGTAATATACAATTTACAACATTAACCTTGGTAATATAATTAGAAAACCATATATATTAAACCCTTAACCGTCCATCATTATTTATCATGGTATAATTTCTACATAAACACCTCCCATTAAAAGAACAAATCAATTTAGCACTTTAACAATTAGTTAGCAACTTTTACTATTTATGCGATTAAGTCCTTTTATTAAATCGAACACTCAAACGGTAAAATTAAATCACAAAAATTTCACAAATATAAATTCACACAATATAAACACAGATAATAATATTTAATTATTTTTTTGACTCGGATTTGTGGTCTCGAAACTACTGTTCCGATTAGGGTCGAAACCGAACTGTCACATTTCCTCCATATTTTCCAACCACCATCAACCAACCCCTATCACTTCCCCTTCCATTTTCAAAATAACCCATAAATACAAAATCTTATAGAAATATCATGATAGAAATATCTGAGTTCTTTCTTTCCCTTTCTTTTTTGCAATTACACAATAGAAACATTTAAGTTCCACGGTTGGTCAGATTAACTAAAATCATATATTGTATTATCATTCACATTTGAAACTTTATTTTTTCTGCAAATAAAGTCGACTTCAAATCTAAAATTTTAATTTTTTTCATTAAATTATTTATTAACCAAAATAATAAAACCAAAAAAAAAAAAAGATCCTTGAACCCAAAATCCCTAAAAAATCGAACCCATCAGTTGGAAGAAAATTAACATCACAAAAAAACATCAATATCCCCAAGAACATTGAACCTAGAAAATTTCCAAACCCCAACAAACATACTAGTGGCGACTCACAGTTGCTAGCTCCACCGTCAGTGATAGTGTAGGCGAGCAAAGGGTGTGGTGGTTCTGGTGGTCTTCAAAAAGTTACTTTGACCAAACCTTGGTCGGAAAGAAAATGCTAGAGAAAACCCAGTTGCTAACCTTAAAGATTCCATGTATTAGAATGCTTTCTATTTTTTAATTGGAAGAAAAACAAGAAGAAACAAAGGCTTTAGATGGTGAAAAATTTGCTCGAAGATCAATTTTGTGAGCAGATTTTGTCTATGCTTTTGGTTTGGGCTTAAAGTAATTAATGGTGAAACTTGAAAGTGGGATGGTAAACAAGAACAACCATGGAAGTTGGTGGGGGTTGCTTGATGGTGGCCGAAAAATGGGGAGGAAAATGAAAGGGGTTTAAGATATGTGATTTTGGAGGTGATTGGATGGTGAGAAAGTGAGAGACAATTTGGGGGGTTTTGACAGAAGAAAGATGAAGAAGTGTAGAAGAAGGGCCAGAAAAATAAAAACAAAAATAAGAAAAGAAAAGAAAAAGAAAAAAAAAAGAGGTACAAGAGGATGTCATGTGGCGACGTGCGATTGGCCAGCATTGCCACATCAGCAAAAAGTTAACGATGTTAAACTTGGGTACCAATTTAGTTGATGGAAAAAACATTTGGGTACCAATCTAAAATAAGAAAAATCATAAGTATCAATTTGGGAAAAATGAACAAATTCGGGTACCAATTTTATATTTAACTCTTTTTAGTATAATCAAATCATCTTTCATGTCCATTTTACTATCCATATAGACTAATCTTTTTAACAATGTTGTCTCTAAAGTTCGAACTTTAATCCCCCTTAAGAGTGCAACGTGTTTTGTCATTGCGGCCAACACTAATTTACTATTTTAAAAAATAACTTCGCTTATTAATTTAGTTGTTTTTTTTTAAATTTCCATAGGAACTTTTACCATGTTAACAATTTGGATTAAGAGATAACATTAATAATAGTAAGAAGTGTAACACCACACACTCGAGACCGTTTCCGGAGTCGAATACAAGGCATTATTTAACTTATCTTACTACTTCGAGTATAAAAAAAATAATTTATTTTATCATTCACAATAAATCTGTCCATCTGCACAACAGTCATTAATTTAATTATAACTCGAGTTGCAAAACTCGAAATTTAGATCTGTAAATTTTCCTTGAAACTAGACTCATATATATTCTCACCATAAAATTTTAAAAATTTTTGGTTTAGCCAATTAGTACAGTTTATTCATTAAAGTCTCCCCTGTTCCACAGTCTAACGATTCTGACCACTCTTTACTAAAAATCAATTTTCTCATTGTACAATTTTTATATGTCATTTCTACTTATTTTTAATGAAATTAGACTCACTAAGGAATCTAGGAGTATAAATTATAACTCATAATTATTGTTTTACAATTTTAAATGTTTTTCTAAAGTCTAAATAGGGGACTTCAAATGCCATTCTGACCCTATCTCACTAAAATTCAAATATCACAGAATATAGAATTCATTTTCTTACATTGTTTCTTTCATATGAAATTTGACACAATAAGATTTAATTCTATATCTTATTCACTTTTTAATTCCATTTCTCCTATTTTTGGTGATTTTTCAAAATCACGTTACTGTTGTTGTCCAAAAACTGTTTCATTACAAATTTGTACTTTTTTATACTTTCTTTGTAGTAAACATCAGTATCCATACAAAATAATTTGATCCCTATACATGCCATAACTTAAAATATTTCAAAAACATTTATATACCAAAGTAAATGCTTGATAGTGTGATACGAGGCTTCGACGATCTCTAATCCAAGTAAGTTCAACACACTATAAAACAAAGGAAAGGAAAAGAACGAGTAAGCTACTAATAGCTTAGTAAGTTACATGTTAACAATAAGCACTCAATCAATAATTAACATTTTCACATACAATTAATTAATATCCTTCTTAGCAAATTTAATCACTTACACATGTACAATCTTACCAGTTCACTTGCACATACATTTAAGTACTTAATCATTATCGCGTATGCTCATTCTTTCAATTATATCTGCATACACACTTCATCTCATATTCACTTTAATTTATTATTAATCCCGTTGAACACTCGGAATATACACGGATACGTAGAGAATTAGCACATAAATGTCACACTGATATGTAGCCGAAGCTACCACCAATATGTAGCAGAAGGTACCACCGTAATGTAGCCGAAGCTACCACTGATCAATAACACTAGAATATCCACGGGCCCGCTCACACAAGCTGTCAGGTGTCTGCAACACATGCTAGATCACCCAGCACCCGTGACTCACTGTAACACTGTAACACTGGTCTCTAGTGATATATCACTTGCATCCACTTCTATTCCTAAGTTCAACCGTGAATTTACTCTTAACACTTATTTTAAACACTTTATCACTTGAATAATTCATGAACAGTTTTCCTTTCACATTCAATATTAATTCACATATCAAATATAATTCACAATTTATAAAAATATGTTGCTATTATTTACACATAACTTACCTCGGATGCAAAACGACTATTTTCTTAAATTAGTCGAAAACCTTCTGTTTTCCCCGATCACCTTCACTATTCCTTCTTTCTTGATTATGGAGCTTGGAAGCTTGAAACAAACCCTAGCTATGGAGAACCCTTGAAATTTCGTCCTAATGAAGATGATGGACATATTTTGCCATCTTTTCCCTTTTAATTTCTTTTTAATACCAAATGACTAAAATGCCCTTCATTAAAACTTTAGTTATTTTTATCGATGTATGTCCATTTTTGCCAATGGAAATATAATGGTCTAATTACCATTTAAGGACTCCTACTTCAAACCCCCATTACAATCAAGTACTCTATGAATTAGAACCCCTATTTAGCAACTTTTGCAAACAAGTCCTAATAGGCAATTTAAGCATGCAGTCAATAAAATTTCTTATCGATACTCTAACACATGTATTTAATCACTCGGTAAAATATAATAATTAATCGTAATAAACTTTTATATCTCAGATTCATGGTTTCGCAACCACTGTTCCGATTAGGCCCTATTTCGGGCTATCACAAGAAGATTAAATTATATAAATTTGAGTATAGTATAAAGATGAAAATCAATTCAATGCATAACTTTTTTACTTCAAGGAGAACAAGGGGCTTCTTTAAAGTTGAAAATACGAGGGAGTAAAAGTCATGGTTGGGCAGAGTAATAACCCAATTTAAGAATATGTGAAGTTGATTTAATACAATATATAACATTTTAAACCATGGATTCTAAAGTTGAAGCATGCAAATTGCAGTGCATGCTTTCAATAATGTACCTTAGCTTTTTCTTTTATTTGATAATGACATTTTAAACCAATGCTAGCTGTAAAATTCCTTCATTGGTCCCTATGCAATATGTGTATAGAAGAAAATGAGGATATTTCTTTTCTTTTTTCCTTATATATGAAAAGTTCTGGTTTATAGGATACCCTCTACAACTCTTTCAATTTCAACCACTGGGTGGATATTGGGATTTAATTGCATACTGAAATTGATCTATGTTTACATTGTTTAAAATAATTTTTTAGGCTTGAAATCAATTTAACCTGTTTTTTAAATAATGATCAAAATATCTACTACTCCGTATACTTTTTATAGTTTTATAGAGTTTTGAGTCCCCCTTTAATTTAAAAGTTAGAAGAAAAGGTAAAAAACCCTCTCTAGTCTCTCTCAATTTTGAAATTGAGCAAATTGGTCCCTCTAAAAAACATCCGAGCAATTTAATCCTTGTCAATTTTGAAAGTGAGCAACTAAGGACAATTAGTCACGGTGTTAATGTCTTTCGTCCATTTTACAAAATTTTGATTGGTATAACCAAAAATTTAGCCCTTAATGTTTACATGTTTTGTCAATTTGGTGTTGATCCTACATAATTCAAAAAAATTAGCCTCAATACTTACACATTTACACAAATGTTGTAGGCTAAATTTGTTAAACTGGGACCACTTTGACAACATGTCTAAACTTTGAGAGCTAAATTTGTTATTATACCAATCAAAATTACATACAATTGACAGAAAACATTAACATCAAGATTGATTGTCCTTAATTGCTTACTGTCAAAATTGAATTGCTTCGATTTATTTTGAAGGGACCAATTTACTCAATATCAAAATTGAGAGAGATTGGAGTGTTCTTTTTACACAAAAAAACCTCTTACTTTTTTGAATTTAAAAATCTTAATTAAAACACTATTAATATTTTTATTAAATATTATCAACTTAATATATTTATTTTTTATTAATCATATGTCACGATATATAATGATAGCCTAATTAACAAGTCAAATTAATAAATTTTGAAAAAAAAACTAAAAATCAACAATTGCACTAAATTTTTTGAACGAATAAATGTAAGAAAACTTACTTTTAATGGAGAAATTAAATCTGAAATTCTATCAAACTTATTTCAACCTTAAATAATATATTAATAATCCTTTGGGTATTTAGAATACAATAAGTCAGTTGATGACATAATGGGGTATGACAAAAAACTAGTATGAATTGAGACGAGACTAGTTTGTCCTATATTATATAAATACAAAAACTTATGTATCATAAGATTTAAATATTTAGATTACATTATTTAATAATCTTAGTAGAATGTGAATAATTATCATTCAAAACAAATAAATAAAGTGAATGGTTCACTTTCGTAGGGACTATAGAATATAGATTCCCACCGAAGCCATACGATAGGCATGAAAATATTGTCATATTATTGGGACACCTCTTAAATATTCTAATTTATTTCTTAAAAAAAAATCAATTTCAATCAATGCATTCGATTAGTCAAATTGTCACATTTGGTGTTAATTGCTATTTAAATATTTTAATATTTAACTTTGAAAATAACCATTAAACTGACAAAAATATTTAATTGAAATTAAAAAATCAATCCATAATCCTTTGCCGTGGGGTCCTAATTTCATGCCATGTGACACCCTATTATTGCCCTATAGTTTAGGGTTAATGAAAATTTGACTGTTTGTCAAAGCATATATAATTAATTATAATCTTTGGCTCCATAGTTTCCGGGGACGTTAAGTGTTAATATATCATACTAATTTAAACAAACACCCACATTTTCTAATAATTTTTTTTTAAGAAGGATGAGATTTTTATTATTATTATTTTTTGTCATTTTTGAGTTAATATTATGCTATCCGGATATTTTCTTTTATTTTTTTAAAAAATATAAAATTATACATAAATTAAAGTTTAATATGTAATTTAAAACATAAAATTTAATTTAGTACAATTATATACAAATTTTTATTATAATTTAATTTTATACATGAAATTCTAATTTTAATTTAATTATAGACATTTTAAAAATAAATATATAAATTTATTTTTATATTGAATAAATATAATTATTTATGTATGTAATATGATAACGTCAAATAATGTTACATCAATAATTTATAAAAATTAAATTTAATGTACGAAATTTTACAAAATCAAAATTTATAAATAATATTGCGTTGATACCTCGTTTAAAAAATTGTCTATATTTCTTACATGCTAAAATTATATAATTTAGGCATGATGATGGATGAAAAAGGCTATAATCAATTAAAAATGGCTAATAAAACTGTTTTCATTGGATGTTGGTGTTGGGAGGCCGTTAATTTGAACATCATGATTGATAAAAATTCAATCTCGAAGAAATAAATCTATCTGCTCAAAAACTCTGTTTTCATTGGGGTTTATCTGCTCAGATTTCTCTAGAAAAAAAAATGTCATTTATAATAAATATGTTGGATTTTACCAAGATGACATCTTACATATATATTTATATAATTATTTAAAATTTTAATTAAGTTATTATCACAAGTTAATTGGATATTAATTTATTTAAAAAAGTTATCCTTTCTACTAAATGATTATTTAATGATATTTTTAATACTTTTTTCATACTTTTATATAATTCTTAAATAAAAGAATTAAAATTAACATTTCCAAATATTGATTCCCTTTCCAGTTTAAAGTTAGTATGTAGTCTAGATTTATCCAACCATTAGTTTGTGTTGTAATAGTTTGATTCTTTTTTCCAATTTTTAGTTTATTTGTATTATTACAGTTTGATTCTACACTAAGTGGTTACTTAAAAATGTATTTGTACTTTGATTGTTCTTCTAAAAAAGCAAACAAAAATTTTTTAGTGAACCAAATAAAAAACAATAAAACAAAATATTTATGCAAGCTAAAAATTTGTGTTATGACATATGAAAATGTTTTGATATACCTTACCCAATGACCATGTCGCTTATTTAACATACCTTGTCCATTGAGCCACTTAAAGGGATTCATGATCAGTATGAATAACGAATTCTTTAAGCAACAAATAATGTTGTCAAATTTCCAAAGCACGAACCAAAGTAAGGAGTTCTTTATCAAACATGGAATAATTGAGTTAGGTCCTGGTTAATTTTTCACTAAAGTACGCAATGAGCCATTTGTCTTGCATTAGTACCACACGGATCCCAACACTTGAAGCATCACATTCTAACTCAAATGTGTTAGAAAAATATTGTAACACCCCTAACCCGTATCCGTCGTCGGAATAGGGTTATGGAGCATTATCGGAGTTTACAGAACAATTACATATAATTCATGTTATTTACTATTCATATCCGAAACTAATCATATCGTCCCTTGAATGAACCCTCGAGGCTCAATTTAAGCATTATAAACAAGTCGGGGCTAAATCGAGATCTTAGAAAATTTTTCGCGAAATTTCAAAATTTTTCTTATGTACAGGGGTCACACGCATGTGTGAGTAGGCCATGTGGCTCACACGGCCAAGTGACATTCCCATGTCTCAGGCCGCGTGGGCATTCGATGGGAGGCACACGACCGTGTCCCAGCCCGTGTCCTTACTCGTGTAACTCTCTGACTTGGGTCACACGACCAGCCACACGCATGTGTGTTAGGTCGTGTGGTTAATTTTAATTTTTGAAATTTAGGTGCAGGTTTCACACGGCCAATATACACGCCCGTGTTCTAGGTCATGTGTTACACACGGCTAAGACACATGCCCGTGTGCCCAATTCTGAGCATTTTGTTTCTCAATTTTAAGATGCAGGGGACACACGGCCAAACCACATGCCCATGTGCCAGGTCGTGTATCGCACACGATCAAGACACACTCTCATGTGCCTACCTGTGTGGACAAAATAAAGCCATTTCCTACCTTTATTTCTCACCCAAATTTGCCAACAACCTACACCAATACTTGCAAACATATACCAACTAATTCAAGCAATATAACCAAGCCAACTCTAACGTTTAACTTGGTATATCATCACATGCATTCATGTTTATAATCTTACCTTTTATGGACATTCATGTTTAACATAACTCAATCAAACCATACTAAACACATATGTAATTACCATGATTTAACCTTATAAATATACCAAATCAAACTTTCTCTAGCCATTCCAATGGCTAGGTTACAAACTATCATTTACAAGCCAACAATTGGCCAAGTTAACCTGTACATGCCATTATACCAAAATAAGTTTACTATTTGTACCAAAACGAGCTAGTGGATAGTGTGATGATACTCCGACCGGTCTCCAACCTTTGTGAGCTTCCAATCACTATAAAACAGAGAAAAGAAAACCTAGTAAGTATTTATTGCTTAGTAAGTTCGTATAACAGGAATTAAACTTACCAATCAATTTCAATTAAATAAGCATAACAATAACATGCTTCCCAACAAATTGGCAATTTGCCTAATCACATACACTCAATTAAGAAAGTTAGTCACATAATTCATATGTACATCAAATAAACATGGATGAGCTCATCATGTTTCACACTTTCAGGTATTTTAGAAGCATTAAAGACATAATTCTTTTAATTTCATAATTTCTCATGTCAGGAGTTTTATTCGTTGAATTATTGAAATAACGACGGATACTCAGGTAATACACACAAGGTGTATAAAACTGTAAACCGTCAATTCATAATCAGGGGTACCCATTAGGGCACATAATCAAGGAGCGCACTCTCGAGCTACATATCAGAATGCTCAGATGAGCCATGTAACATGACACTTATCTGGGCTAAACAGGAAACTCATAAGAGTTTTAATCAGGGAGCTCATAGAGCTTTACAGGTAACTCCGAAGAGTTATTATGAGGGAGCACCGGATAAGGTAACAGAGAGTTCAAGCGAGCCATGTCAAGAAGCTCATAAGAGCCTATATCAGGACACTCACATAGAGCTGTGCTTGTGTCCGCATTATATGCTGGATCACAACTGATCGAATCATGTAACAGGACACTCACAAAGAGCCGCGGTAGTGTGCAACACATGCAGAATCACTACCGATCAAGATGCTCACAGGAACTATATAACAAGATGCTCGAGAAGGCTTTTAACAGGATGCTCGTCTGAGCTATAATGTCCGCAACATATGCAGGACTATAATCAGTACGGGAAAATACTGTATCCGTCGCATTTCATTATTCAAACTGAACTCATTATTTATCGAATAATTTTGGACATGTGATTATTTTCATACATTAATCATTTATACAATTCTCACATATACAACATTCAATTGAAAAATATAAATATACATGATTAAGTTACACGAACTTACCTTGTTACTTGTTCGTATACATAAATATACTAATCTGACACTTTTTCTTTTCCTCAATCTAACTTCATATTTGAGTTTTCTGGATCTATATAAATGAGTTTAACATCAATTTAATCCATTTCATACTCAATTGAACTCAATTCACTTTTTAGGAAAAATTAATATTTTGCCCTTATACTTTTTATTAATTTCAATTTCGTCCCTAGGCTCGGAAAATGAAATTCATGCAATTTAATATTTATTTCAAGCTTAACCGAATTTTACATGTTACAATAAAAACCCATGAATTTCACAAAAATCAAAATTTTTCCATGGGTTTTACCACTTTTCAATTTAGTCCCTAAATCACAATTTCATGAAAATTCACTTTGTAAAAGTTGTTTATCTATCAACAACCTTTCATTTTCTACCATAAATTTCAAAATTTCAGCATATTCATCCATGGCAAAACTTTGATACTTTGATAACTTTACAAATTAATCCCCAAAATAGATAGATTAAGCTATTCCGATCTCAAAAATATAAAAATTACTAAAAACGAGACAAGGATACTTACCCAATTAAGCCAAGAAAGCTTGCTTTCTCTTTCCTAGGATTTCCATAAAATATTGGGGATGAAGATGATAATAATAATATGATATTTCTTTTTAATTATTTATCATCTTTTAATTATTTTCATTTCCAATTTAGTCCTTAACATTTTTTAATTTTTCCATGGATGATTCATAAAAAAATCTACTAATTACCTTATAAAGACCTCTTATTTTGAATTTCATAGCTATTTGATCCTTCTAGATACTAGAATTCAACTTTTGCATTTTATGCAATTTGGTCCTTTCCATAATTAAACACATAATCGATAAAATTTTCTTATTAGAATTTTCATATAACATTCCTATCATAATGCAAACCATGCAATAATATTAAAATAAATTAAAATAAAATTTCTTTCTAGCCCGAATTTGTGGTTCCGAAACCACTATTCCGATTTCATTGAAAACAGACTGTTACAAATATGTTGAAAAAAATGGGTTTGAAAAACGCAGGGAAAATAAATTTAGGGAAAAACCAGAGTTTTAAAATTTTTCCAAAAACAAGAACTTGGTTGTGATATCTAAAGTAACAAACACTTAATCAAAATTGTACCTTTTCGATTTGTCTAGGATGAGCACTTTGACCGAGTAGTCTTTTCCGCTATCCTTAAGATCACATTTGCTGGGTGTGGGTCTGCTTCGAATCAGAAAAGTTTTCACAAAAATTATCAGTGGGGTAATTTTGTAATTTCTCTAAACTTTTGAGTCAAGTTGTAAATGAGAAAAACATCTCTAGAAATTTTTTGAGATAATCTTTTCATATAATTTTCTCTCTACAACTTTCTCTTGAATTTAAGTGTATGTAAAAAATGACCCAAGACTCTCTTTATATACGGAGAGTTTAGAGAGTTCAATTATGATTAAATTAAATATTTAATCACATATCGGGCTCGATTCAACTAGTTTTGGGTCTTGATCTCGGTTTTGGGCTCCCGAGCCCAATTTACGATCTCATGTCCAATTTTCAAGTTTAACACGTTGGGCCAATTGTCTGACTTGAAAATTAACTTCCAAAAATATCATATTAATTTTAATTGATTTGATTAATTTAATTTAACTTGATCAAAATTAATTTTTCCAAAAATCACTTAGATTTTCCAAATTAAATTTTCAAGAAAATTCTTTAATCAAATTCTCTAGTTGAACAATTCTGACGACCACTTAATTTAATTCCACATCAAACAAATCGGCTCAATTAAATTATTCCCAAAGTTGTAGAATTTTCTTCTGATTCAAATGCAGTCCGATCGAACTTTTGTTGAGCTAACGGAGGAACCAATCAAACATATATAATTAGGCTCTAGTGATTGCAATTATGTCCAAAAGCATTGTTCCGATAAGTCACAATTACTTAATCATGGAGTCAGTCCACAAGAAGTACTATGATTGAAAACTTCTTATTGTATACTCTTTACAAAAGCAATTCATCCAATTGCTTTGTCCAATGACCTCGTCATGTGTGTGTTACCCTCATATGATATCCTTGATTCCTTTGAGTTAAATTCGTTCACTCAATACAATCCTATTTTATCTCATTGTTACCATTGTGTCTTCTTAATGATTAATATGATCACTGTCAACAAATGACTGTGATAAATTGCTCGTTTAAGAACAAGTAACCCGTGGCCACGTTCCATATTTATCAATCCACATAATGCCAATGAGAGGATATCATTAACTCTTTAATTGAGCTATGAATTCCATTGTTGCTAGTAAAGTCATGCCATATACAAGTCAATTACCCAACACACCGAATATGGGCTTGATCATCTTTAGAGCATAAGCCTCCACTTATATCAAAGCACATACGCATGGTCACTGACTAACTCAAGATTTAGGTAAACCACACCATGAACGTCACAAGTGAATTAACTCACAAACTAATTCAGAATTAATTCATCTTGGGTCTAGTTTAATGTATCATTCTACCAATGAATACATTTATGTCTCCTATAACACCCCTAACATGTATCCGTGGCCAGAGTAGGGTTATGAAGTATTATTGATCAATACACAATATAAAACATACATTCTCATAAATCATTCAACAATATCACTTTGTCCTTTATAAGGGCCAACGAGGCCTTAAACATGCTTTAGAAGTGGTTCGGGACTAAACCGATAACATATGAAAATTTTGGAAAACTTAGAAATATTTCAACAATACAGGGGTCACATGCCCGTGTGAATAGGCCGTGTGCCTCACACGGCTCCAGACACGCCCGTGTCTCAGGCCTTGTGAAAACAGGGCATACATATTGACTTGGGTCACACGACCAACCACACGCCCGTGTGTCTAGCCTGTGTGCCCTTCAAAGTGGCCACACACGCCCGTGTGCTAGACAATGTGCTAGGCCGTGCTAAACCTGTAGTGTAACAGTCCAGTTTAGACACTAGTCGGAACAGTGGTTTCGAGACAACAAATCTGAGGTCGAAAAAATATTTTAATATTATTTTCTGAGTTTACAGTGTGTGATTTAGCCTGTGTGAAGATTTTATCGATTGTGTGCTTAATTAGCAAAAATGACTTAATCGCATAAACTGTAAAATACTGTGTGCTGATTGATAAGTGCTTAATTGTTGTTGTCTTTATAATTTGGAGGATTTATATTGCAATTAGCCCATTTTATGGTTAGTGGAAGATGATAGCATGGCATTGGTTGTTAATATTAATATTCATTAAGGGTAAATTGGTAAAATGTCTAATAAGTTAATATTAATTAAACAAAACAAATGAGATGGATATATTCTCATCTCTTCCACCGAATTTGAAGAAGAAAAAAAAGGGTTTATAGCTTTGTGATATTCGGCCCTTGTTCATCTTGATTGAGGTATGTTTTGAGTTTGGTTTTTGATAATTTCTACGTTTTTGTGATCGTTGCTTAGTGTACTACCAAACCCATGCTTAAATTTTGTGAATTGGTGATGAATTTGAGATATGCCATTGATGAATATGTGAGCTTTGTGATGTTAGTTGGTGAAATATGAAAGCTTGGTGTTGGGTTAACATAGTTTGTATTTGGATTTTTGATGAAATTGAGTATTTTGGGCTAAATTGAAGGATTAAAATGTGAAATAAATGAAATGTATGGATTGGTATGATTATAGTGAAAATTCGGCTAGACACATGCTAAGTGAAATTATGTGGATTTGATGATTATGAGAATTAGGGACTAAAGTGTCGAAATGTGAAAATGTGAGGGCTATTTTGTAAAATGTCCTAAATATGTGTGTGTGGACTAAATTGAATGAATTTGTGATTGAATGAGTTAAATTTAAATGTGTATAGACCAAAAAAGGAGAAGTTCAAATCGAGATCGAAGCAAAGACAAAGTGCTCGATTATCGACTGTTTCAGTATTTTGACGTCCGAGGTAAGTTCGGATATAATACTAGTTGTTAAATTATATCTATGTGATGTGGATTGAATGAATATATACATAATTAAGAGATTAGAAATGCTATGTGCGAAACTAAAGTAGATAGCACTAAGTGTGCGAAATTAGAAACGAGATAAAGATGGTTAGCACTGTGTGTGCGAAAAGATAGAAGCTTCAGCTTATCGAATTGGCACTATGTGTGCGATACCGATATAAGTTCGGTTTAATATATTGGCACTAAGTGTGCGGTGATGATTATGTTTCGGTTATGAAATTGGCACTAGGTGTGCGAATAAATCAAAGGAATAGCAAAGGTTGAATGAGAGGTAATATCGAGCAATTGAGTAGTATGAATGGTGAGTAACTATGTGTTGAAAAAGGTACGTTTGAACCTATGTGGTTGATGATAGCCTTAAAAGTTGAATGAATGGATATTTGAGCATATGATTGAGATTGATGATGAGCCTAATTATGCATTTATCTATGTGATGGTTTAATTATGTATTGATGTGGTATTATTGAGTAATATGTATTATATTACGAACTTACTAAGCATTGAAGGCTTATTGTGTGATTTGTTTCTCTATTTTACAGTGTCAGTAAAGGTAGCTCGGATCCGGGAATCGTTAGCATCTCTATCACACTATCGACAATCTATTTTGGTACTTTTGAAGATGTGTATATTTGAATATGGCATGTATAGGCTAGTTGTTTTGAAACATGTTTGAGATGTGTAAATAGCCATGTGATGAGGCTAGATAAATTTTGGTAATATGCATGATTGATTATGGTTTATGAAGTATGTTTTGGTATGGATTGATGGCAATGAAAATGTCTTATGAATGGTAAGCTTACTGATGGATTGATGCCATTGTGATCTAGTGATATTTTGGATGAATTATGCTTGGTTATACATGTGTTTTAGTTGTGCAATTTGGTATATAAGTTGACATGATTAGAAATGAGATTGGATGGGATGATATGTTAATCATTTGACCTGTATTTGGTTGCCAAATTGTGTGTAAAAATAGGTTTGAATGTGCTTGTAGGTATGACCCAAGTGTGGGTGGCATTTTGGCCTTGCGAATGGTCTATTTTGCATACATGGCCAAGAGACACGGGCATGTGTCTCTGTCGTGTGGCTCAAGGGCCACTTCAAAGTGTGCCTGAGCAGGTTACACGGTTATGACACACGGGCGTGCCTGGTGACTGTGTGACCAAGTCAGTTGCTAGCTTAATTTCACACGGCCATGGCACACGGGCATGTCTGGTGGCCGTGTGGACAAGTCAGTATGTATGCCCTGTTTTGGCACGACCTGGACACCTGGGCGTGTCTGGTTGTCGTGTGAGGCACGCGGCCTGACTGCACGGGTGTGTGACCTCTATAGTGTTGAAAAAATCTTTAAGTTTCTAAAAATTTCGTAAGTGTTCGGTTTAGTCCCGACCTCTTTTTAACACATGTTTAAGGTCTCGTAGACTTCAATACGGGACTATATGTTCATAATTGAATACATTTGATTGATGATTGAATAAGTGTTATGGATTGGATGTGAAATGTTCCGATTGTTCAGTAATGCCTCTTAACCCTATTTCGGTGACGGTTTCGGGTTAGGGGTGTTACATGTAGGGTATACTTACTTATGCAGCACGGCCAAGTCATACGCCCGTGTGCTAGGTCGTGTGCCAATTAGGGGGGTATACTGACTTGTACCACACGGCCGGTCACATGCTCGTAAGTGAGATCGTGTGGAGCATACTGACTTCAATTCAATTTCAACACCAGTGGACACACGATCGTGTGTCGCGCACGGCTGAGACACACGCCCGTGTCTTTGCCAGTGTGGACCAAAATAGGCTATTTGCAAGGCCAATTTTCCACCCCAACTCAAGCTCATTTAAACAACCAAAATTGTACCATTTCATCATACAATTAAACTGCCAAAATCATCAACCAAATGCACAATTCATACTATATCCATTCCAACCAAATTCAATATTCAATTCAATGCTACTTACCTAATCAAATACTTATCAACTTAACTTCTAAAATCATACTTCATCCAAGCGTTTCTCAAGTATTTATACTCCACAAATCAATTAACCATTTGAGAAACTATAAAACCATAACCATATTCATACCAAACATACCAAAATTAACATCTTTTACAAGCCAACCCTCATGGCTATAATCACAACCAAAATACCCTATCTAGCCTATACATGCCACATGCCATATATGTATAATTCAAAAGTACCAACTTAGATGTTTGATAGTGTGATGATGTTCCCGACGACTCCCAGATCCGAGCTAGCCTTGATTCACTATAAAACATAAGAAAATAACACAAAGTAAGCTTCATAGCTTTGTAAGCTCATATGTGAATAACTTAATTCATCAAATAAATGAAAATTAACCAAATACACATGACAAAACCATATACACATTAACTACAAACCTTTCTCATGTCTCAAAACATGATCAATTGCATTCTCATTGAACTTTCACTATTTAATACTCAAATAGGTTCTGTACCTACCTGTATAACCTCGTACTAACCTCTTTCTCAATCACATCATTCGTTTACCCGTTCAGCAATTCAGAATGGAAATCGAATATTCAATGATCTCAATCTATAAGTACCTATACCATGGCCAGTAGCCAAATCAAGGTAACTCATCTCTGAAATACCTATACCATGGCCCGAAGCCAAATCAAGGTATAACTCGCACCCGAAGTGTCGATATCATGGCCCGAAGACAACATAATAACCTAATGACTTGTCACTAGCATCCTAACTATTCCTAAGGTTCAACCGGGATTTCACGCTTGTCGAATCATCGTCGAACATATCCATAGAGTCGTATTCACAATTCAAACATTATCTGTAATCTCGTAATCACATTTTATGCAATATCAAAGCATTAAACATACATTTATAATGAAATTACCATATACGAACTTACTTCGTATTTGTAGTTGACAGATCAGGTCGACTACTCGATAACCTTGCTTTTCCTCTGATCTAAATCCTAGTTCTTTCTTTCTTGATCTATATGAATTCAAAATTAACTTATTCAATAAACTATTCTTTCAATTTAGTCCATATCACACTTTAAAGCACTTTTACACTTTTGCCTCAAGTATTTCATAATTTTTACAATTTAGTCCTTATTTCACAAAACACAAAATTCACATAATTTTAATAAAACCCATGCTTGGCCAAATTACATATAGGTCCCTAGAAGTCCAAAAATTTCATTTATTTCACATTTCAACAGTCAATTTGCACTTTTCACAATTTAATCCCTATTATGCATTTTCATCAAAAATCACTTGACAAAACATGTAAAACTATCATCAAGCTTTTATATTTCAACATTAAACATTGAAGAACACATAGATTCAACAATGGAAACTCTCAAAATCTTTAATAATTTCGAAATTAAAGGTACGGGCTAGCTGGATTGAGCTGCAACGATTACAAAAACATAGAAATCATCAAAAATCGAGCAAAAACGGACTTACAATTGAATAGAATAATTACCGAACCCTAATAGCTTTAAAATGGCTTCATCCCTTCTTGTTTTTAGATTTAAGATGATAGAAACAAAGAGGATACCTTTGTTTCTTTTATTTAATTTACTTTAAATTTACAAATTACCAAAATAACCTTAATGATAAAACATTTATACCATCCATTTCATGCCCATTAATGTCCACTTACCCTGTTAATGGTCCATTTATCACTCAAGGACCTCCACATTTAATATTCATATTCATTTAGTGCATTTAACAAATAGAATTTAACTTTTACGTTTTATGCGATTTAGTCCTTTTTATCGAATTAAGCATTCAAACGATAAAATTAATTCACGAAACTTTGACACATACATGCTACCATGTTGTAAACACTTGAAATAATATTAAAACAAATTTTTGACATCGGGTTTGTGGTTTCGAAACCATTGTTATGATTTAGCTAAAACCAGGCTATTACATCTCCACTCGTGGAGTCAACTGCTTCGATAGCCAAGACTAGCCATCTCCCCAATTGGAATTGTAGATGACATAATAATCCCTCTCAATATTTGAATCAAATCCTCACTTTGATTCTTTTACGAGATTATGGACACATTTAGATTATCTACTAAAGCAAGTTGTCTTTCTCGCAATATAAATGTTTTACAATGCCACTTATCTTCAGTTTGAACTTTAGACAATCAATGAGCTAATATTTGCTTGTCACAATTTCGTTATGCAAGCAAAATATATAAGACAAAAAATAAAAAAGACATAATAGTGAAATGTGAAATTAAATTTATTTATTTATTCATCATTCAAATAAATAGAAAACAATCACATGTTTACTACAATATAGACATGTTTTCCAACAAAATCAAGCGATTTTAAAATAGAAACTGAACAAAGTTTATCTTTTAAAGAAAGAAAAACTTTTTCTTGGGCTTCACTCCACTTAAAGCCCATTGATTTTTTTATAATTTCAGTTTCCAGAGTAACTACGATTCAATTTACCCTTTTATATATGCTATTAACAATATTATTAAATTTCAGTATGATTTTCCATCATTTTTGAGTCTTATACGAGCTTACTAAAGTTTTTTTGTTACCCAAGGTCGAATTAGGACCAAATTGTAATTTTTCAAAATCTTAGGTCGACGTTGCGACTTTGGGGGTTCCTCCTCACGACGTAACATACTAACTTTGTCTTACCGCGATGTGTAACATGCCAAATCTGACCCTATAATAGGATCTGAGTATGGCATAAAATCAAAGTAATTTAAAACATTTTGGTGAAAACTTTATATAATTCTTACAAAATTATAAATATAAAACATATATTAGATGTTATTTTACCAAGGTTTGAGTGAAAACATCAACATTTTAAAAATATTGAACAAGCCATATGGCGTATAAGTTCAAATATAATAACTTCATTAAACAGATTGTGTTAATTTAAAACCAAACATTAATACTTCATAAAAATCTCATAAAAATAGAGTTTTATCAAAATAGAAGTTCTTAGTACAAATCATTTACAAATACACTTATGCACCACCCATACGAGTCATGCATGATACGAAACAAAGCAGTTAGCTCACAATAGTAGTAGCACTCTGACGTAGTCCTTCTAACAAAACATTTCTTCAGTTAACAAGCTTGAGAAGGAAAAGGTAACAAAGTAAGTTCATTCGAACTTAGTGAGTTCCAAAGAGAAATAATACATAACATTATTGATAGTACAATTGAACCTTTCTTAAGGATTTACACACATTCATAAAGCACGCCCAATGGCGTATACAGAATACAGACAGACTCAGTATACCAAATTACTTATCACTTGGGCGTATACTGTATGCTATCTTTGTAACAGCCTGTATACGACCCTAATTGGAACGGTGGTTTCGGGACCACGAATCCGAGTTTGAAAAATGTTTTAACTATTTATTTGATATCCATGTTATGTGTTTGAGCATGTGTTGAAATATCGTGAGGTAATTTGATTGCATGTATGTTCAATTTAAGGAAAAGGATTAAATTGCATGAGTGGTCAGAATTAGCTATTTAATCAATTGGGGGGTAAATTAATATGTCTTTTAATTAGGGGATTTTATGTTGCAATTATTCCTTTTTCTCTTGTAGTGGACGGCAAGATGGGATAATATGATATAATTGTTTGTTTTATGAGTTAAAAATATAAATATAATAATGTTATATTATATTTAATTTGTATGGTGGAACAAAACATATAATAAAATAAAGAAAGGGTGAGTGGCTTTGTTTTTATCATCACCTCCTTCCTTTTGCCGAAACCACAAAAAAGAAAAGAGAATTTTTGCTTCCAAATTTCGGTCACTTGGATGCTTAATTAAGGTAACCATTTAGTTTAAATTGAAATAATTCTTGTATTTTTGAGCATGTTGATTTGAGCTTTAACTAGCCCATGTGGTAATTTGAAGTTTGGTTGGATTTTTCATGAGATACCATTGAAGGAAGATTGATGTTCTTGATGATTTATGGTAAAATATTGATGATAGGAGATAGAGTAGTGATTTTTGTTCTTGAACTTTAAGTAAAATTGAGTAAATTAGAATTTAGATGTTAAAGTAATTTGTTGAAGGATTAAAATGTTAATTAAGTAGTTTGTATGGAATCAAATAAGCTAGAAGGATATTTGGCCCTTGTGAAATGAGCTCAAATTTCATGTAAATTGTGTTTTATGTTTGAAGGACTAATTTGTAAAAATTTTAAATTCTAGGGGTCAAATGGTAAATTTCGTAATTAGGAGTTTTTGGATCAAATTGAATAAAATTGTATTTGAATGAGCTCAATTGGGATTATTTAGATCAAGAACAAAAGGAAACTGGATTGGATCGGGGAAAAACGAAGTTGCACGAATAGTCAGGAGGCTCTAATTCATCGACCTCCGAAGTAAGTTTATAAGCAAATTTGGTTGAATTGAATTCTTATTTTAAGTAATATTAATGTGTATATGATTAATTGAATAAAGCTCATTAAACTATGTAAGGCCGAATGTAACATTTGGGCAAGGTATATGTGGCCGAATGTGTGGTTGAATTATGCATCAAATTTCATATATTTGAATTAGATGAATATTTATGTATTAAGTAGTGGACATATGTGTACCTTGAATGGGTGATAATTATAATCGAATGAGCAACTTTGTGTATGTATGTGTGTGGCCGAATTGATGGTAAGTCATAAGAAGAGTGGTTTGGTTTGAATATGGATTTTATGTGTATTAGAGATTGTCGAAAGTGATGGTGTTGAAATGGATGAATGATTTATGATTAACATGTGTTTTAAATGGAGTATAGATGATAATGATAGTGAAATTATATGTCTACGTGATTGAAGAAAATGATTGGCTAAGGGCACTATGTGTGTGAATTTAATTACCGAGCAATGTGTGTGCGAAATTGATCGATTGGCACGAAATGTGCAAGAATTACGCAATGGAACTAAGTGTGCGATACATTGCAAGTAACGGCACTAAGTGTGCGATACATTACGTAATGATTTGTCCTACTTGTACGGGTGGTTAAATTGGCTAGAGACCTTGATAATTGAGTGGAAGTGTTCGAGAAATGGTATATAGGTAATTAAAATGTGACAATTGAATAATTAGTATTATTGAGGTGAGTTGTTCTTGTCTATGAACTTATAGAAATGTAATAGAACTACTTATATGCGAGCTTGATTCGAATTGGCAAAAGGCATGTGAAGGTTCGGTTTGAAATCTATTTGAATTGGTAAATTATTGAACGGTAACAAGATATGCTTAATTGTGTATACGGAGTAGTTAATGATCATATTGTTTGATCAAAATTTTATATTGATTAGTTGTATTTTTTATATATAAGCTTAAAACTTACTAAGCTATAATAGCTTACTTGGTGTGTTTGATGCATTGTTCTTTAGATTTGAAGTTGAAGCTTGAGCTCGGGGATCATCGTCGAAGTCGATTACATTATCAACTCTTTTGGTACCTTTTTGTTTTTCAAACCCAAGGTCCATGGCATGTATAGACTAAGCTACTTGTTGAAATGTTTCTTTTAATGGAGTAAATGTGAATTGTACAAGGATGCCATGCGAAAATGGCTATCTTATTTTGTTTGAGTTGACTTGTTTATGTTTATGCTTATATTGTCTTTTGATAATGCTTAAATATATATGGTTTTGTGGTAAGCATTTAGGGTAAATTTTATACCTTGATAAAATGTACATATGGTATGCACAAATGCATGTAATTCATTTTGATTAATGCATATAGTATATTTAAGAATTGAATGAATATAGGTACAATTATTTGCATGTACTATATGTCAAATGTATAAATAAAATACTAGGTTATGAGTTGATCTTGTTTGGAGTCTAAGTTTATATTTGAATGCTAACTATATTCGGTTATGGGAAATGAGTACTAAGATGTGATTATGATGTTATATATATATGTATACAATGGTCATTACCGAATGGGATGAGTGATTATGTGAATAGATGAATTGGTTGATAATTATGTTCATGTTATGCTCTAATGAGAAATAAATACGTATGCAAATGGTATGATCTTAGGTAATAATGAAATGAGAAATTTATGAAATCAATAGATATATATACGATCCAAAAAGGGGTACGTAATTGAATGCAAGGTTGATTATATAAATGGATTATAATAGTAATTACCATATGCTTATGAAATCTTTGATTGTGAATGATCCAAAGAATAATGAGTCACTAGTTGCTAACGATTTTATTTGTGAAATGAAAGTAAACGTCTTGATATTTGACGAGATATACGGCTTTATTTTGATAGTATGAGTTGGTATACTTTATTAAAGTGGTAACATTTATAAAAGTGCATTGAATTGTGTTGGGGTCGGGTAATGCCTCGTAACCCTATTCCGGCAACGGATACGGGTTAGGGGTGTTACAATCTCAACAGAACTTAGACAAATCCATTCTCATGCCAGTACGTACCTAGAATTTAGAATCGGAAGCATATCATTCAATCTTATTCACATACATTTTCCCCTTTAACTCCTCAAGTCATTTTCATTCATAACAACATGTTTTATCGTGATCTTCCAATCCAGTTTGGATATAGCTGCCCTACCGGAGGCTACAAAACCATATCTCATCATCTCCATCACCTCATATTAGTTCATATCATATCATACACATCAGAAGCAGATGGTGGTGGCTTAAGCATGAAAAATGATGCTTACTTTATATCACAGACAGGCTACACTCAGACTGAAGACTTTGGATAACCATTACCCACACAACATCTTTCATCAACTACAGAAAAGGATTACACGAGCTATATTTCTTTACAACACATGGAAGTAAGAAGGAACTCACCAAGCACAAGTCTATAAAGAATGTCCTTTGCCTTTATCACTTGCACCTTCATTAACTTCTTGAGCTTTAATAAAGATAATTAAATAAATCAGACCATCAATCGATCAAATCTAATCATGTATGCAAGAATCAACAGCGCTTAATCCAGATTTAGAAAGTTTCCTTTCCTCACACTCTATTCTAACATCTATACATGCAGTACAAGAAACACGTAAATGACTTAGAGGGTACTAACATAGAAGTTAGTTGAATATTCCGAACCTTACTTTGAAGAGATTTTTTTAAATTTAGATTTTTAAAGAGTTTTTAGAAGAAATCTTGAAAAAAGAAGAAAATGTAAAAGTGTTCAGAAAGACCATCGCTATCCTTATATACTTAGGCTCAGAGACAAAGATTAATGGAAAAATCAGATAATTCCACTAACTCTCTTGATTCCTGTGATTAAGCGCATTTAACATAATTTAAGTCTTATCATGTACAATAGTCTAATTCCGTTCTAACTAAATCTTAACTTAACTAACCAAATTACCATACTTAAATAATAAACAAATGTAAACGGTTGTGAACTCAACGAGTTCGCCCAAAACATCTGGGTTGGGTGGATACTTAACAGAACAGTCCGCCCAACCACAAAACTCGATGAAACTAAGAGATCACCAAATGACACAATACACATATTTCTATGCTAAGCCAAGACATTTTACTTACTCATATCTATCCTTATTTTACCAACTAAATGCCAAAACAATAACCAGATATAGAGACTTCTTCGAGCGGGCTGTTACACGACGTGATCGTTTATTTACAAATGATACAAATTGTAACAATTCAAAATGGCTTAACAATTGGCCAATTTTACTTTCAATCTGCTAAAGACATAAAAAAACATTTTCCCTACCTCATATACTACCTTAAATGTTTCATCCCAACCAATTCATCAAATTGACTATTCAATTCAAGAACTAACCTTAACATACAAGTCCATTTCTATCATTTAAGTCATTTAACCAAATATGCTACATTCATATGCTCAATTCTTACCATTTATCAACATTCACATATATAATTAATTCAAAATGGCATTCAATTCTTTGTTACCTATGACTGTAACACCCCTTACCCATAATCGATGCCGGAACAGGGTACGAGGCATTACCGGACTCACATTACAAGCAATCACACAATTTCGAGTCGTAAAATTTCGTCCAAATTAAAACCATTCATAATCGATCGTAAAGTCCCTAATACGAGCCCACGAGGCCCATAAAATGCTTTGGAAATGGTTCGGGACTAAACTGAGAACTCAGGAAACTTTTACAAAACTTAGAAAATTTGCTAACTACAGAGCTCACACGCCCGTGCTTTAGACCGTGTTCGATTTAGGGTGCTCTCTGACTTGTGCCACACGTCCGTGTGCTAGGCCGTGTAGCACACACGGCTAAGACACATGCCCTTGTCTCTGCCTGTGTGCTCAATTCTGGACATTCTGTTTCTCAAAATTAAGGTGCAGGGGACACACGGCCGGAACACATGCCCGTGGGGCAGGCTGTGTGTCACACACGGCCAAGACACACGCCCGTGTGTCTACCCGTGTGGACAAAATAAATGCTATTTACCAAGCCATTTGCCACCCTTGTTCACACATACACTTACACCAATTCAAGGCATAAACATAACATACTTAGGCAACCAAAACATCCACAATTATGACCAACACAATATCAACATCTATCATACTCACAATAATTATTAAGCCACAATTGACTACTTTCAAGATACCTAATTGTACACCAATTTATCATCTCTTCAATAAACCACATTGCCAAACATTTCACATTTATGTCATAAATCACATTTCCATCATTTACCAAGCATACCATGACCATATCACCAAAGACATTGACATATATATAAATATACTTAGGCTTACAACCATGTTAGCCCAAATAAGCCAATCTACATGGACAAATATCAAAACAAGCCTTTGACAATCACAAGCCAACACATTGGCTACAATCACAATGACACATATAAAAAAAATGACTAAGTCCCTATACATGCCATACTTTCAAAATACTAAGATCATCAATACCCAAAACGGGAGGGTTTGATAGTGTGATCCGAATCTCTGACGATCTCCGATCTCAAGCTGGCTTGGTAACACTATAAGATAAGGGAAAGAAAGGGGGGTAAGCTATATAGTTTAGTAAGTTCATATGCAAATAATACAAAACATTATTCATACATTTGACATATAGATAACTTAACATATATTAACATTAATGTCAATAAAACTTCATAAACACAACTTACTCAATCACATTCTTACCAATAGCTCATCATATGAATAAAATAACATATATCAACATAAATGTCATTAGACATCATGAGCATAACTTACTCAATCACATTCTTACCAATAGTTCATCATGTACCGAATCCATTTCTATTGAGATTTTCGTACATACCTGTACCAACTCGTAACATAATCACAAACCTTCTCATCTTTGACATACCCATTGAACACTCAGAAATCTTACACATAAGTGCCATATATGTAGCTAAAGCTACCTCATATCTCATAATACATATAGGCTCGCTTTCGAGCTATTCACGGGCCTGCTCACACAAGTTGTCAGTCAGGACGTAGCTACACAGTGCTGCTCACGCAAGCTGCCAGGTATTTGCAACACATGTCGGACTACCCAGCCACTGGTAGGACGTATAAAACCAGCACCCGGATCACATAATCGCATATACACATGGGTTCCTAGTGACATGTCACTCGTATCCTATTCTATTCCTAAGGTTCAACTGGGATTTCTTGTTTGTCAAAACTTTGTCAAATACGTCTAAAGAGTCAATCAAAATTCATACAATATTAAAGCATTTAAAACATAAATATAACAATGCATTATTTACACACGAACTTACCTCGGTACAAATATAGCGGAAATGGACCTAATCGTCAAACACTTTGGTTTTCCCCCGATCTAGACCCAAACTTCGTTTTTTCTTGATCTATAATACCAAATTCATCTCATTTAATCATCACATTATTCATTTCAGCCTAAAAAGTCATATTATGGAAAAAATCATATTTTTACCCCTAAACTTTTAACATTTTACACTTTAGTCCCTAGGCTCGTAAAATGATTTTCATTCAATTTCATCACACCCAAGCCTAGCCGAAACTATTTTCATACTCATAACAGCCCACATTTCTCATTTATTCACAATTTTCTACTCATTTTATAGACTTTTACAAATAAGTCCTTTTTGACATTTTTACAGAAAATCACTTAGCAAAATTCGTTTAACAAACAACAAACATGCATTTTCTACCATCAAACATCAAAATACATACATGTTCAACATGGGTCAAACCCTAGACCTTGATCATATCTTAAATTAGTGGTAGAAATAGATAGATCAGGTTACAACGACTTTAAAAATGTAAAGAGCATTAAAAACGGGGCAAGAACGGACTTACAATTGAGCTTGAAAGCTTGACAAACCCTAGCTATGGTTCTCTTCAAATTTTCGGCCAAGGGAGGAAGAAGATGAACAAAATTTGATTTTTATTTTACTTATTAATTCATTTAATAATTAGTTTACCAAAATGCCCTTAATGCAAAACTTTGGAAATTTACCTAAACATGTACATTTTTGTCCATTATGAAGTATAATGGTCTAATTACCATTTAAGGACCTCTAATTTGAATCTCATAGCATAACACCTCTAGCTTCTAGAACACACATTTTGCATTTATTACAGTTTAGTCCTTCTAGCTAAATTGAGTGCTCAAACGTCAAAATTTCTGAACAAAAATTTCACGAAATTATTTCATAAAACTGTAGACCATAAAATAATAATAAAAATAAATTTTTCTTCATCAAATTTGTGGTCTCGAAACCACTGTTCCGACTAGACCCAAAATCGGGCTATTACAATGACAATGTAACATCCCAAAATTGGGCCTAGGAGAAGTGGGCCCAATGGGCCTGTGGGCCCATATGAGTAAATTGCATGATTGGTTAGTATATGTTGAACTAGACTAGGTGAAAGTTATATACGTGGCTAGATTCGTGTTAGGTGGGCCACACGAGCGTGTGGGCCCGGATGGGCCGAAATTGGGTTTTAGGCCCAATCGTCCGGTACAACCGGAAATGGTAGCTGAGTCGCTAGTGGTGACATTAGGCCTTCGAAAAGGCCATTTTAGTTGTGAATTTACGAAAATACCCTTAGTAGGTAAAATTACGATTATACCCTTAGAGGTTGATTAGCATGATTATGTTGTTTAGTTTTGGCCGATTGTAGGGGAAGGCTTGATCTCGCATATCTCGGGTTGTGGCTAGTGCTCGAAAAGTGTTAAGGAAGGGGGATCTAGTGCGTTACATCTTGATCTACGGGATTTGATAGTCGCATTAGTAACCAGGTGTGTAAACTAACACACTTCTTGCTTTGTATATGTTTGATAAACTGATTGATTGGTAAAACCGAAACAGTATGGTTGAGTGATATGATACCCTATGGGGTATGTGCACGGATTCAGGTAAGTCCGTTTCATTATGAGTACTGTTATTGATACATGATGTCATGATTTATGATGTATGTGCTATGAGATGCAACGTTAAACATGTTTGCATGATTTTGAATACTATACATGAGTTGGTATGATGATGGGTGATATGAGAGGAGGGGGCAGTGATATTTTGTGCTGACGAGCACCAGTGTTTTGGTAACACACTTTGTGACTTTGGGTCACCAGAGGTTTGGCACCTCCAGAGGTTTGGTACCTCAGCGTCTCGTCCCTGTGGTTAACACCACCGTGGGTTGGCCCCACTTGTGAGATACGGGATTGACGCCAGTGATTTGGTATCACACGATGGGTTGGCCCCATCACTCGATTATTGTGACTACGGTCACCAGTGGTTTGGTACCACATTTGTGTCTTTGGGACACCAGAGGTTTGGCACCTCATTACGACTCGTCCCTGTGGTTAACACCACCGTGGGTTGGCCCCACTTGAGATATGGGATCGTCTGCTAGTGATTTGGTATCACACGATGGGTTGGCCCCATCATTGGATTCGTGACTTCGGTCACCAGTGCTTTGGTAGCACATTGTGTCTTTGGGACACCAGTGGTTTGGTACCACATTGACGGATATTGTGTCTTTGGGACACCAGTGTTTTGGTAACACATTGTGACTATATGTCACCAGTGGTTTGGCACCACCAGTGGTTTGGTACCACATGGGTAGAAAAGGTGAATGGATGGTTAGGAGTGGGTGCATATTAATTGGATGCATGATGATTATGTTATGTTTGCATATGATGTTTTGCTAATCCGGGAAAAAGGGTTGCACACTGAGTCTTGGTGACTCACCTTTTTCCTTTAACCATTTCAGGTATTGCATAAAGCTGGATCGGGATCGGAGAGGACAAGGTGGCCCATGCCGAAGATGATGATTTAATATTTTATGCTTGGTTTTGATATAAGTACTTTATTTGAATTATTGGGTTGTAATAAAGGCCATTTTATTATTTTGGTATTACTTTAACCATGGTTTATCTGATTTGGATTTCTATGTGAAAATGGTTTTAATTCCAGTACCCTATTTATAAAAGTATGTTTAATAAAGTATTTTCAGACAATTTGTAACTTCTAAAGTTTGCATATTGCTTTAAATGAACATGGTTTTCAAAAATTGAATTCTTTCATGCTTTATGCTAAGTTAATAAAGATTTTCATCCGACTTTCCCCAGTGACATAACCAGATTCGGTCGTAGCGAATGGGCCGGGTTTGGGGATGTTACAGTTTGGTATCAGAGCCCGGTTCAAAACTCGGCTTTGAGGGTTTTGGGCCCGAAACAGTTTTCAAAATGGGCTTTTCGAAATGTGGGCTTTTATAAAAAGTTTTCAGGTTATTCTGGCATGGCACCTGTGTCTCCGGCCCGAAGTCCACCAGGTAAGTACTTCTAGCTCTTGAAGTGTTTTATTTGTATGATTTATTATGGGCTTTTATGGGAACGTAGATTAGTGAACTAGGATCTGTTGAACCCTAGGACTAGTCTACTCAAACACATGCATAAGACTTAAGGCTACTAAACAAACCTGTGAAGTAAGTCACCGAGTTAAGGTGTGGCAACCACTGTACGCATGTTGAGGATTGGTATTCAGTAAGAGCTTGGTATTTAAGCAGTCCTAGCGACTCACCTCCTCTTTACTCGAATCCTACCTGGTGCGTAGCTACGGTTCACCTTAACCAAGAAGACTTGTTCATAGGCTAAACCAAGTATTAAAACCCGAAAGGGATTAGCCTTACTGTTTTAAAACCCTTAGTTTTAAAACTTTCAAACTTACCCCTTTGGTTTGTAAACCTTAAATCTGATTTTGAAAGACGTTTTCTCGATTTACCAAAATTTCCAAAATGCCCCTAGTGGCAAAATTACTAAAATGCCCCTGACTTTCAAGATTTCCGGTTTAACTCCAATTTTAATAAAATTTCCCTACTTTGCAAAAGTATACAAAAACGCTATTTTCAAGATACCCTGATTTGAAAATTTACAAAATTACCCCTGATGAACAAAATTACCAAAATGCCCTTGGTTTCTAAATTTTCATAATTCCCTCGATTTTTACTAAAATGTTCTTACATTATGAAAATATCAAAAACTTCTGTTTTACAAATATCGAGATATCCTGATTTGGGAAATTTACGAAAATGCCCTTAACGTCCCCAATTACTGAAATAACCCCGATTTCTGAAATTGTTACAACACATCTGGTTTGAAAAACAAATTTTTCAAGATGACCCCTGAGATTTTGTAAACTTTGAAATATCTTTAATTTGAAAACTATTTTCAAATTGACCCTGAGTTATTACCGAAATACCCCTATAGGAAAATGTCGAAATTACCCCTAGGTTGGGAATGCTCAAGAAAGTGACATGGATGAATGAATGTGTCTTTAGTGAAGTATGTGAATGTTTGAATTAGAACAGAAAACTTGAGATGAAACTTTGATTGCTCGAAAGAACGACTCCCAGAAACTTCTGTTCATAAAATTTGCTCGTGGATAAAACAGTGGAACAAAATTTCTAATGCATAAAACTTTTAATCAGATTAAATCGCGACGCTAGATATGAGTTCTAGGGGACGTGGTTGTCGCGGACGTGGTCAAGGTGGAATGACAGCTTTATTAAGATCAGAGTGCGCAGCAAGAGCGTAGTGTGGTAGGTTAGGATGTGCGACTGTTAGTTAGTTGGAAATTTCGAGGACGAAATTTCTTTAAGGAGGGTAGATTTGTAACATCCCAAAATTGGGCCTAGGAGAATTGAGCCCAATGGGCCTTAGGCATAGTAGCGTTTAAATTTTTGGAGAACAAGAGATCGGCTTAAATGCTAGTTAGACCCATTGGATAAGTGATTTTGGAAGGTTAGAGGGCTTCTATGAAGTCCCGGGATCAAATATTGGCTTTGGGGAAATTTTGGTTTTAGGTGAAAAAAAACCTGGAAGTTGGCAGATATGCCTTAAGAATAAAATATGGAGAAAATAACACAAAAGGAGTGTGTGGTGTAGTGGCAAAGTGACGCCACTTAGGGGACAAGGGAGTGACGCCACAAGGGAAGGAAGGAGGTCCAAGGTTCAAGTCTTGGCTTTTGCATTTTGGTTTCTTTTTGCTTGGACCTTAGAATTTGGCCCATAGTTTATATTTAGTTGCGCATGGTTTAAGACACAAGAGGAGCTTGTGGCCAAGTGGTTAGCGGCGTGGATTATGTTGCAAGGGAGCCTGGGTTCGAATCTCATGAGAAGCAAGGGAGTATTTATTTTGCGGATTGGACGACAAGAGTTTCAGTTGAATTTAAACTCTACTGACGAAGGGATCCCACATCGGAAAGACACAAAGAAGGAAGGTAAAGAGCTAGCTATATAAGGAGCATCCTAGGAGGAGAGTAAACACATCTTGGAGGGCGTTTGGGCACAAGAGTGGTCGGAGCGCGGATTAGCCCCAGAGTCCTATCAGGTGTGTAACTCTCTCTACTCTAGCTGTAGAGCGGCAAATGCCGAAATGCCGGTTATACGGCATTAGTAGCCACACGAGCGTGCGAGCGCATGTGTGGGGCTTCGACGCGATAGTTGAGGCCATCAGTAGTATTCTCGTGGGTTGGGGCTGCTTGGGCCTCGATGGGCCGAAGTGGGCCCAATGGGCCTGTGGGCCCATATGAGTAAATTGCATGATTGGTTAGTATATGTTGAACTAGACTAGGTGAAAGTTATATACGTGGCTAGATTCGTGTTAGGTGGGCCACACGAGCGTGTGGGCCCGGATGGGCCGAAATTGGGTTTTAGGCCCAATCGTCCGGTACAACCGGAAATGGTAGCTGAGTCGCTAGTGGTGACATTAAGCCTTCGAAAAGGCCATTTTAGTTGTGAATTTACGAAAATACCCTTAGTAGGTAAAATTACGATTATACCCTTAGAGGTTGATTAGCATGATTATGTTGTTTAGTTTTGGCCGATTGTAGGGGAAGGCTTGATCTCGCATATCTCGGGTTGTGGCTAGTGCTCGAAAAGTGTTAAGGAAGGGGGATCTAGTGCGTTACATCTTGATCTACGGGATTTGATAGTCGCATTAGTAACCAGGTGTGTAAACTAACACACTTCTTGCTTTGTATATGTTTGATAAACTGATTGATTGGTAAAACCGAAACAGTATGGTTGAGTGATATGATACCCTATGGGGTATGTGCACGGATTCAGGTAAGTCCGTTTCATTATGAGTACTGTTATTGATACATGATGTCATGATTTATGATGTATGTGCTATGAGATGCAACGTTAAACATGTTTGCATGATTTTGAATACTATACATGAGTTGGTATGATGATGGGTGATATGAGAGGAGGGGGCAGTGATATTTTGTGCTGACGAGCACCAGTGTTTTGGTAACACACTTTGTGACTTTGGGTCACCAGAGGTTTGGCACCTCCAGAGGTTTGGTACCTCAGCGTCTCGTCCCTGTGGTTAACACCACCGTGGGTTGGCCCCACTTGTGAGATACGGGATTGACGCCAGTGATTTGGTATCACACGATGGGTTGGCCCCATCACTCGATTATTGTGACTACGGTCACCAGTGGTTTGGTACCACATTTGTGTCTTTGGGACACCAGAGGTTTGGCACCTCATTGCGACTCGTCCCTGTGGTTAACACCACCGTGGGTTGGCCCCACTTGAGATATGGGATCGTCTGCTAGTGATTTGGTATCACACGATGGGTTGGCCCCATCATTGGATTCGTGACTTCGGTCACCAGTGCTTTGGTAGCACATTGTGTCTTTGGGACACCAGTGGTTTGGTACCACATTGACGGATATTGTGTCTTTGGGACACCAGTGTTTTGGTAACACATTGTGACTATATGTCACCAGTGGTTTGGCACCACCAGTGGTTTGGTACCACATGGGGTAGAAAAGGTGAATGGATGGTTAGGAGTGGGTGCATATTAATTGGATGCATGATGATTATGTTATGTTTGCATATGATGTTTTGCTAATCCGGGAAAAAGGGTTGCACACTGAGTCTTGGTGACTCACCTTTTTCCTTTAACCATTTCAGGTATTGCATAAAGCTGGACCGGGATCGGAGAGGACAAGGTGGCCCATGCCGAAGATGATGATTTAATATTTTATGCTTGGTTTTGATATAAGTACTTTATTTGAATTATTGGGTTGTAATAAAGGCCATTTTATTATTTTGGTATTACTTTAACCATGGTTTATCTGATTTGGATTTCTATGTGAAAATGGTTTTAATTCCAGTACCCTATTTATAAAAGTATGTTTAATAAAGTATTTTCAGACAATTTGTAACTTCTAAAGTTTGCATATTGCTTTAAATGAACATGGTTTTCAAAAATTGAATTCTTTCATGCTTTATGCTAAGTTAATAAAGATTTTCATCCGACTTTCCCCAGTGACATAACCAGATTCGGTCGTAGCGAATGGGCCGGGTTTGGGGATGTTACAGACAACTTTTACCTTTGTGACCATTTGACATCAATTATCTCATTTAACATAACATAATATTTACAATGCCAATTTACCATATCAAGTTAGCCATTCAGACTTAAATATCATTTAATGATATATGATATACACAACTGACTCAAACCTAGGTACATGTCATATACTAAAGCGAAAGGAATTAAAAAAACATTTGCTGAGTCAATGGTCACTAGTTGGATGCTGAAATCACTTCTCGAAACCTTGAAATATTCATGCATCTATGCATGAAATAAACAGATTGTACACTAAGCAATAATGCTTAGTGGTACTTTCATGATTCAAGATAACATGGCATTAGCATAAGAAATTGATCATAATAAGTATAAACACAATATCTACCCAATTTATATCCCTACTATTCCAAGCAATACCATTATCAATTACATATAAGAGTATACATATGACAATTAGCAAATCAAACCATTCATCATAGAAATAGAACTTACCAATTCATTCTAGTTGTTAAATGCCAAACTTTATATCATTTAAACCTTTCATACCAGTTATGAACCGACATATATACATTTAACTTTAAGTCATCCAATTCCATGATAAATAAACATCATTTAACCATTTAACTTTCATAGTCAAACATGAATTCAACATTTATACACACACGCCATTTACATAACTCATTCCAATAGGTTAGACATATTCACACATTATGAATAACATCACTTGATACTTAAGTACTTTCATGCCACATATCATGTTATAAGCATATACCATTTCATACTCAATACATTTTCAAACTTTTCCATTTCAATTATAATATTTATATATCGCCTGATGGAACTCTAGTAAAATGGGTGAACTAAGTTACTTCCATAAGTTGAATTACATCAGGTTACCCATTCGGGATAAACCTATGTTGCATATAATTCGGGAATTTGCAATGAATGCTAGATC
Source organism: Gossypium australe (assembly GCA_005393395.2). Classification (NCBI taxonomy): domain Eukaryota; kingdom Viridiplantae; phylum Streptophyta; class Magnoliopsida; order Malvales; family Malvaceae; genus Gossypium; species Gossypium australe. Next base: position 52,488,576 of record CM016614.1, read on the forward strand.
TCATTATAACATGTAAAATATCTTGTCAAGCGTGCGTATAACCCTTTTGACATGTCAATCGTATCCTAGTCTTTTACTAAGTTCACACGAGCAATATTTATACATAAATGCATTATCATACCTGTAATAATCCTTACTCACCTATCATACCATGTGTTCGATCACATTTGCATTTTCGTACTTTGAACATTTTTCTATTGCATGACAAACATTTACCTTATGCAATAGACACATCAATATAGTACATATGTCATGCATAGTACTTATGACAAACATGTACTATATAGGCCCAAAAGACACATCAATCACAACAATCAAACATGATTATACATTTGTTAAGTTTAGCCATAAATCAACCAACCTTTGGAACTAATTCTATGCCAACATTCACCACAATTTTCACATACCAACATCATACTCAAATGTACCAATTTGACCATTCAGCAACTACAATCACTAAACCTTACCAAACTTGACCATAAGTCAACCACATCCAAACATACCAAATTAGCCATTTATCAGCTCAATATTCACTACCACATTCAAACATATCAAAATAACCTTTCATAGCATGCATTTAAATTACCATTCCATCATTCACCATTTAAGTACAAAAATGTCAAAATGTTAACAATTATAAAATCACATTTACGTGCCAACATGACAACCTATTCATCAACCAAAATCCCAAATTTACAAGCCATATATATAATGACTATTTCATCAAACACAAAACACCTATACATGCCATTACAACCATTACTCAAAATCATCAAAATCTACTGATATATCTGATGGATAATGTGATGGATTTCCGACAAGCTTTTGATTATCTAAAAACATGGAAAATACACAGAGTAAGTATATAATGCTTAGTAAGTTCGTAAATCATAAACAATGCTTACCATTTCAATGTATAAGCTTAAAAGTAATTTATGAATTAATCCAACATAACTTGGCACAAGCCTAAGCATCAACAACAACTCAAGTTAGCGATTACACACATAACTTAACAAATTCACCATATGATATAATAGCATTCATGAACATAGCATATAAGCATTCACACTTTTCATGAGCATGGCTATACATGCTTTAATCATAAAAAATTCACATCCTTTCATGCTTTCATGACATTATCAATGGAAAAAATTATCGTTCCTTCCCTTTTGTATACCCGTTGAACCACTTAGAATAATATCAGATATGTGGGAATCTCACACACTGTGTGCTAACATATGGTCGAAATCATTTCTTCCTTTTCCTTATGTAGATGCTCTCTCTCAAGCCATAAATGGGTCTGCTCACACAAGCTGTCAGTTGGGATGTAGCTACACGGTGCTACTCATACAAGCTGTCAAGTATCCGCAGCACATGTCGGAACTCAGCCATGGTAGGATGTTCAGGACCAGCACCCAAAACATGGTAACTCTAATGACATGTCATTTGTATCCTATATATTCCTAAGGTTCAAACAAGGTTCGAAAGCCATCGAAATGTCGTTGGATTTTTCCATAGAGGCAAAATATAATAATACGAAAAAATAGCATTTAAATCAACATATTAAAATGCTATTTAAACGCATGAACTTACCTCTATTAAACGAAGAGATATGATCAATTAGTCTGACACTTTTTCTTTCCCTCGATCTAAATCCGTACGATGCTTATCTTGATTTAAATAATCAAATTCAACCCATTCAATAATCATTCTATTCAATTAAATCCAAATTCACATTTTTGCAAAATTACACTTTTGCCCCTATAATTTTGATTTCATTACAATTTAATCCATAAGCTCAATAAATGAAGTTCATGCAAATTCATTCCTAACCCAAGCTAGTTGAATTTCATATAGGTCCCTAGAAACTCATACATTTCACTATTTTCACAATTTCATTATGAATATTTCACACTTTTCTATGTAATCCCTAATTGACATTTTTAACAAAATTCACTTTACAAAAGTTGTTTAACTAACAACAAACATTCATTTTCTTCCATAAAACATCACAAACAACCTCTATACATTCATGGTAAAACCCTATACTTTCAAGAGTTTTGCAAATTAGTCCTTGGGCTAGCTAGATTAAGCTATAATGACTCCAAAAACATATAAATAATGAAAAATGGGATGAAAATACACTTACATGCAAATGAGAGAGATGGTCGAATGCTTGAGTTCACAACAATGGTGTTTTTCTTAGGTTAAATTCAGCTAAGGAAGAAAAACAAATATGATAGCCTTTGTTTTATCATTTAACTAAACTTTAATTATTAATTTACTTAAATAACCTTTAATTAAACCTTTAAAATTTCATTTTTAATGGCCATAATTGTCCACTCTATAAATAAATGGTTTATTTACAAATCAAGTATTCAAACATTTAAGTTCTATAGCTATTTAGTGTATTTAGCCTATAGAACTCTAGTTTTGCACCTTTTACAATTTAATCCTTTTTACTAAATTAAGCATGCAAACGATAAAATTTCTTAACAAAATTTTTATACGATAATACTAACATGCTGTAGACATTAAAATAATAATAAAATAAATATCTTCACGTTAGAATTGTGGTCCTGAAACCACTGTTTCGATTTCACTAAAAACGGGCTGTTACAACTCTCCCCCTAAAGAAATTTTCGTCCTAAAAATCTTACTAGAAAAGAGGCTCGGATATTGTTTTCTCATAAATTTTTTCGGTTCTCAGGTTGACTCCTCTAAACCATGTCGTTTCCAAAGAACTTTCACTAAAACTATGTTTTTATTTCTTAATTCTTTAACCTCTCAAGCTAAGATTCTGATCGGTTCTTCACTATATGACATATCAGGCTGAATTTCGACATCCCCTGGTGAGATAACATGCGAAAGGTTAGATCGATATTGTCGTAACATAGATACATGAAACACATTATGAATTATTTCTTACTCTGACGATAAAGCTAAACGATATGCTACTGGCTCAATTTTTTCAATAATCTCATACGACCCGAAAATCACGAACTTAGCTTTCCTTTACGACCAAAAAAAAGAACTTTCTTCCAGGGCAATACTTTCAAGAACACTTTATCACCGACTTGAAATTCAGTGTCTTTACATTTTAAATCCGCATATGATTTCTATTGATCTGAAGCTGCTTTCAAAGTATATCGAACCACTTTCACTTTTTCTTTAGTCTCTCGAATCAAATCAACCCCGTGAATCTTTTTCTCACTGAGCTCAGTCTAATACAACAGATTTCGACATTTACGACTATACAAAGCTTCATACGGTGCAATATTTATGCTCGATTGATAACTGTTATTGTACGCAAATTCAACTAACGGTAGATATTTCTCCCAATTGCCTTTGAATTCTAACACACAACATCGGAGCATATCCTTAAGTATCTGAATTACTCGCTCAGACTGACCATCGGTCTGTGGATGAAATGCAACGCTAAAATGAAAATGTGTACCTAGAGCCTCTTGTAACTTGCTCCAGAATCGTAATGTAAACCGCGGATCTCTATCCAAAATAATAGAAACTGGCACCCCGTGCAACCTGACAATCTTAGAAACATATAGCTTGACTAATCTCTCAAAAGAATAATCTATACGTACTGGAACAAAATGTGCAGACTTCGTTAGACGATCAACGTCAACCCAAATTGCATCTTTCTTTCTAGGAGACAATGGTAATCCCGATACAAAGTCCATCATGACTCGCTCCCATTTTCATTCTGGTATCATTACTGGTTGTAACAAACCAGAAGTTACTTGATGTTCAGCTTTAATTTACTGACATACTAAACATCTCGATACAAAGTCAGAAATCTCTCGTTTCATACCCGACTACTAGTACATTTGTTTCAAATCACTGTACATCTTATTGCTACAAGGATGAATAGACAAGCCACCATTATAAGCTTCATGCAAAATCTTCCAAATGAGCTCTGAATTCCTTGGTACGCAAATTTTGCCTTTAAAAAAATAAACAATCATCGGATCCAATCTGAAAATCTGAATCAGGAGTTGACTCACTCAGTTTCCTTTTAACTAATAATACATCATTACATTTTTGAGCCTCGCAAATCTGTTGTAAAAACATTGGTCTAACTTTAAACTCAGCTAAAATTGAACCATCGTCAAACAAATTCAATCGCGTATTCAATGCTCGCAAAGTAAATAAAGACTTTTTGCTCAGAGCATCAATAACTGCATTCGCTTTACCCGAATGATAATCAATGATCAAGTCGTAGTCCTTCAATAGCTTGAGCCACCTGCATTATCTTAGATTCAAATCTTTCTATGACATTAAATACTTCAAACTTTTATGCTCTATAAAGATGTGACATTTTTTGCCGTACAAATGGTGTCACCAAATATTCAATGCAAACACAATAGCTGCAAGTTTTAAATTGTGTGTCGGATAATTCTTTTCGTGCGGCTTTAACTGTCTAGAAACATAAGCTATAACATTGCCTTCTTGCATTAAAACACAGCCTAAACCATTCAAAGATGCATCACTGAAAATCACAAATTCTTTACCCGAACCAGGTTAAACTAACACTGGTGCCTCAATTAGCAATGCATTCAACTGATTGAAACTTTGCTAGCATCTCTCAGACCACCCGACTCAGGTTTTATCATGACTTAATTAATCTAATCTATCTATTAACTATTCTTAATGGAGATTTACATAAAATCATCCATTAAATTTTACTTTATAATGGTTTATTAATCATTTTGGCCCTTTGGTTAATTGTCATATAAGTCCTCAAGCCTTTAATTAATTAAAACTCTATAGCGATTGGACTTTTACAATTTAGTCCTTGAGCCTTAATTAATTAATTTCTTTGTTAAATTTCTTAATCGAACTTCAATATATTTTTATAATAACTTCACAAATGTTTTTATTTAATATTTACAGATTCAGTTTATGGAAATAAGATTCCAAAACCGTACTTTTTGACACCACTGAATTTTAGGTCAGTACAGTGGATCTAACAAGTATGACAATTTCATGTAGTTGCAAGAATTTTGTGTTTGAAGGAGTACTTTGTAGCCATGTATTGAAAATTCTTGATGCGATGAATGTGAAGGAAAAAAAAATCCATGTTAGTATAGTTTGAAAAGGTAGACCAACGATCCTATGGCAGAAGGATTTATAGACATTGATAGTAGTGAACAAGAAAAGGATTCAAAGTTAAAGACCTGTAGCAGATATAAAGTCTTATGTTCAACATTTGTTAGAACTGCAACTATGGCTTGTAAGTCTGAAGCTAGCTCTAAATTGGTTGCCAAATATGCTAATGAACTTATTTCAGAGTTAAAGGAAACCTCCATGAAACAAACTTCGGGTGAGACTTCAACACTTATGTCTGTTGAAAAAGAAAAAATGCATGTAGGGAATACTGACATTGTAAATGTTAAAAGATTAAGGGAAAAACAAAACACACACTGTGATACATGTCACTTACAAAAGTATCTCAAGAAATTCGCTAAAAAAATTGATACCAAAACCTCCACCATATGCAATCAACTCAAACCAAATGATAATAAATTAATATATTTTTTGAATATTTTGTTAGCTTACATTGATTATTTATATTTTTTAGTACTTATAATTATTATATATAGGTACATTCTTTAGTTATGAATATGTCACCACAAGCTGGATTTTTTATAGAGTATAAAATCCATCGTTCTTGTAACAGCCCAATTTCGGTGAAATCGAAACAGTGCTTTCGGGACCACAAATTCGTGCCGAAAATAAAATATATTTTTATTTTATAATATGGACCGTATTATGTTAGAAAAGTCATGAAAAAATTTTGATACGAAAATTTTACCGATTATGTGTTTAATTACGGGAAGGACTAAATCGCATAAAATGAAAAAGTTGAATTCTACTAGCTATAAGGATTAAATAGCTATGGAATTCAAAACTAGAGGTCCTTATATGGTAATTAGACTATTAAAGAGAAGTATGTAGATATTTTGGTATGACTCATCCATGGAAAAATTAAAAAAAAAGCTAAGGACTAAATTGGAAAGATGAAAAGTTATTAACTGAAAATTTAATTAAATGAAAAAGAACACAATTTCACATCATCTTCCCCAAATATTTCCATGAAAACCCTAGGAGAGAGGAAGAAGACTTATTAAGCTTATTTGGGTAAGTAATCAAGCCCCGTTTTTTAATAATTTTGATATTTTTGAAATTGGGATAGTTTAATCTATCTATTTGGGGGATCAATTTGTAAAGTTATCAAAGTATGGAAAATGGTTTATGGATGTATATGCTAAAAATTAGAAATTTATAGTAGAAAATGAAAGGTTGGTGATAAATAAACAACTTTTACAAAGTGATTTTTGATAAAAACATGATTTAGGGACTAAAATGTAAAGTTGTGAAATTTGATGAAAAATTATGAATTTTTATGAATACATGTGCTGTAAATTTTATGATGAAATTTTGGTTAGGCTTGGAATAGGGAGTAAATTGTACAAATTTCATTTTTCGAGCCTAGGGACGAAATGGAATTTATGGAAAATTTAGGGGCAAAATAGTAATTTTGCCTAGGATGAAAATTGAGTCCATTTGAATGAGAAATATGATAAATTGATTTTAAATTTTCTCGTATAGATCCCGATAAACCAAATTTGGAGCTAGAACGAGGAAAAGAGGAAAATGTCGGATTAGTAGATTTTACGTACACGAACATTTGTCGAGGTAAGTTCGTGTAACTAAATTGTGTATATTTATATGCTTGAATTAAATGTTGTGCTTGTGAATTGTATAAATATCATATATGTATATGACATTGAAAATATACCTGACAAAGCCCGGTCGACGATAATGCCCGATAAAGTATAAACGATAAAAAATTTACTTTTATGCTTGGGAGGAATGTGGAATATGATCATTTGAATTATTTGAATGTTATAAATATGAACTTTGATACATGATCAAGAATACTTAACAAAAGTTAAGTCCTGAAAACCAAGAAATACCAGATAAATGATAATGCCTGATTTAAATGATAAAAGGTTATTCTTGTACTTGGTTTGAATATTGAATGTGATTAAAGGAATTATTGTATACAATTGAGATTAATAGATGAAATAATCACATGAGTAATTATGTTCGGAAAAATATTAAATCTCGTTTGAATAAATGAAAATCGATGGATATGTGATTTCCCTAAATGAATAAGGCCCTGTATTTGTTGCTGGTGGGATTTAGCTCGTACGAGTAATCCTAGTGACCTCATTTATGAAAGGATTTAGCCAGGATGGGTAATCCTGATAAGTCCTCTCGAGCATATGTTATGGATTGGATTTAGCCCAGACGGGTAATCCAGATCAAGCTCTTTAGAGCATATGTCATAAAAAGGATTTAGCCTGGACCGGTAATCCTATTGTTTTTATATATGTGGCTCGAGAGTATACTCTATGAAATAGTACCTTATGGGTACCATTGAACATGAATTGACGGATTTGGATTCATACACCTCGAGTGTAGTACCTGTGTATCCATCGATATTCTGAATAAATTCAACGGGTAAAAATCTTGACATGAAAAGACATGAATGAGAAATGAGTTATTACATGTATCTGTTCGAAGTACAAGAAAATGATGATTCATGACAATTGATATATGAAAATATGATAGGATGATATTTGAACAAGGAATTCATTTGATGAATATGTTCATCCTTGAATGTAGACTTGTATACTTTGAGTGTACTACTTCTCGTATGACAATAATATTTCGAGCAAAATGAGTAAAGTTCTGATATGAAATAATCTGAACTCGAGATGTGTTATATGAAAATATACTTGAGATGTAACGATGTGATTTATACGTGTTGTGGTATGTATATGTGCATGGAAACTTGATTGTTATTGAGCCCAAATATGTTTTGATATTGTTATGGTTTATAAGACTAATAAGGGAAATGAGGATAAGTGTAGGGATTGAGGTCAAATTGATTGAATGTATAGTTACTTCAAAATAGAATGAATGGTAAGTTAAGTACCATGTTATATGAACTTACTAAGTATTTTATGCTTACTTAGTTTTATTTCCCTGTTTTAGAATAAATCGAAAACTCGTTGGATTGGAAGCTCGGCGGAGATCACTCACACTATCCATCGACCCATGTCGGTATATTATGGTAAATCAATTATGGTTATGACGGCATGTATAGGTTATATTGGCCATACTGGCATGTAAATGTAAATGATGCTTGTAATCTAGCCATTGGAATGGCTAGTAATGGTTTGTTTTGATATACTTGTAATGTCACACTATGATAGTCACATATGTATTAAGTAGTTGATCAAATTTTGCCTAACATATAGACTAAACCAAGGCAAGATTATGAACATGTATGTATCTAATGGTATGCTATGTTGAATGATAGAGTTTGCTTAACTTGAATGCTTGAAATGGTTGGCATTTGGATGTGAGTTTAAGTGTAAGTCATTGGTGTGATTTTGGGTGAGAAATGAAGCTAGAAATAGGTTTATTTTGTCCACGCGGGCAGACATACGGGCGTGTGTCTAGATCGTGTGTGACACACGGCCGGGTACATGGGCGTGTAGTTAAGCCAAGTGTCCTGCTATTTAAATTTGAGAAACAGAATGCTCAGAATTGAGTACACGGGTAGAGACAGGGGCGTGTGTCTCAATCGTGTGGGAGACACGGCCTTGAACACGGGCATGTGTCTTGACCGTGTGAAACCTGCACCTAATTTTGAAAGAATTTAATTAACCACACGGCCAAGCACATGGGCATGTGGCATGGCAGTGTGCACAAGTCAGAGAGTTACACGGGGTCGAACACAGCTTGTAGCATGGGCGTGTCCCTTGGACCACACAGGCGTCTGAGCCCTGTACCTTGAGAAATTTTTGAAATGACACAAAAAACTCTTATTGTTTCCAATTAAGTCCCAACTCGATTCCAAAGCTCATATTGGGCCTCGAGGGTCCATTTAAAGGATGTTATGAATAATCTTGGTAAATAAATAGTAATTGACGTAAATTATTTGAAAATTTTCTGAAAATTTTGGTAATACTCCGTAACCCGGTTCCGGCAACAGATACGGGTTAAGGGTGTTACAGTTCTTTATTGGTAGGTGTTTATAAAACGTATCCATTTTTTTCATTTCATCATATATTAATTGCTGTGAAATCTTATACCTTATTGTAACAGTCCAAATTTGACCCAAATCGGAACGGTGGTTTCGGGACCATGAATCCGAGTCCGAGAAATATTTTAATATTATAATTTGAATTAGTTATATGTGAATTAATGGGTGTGAAAGTTTCGTATAAAAATTTAAATGTTTGTGTGCTCAATTAGTTAAAAAGGGCTAAATCGAGTAACGGGTAAAAGTGGCCTTTTTAATTTGATTTATGGTTAGATTGATGTGGCTTTATTTTAGTGAAGTACTTAAAGGGTAATATAACCATTTTAAGTCATAGTGGACGGCAATGTGGTCCTATAACATGTTTTTAAGTAATATTTTATATGTTAAAGATTATATTATAATTGTTTTATAATTTAATACTAAATTGTAATAAAATCCCACTTGGGAACAACTCGATTTTAGCCTGATCAGAAATGTGATTTCGGGACCACGAGTTCTAGTCGGAAAAAAATAAATTAATATTATTTTTCGTGTTAAATATGTATGATTGAGCATGTGTTAAAACTTCGTGAAATTATTTGACTGTTGGTATGTTTAATTTAAGAAAAAGGACCAAATTACATAAGTGGTAAAAAGTAGCATTCATTAAAAAAAAGGGGTTAAATTGAAGTGTTGTTTGAAAGAATGAAATTGCATGTCAATTTCCCCAATTCTTCTTGTGGTGGACGGCAAGATAATATTATATCATGTGTTTGTTTATTTGTTAAGTTAAATATATGTTTTATATTAATAATATAAAATGTTATATTAGTGGGATAAAAACATTAAATAAGGAAGAAAGCTATGCATGTTCATCATTCTCTTCCATGGCCCAAACTAGTAAAAGAAAAAGAAGGGAGAAGTTCAACAAGGGTTCGGCACATATCCATTTCAATTAAGTAAGTTTTAGCTTTGGGTTTTCAATGATTTTTGCATTTTTGAGATGAATGTTCATCCTATTATAAAGCCCATGTGTTAATTTCGTGAAATGGTCTTGTATGTTGGTTATGCCATTGATGATAACTTAAGTTTTAGGATGATTTTTGGTAGTAAATGGGAGATTTGAGCTAGATGGAAATATTTTACTCTTGGGTCTTAGGTGAATGTAGCTAATTTAAAATTTGGTTGTGAAAACATTCTCATGGAAGGGCCAAATTGAGAAAATATTGAAGTATATGGACTTATATAGTCCTTAGGATGATTCGGGCCTAAAGGAAGTTGGGTAAATTTTGAGTAATTCATGAGTATTGTAGTAGGGACTAAATTGTATAGATTGTAAAAGTAAGGGTAAATTCATAAATTGCTAAATTAAGTATTTATGGATCAAATTGAATGAATATAAATTTATTGGGTTTAAATTGGAATTATTTAGATAAAGAATAAAAGAAAACGGGTTTGGATCGGGGGAAGGCAAAGTTGAACGAATAGTCGGAAAGCTCAATACGCCAAATTTCGAGGTAAGTTTTTAAGAAATCGGATTAATTTGAATTATCGCTATATTAAATTGTACATGTTTGAGTGACATGACAAATTTTATTGTCAAATTGCCGAATAAGGCATAGGAATTATTATATGTGATAGCCGAATGCGGATTAATAAATACATGTATATATCTATAACCATTGAATAATTAAGTTGGCAAAATATACGCACTTGCGATAAGAGATAAATATATATAATTATAAATATGTATGTTAAAGGGTGGCTTAGATGGATCGTTATTTTTAAAAGTATAATTTAATATGATTACGCTTAGTTCGATTGAGATATGATGTTCGAAAAATTCGTACAAGGATCATGAAGTATATAAAAGTTTCGATATATGAATTGGTTGCGAAACAGCTTTATAAATATGATAGTATTCGGGCTTTAAGCCTAGCAGGCTTTGTGCCGGTGTATAATAACAGGCTTTAAGCCTAGCAGGCTCTGTGCCGGTGTATTACATAATACTTTATGCCTAGCTAATTTTTACGGGAGCAACGGTAAGAATAATCAAACGTGCTAAATGAGTTAAAGTGAACAGGTACGTAACAATTTATTTTCTTTTTAGAAATAAGGTAAGTTAATTATTTGATATGTGATACAAGTTAAAAATGACGTTAATGGTAGTGAATGTGTACATGAAAAGCCATGTATGGATTAATGCACAAATATGTGATATTAATGTTTGATTTTTGAGCTTATATTTGGCCTAATGTTACATGAGGAATAAATTGAATTGTAAAATTTATATTAAAATTAAAAGATTTATGTGCATTCGATTAGTAGGTATTTCAAATGTGAACCTTTAACGTGTTTATAGGGATTAAGCGTATATATATATATTTGGCGAAATTAAGGTCTATGGGATATTAAACATATTAATGATCAATGTGTGTTTGGAAATGTAATAATTCAGGCGTGGAAAAATGTTTGGTAGTTAAATTTCATAAGTATGGCTTGTTTGTACCTTAATAAATTATCAATGTCATGGAGGTAATATTTGAATTAAATTAAGCTATGAAGTAAGTGAATGAAACCATATGTTTAAGCATATGATTGGTTATATTCGGTTTAATGTTATAAATATATATATGATATGTAAATGCGAAATTCATATTCATGCCAAAGTTTATATGTGCAATTGTCTATAAGGTAATTGAATGCGAGATCATGACTAAGGAAATGTGAATTGTATAAATGTATTATGATAGTATGTGTTCGGTTAAATGAAATTTCTATTGCTACCGAGTGAAAAGAGATGCTTGTTTGGACAAAACTTATTTCATGTTTAGTTACATATGAATATTTGAATTTACAAGTATGGTTTGGTTATGTTTTATTAGATTATTATTGTTATTGGGTTATTATTTGCATATGACTTACTAAGCTACGATAGCTTAACCCGTGTGTGTTTAATATTGTTCCATTTTATAGATTTGATCTAGCTACGGACTCGAGAAAACGTCAGCAGAGTCAACCACACTATCGCCTTCCTTTGGTATTTTGAATTTTGGTTGCGATTTAGAAGGCATGTATAGGCTAGATGAAGTTTTAAAAACATACGATGTTTGACCTTGTATATAACAGCCATGCGAATATGGCTAAATATTTAGTTAAGTATGTTTTTTGGGGTTTTTGTCATAAATGTCGGTAATATTGGTACTCTTTTAAATCGATGATGTTATAATATCATGTGAATGTTTTAAGTACAAGCTAACTTTCGTAAATGATTAAAATGCATGGATGGTACGAATTGCATGTGAGTATATTCGGTTATAAGCTAGAGATCATATTTAGTATAGAAACAGTCTTTAATTACAGCAGTGAAGTAATTTCGAAAAATCACCAAAAATAGGATAAGTTGAATTAGATGGTGAATGAGGTATAGAATTAAACCTTATTGTGTCTATTTTTACATGAAAGAAACAGAGTAGGCAAAAGATTGATACATTAGGAGATAATTAAGTTTTAGTGAGACCTGCTCTGAATGAATTCGTCAGTCACTGTTCTGTTTTGGAAAAATTTCCATAAATTGTACAAAAATAATTGAGAAGCATGGTTTATATGTGTAGAACCCTTAATGAGTCTATTTTTCGTTGGTATAAACAAGAACATCATAGGAAATTTGTGCAATTAGATAACTGCAGTTTTATAGGGACAGGTCAGAATTGTCAAGCAGTGTAATAAGGGTAACTTTGAAGAATAAACTGTACTAATTGGCCACATGAAAAATTCTGGAAAAATTATGGTGAATAGTTATATGAGTCTAGTTTCAAGGAAAATTTACGGATCTAAATTTCGAGTTTTGTAACTCGAGTTATGGCTGATTTAGTCAGCATGATGCAGTTGGACAGCTTTAAAAATTTTACTCCCCGAGTAAATGGTCACGTCTAGTAATGCCACGTACTCGATTCCGGCAAGGGTTTCGGGTAAGGGGTGTTACACTTATGGTGTGTTTTTTTTATTTAATCTCTAGGAAAACATGAACAATGCTACCATGAGAGCTAACTCAATCATGAGTTTGTCTACAATTGAAGAGAAAGAGGATTACACAATAACTAGGTTAAATTAGCAAATTATTGGTTATTGATTTTTGAGAAAAAGTGTTTAATAGTTTGTATTGGTTCTTAATTTTTACCGAAAGTTTTCATGATTGTTTTTCATCCAAAAATTTAATGATTTTCTAGCTATATTCTTTTTTTTCTTTTAATATCGAAGCAAGCTTGATAATGTAATGAAAATGAACAAAAGGTTAAGCAATAATAGTTACAGTCCACTACAATGCAATCCACTTACAAAGAGATATGCCCTCAATCGAGGTTGGAAGGAAGAAGAAGTGGTGGAATTTTAGGAACCTAATATAATAAAAATAAGCTAGCTACCCATCCATGCTTCCAATAATTTCTTTCTTTGACTCACCTAAAATAGTTCAATAGCTTGAAGAAATACGTGAGGCTTGTGTTTCATTTGAAACTTTGAATACATTTTCATTTTACAACAATATAGGTACCTAATACTACTACAGACTATGAAAAAAATTTCAAAGACAACTCTTGCTCGTGAATAAGGAATATTGTAGCAATTTTGAGCTTTGAACTCTACATATAGAGTGGTTGTAAAAACTATGGGGCTAAATGTAACACTCCTAACCCATATCCGTCGCCGGAATAGGGTTATGGAGCATTATCAGAGTTTATATTTTTTAAACTATCAAAAATATAAATCATTTACTTCACAACATCAATCATAGAAAACTCCATGAATAACATACATAATGTCCTTTATACGAGCCCTCGAGGCCTTAAAAACACATCAGAAACAAATCGAGACTAAATCAGAAACATTTAGAATTTTTTGGGAATAGATGAAAGTTTTCAAACTGCAGGGGTCACACGGCTGAGACACATGCCTGTGTCTCAGGCCGTGTGGGCATTCAAAATAGGGACACACCGCCGTGTTCCAGCCTGTGTCCATGCCCGTGTAACTCACTGACTTGGGTCACACGACCAAGCCATATGCTCATGTGCTAGGCCATGTACCCTTCGAAGTGGCCTCATACGCCTGTGTGCCAGGCCGTGTGCTAGGCCGTGTAACAGCCTGGCTTGCAACCTTTTAAAAGCTATAAGGGACACATGGCTGTGTCGTCTGACTGTGTGTCACACACGGCTGAGACACACACCCATGTCTCTGCCCATGTGAACGAAAAATAGGCCACTTTCGAGCCATTTTTCTCACCCAAACATGCATCCACCTATAACCAATTTTCCACATATAATCAAGCACTCCAAAGTGCACGAAACCATGCTATAATAAGCTATTCAATTAAGGTACATAAGCATACAACCAATGTGCCCAAAAGATACCTTAATCGCAACCATTAAACATGTATATCCATATACATAAATTGGCCAAAAGTTCAACTAACGTATAACTAAACTTATGTCATAACTTACCACTTTGTTTACCTATCAAATTCCACACCAAAAGTACCAAACATGCCATTTTACATCTAGCACCAATAGCCATACATGTCATCTATAACAATTATACCAATTCACCACATTCAAACATATCAAAAGGCCATTTATAATATACATTTTTATCCACCATTTGAACTTCCATCATATAGTTATCATGCATCCTAAATCTACATGTCTAACTTATACATATTTGACCATAACTCATCCACATATATATAGTTTAATTCCATACCAAGTTACACCATAATTGACCACATGCCAAAATTACATTCAAACATACCAATTTGATTATTCAAAACACAACTTCAAATGACCATATCAACTCCAACCATCAAGGCCATTTAAATGACACAAATCTAACCATACCCAGATGGTTCAAACAATCAACATGTATATAAACAATATTTCAATCATGTACATCTATTCAAAACCTTTCCAAAGCATACCATATCTTGACCATGTTGAGGTCAATTCATCATATATCGCTTGGGCCATTCAAACATGTTATAACACATTACCAAATTAACACATATCAACAAGGCACCAAATGTACCAAGGCTACATCACCCAAAATGACATATACACGCCAAACTCATCAACAATCATTCAACTAATCATTAATAATAAGTCCACCTATACATGCCATTATAACCTTAACCAAGACATCAAAATCTACCAATATAATCGCTGGATAGTGTGATGGATCTCTGACTAACTTCCAACCCGATCGAGCTTCCAATAATCTGTAAAGTAAGAGAAAGATAACTATGTAAGCAATGAATGCTTAGTAAGCATGTATAAACTTTAGTCATATATGAAATTTATACTTATAAAAAATAATCCTATATCAATATCGCAAGATTCATGAAACCATATTCAACAACTCACAAAGTGAGTAAATTCATAGCATCACATATACATATCATCCCTAGCATAGTGGGATTTATAAAACTTTAAACCCTTTCAAATTTTCTTATTTTCATTTGTATTTCATTACTTTCCATTACATTTACTTTCTTTAACTTAAATAACAACATCAAGTCAACTCATCATTCCCTTTTTCATCATTTTACACTTCAAGTATGAACTTACTATTTCATTTCCTTTCTACACCCGTTTCATATGCATATCACACAAGACAAAAGCATATCATTCAACCATAGCCACAAAATAGTGTATTTAAACATAGTTCTTTTGGAATTAACCACATGGTAACCATTTCAATAGAAATTACATAATTTAAACCTTACCACTCTTTCATGATCACCGGCATATTTCCATTTAGGCACTTACCATATCAATGCATAACTTATATGTTTAACATGGCATAATCCAACCACAACTTGGCCAAATCCTAAGCATTTACACCAAACATGTTAGTATACAAGATATAAATCGTAGGCACATTAACATAAATAGCCATCTAGCCACAACATGTATCTCATTAGTTTATAACTCATCTCAACCTATATAATTTTCATGTATCATCATATCAAGGATGTTCATATATGTACATGTCATAAAACATATCGTTCTCTTACCGTTTCTTACCCAAATAATGCCTATTGAATCATTTAAAATATCATTAGATACCCGGGATAGCTCACACATAGTGTGCTAACTCATATTATTGTAATCCGTCAATTCCTGTACATGCATGCTCACACGAGTTGTCAAAATGGGTCTGCTCACACGAGTTGTGGGTCGGAACGTAGCTACACGATGCTGCTCACACAAGCTGTGGAGTATCCGCAACACATGCCGGACCTCAGCCATCGGTAGGGCGTTCAGGACCAGCACCCGAATCATGTAAACCCTAATTTCATGTCATTTGTATCCTACGAATTCCTAAGGTTCAAACGGGGCTCGGTAATCGTCGTACTTCGTTGGATTTACGTCGTTTCATAACATAGTAAATTGCATACTAATATATATGTATTGATTTAATCACATATTAACTTTCAGTTTAATCAAAATTATTCAGAATACAGTTCATACGAACTTACTTGGCTAAATTACAGAAATACCAAAGTTTAGGGGCATTTTGGTAATTTTCTATTTTTCTCTATTTTCCACCCAATCTTGATCTAAATTAATAATTTCATTCAATATATTAATGTAGACAAAAAAATTTCATTTCATGCAATTTGGTCATTTTGATATTTTTACAAAATTGCCCCTAAAATTTTACTTTTATTTAATATAGTCACTGAGCCCAAAACATGCAAATTAACCATTTTTACCAAAAATTGAGCTTAGCCGAATGTTCATGGTATCCAAAAAAGCCCATTTATACAAAAATTTCACATTAAATCCTTCTACTTTTATTAGTATAACAATTTAGTCCCTAACCGGTAAATTCATCAAAAATCACTTAATAGAATACTTTTAAATATCAATCAACATTCTAAATTCATTATTTAACATCTAAAATCACAAGGTTCATCAATGACATCATTCAAAATCTTTAAAAACTTCAAAATCGAAGGTACGAGCTAGCTGAACCTAATTGCAACGATCTTAAAAACATAAAAAATTAAAGAAACGGGTGAAAAATGGCTTACCACGCATAGGCAAAGCCACTGCCGAACCTTGCTCATCTTCCATGGAGTTTTCTACTTTCAAATTCGGTGGAGTTTCAATTTGGAAGATGATAATCAATTTTTATCTTATTTTTTTCTAATTATTTCTTTATTAAATTACTAATTTACCCTTCAATTATACATGCATTTTTTAAACTTTTTTTTTGAATAAAACAGATTGGGCTTATTATTGCTTTGAAGAATAAAACAAACAACTTATAAATGCCTTAAAGACCGGCCCAAACCAGACCATTTGCACCGGAGCAATGAAAATAGACTGAAAAAATATCTTCTAAAAAAACAAAAACAATTAATGAAAAATTGAAAAGACTAAAGAAAACTGTCACCGCATTTTACGTCCAATAAGCTATCGCACGCCTGGCAGTATCATCATTTCCATTTATTAATTTCTTTAATGGCTTGTAAAAACCGAGGCTTTCTTCTCATTTCGTCTGATTCCCCAGTTTCATCGCCATTCCCCCTTCCCCATTTTCCTTTCCTTCTCTCAACTTATCAGTCTGGTTCCCGCAAACTCTCATTTCTCGCCTGAGATTCGGCATAGTATGGTACTCCACCAATCAGGTAACTCTCTTCTTTCCTCTTTAACATTTCTGTAGCTAGAATGTGGGCTAGGCTATTCGCTGATCTAGGGATGAAATCAAATCTGATTGTCTTGAATACTACCTGCAGCTGATGAATGTCATTAATATATGCTCCGATTTAAGATCTGTCGAAAACTGGGTTTTTACACTTCTTGATTACTGTTAACGAATCACCGTCAACAAATATTTCTCTTTTTGCATGTTTATCCCCATCTGTACTGCTTCCCTACAAGTAATGGCTTTGGCTGCAAAAGCGGAGTCCACCATCTCATGAAGTGATGTGCCGGAGACAAGTATTTTCCCTTCACTTTTTCTGGCCACGATCCCTGAAGCGGATGATGCCTATTCTTATCAAAAGCGCCGTCGAAGTTTATTTTCACAACTTGTTGAGGTGGGTTTTACCATCTACTCTCAATCTTTGTGACTTTTGTTGTTCTGTTCTTCACACCATCAAGTTCATGTAAATAGTTTAGCACAAAGTTTGCAATCTCTTTACCCGTTTTATTTGTTCTTTCATGTATCCGAGCATTTCTGTCCCCCTAGATGGCCCATAGCGTTCCGCAGAATATGTGACATAGATCCGGATGAAGAGTATCAATGGTTTTGGTAAGCCACTGGATGAAAGGCAGAAAACTAAACTGGGTATGATTAACATCTGGAATGTATGACCAAACTGCTACTGATAGAGGGCATTCTCTGAGCAGGTGATCTACTGTTTCTGTTGCCAATCCACATCGCGGGCAAGAGGCATCTGCAAGTAACTTCTTATGAAAGAGATTTACCCGAGTGGGTAAATAGTTCCAGGAGACTTTCCAAACAAAGATTTTAACTTTTGTGGGTAGTTTCCATAATTTTCTGTAAAACTCCTTGTAGACGTTTTGTACAGCATAAGCTCTAGGATCAAAGCTTTGTAATAGTTTATAGGCGCTCTTTACTAAAAATTCTCCTGACTGTTCTCCACTCCAAGCACGAAAGTCTTCATGAGGGACCTTCGCTAATGGGATTCGAAGAATTCGGTCCGCCTCATCAGCTGCAAAGGTATGTCTAATCACCTCCTTATTCCATTTTCTTGATTGACTATCAATGAGCTCGGCAACACTAATTAAACTAGAACCATCAACAACGGTTAATAATCTAGAATTAACACAACTTGGAACCCACAAGTCCCTACTAATAGAGATATTCATACCCGTTCCAACTTTCCATTTGAGGCCCTTTTCCAAAACACCTTTTGCAGCCCAAATGCTACGCCAAACAAAAGAATGTTTATTTCCCAACTGTGAATTAATAAAATCGTTTCTCGGGAAATACTTTGCTTTGAACACCTGCACAACTAATGAGTTTGGATTTGTAAGGAACCTCCAACCCTGTTTTGCCAAAAGAGCAATATTAAATTGTGCCAAATCTCGAAAACCCAATCCGCCTTCATTTTTAGGTCGGCATAACTGATTCCATTAACACCAGTGTATACCTTTTCTGCCTTTACCCTTTTGCCACCAAAACTTTGCAAAAATGCTCTCCATTGTTCTGCATAATAAATTCGGAAGAAGAAAACACGACATTGTGTAAGTTGGTATAGCCTGTAGGACTGCCTTAATAAAAACTTCCTTGCCTCCATGGGATAGGAACCTGTTGCTCCATCCTTCAATACGCATTAGAGCTCGGTCTACAAGACTCTGGAATAACTCTTTCTTTTTCCTCCCAACCATATTAGGCAGCCCCAAATATCTCTCTGGGCTAGTTGCAGTTCTGACTCCTAAAAGCTTTGACACAGCATCTTTGTTTACATCAGTTGTGTTTGGACTGTAGAAAACTGTAGACTTTGAAAATTTTACACATTGACCTGAACAGCTTTCATAAACCTGAAGAATGTTCCTTAGAATTTCTGCCCCTCTGCTAGATGCTTCCCCAAAAAGAATACAATCATCAGCAAATAACAAATACGAGATCTCTGGCCCACTTCTGCTTGTTTTTGCACCTCTTAGAAGTCCTTCTCTTCTTGCTGTTCTCATTAAAGATGAAAGCCCATCGCTGCACATTAGAAAAAGAAATGGACTTAGTGGATCACCTTGTTGGAGACCTATCGTAGGAAAAAACAGACTTCCCCTTCTTCCATTGATGTTAACTGCATAAGAAATTGAAGAGACACATCTCCTTATGAGCTCCACCCATTCTCTCACAAAACCCATCTTTTTCATTACCTCTTCAATAAACCCCCATTCCACCATGTCATAGGCTTTACTCATATCAAGCTTTACTGTCATAATTCCTTTCTTTCCTGCACGTTTCTGGCGGAGCGTATGTAGAATTTCATATGCTAAGAGCACATTATCTGAGATAAGACGCCCTCGGATGAAAGCACTTTGAACTTTATCAATGCATTTATCAATAACAGTCTGAAGGCGATGAACTATAGCCTTAGCAATAACCTTGTAAACAACTGTGCATAAACTGATGGGCCTGAAATTAATCATCTTCGTAGGTCTCAGAATTTTTGGAATGAGCACAACATCTGTCTTATTAAAATCTTCTACAGGCCTTTTATCATTTAACACTCCTAAGCAAGAATCAGTGACTTCCTTTCCAACAATATGCCAATACCTTTGAAAGAAAAGTGCTGGAAAACCATCTGCTCCTGGTGCTTTAGTAGGACCCATCTCTTTCAAAGCTACCTGTATGTCTTCTGTCGTAAAAGAAGAGACCAAAAATTCATTATCCTCATAAGAGATTTTACCTTCAATGCCTTCTAACACCTTACTAGCATTAGCCATACCCCTTGACTTGAATAAATCTTGGAAGAAAGTTGTTGCCGTAGCCATGATCTCTGCTCCCTCCTCGATTTCTATCCCCTCATCTGTTTCCAGCTTTGAAATTGTATTTGCTCGCCTCTGAACAAAGGCCCACTTATGAAAATAAGCCGAGTTTTTGTCACCCAGCTTTAGCCAATTAGCTCTCGCTCTTTGTTCCCAATACATTTCATCTTTGTCAATTTCCAAATTTAAATGGATTTTAGTGTCGCTGATTTCCGCCATAGTGTCATCATTAACTTCCCCTTTCAAGTAGTAATTCCAGCTTCTGTGTTAACTCTTTTTTCAGGCCCTCCTTTTCTTTTTCTTTTGCACGTGTCCACTCTTTTAAGAAAAACTGTAATCGTTCTAGTTTTTCCATTAACGGTCTTGTACCCGACTCCCAAGATTCTTTAACAACGCCTTCAAAAGATTCTTCCATAGTCCACCATGCTTCAAAGTGAAATCTTTTACTTCCTATAAATGCAACAGATTTTTCTGTATTTAACAAAAGTGGACAATGATCTGAATAAGAATAAGGAAGATGTTGAACAATGCCTAAAGGAAATAACTTCATCCAATTTTCATTCCCAACCCCCTATCCAGTCTTTCGCGTATATTCGTTTCTAGTAGATTTCCCCTCTCCCATGTGAACCACACACCCGAAAACCAATATCCACTAACTGACAGTCATCAAGAGCCTTCCTAAAAGTGTCCATTCTCCTCGTATCCCTTTGCGTTCCTCCACTCTTCTCAAAAGAATATAGAATTTCATTGAAGTCACCTTCAACAAGCCAAGGATATCTATTCTCATGAGCGAGTCTTCTAAGCAGACTCCACACTGTAGTTTTCTCTTTTAAATAAGGGGATCCATATATACCAGTAAACCGCCATTCACCTAGCATATCATCCTCTTTGATAATAACATCAATACGCCACTTCGAAAAACTTCTCAGATTAACTTGAATATCTTCCTTCCAGGCTAAGCAAAGCCCACCCCTCGATCCCTCAGCTTCCACTTCAACGCCACACATAAAACCACATCTTCTTCTAACCCTTTCCATTTGATGTTTATCCAGTTTCGTCTCCATTAAGAAGACCAAGTCGGGATTATGCTACTTAGTCAAGTAACACAACCTACGGACTGCCCGTGGGCTCCCCAACCCACGGACGTTCCAACATATGCTTTTCATTGTGATCGGTCGGCTTGCCTGGAGGCAGTCGCCGATATAAAATTGAATGGAACCCCATTGTCCTCTGAGAACTCCATCATGTTATTTGCAGAAAATCTTTACGAACTATAGATTCATCCAATTTTAGTCTTTTCAGTCCTTCCGTTTCGATGTTCTCTTCACAATTAACACCATCTTTGTTTTCAAGAGACTTCCTTTTACTCGCAATCCGTTCAGTATTAAGAATTTCAGACTTACTTCTTGAATTCCTTCTGCTCCATCTCATTTTCTTGGGGGTTTTGCTGACTTTTTACTCTAGTTTATTCATCTCCCCCGACTCCAGCTTCCCAGATATACCCTCCTGGTACATGAGTCCCTCCTCCCAATTAGCCAATTGCCTACCACTTAAAATGTTGCCACTATTTGCGTCCAGTTCTGTCACGTTACTCGAATCTTCATTTCCCACCTTTGAACTACCTGTATATAAGCATTGGGGGCCCCGTTTATTTATGAACACATTAAATTTCATACTTTCTTTTCCCATTGCTTTAGATTCTACTTTTAAAGCAATTGAAAAAGGGGGATCATCCTGAATTCTGTTCTTCACTTTAGGACTTAGCAGCACACAATCTAGAAGGCTGTGACCCACTCTACCACAACCAAAGCAATAAACTGGTAATTTCTCACACTTGAACGGAATCCATGCATTAACACTGTTACTGCTTGAGACAAAAATCCCTCTCCTTAACAGTTTCTGAACATCCAACATAATTTTGAGTCTACAAAAATCCCCATTAATCTCAGATCTGATAATACCCCCAAAAGTACTTCCAATTGCATGTAAAAGATCTTTTTTATCAAAATCTGGTAAACATGGGCCTATCTTGATCCAGTAAGGTGATGTAGTAAGACAAATTTGATCTCTATCAATTGGGCAAGATAACTTATCAAATAAAATAAGGGACTTATGAAATAACCATGGGCGCCCTTCAAGAATCAGTTCCAGATCTTCCTCCAAGTCAAAACTAATTGAGAATAAATTTTAGCCTTCCAATCGAATCTCAAACTTCTGCTTTGTTTTCCAAATACTCTTTAATTGTGCTTTAAAACTCTCAACATTGAAAATTTTTTTGTCCATACTGAGCAGATCAATGTGGGTTTCTCTGACGGCACTACCAGCAATCTTTTGATTGACAATTGGATTAGTTCTTCAGCTAGCAGGGCAACCTCCTCGCTATTTCCCCTCTCTCCGCCACCACTCTCCTCCATCCCAAGCCGCAATAGAGATTGCTTTCTCTGGGACTCTATGGACAGCACTCTTGGTTTCAGAGGGTTTTTTTTTTACATTTTGAAGAATAACATACAATAAATAATGAAACATATGATTTAAAACTAATAAATCATAATAACATATGAAATGTGTACAATATTAAAATAAAAAAATTTAGATTAAATTATGAGTAAAACAAGAGTTAAACACATAAATACATAAAATAAACATACTAAAAAAATTTGATGGAGGTAATAGTGTGTGCATAAAAAAATTAAAATGTATAAAATATCTCAAAATAAAGCTTTAGTTAATGGTAAATTAAAGGTTTTACTAATGCGATTGGTGCAGGTTTGAATTGTATCATATGAACTTTATTGCTCAAAATGCTGAAAATATTTCAAAATTACTAGATTAGGCCGATTTTTGGAAAAATTACGGGAATAGGCTGATTTAAGGAAAACCCTTCCAGTTGGAAGCGTCTTCAGGTGAAATGTAGAAAAACGCTTCCAGCCGGAAGTGCTTTCCACGTGTTACCAGTAAAACACTTCCAGTTGGATGTGTTCCTCCCAACGGCTAATTAAAATAGTTGTTGCCCTCCCAACGGTAAAAAAAACCTAAAAAACCCCCACCCTTACTCATTTCTCACAATATTCTCTAAAAAATCTCTCAAAATTCTCAAACCACTCTCAAAATTCTTTCTTAATTTTATTACTTAAATTCTATTTCTATCTAGATTATATTTTTATTAGAATATTTATTAATATATTCTGAAAATAATTTTATTAAAAATTAATTCGTGTTCTATAATTAGCAATGGCTCGTTCTCTAATCCGTTATGAAGACACACACATTTTCGTTAATTAATTGCAAATGGTAAGAATAATTTTTTAATAAATTTCAATTTTGTTTCATTTTTTATTTCACTGTTATATTTTAACTTAATATTTTTTAATTTTTTACGTAAATAGGCGGAAGATCGAATTTTACAATGCTATATTTGTAATCTACTCACTCCTCCATCATTGTTGATCGAACCGTACTTGAGGGAAGCCTATTTTTGGCACGTGACCCTTGTAGGTCGGAGGTGTAAGTTGGACTCGAAACTTGTAAGCGCGTTGGTAGAGAGGTGGAGACTCAAGAGACATACATTCCATCTTTCATGCTTCGAGTGTACTATCATTTTGGAGGATGTGCATTTACAGTTAGGGTTACTGGTGGATGGGTTGGTAGCCACTGAGTCTGTTCACTATGTTGATTGGGGAGGCGTATGTGGTAAACTTTTAGGTTCGGTTCCGAAGACGATTTATGAAGGTTGGATCGAAATGAGTTGATTATGAAAAAATTTCGTTGGGTCTGGATGAGGATTTGATTGAAGTCAAAAGAGAATGACATGCTTGGGCGTACATCCTTTAGATCATCGAGGGTATCTTAATGCCGGACAAGTCATGAACACTTGTCCATCTAAGGTGGCTGCTAAAACTCATAGACTTTATAGGAGTGAGCAAACTCAATTGAGGGTCTGCCGTGTTTGCGACATTATACCGGGAGATGTGTCGAGTGACGCAACTACAAAAAATCAAAATTGGTGGTTACATTTTGTTACTGTAATCATGGGCACGGTATCGATTGCCATTTTTTCATCTTCAAGTGAACTAACTGTATACATTCCCACTTGTAACAAGGTAAAATTCATTAGATATTACCATAATAAAATTGATTTAAATTTAAATTGTTATGCTAACAAGTTATTTAAATAGGTGGAACCATTGGCTAAGTCACGTGGGATTACCTATTGAGCTACAAGATATACAGCTTCTATTAGACCTACGATCGGAAGAGGAAGTATCTATTTATTTAAATTTGGACTATATAATAGTCGATTTCGTAGTATATATAACTAATGTTCTTATCACGTTAATATAGTTTGAATGAACACCATATGGGGATCTAGCAATTCGAGAAGTCATACCTGAGGAATTCTTTGTGAATCCGAACACCTGGCACGCAAAGGTCCTATTGGTAGTGTACGCTATCGTCGAGATGCACGAGACTGATAGAGTGTTGTAGCAATTCAGATTCCAATAATTAATTCCTGTGGCACCTCAAGACTTTAATGATCTACATCCTATTGACTTGCAGGGCCGGACGGATGAGAAATAGTCGATATTCCACTCTCAACATATCAATATGTGGAATAATCGGTATGATATCTTACCTACTTGTGAACCTATTATCGTTCCGGAGTTAGCATGTGATTTGAAGTACATACCATGGTTTAGGATCCATGGCAAACTATATTTGTACAGGGAAGAGGCGAGGAGTCATCATCCCCATAATAGTAGGCCACGACGGGTCCCATTAAATCCAAGGACTGTTGAGGCTGGTCCATCATCAGCACTCATGCAAGAACTGACACTAATTGCTGCGGCACCAATACCTACACCACCCACCGGTCAGTATGTACTGTCTTATTCTGGTGCGTATTCTAACCCTATCATCTTAACACAATCTCCATATATTGCACCATATTTTCTTCTTCTAGTCCTATGCCAGGTTGACTTTTGGACATTCGTCTCTGATGTATTACATGCCCATGCCATCTACTTTTCCGATGACGATGATGCTGGCAATGACGTATAGACTGTTTATGTTTTAGGCACCGACAGAGAGTCCACTCATTATCCTATCGGTGTATGGGACTCAACATAGTTATGCTCATTCGTCGTTTGTGACACAAACACCTCCGGGATCTTTGTTCTACCAAGGTGGGTCATCTTCCCAATGACCTATTCCTAGAATGGAGGATGCACGAATTGCAATTGACCGAAGGCGAAGAAAAGGAGCTACCGAGACCACAATCCCAACCCCAACCCCAATCGGAGGCTGAACCAAGAAGGAATCCAACGCGCAGCTGTCGACCACGCTGATGTGGCACAAGTTCTGACCGACTTTTGAACTAATTAAATTTATCATTGTATCGAATGTTTAATTGTATTAATGATTTTTATTATTATGTTTTTAAAAGAATATGCCACTATTACACCAAGTTAGTATTTATTATCATTTAACAAATTAAAGTTGTAATTTGTTATCATCTCACAAAATGAAAGCTCATATTTGTTATCATTTCACGGAACCGCGCGTTTACAGATTACAATGGAATTGATATTTCTTTTCTATTTTGCATTGTCCTTTCAATGTGAATATGACGACATTGTATGGTCCGAGTTCCTACACTATCCGTATAACCTCGGTTGGTTTGATCTCTCTCGAATATTCATGTTGTTGCGTATTCGAGTCGGCGTTAGTCGACCTTTTGGTTTATGATGCAATAACCTATCAAGTAACAACTTAAATGAAACGCTCAAAACAGGCGGCGACATACGTTCATATGGGACTGGTGGGAATACATGTCTCCAAACGTACATGTGTTCTAATTTATAAACTTCGTCCATAAAGCTCATGGGATCTAAGCGTTGATTGCTACATGCTGCAATTGCATGAGCACATGGAAAATGAAATGCGTCAAATATCCCATAGTCGCAAGTCCAATGTCTCATGTGTACACGGTACACTCCCCCGAAAATACCTTAGTACGGTCTAGCAAACTCCGTTACTTGAAACCATAGGACTTCGTGCGAGCGACACACTTAGTGCATGCAATTTGCTCATGTTGTAGCCTTCTTATTTTGTTTCACCATATTCGGGCTCCATACTTGGCCTCCCTACAATTGCTCAACATAACTAGCCATTTGCTTTGGGAATAGTTCAGCCAAATGAAAGTATGTCTCTTTCACAACTGAGGTTATCAGGAAATGACGCGTTCCCTTTAAAACAGAATTGATGCATTTCGCCAGGTTTAAGGTCATATGGCCATATTGTAGACCTCCGCTGTAGGATTGTGTCCACTTATCAAAAGGTATGTTAGAGAGGTACCCTACCTCGCCTGGTTAGTTGATCGTAAGATTTCTAACATCTCATGGAAACGATCTTTCACGAGCTCATAACCTGTCGATAAAAGTGGATAGTGGCGATTACATATAAAATAATATAAAAAACATAACAGAATATTGGTTGGTGGTGATTACGTACCCATGTTGGTCATTTGTGCTCGATTAGCGGTAGAGGGATATTTTTCGTGGTAGTTGGACACAACATGCCTTAGATAGTATCGATGGTGTGTGTGGTCTCAGAGGCTTCATTATTGTTCAATTGTGGATAGTATTCCAGTTCCCCTATAGGAGATGAAGCATATATCGGGTTGGGGGTAGTCATTCCTTCTCAATCTAGACAGAAAGAAATCTCAATCGTCTGTTGACTCCCCCGACGTTATTGCAAATGCAATTAGAAGGATTCTCCAATTTCCATCCTGTGCCACAACCAACAATATCTGATGGGTATATATACCATACATAAAGGTACCATCTATTTGTACCAATGGCTTGGGAACATTGCTTGAAGGTCCAAAACAAATGGTGGAACACTCGGATCCATGGAGTAAGCAATCGTTGTGGTACGCGGGACCTATTTTCAGATCAATTATGCAACTTGGGACGAACCTCTCGAGCATCCTGCACTATTGCCATACCTCATTGTATGACACATCCCATCCATTGTGCATCTTCTCCAATGTCTTCTACTTTGCTGTTCACGCCTTGCGGTACAAAACCGTGTAGTCGAATTGGCTACAAATATTTGCAATTAAAAGCGACACAATAATCCTCGAACTTGTTTTCACCATCGGTAGTATTATGCCCGCGATAATATCTGAAGTCAACTTCAGATGATCCCGTGAAATACCTATAACAAGTTCAGATGATCCACTCATTTATAATATGGTGTATTTACCATATTGGTCCATATACTTTCATTCTTTAAGCCATTTAATCACTCAAACCAAAAAGTGATCAATTTAGTCATTTTTAATTAATTAATTATCGAAACGTTAAAATTTTTCAACAAAACTTTAATACCAACTTAAAGACACTCCGTAAATATTTATAAAAATATTTACGGCCCGGCTTATAGAAATAAGGTCCCGATACCTCATTTTCTAGAACCACTTGACCTAGAGCTTTACCACTTGAACTTAATAAATCGTTTATAACATAAATTATCAAATCAAAAACCTTATAAAACCATATTTTACTCAGTGCAATATATTACTTCTAAAAATTAATAGCTAATAGGGAATAGTTGGCTTCCTTATTTGCCATTTTTCATGCCTTTTTAATATAAGCCGAGTGCCTTTCATCGTTTTGTAGCACTGCCAGATTGCTCAGCTGGACAATATCCACTGCCAAAGAACCTGTGAGGTATTCTCTAGTTAAGCGAATTAGTTATTTTCAATTTCTTAATAATGAAATGCACTAAATGCATGAAGAGAGCAAATATATAAAAACTAAAAAATATATATTCATATTTATAAGATGCTTAAATTCATTGAGTCAATTCAACAAACATTGAATGGGCATTGTGTTTTGTACATAAAAGTAAATATTTTTACAACTTGTGCTAACCCCTTGCAATACTTACACACAAGCACAATGATTATGATCATTTTTACGCTGATTTTGTTCCCAAGATTTGATTTTTTTTTTTTTTGAAACAACAAAATGTAAACTCAAACAGTAATATAATACAAATATGCCAAACAACAAAGACTCAGATTCTCCAAACTTCTGATCTAGCAAAATTAAGTTAAGAATCCCCCAAAATCTCATCTAAATAGATTCAGATCCATCCTTATTCCTTAATATCCATATGTTAGAAACGAAAAAATCAAAAGCAATTGCCAAGTTGATTCTCGAAGATGGGTGGTTACAAGAGTATCCTTGCCCCGTCAAGGCTTATTGCATTTTTTAGAAGAATCCCTTGTGTTTCATCTACAAGACTGGTGAAATGGACTTGGACGTCGTCGTATCCGCGCCATCTAGGAAGACGAAGAGTTTCAACCTGGTCAACTCCACTTCGCTTTGCCCTTGAGTTAGCTCAATCATATCCTTTACAAGATGAGGAAATGGTTGCATTGGCTGTCAAATCCAACTTCGCTTTGATGAAAACCACCATGCTTGACAAATGTAAGCCCCATTACACGTTTTCGGTAGAATAACCTGTGTTTTTCCAATCTTCAAACCTCTCCTTGGTTCTTGTCCTTGGTCTTAAGCGCATAGTGTGCTAGTAGTTCATAGGAAAAGAGTATAATAGAGCATGGGAAAGGATTTAATCTTAGCCATTTCAAAAAATCCATGTATCTTAATCTAAATTAACACTGGATACCAATGGAGGAAAAGTATATTGGATGGGATCTAGTTAATTGCCTTCTATCAATAAAAGAATAAATATGTATGTTGCAACTAACAAAAAATAAAAATAAAAAATGAAGGGGTCTTCATTGCTATTTACCAATTTTCCAAAAGCATAAATTATACTTTTCTTCATTTAAACTTGTTTTGGATGTCATAAAAATAAAATGTCGAACAACAAGATTATCCAAATCCAATTCTTACCATAATTTTATAGATTTGATAATTCCATTATATTTATGTTTTGTTTATTGATTTTACAAGTAGAGATATGACATAAATAATTAATTATGTTCAATTTTTATATAATAATATAATATACATTAAATATGTTACTTTAAAGTTTCTTTTAAAAAAGTTATTTTAATTGCATTTATACAAGCTATATATGTGAATCAACTGAATTATATATAAAATTTTATCTAGATTTCATTGGGTGAAAGAAAAAAAATAAAAATTAATGGTTTAATTTTGTTAGTAAATGAAATTTTTATGTTTCATTTAATAAATTTATCATAATTTAATTTTGGTTATAGTGATATAAATTCAGGGTTTGTTTTGATAGCATAGAATAATTGGATGAAAGTATAATTATTAGGATAGCAATTAAATTATCTTATAATTACAAAGAATTATAAATTCCTAAACCTATTTGGCTTACAAAGTGTAATTATATCGTAATTCCTTATGTCATGTTTGGTTACAAATTGTAATTTCATGGTGGCATAATTTATATTTAAAAATGTTAATTACGATGCAAAATTGTCAATATGATAATGTAGCACCCCTCACTCGTCTCGACGTTCGGTATGAATGAAAGGTGCTATCAGAGTGCTAACATGGCAAAATACCTTTGATTTATTTAAAAAAAATTTAAACTTGAAAGCATTTTTGTAAAATTATAAAAAATATATAAATTCAATTCAAAATGAATTTTATGCTTTCCAAAACAAAGTTAAAAAATCTTATTCTGGCCATTTGAAAGGAAAGAACTAAGTAATTTCCAAAATTTAGGAATGTTATTTAATTTGTTAAAGGTTACTCAAGTTCTTAAGAGATTTTTAAGAAATAAATAATATTATCATCAAGTTACTGCCTTGGCGGCCAAAGCTCCCACCTAGGCGACATTGGAGTTAATGTTTTTTTTTTTCACGAAGGAGCCGCCCAGACATAAAGTAAAATGCTCGAAGGCTACATAACTCCAATGTATCACATATGCCCAATGGTAGCAATAGACGCTCAACCAAAGGAATCATAACAAAACTCCATAAATCATATCTTTTAACTCCAAACCCCACATAACTCCAGAACAAAACTCCAATAAAATCATACACATAAGACCCTAATTGACATGCCAATTTTATCCTAACCTTTCTACCAAGCTTACATGGGTTTAGAAATAAATAGATAAAATTTCACACCCTTGTATCATTCAATATTGCAAATAAAAGTCCATTAACCCATTTCTATAAGGGGTCATTAGACCATTCATATCCACATATCTCATTTTCAATGCCCATTTCACCTTTTCATAGTCCTATACATTTATTTGCATATTTTCACATACTCCTTACAACACTTACGCATACAAATCATCACTTGTTATTTCATAAGGTGAGATTCACATTTCATATTTTCAATCTGAGAGTTTTTACTCTCATGTACTTAAATTCAATAAGAAGTCTTTCTATATTAATAATTAGACGTTGTTATAATGAATTCACTAATGCATATGATCTCAGAAAGAAATTTCATAAAAAATTTCTTAGCACAATTCATTAATTCAAATTCTTGTTATTTCTCAAGTTAATCCTTCAATTTCTCCATTTTCACATTTTACACACCTCATTTGATTTGATTTTATCAATCCATGTTATTTATTGTCACATTACATATGAAAATACATAAATTCTCAATATACACATTTTAGCCCAATGTTATGTAACACATTGTTATCTTTATTGACTCGAAATTTAAGTTAGGATTGATTTGAATGGATTGGCGAAGTGTTGAGCTCCATCAGGAAATTCAAAAACTTTAGTACCTGAATTGTGTTTAGTTGGGTCTCAATTCTGGTTTGGTTAGGATGGAATCAACTAATTCCATAATGGGAGACAAAATGATTAACTGTGATAGGCTAAAATGGACTAGGAGATTGTGCAACCTTGGCTATATATATAATGTGGGTAGAAGGGGAAAGAGTTCTCAAAAATTTAGTTGGTAATTTCCTTATTGTCTGCGATGTCTTCTTCGGAGCAAAAGAGGATCAAGAGAGCTCTGCATGGAGCTGATGTTGTGAGAAGTGAAGTCTAGATGTAGAGCAATCGAGGAATTGGTAAGCTTTCTAACCTTTTTGTGCTCGAGACTTTGAGGGAAAAAGAGAGGGATAGAACTCCTAATAAATTTTTGAGAGGTCAGGAGTCAGACCCTATAAATCAAATGGATGTAGTCAAAACTCCTTTTTGTTCTATGCACTGCTGAATCAGAACTTACTCGCATCTGCTTCCTGTAAGTGCAATATTTGCAGAAACCTAACTTACCAATTTTAACGTTTTCAAGAGCACCTTGTTTACACAATGTTGTCATACCTTTCTCACTTATATGACCGAGTTGCATGTGCTAGATTTTGGTTGAATCAGAATCTATAGAGAAAGAATCACGTTTTGTCATCACGACGACAGGTTGGTTCTCGTTGTGACATGGCGATGATTTAAACGTTTCTTCAGTAATTATAGTTGCACCAGTAACCGTTGACCCTTGCAGAACAATATAGGCTGCCCTTTTTTTGTCCTCTCATTACAACGAGAGCCCCACGAGAAACTTTTAGGTCATTTGACTCAATGACTATCCTACAACCATTAGAATCCAAAATTCCCAAAGAGATGAGATTTTTATTTAAGTCGGGTACATACCTGGCATTTGACAGTGTTTGGATTATTTCGTCGTACATCCTTATTTGTATTGTTTCTATGTTGGTTATCTTACATGGAGAATTATTCCCCATCAGCACAACTCCACCTTCAACTGAATTGTACGTGGTGAACTAATCTCTATTGGGACACATGTGATAGGAGCACCCTGAATCTAGGATCCATTCGGAAGTAAGCTTGGAGCTTTCACTCATTGACACTAACAAGAAATCATCACCTCTATTTTCGGCTAAACTAGCATCAGCAACTTCGACTTTCTGCTTATCTTTATTATCGTTTTTGACATCCCTTTTAATCTTATTTTGAAGTTTTTAGCATTCTAACTTGATGTGGCCCTTCTTCTTGCAATAGCCACATTCTTTTTCTAGGTTTCTAAATTTAGATCTTGCTCTAAACCTATTTCGATCTGGCCTTCTGGATTTTATGTAACACCTCTAACCCGTATCCGTCGCTGAATTAGGGTTACAAAGTATTATCGATCAACCAGAAATCATACAACATCATAACATTTAATACCTTAAATATATCATAAACCATTCAATCACATACATTTCATCCCTAAATCAAGCCTTCGAGGCCTTAGAAATAGCTTGGAAACAATTCGGGACTAATTTGAAATAAAATGAAAAGTCTAAGAAAAATATACAAAAATTTGAAAACAAGGGTCACACGGCCATGTGAAATCAACCCAGGCGGTGTAACACTCGAACAAGGGACACACGGCCGTGTCCTAGCCCGTTTCTTTAAACGCGTAACTCACTGAGTAAGGTCACACAGCCATGTCATATGCTTGTGTGCCAGGCCATGTAACTCTCTGAGTTGCGCCACACGCTCGTGTGCTAGGCTGTGTGTTAGGCAGTGTAACTCATTGATTGGTACACTAAGAAACTCTTAGATGACACACGGCCGTTAACCCATTTCTATAAGGGGTCATTAGACCATTCATATCCACATATCTCATTTTCAATGCCCATTTCACCTTTTCATAGTCCTATACATTTATTTGCATATTTTCACATACTCCTTACAACACTTACGCATACAAATCATCACTTGTTATTTCATAAGGTGAGATTCACATTTCATATTTTCAATCTGAGAGTTTTTACTCTCATGTACTTAAATTCAATAAGAAGTCTTTCTATATTAATAATTAGACGTTGTTATAATGAATTCACTAATGCATATGATCTCAGAAAGAAATTTCATAAAAAATTTCTTAGCACAATTCATTAATTCAAATTCTTGTTATTTCTCAAGTTAATCCTTCAATTTCTCCATTTTCACATTTTACACACCTCATTTGATTTGATTTTATCAATCCATGTTATTTATTGTCACATTACATATGAAAATACATAAATTCTCAATATACACATTTTAGCCCAATGTTATGTAACACATTGTTATCTTTATTGACTCGAAATTTAAGTTAGGATTGATTTGAATGGATTGGCGAAGTGTTGAGCTCCATCAGGAAATTCAAAAACTTTAGTACCTGAATTGTGTTTAGTTGGGTCTCAATTCTGGTTTGGTTAGGATGGAATCAACTAATTCCATAATGGGAGACAAAATGATTAACTGTGATAGGCTAAAATGGACTAGGAGATTGTGCAACCTTGGCTATATATATAATGTGGGTAGAAGGGGAAAGAGTTCTCAAAAATTTAGTTGGTAATTTCCTTATTGTCTGCGATGTCTTCTTCGGAGCAAAAGAGGATCAAGAGAGCTCTGCATGGAGCTGATGTTGTGAGAAGTGAAGTCTAGATGTAGAGCAATCGAGGAATTGGTAAGCTTTCTAACCTTTTTGTGCTCGAGACTTTGAGGGAAAAAAGAGAGGGATAGAACTCCTAATAAATTTTTGAGAGGTCAGGAGTCAGACCCTATAAATCAAAATGGATGTAGTCAAAACTCCTTTTTGTTCTATGCACTGCTGAATCAGAACTTACTCGCATCTGCTTCCTGTAAGTGCAATATTTGCAGAAACCTAACTTACCAATTTTAACGTTTTCAAGAGCACCTTGTTTACACAATGTTGTCATACCTTTCTCACTTATATGACCGAGTTGCATGTGCTAGATTTTGGTTGAATCAGAATCTATAGAGAAAGAATCACGTTTTGTCATCACGACGACAGGTTGGTTCTCGTTGTGACATGGCGATGATTTAAACGTTTCTTCAGTAATTATAGTTGCACCAGTAACCGTTGACCCTTGCAGAACAATATAGGCTGCCCTTTTTTTGTCCTCTCATTACAACGAGAGCCCCACGAGAAACTTTTAGGTCATTTGACTCAATGACTATCCTACAACCATTAGAATCCAAAATTCCCAAAGAGATGAGATTTTTATTTAAGTCGGGTACATACCTGGCATTTGACAGTGTTTGGATTATTTCGTCGTACATCCTTATTTGTATTGTTTCTATGTTGGTTATCTTACATGGAGAATTATTCCCCATCAGCACAACTCCACCTTCAACTGAATTGTACGTGGTGAACTAATCTCTATTGGGACACATGTGATAGGAGCACCCTGAATCTAGGATCCATTCGGAAGTAAGCTTGGAGCTTTCACTCATTGACACTAACAAGAAATCATCACCTCTATTTTCGGCTAAACTAGCATCAGCAACTTCGACTTTCTGCTTATCTTTATTATCGTTTTTGACATCCCTTTTAATCTTATTTTGAAGTTTTTAGCATTCTAACTTGATGTGGCCCTTCTTCTTGCAATAGCCACATTCTTTTTCTAGGTTTCTAAATTTAGATCTTGCTCTAAACCTATTTCGATCTGGCTTTCTGGATTTTATGTAACACCTCTAACCCGTATCCGTCGCTGAATTAGGGTTACAAAGTATTATCGATCAACCAGAAATCATACAACATCATAACATTTAATACCTTAAATATATCATAAACCATTCAATCACATACATTTCATCCCTAAATCAAGCCTTCGAGGCCTTAGAAATAGCTTGGAAACAATTCGGGACTAATTTGAAATAAAATGAAAAGTCTAAGAAAAATATACAAAAATTTGAAAACAAGGGTCACACGGCCATGTGAAATCAACCCAGGCGGTGTAACACTCGAACAAGGGACACACGGCCGTGTCCTAGCCCGTTTCTTTAAACGCGTAACTCACTGAGTAAGGTCACACAGCCATGTCATATGCTTGTGTGCCAGGCCATGTAACTCTCTGAGTTGCGCCACACGCTCGTGTGCTAGGCTGTGTGTTAGGCAGTGTAACTCATTGATTGGTACACTAAGAAACTCTTAGATGACACACGGCCGTGTCGCCAAGCTGTGTGCCTCACACGACCGTGTCACACATCTGTGTCTCAAGCCATGTGAACCCAATATTTACCTAAAATCAAACCATTTCATACATAACTTCTCAAACCACTTAAGCACACATTCAAGAGGTTCAAACAACATTCAAACTTGCATAAACATACCATTTGAAGTATCCTAAATCACCTAACCAATGTGTCATTCAAAGGCACCACAAACATACCAAAACATCAACTATCAAAACATGTCATTTTGTTCAAACATAATAACCAAATTCAAACACCTACCAAAACACATCACAATTACCACTTTCAAGCTACTACAAGCTTACCAAAATATCATACATTTCAATTATTCTAAAGTAGTCAAAAAGACCTTACACAACAAGCATTATATTTTCATCAAATAAACATATACTTCAAAGGCATACAGATACTAAATTGACCATTTTATACATCCATAATCATCAATACAAAAGACCTATACATGCCATTATAAACATTGGCCAAAATGCTTAAAAACTGCCAAAAAGATTGTTGGATATTGTGATAGGTTTCCGAAAAGCTCGTAAAAAAATTAAACACAACTTACCATTTCAATATTACAATACATAAATTATACATAATTCAACACCAATTCCATAAGCTTGACAAAGCCTAATCAACATCACCAACTCACAAGTTAGTATATCAATCCATAACATAATTGAAATCAACCATAAGATATGTAAATTTCCATATGTACAACATTATTTAGTTCATAAATCCTTTTACTAAGTCATGATTCAATCCATTTGCATACTTACCATTTTATTCCCTTTTCTTGCCAATTGAACCATTTAGAATTACATCAGATACTTGAGAAAGCTCACACAAAATGTGCCTTTACATATAACCGTAACCTTTTCTTTACATAAATGCTCACACGAGCTGTGAAAAAGACAGAGGGTTTATTCGACCGAGCATATCTCCCTGGGGTGCACCTGTATTGTTTGTGAAAAAGAAAGATGACTCTTTGAGATTGTGTATAGACTACAGACAGTTGAACAAAGTTACGATAAAAAATAAGTATCCCTTGCCATGTATTGACAATTTGTTTGATCAATTAAAAGGTGCCACAATGTTCTCTAAGATAGATATCAGATCCGGGTATTATCAATTGAAGGTTAAAGATTATGATGTGTCGAAGACTGCGTTTAGAACTCATTATGGTCATTATGAGTTTCTGGTAATGCCATTTGGCTTGACTAATTCCCCTGCTACTTTTATGGATTTGATTGTATTTATCGATGATATATTGATCTATTCCAAGATAGAATCCGAGCATACTCAACATTTAAGAATCATAGTACAAACTTTGAGAGAAAAATAGTTGTACGCAAAGTTTAGTAAATGTGAATTCTGGCTTTGAGAGATTGGATTTTTGGGTCACATAGTATCACCAGACAAGATTCGAGTTGATCCAAGTAAAGTTTCTGTTGTAATGAATTGGAAAACTTCAAAGAATGTTTCTGAAATACGAAGTTTTCTAGGTTTAGCAGGTTATTACTGAAGTTTTTAGATGTTTTTTTAAAACTTCCCGATTATTGCTTCACCGATGACTAGATTATTACAGAAAAATGTTGAGTTTGTTTGGTTTGATAAGTGCTAACAGAGTTTTGATCAGCTAAAGAACATGTTGACAAAAGCTCCAGTGTTGACTCAACCTGAGTCTGGGGTAGCATATGTCATTTATAGTGATATGTCTCTCAACGGTTTGGGTTGTATATTGATGCAAGCAGGGAAAGTCACATGAAAAGAATTATCCTTGTAACACCCCTTACCCGAGTTCTACCCCAAAACCAAGCCCGAGGCATTACCGTAATAAAAACTACTTGATCGCCACTTAGTCTCGTCGTGACTACTCTCTTAAGTCACCTCAACAACCTCAATCTCGACTTACGAGGCCTCACTCATACACACGAGGGCTCCCGAGACTATATCGAAACTTTTTCCAATCTTAAAAATTTCCCTTTTGTACAGGGTTAACACGCCCGTACAAGAAGAGACACGCCCGTGCATAGACCCACACGCCCATGCTCCACAACCGTGGTGAATACTGGCTACATACACATGGCCTCAAAGCCTAATCACACGCCGGTGTGGCTAGCCCGTGGACAACACTGACTAAACTCACACGGCCTATGCACACGCCCGTGTGGCTAGTCCGTGGTCTATTCCGACTTAAAATGTTAACATACAGGGGACACACAGCCAAGTCACACACCCGTGGGCTGACCATGTGTCACATATGGTCTAGACACACGCCCGTGTGTCTATCCACATGGACAAGAACAAAGCTATATGCTGAGCTCTTTCCACCCCTATAGTACTCATAACATATATTCATTCAGCACATCCATAATTAACTCAAATTGAAGTGTAATCTCACACAGATAACTATATCTTTTCATATAATAGAATAGCCAACTACTATGACATTATGCAAAATAAGCTATCCATCTAAAGGCCAACACAACTTAGCCATTTACAACAAAAATTCACTAACCTGTCTAGCCCCTATACATGCTATATACAAAACATTGAGTCCCATGTACTAGAGTGTGCTGATAGTGGGGGCGATCTTCTAATTTGTCCTCGTATCTCGATTCAACACTTTTTACTCTATAAGACAAGGGAAAAGAAAGAGAGTAAGCTTTGAGCTTAGTAAGTTTACACATAACCAATTAAGCATCATAGCATAAACTAAACAACAATTAGCATTGTACTAACATATAATACACAACTATGCTTACTCTTTCTATCCCTTACCACATTTCCAACACATCATGAGTCATATACTCATAACCATTGAAATGCACCCCTGCATTCAATATCACATTTATACAATATATAATACAACATCATTCCTCGATAATTCATCCACACAGCTAATTGAGTCAATAATACAACCACACGGCTAATCCACACAACTAATTTCTCAGTAATACAACCACACAGCTAATCCATACAGCTAATTTCTCAGTGGTTTCGCACTTAGCCCACCACAATCAATTTGTAAGGTAGTATTGCACTTAGTCTACCTCAAAGGTAATCATAGTGGTTTCGCACATAGCCCACTAGACGATATACCTAACGATAGCATCGCACATAGCCAGCTCATCGTCAATACGCATTAGGATGGTATCGCACTTAGCCCACCATTTAGCATTGTCACTACACATTCTCATATCTACTTACTCAATCATTCATCCATTTACAATGGCTACCTCATTGATTCCATATAGGTTCTCAAATATGCTACACACTAGCTAGCATTAACAAATTGTAAGTATGAGTGCATTGTTTATGCATAGACTTACCTCGGTACTCAAAAGTATAGAAACGTGCAATTTAGTCCACCACCTTGCTCTTGCCTCGGTTTAGATCCGGGCTTCGTCTTTCTTGATCTATAATGAATAAACCAGCTTGTTCAATACACACATTGACTAAATTGACCCACATCTCATACTTTAGCAAAATTACTATTTTACCCCTAAACTTCCTCATATTTACATTTTTGCCCCAAGGCTCGTAAAGTGATTTTTATTCAACTTTCTAGCCTTTCATGCTTAGCCACATCACTTACTCAACTAAAGCATTCATCAATTCTCACTAAATCACACATGTATGACCAAACTTAAGACTTTCACAAACTAGTCCCTACATGCATTTTCCATGGAAATTCATTTAGCAAAAGATTTTTCTACTACATCAAGCTTTCATATTCTTCCATAAAACATCAAATACATGCATGTAATAAATGGGTACATTTTTGAACATCCATTATAGCTCATCAAATAGCTAAAAATAGCTTACTCATGCTACTAGGACTTCAAAAATACGAAGAATATAAAAACGGGGCTTAGATGCACTTACTAGCAAGCTTGAAAAAAATTTTGAAGAACACTAACAATGGCTCTTGAAAATTTTGGCAGCCTTGGAGAAGATGAGTGAATTTTTTCATCTTTTCTCCTATTTTAATCATTTAATAGCCAAATGACCAAAATGCCCTTTTTGATAAACTTCCTATTTTAACTCATCCATGCCCAATTTTGTCCAAAAAACTAAAAATTGGGAAAATTACTCATTAAGGACCTCTAATTAATATTCTAAAGCTATTTCACACAACTAGCTTCTAGAATCTCACATTTTGCAACTTTTGCAATTTAGTCCTTTTGGACAACTTAACCTCAATTTCACAAAATTGCTTCATGAAACTTTCACACTAGCATGCATACATAGCATAAACCTCAAAAACTCATACATATACCTCGGATTTGTGGTCTCACACCACTATTCTGACTAGGCCCTAAACCGGGATGTCACAATCCTACTCATGATCTCGAGCTGGCAGCAACTGTATTCACTTTGAGGATTTGGAGACATTATTTATACGGCGAGAAATGTCACGTGTTTACGGATAACAAAAGTTTAAAGTATTTGATGACTTAGAAAGAACTGAATTTAAGACAGAGACGTTGGTTAGAGAAATTGAAAGACTATGATCTGGTCATTGATTATAATCCGGGAAAGACTAATGTGGTTGCGGATGCACTTAGTCAAAAGTCATCATTTTTTGCACTTCGAGCATTGAACGCTCATTTAGCTTTGAATGAAGATGGTTCTATATTGGCAAAGTTGAGAATTAAAGCCCTGTTTTTACAACAGATTCGAGAAGTGCAAAACAAAGATTCGAGGTTGATGTTGAAACGACAATTGGTTCAGAATAATATGAGTACTGAGTACATTGTTGATGATAATGGTACAATGCATTATCGTGATAGAATTTGAGTTCTAAATGATCTAGATTTTAAACGTGATATTTTGTCTGAAGCTCATAGTAGTACGCATTCTATTCATCCTGGTAGTTTAAAAATATATTGTGATCTGAAACGGATGTACTGGTGGCTGGGTATAAAATGGGAAATTTTTAAATTTTCAGCTAAATGTTAAATATGTCAGTAGGTAAAAGCAGAACATCAAGTATTATCAGGTTTACTATAACCTATTATGATTCCTGAGTAGAAGTGGGAGCGAGCCACAATGGATTTCGTATCTGGTTTACCTACAACTCCGAAAAAGAAAGATTCGATTTGGGTGATTGTTGATAGATTGACTAAATCAACACATCTTATTCCAATCAGAACAGATTTCTCACTTGAAAGATTAGCAGAATTATATGTATATGAGATTGTGAGATTACATGGAGTTCTGAATCTACTATTTCTGATCGTGATCCGACTGACATTGAGATTTTGGAACAAACTTCATAAGGCTTTGGGCACAAACTCAATTTCAGCACATCATTTCATCCTCAGATGGACGGACAATCAGAACGAGTGATTTAGATTCTGGAGACTTGCTGAGATGTTGTATACTCGAGTTTGAAGGTACTTGGGAAAATTATTTATCGTTAGGTGAAGTCTCTTATAATAACAGTTATCAATCCAATATAAAATGGCACCGTTTGAAGATCTTTACGAGAGAAAGTGTAAAACACCGTTGTATTGGTCTGAATTGAGTGAATCTAAAATGATGGGAATTGATTTAATCCAAGAAACTAAAGACAAAGTTCAAGATAGTTTGAAAGCTGCATATAATCATCAGAAATCGTATGCGAATCTGAAAAGAAAAGATATAAAATTTACTATTGGCGATCGAGTATTCCTAAAAGTCTCTCCGTGGAAGAAAATGTTACGTTTCGGCAGGAAAGGAAAGCTGAGTTCGAGATTTATCGGGCTGTATGAAATTGTTGAAAGAATTGACCCTGTAGCTTATAGATTTGTTTTGCCCTCTGAACTCGAGAAAATCCATAATGTGTTCCACGTTTCGATGCTGAGAAAGTATAGATTTTATCCTTCGCATGTGATTCCTCATAGCGAGATTGAGCTACAACCAGATTTAACGTATTCGGAGAAACCAGTGAGAATTTTAGCTCGGGAAGTCCAAAAGCTTCGGAATAAACAAGTCTCGTTAGTAAAAGTCTTGTGGTATTGTCATGGTTCAAAAGAA
Source organism: Gossypium australe (assembly GCA_005393395.2). Lineage (NCBI taxonomy): Eukaryota > Viridiplantae > Streptophyta > Magnoliopsida > Malvales > Malvaceae > Gossypium > Gossypium australe. The sequence goes on from CM016614.1 coordinate 52,530,217, forward strand.
TCTACTTGGGAAACTGAGGAATCAATGAAACTACATTATCCGAATCTATTTTTAGGTAACAATTTTGAGGACAAAATTTCCTAAGGGGGGAGAGTTGTAACAGCCCGATTTTTAGTGGTGATGAAACATTGGTTCGAGACCACAAAATTTTTTCAGGTCGACTCATAAATATTATTTTTAGAATATTTATAGATTCATTAAAGTCATATTAAAATTTGGTTAATAAATATTAATGTTTAGATAGTTAATTAAGAGAAAAGGACTAAATTGAAAAAGGTGCAAAACTTGTTAATTAATGCATTTAGGCGATTAAATGGTTTAATTAATAATTGAGGAAGGAATAAAGTGATAATTAAGCCCTAATTAATATAGTGGGGTGGAAAATCAATGGAAAATGACAAAATAATATGTTTTAATAGAAAATTCGTAATTTTAATAAAATTGAAACAAAATTAAGTAAAAGAAATAAGTTTTCTTCTTCATTTTACCTTCCATAGCCGAAAGTTTAAGGTTGTTTGAGCTAGGAGAATCGGCCAAGCTATTTGTTTTGCATGTGTGTGAATTTTTTCCCTGTTTCTTGTAATTTTTATGTTTTTGAGATTTATGCAACTAGGTCTAGCTAGCCCGTACCTTCGTTTTTGATTTTGTTAAAATTTTTTGAAGTTTCCATTGATGAATTTTGAATGTTGATGATGAATACCATGTATTTGGAGCTTGGATTGTGTTGTTTGATGATTTTGTAAAGTTTTTTCTGTTAGATTTTGATTTTAGAATTAAATTGTGAAAGTGACAAAATTTTAGGGTTTGATAGTGAATTTTATGTTCATTAGGGACTGTTTAAGGGCCTATTATATTTAGTTGGAATATTGAATTGAGAAAAATGGTTAATTTGATGAATTTTGAGTTAAGGGACTAAATTGCAAAAATTGTAAAAGTTTAGGGAAATTGTGTGAATTTAAAATATAAAAGGGTAATAATTGTAAAATGGATTGGAATGTGAAATGTAAGCTGATAATTGAGAAATTTTATATTTTAGATCAGGATCCCATAGATACTCGTGGAAAAGGAAAAATTATGGAATAGTCCCTAAACTTCTACAACCACGACAATTCAGTCCATGTAAGTTTGTACGGTTGAAAATTTAACATCTATATGAAATTTTGAATAGTATAACATGGTACATATATATATATATATATATATATATATAATTGTTGATAATAAATGACTTTTTATATATGTTATTGAATTTGATTTTTGGATTGAATTGAATGCGGAATAGAGTACAATCGTGATATGGTGTGTTATGGGGGATTGGAGTGGAGATGGTTATGGAGGGATGTATATACTTATTGATCAAGTAAACTGAGATTCAGAATTTGTTGCAAACTCTCGTGTTATACTCTCTGTTTGGTTTGTTTCGGTTGGACAGGCTCTTATGAGTATTGGTGTGTTTCGGTTGGACTAGCTCTTATGAGCATTGGTGTGATTTGGTTGGACTGACGATGTAACGCCCCTTACCTGTATTCAATGCCAAAATAGGGTACGAGGCATTACCAGACTTACAACACAAGTATTCACACAATTCCGAGTCATAAATTTGCGTCCAAATTAAAACCATTCGTATTCGAACATAAAGTCCCTAATACAAGCCTACGAGGCCCAAAACATACTTTAGAAGTGGTTCGAGACTAAACCGAGAACTCAGAAAATTTTTACAAGACTTAGAAAATTTTTGCTAACTGTAGGGCTCACATGCCCGTGTGACCCTGGGGCACGCCCGTGCTTCAAATTGTGTTCAAATTAGGGTGCTCTCTGACTTGTGCCACACGGCCGTGGCACACACCCGTGTGCTAGGCCGTGTAGCACTCATGGCTGAGACACATGCCCGTGTGCTCAATTCTAGACATCCTGTTTCTCAAAATTAAGGTGTAGGGGACACAAGGCCGGAACACATGCTCGTGGGGCAGACCGTGTGTCACACATGGCCTAGACACATGCCCGTGTGTCTACCCGTGTGGACAAAATAAAGGCCATTTACCAAGCCATTTGCCACCCTTATTCACACATATACTTACACCAATTCAAGGAACAAAACATAACATACTTAGGCAACCAAAACATCCACAATTATGACCAACACATGCCAACACAATATCAACACCTATCATACTCATAACAATTATTAAGCCACAATTGAATGCTTTCAAGATACCTAATCATACACCACTTTGTCATCTTTTCAATAGACCACATTGCCAACATTTCACATTCATGTCATAAATCACATTTCCATCATTCACCATGCATACCATGACCATATCACCAAAGACATTGGCACATATATATATATACTTAGGCTTACAACCATGATAGCCCAAATAAGCCAATCTGCAAGCTAGATATCAAAACAAGCCTTTGACAATCATAAGCCAACACATTGGCTACAATCACAATGACAATCATAAGCCAACACATTGGCTACAATCACAATGACACATATAACAAGATGACTAAGTCCCTATACATGCCATACTTTCAAAATACTAAGATCATCAATACCCAAAACGAGAGGGTTTGATAGTGTGATCCGAATCTCCGACGATCTCCGATCCCGAGCTGGCTTGGTAACACTATAAGATAAGGGAAAGAAAGGGGGCAAGCTATATAGCTTAGTAAGTCCATATGCAAATAATACAAAATATTATTCATACATTAGTCATATAAATAACTTAACATATATTAACATAATTGTCATTTAAGCTTCATAAGCACAACTTACTCAATCACATTCTTACCAATAGTTCATCATATACCGAATCCATTTCAATTGAGATTTTCGTATATACCTGTACCAACTCGTAACATAATCACATACTTTCTCATTGTTGACATACCCGTTGAACCACTTGGAATACTATCGATACACGAAAAAATTTGCACATAAGTGCCACATATGTAGCCAAAGCTACCACCAATCTCATAACAAATATAGGCTCGCTTTCGAGCTCCTCGGGCCTGCTCACACAAGCTGTCAGTCAAGACGTAGTTACTCGGTGCTGCTCACACAAGCTGTCAAGTGTTTGCAACATATGCCGGTATACTTAGCCACCGGTAGGACGTACTAGACCAACACCCGGGACACATAAATTACATAATCACATGGGTTCCTAGTGACATGTCACTTGTATCCTAATCTATTCCTAAGGTACAACAGGGATTTTCTTGCTTGTCAAAACTTCGTCAATTACATCAATAGAGTCAATCATACAATTTATGCATCATCAAAACATTATAAATACAATTATAATGTTGCATTATTAACATACGGACTTACCTCAGTACGGTTTTCCCCTGATCTAAACCTGAACTTCATTTTTTTCTTGATATATAATACCAAATTCATCTCATTTAATCATCACATTATTCATTTCAACCCAAAAACACACTATGGCAAAAATTACATTTTTGCCCCTAAACTTTTGACATTTTACACCTTAGTCTGTAAGATTGTAAAAATGAATTTCATTCAATTTCTTAAAAACCCAAGCCTAGCCGAACCATTTTCGTACTCATAACAGCCCACATTTCTCATTTATTCACATTTTTCTACTCAATTTATAGACTTTTACAAATAAGTCCTTTTTGACATTTTTACCAAAAATCACTTAGAAAAAGTCGATTAACAAACAAAAAAAAATGCATCTTCTACCATCAAACATCAAAATACATAAATGTTCAACATGGGTAAAATTTTAAACTTCACCTTTCTTTCAAATTTGTCATTGAAATAGCTAAATCAAGCTACAACGATCTCAAAAATACAAAAATCGTTAAAAACGAGACAAAAACGGACTTACAGTCGAGCTTGGAAGCTTGGCAAACCCTAGCTATGTCTTCTCCTTGTGAAATTCGGCCGTGGGGGATGAAAATAGAAAGATGAACATCTTTTATTTGTTAAATTTTGTCTTTATTAATCAAATGACTAAAATGCCCTTAATGAAAAACTTCAAAATTTCACCTAACCATGTCCATTTTTGTCCACTCTAAAGTATAATGTTCTAATTACCATTTAAGGACCTCTAATTTAAGATCTCATAGCAATTGGACACCTTTAACATATAGAACTCAAATTTTGCACTTTTTACAATTTAGTCCCTTTAACTAAATTGAGTGCCCAAACGTCAAAATTTTCGAACGAAATTTTCACAAATCATTGCATAAAATTGTAGACCAAAAAAATATAATAAAAATAAATTTTACTGCATCAGATTTGTGGTATTCTTCTAATTGAAAATCTCGGTAAGGTAATTTGTTTAATGAATTTGATAGATTTTGCTATATATTTGAGTATTGAATTGAACGTATGTAATTTATCAGTTGAGATTGTGGATGACAAGGAAACTTCATGGTTGAATTATTTTTGTTTGAATTGTTGTATTTATTTCAGTAAGATTTTTCGTTTTAATACGTCGAACTTACTAAGCTTTATTGAGCTTACTTATGTTACTTAATGTTCTTGTAGATACTCGGAAGGTTGGGCGATCAGATCGGCACTCAAGTCACACTATCCAGCATAATTCAGTAGTTTCTGGAACATTTATTTCAGATTATATGGCATGTAATAGGCTAGAATGTTGATATTAATGTTTTGGATATGTAAATAGTTAAGTATGATTTTGAATGTGTTTGTTATTTTGGTTGATACTTCTTTTTGGTACTTTTGGTGTCATATTAGTATGTGCCAATGTGGCTATGTTATAATGTTTGTTTGAATGGCCATAATGGTATGTGATGAATTGGTTTCAGTATGACCAAGAAATGGTATGTTTTTGAGATAATATTGAACTACATGTGTATGATTGAAATGTGGTAAAGTATACATGTTTAGGTATGTTTGAATGTTTGCAATTGAGGTTCCTTGTATTGCATATTGGTTGAATGATCTTAGACTATTGAATTGATCATTTCATGTAGGTTTTGGTCATGTTTTGATGCCTTGATGATATGTTCAAAAGGTCTTTAGGTGGTTGCATGATTTGGTATTGAGAATGGCTTGATTTTGGGCAAATTTATGTCCACACGACCTGAGACACGGGTGTGTGATTCAGTCGTGTATGACACAGGACCTGGCGACATGACGGTGTGTCTCTATAGGTTCCATTGCATGCAAGTCAGTCTATTACACGGCTAGCACACGGCTTGGCACATGGGCGTGTGAGGCTATTTCGAGAGTTACATGGCTTGGCACACGGGAGTGTGGCTTGGCCGTGTGACCTAACTCAGAGAGTTACATGGGTAAGGGCACGGGCTGGGACACGGCCGTGTGTCCTTATTTCGATTGTTACATGGCTTGAAACACGGGCGTGCGTCTCAGCCATGTGAGCCACACGCGCCTAGCTACACGGCCGTGTAACCCCTGCAATCCAAATTTTCTAACTTTTTCTTAAACTTTCTAAATGTTTTTGATTTAGTCCCGGATTGTTTCTAAAGTATTTTTAGGGTCTTGAGGGCTCGGCTAAGGAATGTTATGAATATAATTGAATATAATTAGATTATGTTTGCATTGATGTATGAATTGAATGATTTACTGTTCTGTTTGTATGGTAATGCTCCAAACCCTATTCTGGCAACGAATACGGGTTAGGGGTGTTACAATGCTGCTCACACGAGCTATGGAGAACCCGCAACAAAAGCATACCTCAGCCACTGGTAGGACATTCAAGACCATCATCCAAAACATTAAATCCCTAATGACATGTCATTTGTATCATAAGAATTCCTAAAGTTCAACCAGGACTCGATTTCCCTCAATTCATCATAGCATTACATTTCTATATTGATTCATTTACATTAAAACAACATAATAAATATCTAACTTAAACAACATTTAAGCAATTACAGTTCGTACGAACTTACCTCGATAGTTAAGGGCGTGGTGATTTAATCGAACTAGTATGAAACTTTAGCTTTTCCTGGATCTAATCTGAACGTGGTTTATCTTGATCTAAATAGATAATTTCAATCAATTAAGTATTCCTAGAATTGAATTTAATCCATAGTTCATATTTACGCAAAATTATCAATTTGCCCCTAACATTTTAACTTTTTAACAATTTAGTTCCTAAGCTCATAATTAGAAATTTAACCATTTTAATCCTCCTCATAAGTTGACCGAATTTCTTAAGGACTCATATCAACCCACCATAACTATTATTTCATAAATTTAACATGAAATTTTATTATTTTCACAAATAAATCCCTAAATGTAATTTCATAAAAAATCACTCAACAAAACATATTTATTTTTCAACAAATATTCATAATTCATCAAATAACATCAAAACCTAACCAAAAAAATTCATGGTAAGTCCCTTAACCTTTAACAATTTTGCAAATTAACCCCCGGGCTAGCTAGATTAAGCTAAAATGGACTTAAAAACATAAAAAAAACATTAAAAATGGGGTTGAAATCAAATACCATGCAAGCAACAAGGTTAACCGAATATTTCAAGCCTTCTTTAATGGTGTTTTAGGTTAGAAAAGATAAAAATGGGAAAGATGATAGTTTGTCATCTTTTAATTTCATAACATTTTCATTTAATTATCAAATTACTTAATTAACCTTCAAAAACTATCAAAATTTCATTAAAACGTATCCATGCATTTCCACTAATTCATTAAATGGTTTATTTACCATTCAAGTCCTTAAGTTTAAGGTTTCAAAGCCTTTTGACTCCTTTAACTAATAGAACTCAACTTTTTCACCTTTTACGGTTTAGTCCTTTTCACTTAATTAACTATATAAACCTCAAAATTTCTTAATGAAATTTTATACGACTTTATATAATCCTGTAAACATTAAATAAATAATAAAATAATAACTCACTCATCGAAATTGTGGTCCCGAAACCACTGTGTCTGACATAGCTGAAAACGAGTTGTTACAACTTTGCCCCCTAAAGGAACTTTCGTCCTCGAAAACCTTATCAGAAAATAGGTTATGGTATTGCAATTTCATAGCTTCTTTCAGTTCCCATGTAGTGTAACACCCCACACCCGGCCCAGACGTTATGGCCGAATCTGGCGTGTCACATCAAAGTGTCGTTCAAAAACTAAGTTTGTCGTTAAAAGTTCATTTCTATGTTTAAATTGTGACACCCCAAACCCGGCCCACGAGTCATGACCGAATCAGGTATGTCACAGAATAAGAGAAGTTTGGAAGGTTTGGATCAGTAGTAGAAATTTAAGAAAATTTTTGTTAAGGGTATAAAACGGTGTTTGTTAAAACTCAAGTGGGTTGATTCGATTGAGTTGAAAATCCTTTCTTCCTTTAAAACCATTCGACCATTTAAATTTTAGAACATTAGCGTGATAATTAGCTAAAAAAAATCTCGTTACCCGATGGTAACATTTTCCTTGAAAACGCGTACGAGTACTTATTTTTGAAAACGTTACTTTTAACCGATTTGCATAACCGTTCGTAAGTTCATCAGTTATAAAGTAAGGTAAAAACAACTACTTAACCATCCAAAATAATAAGCGGCCATATTACAACCCAATCGAATTGTAGTGAATAATTAAACTTAAAACGGGGTAAAATAAAATTTCAAGTCCACAAAACCAACATGGCCGCCTCGAGCTCTCCTCGGCTCCGCATCCGTGCTCTACTCACCTGCAAGATGATATGGGAAGGGGTGAGTCACCAAGACTCAGTGTATAAATCCCCGACCCGAAAATAACACTCATACACAAGATATTAGTATGACATGCAATCATGCAACCCAACCTAGCCATCCGTGCTCCTTTTCTACCCCGTGTGGTACCAAACCACTGGTGGTGCCAAACCACTGGTGACCCGAAGTCACAATATCCGTCAATACGTGTGGTGCCAAACCACTGGTGGTGCCAAACCACTGGTGACCCGAAGTCACAATCAAATGATGGGGCCAACCCATCGTGTGATACCAAATCACTGGCGTCGATCCCGTATCTCAAATGTGGGGCCAACCCACGGTGGTACTAAGCCACAGGGACGAGACGCTATGAGGTGCCAAACCTCTGGAGGTACCAAACCTCTGGTGACCGTAGTCACAATGTGTTACCAAAACACTGGTGTCCGTCGACACGAATATTACTCCCTCTCATCAATCCCACCATCATCATGCTCACATCACAAGTATCATGATCTCATATATCATGCAATCGTATATAGTATAGCATTTTTCCGCATATGATGGCATATACAACATATATCGTAAATCGAGTAATAGGGGAACTTACCCGAAAACCGAGCTTATGCCCGCTAGACAAAGTTACCACATGAGAGGTTATAATATTATCATAATAACAATTATTATCAATAAAGTGTGTAAGAGCTTACACACCTAATTTATCGAAGGTCTACAAGAAATCCCGGATCTACGTGATATTTAAAAAGTCCCGAACTTGTCCTCGTATAGCCCCTATTGTTTGGCCATCACGGTTTAGTATTTAGGGGTCTTATTAATAACTGATAAGTCCAAAGTTATTGGTCGTAACATAATCAAAACGGGCTCTAGACCGAACCTTTATCAACGTAAAGCAAAGTGATCAAAACTCGAACTTCTGGTTTCTCGGCCGATTTACTTCCTAAAATTATAGTACAAAAATTCGGTTATCATTTAAGAATGCCAAGAATGGCCTTTGGCCGAAATTGATTAATCACCTCCATGCTTACCGAAAACCCGAAGTGGTCACTTGTCTTTATCGAGCTTCCTATCAAAATATTTATTAGAACGACATGCGCACCATAATCGTAATTAAGGCCTTGGCCGAATCTTCATGTCTCCTTACCTCGAAGAAATGAAGCCCGAAGGTATCTTCCAAGTCTCTAAGTGAAGGACACACCATTAAGATGGCCTATACCCATTCGGCCTATCCGTACAAGGGCCTTAACTCGTGTTTTTGGCATGCATAAAGGGAGATAGGTTAAAATCAAAGGTTGAGAGAAAGCTCACCTACAAACAAATTCGGTTAGGCCCTTCAATGGATGATAGAGAGGTAGGCCACAAGAGGAGAGGATGACTTGCCTATGGTGTTCCCTTGAAGCATCAAAAATAAAAATGGAAAGAAGTGTAGGAGAAGTTATGAAGGTTCGGCCTTGGTGTTATAGTGGTAAAGTTTCAACCAAATTTGTCTGAGGAAAGGTTTGAAAGGTTGATGGCTTCCAAGAATTCAAGGAGAGGGAAAAAGGAAATGAAGAGTTTAGCATGCAACAAGAGCATGTCCAGCCGAATGGCTCTCTTTTGCCAAACGCCTTGGCCGGCCAACCCCAAGACATATTCTCCTTCCACCTTCAATTTCCTATGAACATTGTTTGGTACATTCCCAACATTTCCCCCATACTTAGATTAAACTATTAGCTAGATAAAAATAAGGGTAATCTCCCATACCTTATAAAATATTACACCATACACTAATAATAATAATAATAAAATAATAAATAAATAAATAAATGAATAAATAAATAAATAAATAAAAACACTACCCTTCCCCCCCCAAGGCCGTGCAGCACATAGGAGACATGGGCAGCATGCTTTGCATGCGTGCGCCCCATGCCCATGCTGGCCACAAGAGAGAAGGAAAAAATTTAATCCCTCCCAGCTGCTGCCAGGTCTCGAACCCGAGACCTGGAGGGATGAGCCTGAGCGTCCTGCCACTCGTGCTAGAGCGACCTTCTTGACAATATTGTGTCGCAATATTCTTTAAGCCTTCCTTCCCGAGTTTCTCCTATGTCACCACGTCCAGCAAAATAAAAGTGTTCGCGCGTCTCTAACGGTACTCGAACGCGCGACCTCGGGCTGCGCCCTCCTGCTACGCCCCACGCCACTCGGCCAGTCTTGACTTTCATGTCAAAACACGCCGCGTACTTCTTTTAATCCTTCCCCAAGGCTCCTTCCCGCATTAATTGCCAAAGGCAAAAGAATAAGCACACTCATGCGCCACTCTCGGGTCTCGAACGCGAGACCTGAGGCAGAATCTCCCACGCCTCAGCCACTCGACTACTGAACGTTTCATGACATGGGCGCAGTAAAACTTTTATTTAAGCCTTCATTTTCTAGCTCCCTCTCGTAAGCGCCAAGGTAAAAATATAATGCCTTTCGCTACAATTGTGACTCGAACGCGTGACCTCATCCCACAGCCCTTCCAGCAGCGCCCTTAGCCACCTGGCCAAGGTGTTCATTGTGCAATAAGTTCAACGAATTTATTCATATACCTTTCTCCTTAAGTCCCCCTTTATGACAACAAAATAAAACTCCTCCCACGCGAATCGAACCTGAGCCCAGCGCACCTTCTAGCCTACTAGCAGCACCCTAACCACTCCGCCAGCCATTCCTTTGTGACAAAACTCGCCCTAGAGTAATGATAAGGCTTAATGATGAGACCCCTAATGCAGGATGTTACAGTTCTACCCCCCTTAAAATAATTTCGTCCCCGAAATTACCTGGGTCAGAAGAGTTGGGGGTATTGCTGCTGCATCGCATCCTCAGGCTCCCACGTAGCTTCCTCCACGCCATGATTCCGCCATAGGACCTTCACTAAAGGAACTGACTTCCTACGCAAAACTTTCACATCCCGATCTAGGATCTGCACAGGTTCCTCTTCCATCGTCAAATCTGGACTCACCTCAACTCCCTCAACTGCCAAGACGTGTGATGGATCAGAACGATAGCGTCTAAGCATGGAGACATGGAACACATCATGAATCTGACTCAGTTCTGCAGGTAACTCGAGCTGATAAGCCACTGGTCCCACTCGTCTCAACACCTTAAACGGTCCAATGAACCTTGGACTTAATTTGCCCTTCTTCCCAAATCTTAACACTTTCTTCCACGGCGAGACCTTCAGAAAAACTTTGTCTCCTACGGCAAATTCTATGTCCCTCCGCTTGAGGTCAGCATAAGACTTTTGTCTATCCGAGGCTTCTTTCAACCGAGCTTGGATCTTCTTCACCTTATCCTCAGTTTCTGCAACCAATTCCGGTCCTAACATCCGTCGCTCACCCAACTCTGTCCAGCAAGTAGGCGTGCGACACTTCCTACCATATAACGCTTCATAAGGTGCCATCTTAATGCTCGCCTGGTAACTGTTGTTGTATGCGAACTCCGCTAATGGCAAAAATTCTTCCCAACTACCTCTGAAGTCCAAAACGCAGCCTCTTAACATGTCCTCCAAAATCTGGATGACCCTCTCCGACTGCCCGTCAGACTGTGGATGGAATGCTGTACTGAAATCCAACCGTGTACCCAAAGCCTGATGTAGTGCTCTCCAAAACCTCGACGTAAATCTGGGGTCCCTGTCTGAGATGATCGACACTGGCACACCATGCAACCTCACTATCTCTGCTACATACAACTTAGCTAACTTCTGAAGCGAATAATCCACCCTAACTGGAATGAAATGAGCCGACTTGGTCAGACGGTCCACAATCACCCAAACTGCGTCCTTCTTGCTGGGCGTGAGGGGTAGCCCACTGACGAAGTCCATAGTGATCCTCTCCCATTTCCACTGAGGAATCTTCACCGGTTGAAGTAACCCAGATGGCAACTGATGTTCCGCTTTTACTCGCTGACACGTGAGACACCTTCCCACGAATTCAGTTACCTCGCGCTTCAACCCTGGCCACCAGAACTGCTTCCGCAAATCTCCGTACATCTTGCTACCTCCAGGATGCATAGCGTATGGGCTGCTATGTGCATCCTGAAGAATTCTTTGTCTCAACTCCACATCATTCGGCATACAAGGCCGTCCTTGAAAACACAGCACCCCATCACCAGTCAAACTGTACCCTTCCAAACCGCCATCTTGAACTTGCAGCCTCCGTGCGTTTAAACTGCCATCCCCTAATTGCTTTTCCTTAATCTCCTCGATCCAAGTTGGCTTAACTTGCAATTCTGCCAAAAGACTTCCGTCGTCGTATAGACTAAGACGAGCAAACATCGCCCTTAAGTCTGTCACGACCTTTCGGCTCAACGCATCAGCCACCACGTTAGCCTTGCCTGGGTGGTACTCAATTGAACAGTCGTAGTCTTTCAACAATTCAATCCATCGGCGCTGCCTCAGATTCAAGTCCTTTTGCGTCAGAAGATACCTCAGACTTTTATGATCCGTGTAGACTATCGACTTTTCCCCATACAAGTAATGCCTCCATATTTTCAAAGCAAAAACCACTGCTGCTAACTCCAAGTCATGGGTAGGATAGTTAACCTCATGCGGTCTTAGCTGACGGGATGCATAGGCCACCACCTTCCCTTCCTGCATCAACACACATCCCAAACCATTATGGGACGCATCACAATAAACCGTGAACGATTTCCCCGCCTCAGGCTGTACCAAAACTGGAGCTTCCGTCAGAATCTTTCTTAGTTTATCAAAACTTTCTTGCTGTTTCTCTGACCAAACGAACGGGACTCCTTTTCTTAACAACTTAGTCAATGGCGCGGCGATTAAAGAGAATCCTTCCACAAATCTTCGATAATACCTGGCCAGACCCAGAAAACTTCGAATTTCCGCCACTGACCGAGGTGGTTTCCACTCCAACACCGCTTCGACCTTGCGGGGGTCCACTCTAATCCCTTCAGCCGACACCACGTGACCCAAGAAGGTCACCTCTCTAAGCCAGAATTCGCATTTACTGAATTTGGCATACAACTGCTCCTCCCTCAGCACTTGTAGAACTATACGCAAATGCCTATCATGCTCCTCCTCCGTTTTTGAGTACACCAATATGTCGTCTATAAACACCACGACAAATTGATCTAAGTACTGCTGAAACACCCTATTCATCAAGTCCATGAATGTTGCCGGTGCGTTGGTCAACCCAAACGGCATCACTAAGAACTCGTAATGCCCATACCGGGTACGAAATGCCGTCTTGTGCACATCAGCCTCCTTTACCTTAAGTTGGTGATAGCCCGACCTAAGGTCTATCTTCGAGAATACCGATGCACCCTTCAGTTGATCAAACAGGTTATCAATCCGAGGCAACGGATACTTGTTTTTGATCGTCAACTTGTTAAGCTGACGGTAGTCGATACACATCCGCATTGACCCGTCTTTCTTCTTGACAAACAACACAGGTGCTCCCCACGGAGATATACTAGGTCGGATGAACCCTCTATCCAAGAGTTCCTGAATTTGAGCCTTTAGCTCCACCAACTCCTTCGGTGCCATTCGGTAGGGTGCTATAGACACAGGTGCCGTTCCGGGCAACAAGTCTATACCGAACTCAACTTCCCGATCTGGAGGCAGACCCGGAAGTTCTTCAGGAAACACATCAGCGAATTCCCCTACAGTTCGGACCTCCTCAACTGCTGACTCCTTAGCCTCCAAGGCATAAATTTGAACCAACAATGCTTCACACCCCCTTTTGATCATTTTCTCGGCCTTCAAGGCAGTCACTACATTGGATAGATAATCTCTTCTGTTACCGATCATTACCACTTCATCACTCTCGGCCGTCTTTAGAATCATGCGCTTAGCAGCGCAATCTAACCTTGCCTGATACTTAACCAGCCAGTCCATTCCAAGGATTAGGTCAAACTCCCCAAACGGCAGTTCCATCAGATCAGCCACAAACACTACCCCTTGGAGTTCTAGGGGTATATCTCTATATAGCTTGTTCACCATCACAGAGCGTCCTAGAGGGCTAATTACAGTCATCTCGCTAGAAGCAGTCTCAAAATCCAAGTTCATAGCCTCTACCACACTACTGGCAATGTATGAATGCGTCGAACCCACATCAATTAATGCAACATAAGGGAGACCAAAAATTAGGAACGTACCGGTGATGACGTCCGGTGCGTCACCCTCCTCGCGACGCCTCGCTGCGTAGACTAAGCCAGGCTGCCTAGCTTCGGTGTTGCCTGCTCCTCTGGCCTGAACTCCGCGACCTCGATTAGGACCATTGCCTCCTCTACCATTACCACGACCCCTCTGCGGTGGCCCCACATTCCTTGCTGGAGTACGGTTCTGACCCTCTGGCTGATTCCTTGCCATCTTCCGAGGACAATCCCTTACACGGTGATCCGGAGATCCACATTCAAAGCAACCCCTCTCACCGGTGTAACAACCTCCCCAATGTGACTTTCCACAGCGATTACACTGAGCCGGTCTCTGGTTAGAAGCCATGGGCCTTCCAGCCTGATTCGGCCCACTCTGTCTGGCCCTCTTTTGTGCACTAATTCCCGATCCAGATGGCCCAACACCTCGTTTCTGCTTGCTCCTATCATAGCTCTGCCTCACAGACTCCCGGACCCTTTCAGCTACCTTTGCTTTTTCCACCAGAACAGCAAACTCACGTACCTGTTGTGGAGCAATCAACAGCCTTAAGTCATCCCTAAGTCCGTCTTCAAAGCGGACACAACGATCGTGCTCAGTTGACACGACTCCCCGGGCATAGCGGCTCAGCCTCAGAAATTCTGCCTCATACTCAGATACCGACTTATTTCCTTGTACCAGTCCCAGAAAGATTTTCCTCTGAGTATCAGTGTAACTGGTGCCCACATACTTCTTCTGATAAGTAACTTTGAAGTATTCCCAAGTAAGGTCGTCTGCTGTGGCGCCGTCTCGAACCGTGAGCCACCACTGGTATGACTCGTCTTTTAGAAGCGACACTGCTCCTTTCAGCTTCTCCTCATCTGTTAAGTCGAGATCGTCCATGATCCTCTCTGTTGATTCTAACCAATATTCAGCTGTACTGGGTGCGACACCTGACACACCCCGAAATACTTCAGCTCCATTGGATCGGAGCCGCTCAGATACAGACTTCCGAGCTCCTGAACCTCTACTGTTCTCAGCCATCATTTCTAGCACACGTAGCATAGCCTGCGATACCGACTCACCCCCCGTCTGATCCTGAGGTCCATCACCAAAAGTTGGGGGTGGCGGTGGGGGTGGTATTTCATTATCCGATCCTTGGCCCGACCTAACTGGTTCTGTCATGGCCATCCGGCCTCTACCGCGTCCCCAACGGCCGCGACCTCTAGAACTCATTTCTTATGGCGCAATCTGTCTTAAAAGTTTTATGAGTTAGTCAATGTTTTACTGATTATTAGCAAAGAATCTTATTGGCGAAGTTAAGAAGTTGTTCTTTCGATCAAACAAGTTTCAAGTCTTCTATCGTAATTCGAAGATATACATTCACCTATTCCATCACTCTCTATGTCAAATTCTCAACCCGGGGGTATTTTCGTCCTTTACCCTACAGGGGTATTTTGGTAATAAAATAATGTAAGTTTGACAAGTCAAAGGAAATTTATAAATTTGCCAAACTTGGGGGTTCCTTAAAAAAAAATTGTCTTCCCAAATTGGTAGTGTTGCGAAAACTTTGAAAATCAAGGTCATTTTGGTAATTTGCAATTTAGGGGCAATTTTGTAATTTTCCAAAAGCACAACATTTTTGACATTTTGCAAATTAGGGATTTTAGGTATGCTTGTAAAATAAGGAAAATTTTGTTTAAAAGAAATTTTGGGGTTGTTTGGTAGAATTTTTTAAAACTAGGGGCATTTTTGTATTTTACCCCTAAGGGTATTTTAAAATGTCCATAAATCCAAGGAATTTTGTAGTATAAATCTCATAAGTTTGAGGGAAGTCTTTAGAAAATTAGAGTCTTTATAAAAGTGCGGCTAATTCCCTTTCGGGTTTTAATAATAGAGGTTTAGCCCATGAACAAGTCCTCACGGTTAGGGTGAACCGAAGCTACGCACCAGGTAGGATTCCCGCGAAGAGGAGGTGAGTCGCTAAGACCACTTAAATACCAAGCTCTTCCGGATCCAATCCTAGACATGCGTACAAGGGTTACCACACCTTAACTCGGCGACTTAGTCATGGGTTGGTTTAATTAGGCAATTAGAATCTTATGCGATTGTTTGGGGTAAACTAGTCCTAGAGTTCATATACCTTTCATACTATCTACGTCCCATTTCTACCCATTTACAGATAACCATTCATAGATTAAAAATACTTACAAGAGCGGATCGGTGCCGGAGACTCGACGCCATGTTGTTCAACCAAAATTATTTTCAACGGGGTTTTCAAAAGTCTATCTAGAAGAACATTTTTAGGCCTTAGGCCCTCACAGCCGAGTTTTTGAACCGGGCTCTGATACCAAAATTGTGACACCCCAAACCCGGCCCACGAGTCATGACCGGATCAGGTATGTCACAGAATAAGAGAAGTTTGGAAGGTTTGGATCAGTAGTAGAAATTTAAGAAAATTTTTGTTAAGGGTATAAAACGGTGTTTGTTAAAACTCAAGTGGGTTGATTCGATTGAGTTGAAAATCCTTTCTTCCTTTAAAACCATTCGACCATTTAAATTTTAGAACATTAGCGTGATAATTAGCTAAAAAAATCTCGTTACCCGATGGTAACATTTTCCTTGAAAACGCGTACGAGTACTTATTTTTGAAAACGTTACTTTTAACCGATTTGCATAACCGTTCGTAAGTTCATCAGTTATAAAGTAAGGTAAAAACAACTACTTAACCATCCAAAATAATAAGCGGCCATATTACAACCCAATCGAATTGTAGTGAATAATTAAACTTAAAACGGGGTAAAATAAAATTTCAAGTCCACAAAACCAACATGGCCGCCTCGAGCTCTCCTCGGCTCCGCATCCGTGCTCTACTCACCTGCAAGATGATATGGGAAGGGGTGAGTCACCAAGACTCAGTGTATAAATCCCCGACCCGAAAATAACACTCATACACAAGATATTAGTATGACATGCAATCATGCAACCCAACCTAGCCATCCGTGCTCCTTTTCTACCCCGTGTGGTACCAAACCACTGGTGGTGCCAAACCACTGGTGACCCGAAGTCACAATATCCGTCAATACGTGTGGTGCCAAACCACTGGTGGTGCCAAACCACTGGTGACCCGAAGTCACAATCAAATGATGGGGCCAACCCATCGTGTGATACCAAATCACTGGCGTCGATCCCGTATCTCAAATGTGGGGCCAACCCACGGTGGTACTAAGCCACAGGGACGAGACGCTATGAGGTGCCAAACCTCTGGAGGTACCAAACCTCTGGTGACCGTAGTCACAATGTGTTACCAAAACACTGGTGTCCGTCGACACGAATATTACTCCCTCTCATCAATCCCACCATCATCATGCTCACATCACAAGTATCATGATCTCATATATCATGCAATCGTATATAGTATAGCATTTTTCCGCATATGATGGCATATACAACATATATCGTAAATCGAGTAATAGGGGAACTTACCCGAAAACCGAGCTTATGCCCGCTAGACAAAGTTACCACATGAGAGGTTATAATATTATCATAATAACAATTATTACTAATAAAGTGTGTAAGAGCTTACACACCTAATTTATCGAAGGTCTACAAGAAATCCCGGATCTACGTGATATTTAAAAAGTCCCGAACTTGTCCTCGTATAGCCCCTATTGTTTGGCCATCACGGTTTAGTATTTAGGGGTCTTATTAATAACTGATAAGTCCAAAGTTATTGGTCGTAACATAATCAAAACGGGCTCTAGACCGAACCTTTATCAACGTAAAGCAAAGTGATCAAAACTCGAACTTCTGGTTTCTCGGCCGATTTACTTCCTAAAATTATAGTACAAAAATTCGGTTATCATTTAAGAATGCCAAGAATGGCCTTTGGCCGAAATTGATTAATCACCTCCATGCTTACCGAAAACCCGAAGTGGTCACTTGTCTTTATCGAGCTTCCTATCAAAATATTTATTAGAACGACATGCGCACCATAATCGTAATTAAGGCCTTGGCCGAATCTTCATGTCTCCTTACCTCGAAGAAATGAAGCCCGAAGGTATCTTCCAAGTCTCTAAGTGAAGGACACACCATTAAGATGGCCTATACCCATTCGGCCTATCCGTACAAGGGCCTTAACTCGTGTTTTTGGCATGCATAAAGGGAGATAGGTTAAAATCAAAGGTTGATCACCTACAAACAAATTCGGTTAGGCCCTTCAATGGATGATAGAGAGGTAGGCCACAAGAGGAGAGGATGACTTGCCTATGGTGTTCCCTTGAAGCATCAAAAATAAAAATGGAAAGAAGTGTAGGAGAAGTTATGAAGGTTCGGCCTTGGTGCTATAGTGGTAAAGTTTCAACCAAATTTGTCTGAGGAAAGGTTTGAAAGGTTGATGGCTTCCAAGAATTCAAGGAGAGGGAAAAAGGAAATGAAGAGTTTAGCATGCAACAAGAGCATGTCCAGCCGAATGGCTCTCTTTTGCCAAACTCCTTGGCCGGCCAACCCCAAGACATATTCTCCTTCCACCTTCAATTTCCTATGAACATTGTTTGGTACATTCCCAACATTTCCCCCATACTTAGATTAAACTATTAGCTAGATAAAAATAAGGGTAATCTCCCATACCTTATAAAATATTACACCATACACTAATAATAATAATAATAAAATAATAAATAAATAAATAAATGAATAAATAAATAAATAAAAAAAAACACTACCCTTCCCCCCCAAGGCCGTGCAGCACATAGGAGACATGGGCAGCATGCTTTGCATGCGTGCGCCCCATGCCCATGCTGGCCACAAGAGAGAAGGAAAAAATTTAATCCCTCCCAGCTGCTGCCAGGTCTCGAACCCGAGACCTGGAGGGATGAGCCCGAGCGTCCTGCCACTCGTGCTAGAGCGACCTTCTTGACAATATTGTGTCGCAATATTCTTTAAGCCTTCCTTCCCGAGTTTCTCCTATGTCACCACGTCCAGCAAAATAAAAGTGTTCGCGCGTCTCTAACGGTACTCGAACTCGCGACCTCGGGCTGCGCCCTCCTGCTACGCCCCACGCCACTCGGCCAGTCTTGACTTTCATGTCAAAACACGCCGCGTACTTCTTTTAATCCTTCCCCAAGGCTCCTTCCCGCATTAATTGCCAAAGGCAAAAGAATAAGCACACTCATGCGCCACTCTCGGGTCTCGAACGCGAGACCTGAGGCAGAATCTCCCACGCCTCAGCCACTCGACTACTGAACGTTTCATGACATGGGCGCAGTAAAACTTTTATTTAAGCCTTCATTTTCTAGCTCCCTCTCGTAAGCGCCAAGGTAAAAATATAATGCCTTTCGCTACAATTGTGACTCGAACGCGTGACCTCATCCCACAGCCCTTCCAGCAGCGCCCTTAGCCACCTGGCCAAGGTGTTCATTGTGCAATAAGTTCAACGAATTTATTCATATACCTTTCTCCTTAAGTCCCCCTTTATGACAACAAAATAAAACTCCTCCCACGCGAATCGAACCTGAGCCCAGCGCACCTTCTAGCCTACTAGCAGCACCCTAACCACTCCGCCAGCCATTCCTTTGTGACAAAACTCGCCCTAGAGTAATGATAAGGCTTAATGATGAGACCCCTAATGCAGGATGTTACAAAATCCTTTTGCTCGAGTTTAGCAAATTATCTCATCAAAAACGTTTACTTTGTGTCTGGCATTGATACTTTAGGTTATTCCAATCGTGGAAGCTCCTAAAGTTTGAAATATAAGAACGTCTATTTTTAAGTGTTTTTGAAAATAGTTGTTAGTTTTGAAAATTTGTGTTTAGCAGTTTTAAATAAGGAAATCCAAAGCCCAATTAAAAATTTAATCCCTCAAAGGCCTTATAACCGAATTAAAACCCAAAATATAAAATTCAAATAAAAAGTCTACAGCAGAGCATCAGCGGTCGTGTGGCCACCTCCGAGTCTCTCGCGGCTCCAAATCGCCTAAGGCTAGGGATTACCTGTACAATTAGACAGGAGGGTGAGTTTGCGAAAACTCAGGGTGTAATCTCTTATAATACAAACAGTCAGATATACGGTATGCAAAAACAGACTGGGCCTGCGCCCATCACAGACACAGTATTAGGTGGGCCTTAGCCCATAACAGAACCAGGTGGACCTAAGCCCATTACAGAACCAGTATCAGATGCAGATATGCAGACAGAAATCCAGCCCAATCTAACCAATACACCACCCGTACTAACCAACACACCATGTGGGGATAAAATCGACCCACCCAGCCAACATACCAAGCTTAGCACCGGTTGCGGCACTAAGTCAACAGAACAGCTCGGCGCCGTAGGTAAAACGGCTAAAAGCCATAAATATCACAGAAAGGTTGGAAGCCTTGTACAAACGGCAACGAGTCGTACACTTCCGCCGTAACAATGTCCCAACCCCATGCAATATGTCGTGTATGTCATGCTCAATCATCACAAGTGTATGCAGAATGACCATGCTCAGTAACAGTCATTTAAACATATATTAAAAGCATATCAGTCACACGACCACAGTCAATTCAGTTAAAACACAGTCATACAATCACAGTCAAATCAGTCAAATTCATAATCTAAGTCAGTCATTTACCCACAAGGGCAAAACAGTCATTTTGTCCTACTGGGGTATTTCAGTAATTTTATAAATATTGGGGTTTCGGTACTTATTATGACCTCCTAGAGGGTCTATCATCGCTTCGAGTGACTCAGATAACCTACATGACCAGAACAGTGTATATGGGCCCAAAACCCACTATTGGGCCCAAGTGGGCCCACATGCTCGTGTGGCCCATTTAGTCCAGATTCACATACGCCATTGCTAGCCTCATTAACCCACCTATCAATGATCACTTACGTAGGATTTTACCCGTGTGGGCCCATAACCCCATTGGGCCCACGCGGCCCATTTCCACCCATCGTGGCCAATAACGGCCCTAGTCCACGAAAACGCACGTGGTGGCCTCTACAGTCTGCTACCCATGATTTAGGGCTCGGTCTGCCCCACATGCGTTCGCACGCTCGTGAGGCCTCGAATGCCGAGGTTTTGGCATTTCAGCTTATCGGCTTTTACCAATTCATAGATAAACAGGGGTGTGAATACACACCTTTATCTCGCGTTTGACAGTCGCGAAATCGAGCGTACGGTTACACACCTGATTGCAAAATGTACGAATTGTCCACGTGCTCCAAAGCCTATTTTCCATCAAATCATATTGTTAGTGTTCCAACATTAGGATTCTTAAACATACAATCCCAAACCAACCCTTTACACTTACCCTGAATGAGCGAACAAGGCTTTATTTCTCTTAACGCTGACTAAGGATCGATCTTGATGATTATCTACTCAGGCAACGAACCTTATTAGGAAAAACTATTTTCAAGAATATGGCTTAAAGTCCCAATATTAAGTCATAGAGTATTCGGATTTGAGCACACCAAATCAACTGATAGGAACGATAGAACAATGAAGTAGTCGACCACCTGTCAAAGCGATTACCAGAAAAGAACCACTAAACCGAAACTAAGTTAATAGGTAAGAAGGGGAGAATCGGTCACAAAGGAGCAAGAGGAAAAAGAGTAGTGTGATTCGAAAAAAAGTAGAAGAAAGAAAGTTGAGAATAGGGATTTCGACGCTAAAACTTATACTATTCAAATCCCGAAAGAGCACGAAAGGTAACTTGAAGAATCGGCACTAGGGAGAAAAGAAGCCAGAATCGCCAGAAAGAACGAAAACCTCAAATGACAGAGAGAAAATTCGGTACCTATTCACTCACAAATTGTCGAAAATGCATTCCCAAAGACCCCCTTAGTCGAATTGCACATACAAGTCTCCTAATTGGCTACAACACTCCCTAATTTGAATTCCTTAACTTTCTCCTAAAATCTCTCCCCTTATACCTCCTTGATATCCTCCATAACACCCTCCAAGACCCATTCAAACTCTCACCCAACAGAGTTTGAAACCACCTCAAACTCCTGCCTCCTCATGCTAGCAAAATAAATATCCTTTTTGCTTGCAATGGGATTCGAACCCAAGCCCCCCTCAATAGCTCAACACGCCACTTGCTTCCCACAAGCTTTTTTGTTTCACATTTTTTCTTCATTTAATTAAAAGGTCTAAAGGCAAAAGTCCAGGTTCCTTTAAAAGAAAAACCAAAATAAATTGCAAGAGCCAATACTTGAACCCAGGCTCCCTTGCAACCTTAATGACGCCACAACCACTAGACCACATGCTTCCTTGTGCCATTTTTTTAACACAATAATTTAAAAGGCCTACATCCAAGAATCCAGGGTTTTATCCACTTAAAACCAAAAATTTTGCTAAAGCCCAGGTTTGAACCCAAGACTTTTCCAACTTCTCTCAGGACCCTTAACCACTTGAGCAGACATTTAATTGTGTCATTTTCTAGCTCACATAAACTTTTATGCAAAGTTTCTAACTGTTTCCTTGCTCAAGCCCCAAAACTTCTAGGCTCAAATTTCGGGGCGTTACAATTCTACCCCCTTAAAGAAATTCGTCCTCGAAATTTCCAACTATCTGAACAATCGCTTAGCTCAATCTACACCACTATGCTCTCGCTGCGCACTCTAGTTCCAAATTAAATGTAGTACACTATGGTTTAAGTACGTACCAGTATCCACATCGGGAGCGTCTTCGACCTCTCGGCGACATGTTGCAAAGACCAAACTTGGTTGCCTCACCTCAGCTTGACCAGTACCTTTGCCTGGTGCTCCACGACCCACTCCGTTTCCACCCTTGGCCAGACCACAGCCTCCTGGCGGCTGCTGTCCACCTCTCACTGGCTGAGTAAAACCCTGCCTTGCAGCCTACATCTGCCCAGGCCTTTGTGGACAATTTCTCACAAAGTGCTCCACTAATCTGAAACACGTCCCAGTCCTTTTCCGTCAGTTACCCAGATGATAGCTCTCAAACCCGCACTAGGCTATGATCCAGTAACAGCAACAGGGGCCCTAACCCGAACTGGCCCTTCCATTTTGGCCTTTCTCTTAGGCTTCCGATCTGAATTGGAGGGTTCTAAATCCCTCTTATCTCTGCTCCTTTTCTTTTCCTGGTTCTGACGCTTGGCGCGTTTTACCTCCTCAGCAATCTTAGCTTTCTCTACTAACGCGGAAAAGTCCCAGTCCCTCTGTGGAGCTATCAACACTCGGAGGATGTCTCTTAGGCCGTCCTCAAACCGAACACAGCGCTCGTATTTCGTTGCTACTATTCCTCGGCCATACTGATTAAGTCGCAAAAATTCCACCTCGTACTTAGCCACAGATCTGTCACCTTGAACCAAATTCAAAAATTCTTTCCTACGAGCGTTGACATAGTTGGTACCCAAATACCTTTCCTGAAACGTGGACTTAAAGAATTCCCAGGTCAATCGGTCAAACGGAGTACCTTCTTTTACCATAAGCCACCACTAATAGGCTTCGTCTTTCAGCAGGGACACAGCACCCTTCAACTTTTGTTCCGATGTACAGTCGATGTCATCCATAATTCTTTCGATGTCCTCCGACTAGTATCCTGCCACACTCAGGGCCATCCCAAAAACTCCCCTAAAGATCTCTGCTCCATTTGACCGGAGTCATTCTATAACTGATCCGCGACCCACAGTAACGGTATTCGACCCAGCAGTACCCGCAACCCTTTCTAGAATCCTCAACATTGCTTGGGACAATGCGTCGTCCCCAGTTGCTCGAACAAACGACCCTGTCTCAGCTACTGGTGAAGCCGGTGCTTCCCTCGCCTCAACGTTGGGCATGTGGCCTGACGCCGAAGACCCAGCCTTAGCACTACCATAGCCTCTACCGCGGCCTCTTGTACCCCTTCTAGCCCTCATTTTCTCTTTGCATATTATTTGAGTTAGAAATTTTATGCAATTTAGTTATAATTTCAGTAATTAAGCAGATGTCTTATGAGAAACATTAGTTTAGAATTTGTTTTCGCATTCGCAAGCTCACTACAGTTTTTTCAGTTTACTCTATCTATGGAGTTTCAGTGTAGTGCTACTATCTATAGTAGTTTCTCAGTATATCATTTTAGTCTATAACAGTAAACAGAGTCAGAGAACTTACAGATTTGGTGCCGGAGACTTGGTGTGCCACACTTTTCAAAAAAATACCTCAAAACACTTCACATATTTGAAATCAACCTCTTGTAATCCAAAATTTGAAAACCCATTCCACAGCCAAGTTTTGCAACTTGACTCTGATACCACTAAATGTAACACCCCAAACCCAGCCCAGACGTTATGGCCGAATCTGGCATGTCACATCAAAGCGTCGTTCAAAAACTGAGTTTGTCGTTAAAAGTTCATTTCTATGTTTAAATCCTTTTGCTCGAGTTTAGCAAATCATCTCGTCAAAAATGTTTACTTAGTGTCTGGCATTGATATTTTAGGTTATTCCAATCGCGGAAGCTCCTAAAGTTTGACATATAAAAACATCTGTTTTTAAGTGTTTTTGAAAATAGTTGTTAATTTTGAAAATTCGTGCTTAGCAGTTTTAAATAAGGAAATCTAAATCCCATTTAAAAATTTAATCCCTCAAAGGCCTTGTAACAGAATTAAAACCCAAAATATAAAATTCAAATGAAAAGTCTACAGCAGAGCATCAGCGGTCGTGTGGCCACCTCTGAGTCTCTCGCGGCTCCAAATCGCCTAAGGCTAGGGATTACCTGTACAGTTAGATAGAAGGGTGAGTTTGCGAAAACTCAGTGTGTAATCCCTTATAATACAAATAGTCAGATATACGGTATGTAGAAACAGACTGGGCCTTAGCCCATAACAGAACCAGGTGGACCTAAGCCTATTATAGAATCAATATCAGTTGCAGATATGCAGACAGAAATCTAGCCCAATCCAACCAATACACCACCCGCACCAACCAACACACCAAGTAGGGATAAAATTGACCCACCCAGCCAATACACCAAGCTTAGTATCGGTTGCGACACTAAGTCAACAGAATGACTCGGTGCCGTAGGAAGAATGGCTAAAAGCCATAAATATCACAGAAAGGTTGGAAACCTTGTACAGAACGACAACAGGCCGTACACTTCCTCCGTAACAATGTCCCAACCCCATGCAATATGTCGTGTATGTCATGCTCAATCATCACAGGTGTATGCAGAATGGCCATTCTCAGTAACAATCAGTTAAACATATATTAAAAGAGTATCAGTCACACGACCACAGTCAAGTCAGTTAAAACATAGTCATACAATCACAGTGAAATCAGGTAAACTTATAATCTAAGTCAGTCATTTACCCATAAGGGCAAAACAGTCATTTTGTCCTATAGGGGTATTTCGGTAATTTTACAAATATTGAGGTATCGATACTTATTAGACCTCTTAGAGGGTCTATCGTCGCTTTGAGTGACTCAGATAACATACACGGCCAGAACAATGTATATGGGCCCAAAACCCGCTATTGGGCCCACACGCTTGTGTGGCCCATTTAGTCAAGATTCACATACGCCATCATGAGCCTCATAAACCCACCTATCAATGATCACTTACCTAGGATTTTACCCGTGTGGGCCCATAAGCCCATTAGGCCCACGTGGCCCATTTTGACCCATCGAAGCCCATAACGGCCCCAGTCCACGAAAACGCATGTGGTGGCCTCTGCAGTCTGCTACCCATGATTTGGGGCTCGGTCTGCCCCACTTGCATTCGCACGCTCGTGAGGCCTCGAATGCCGAGGTTTCGACATTTCAGCTTATCAGCTTTTGGCGATTCACAGATAAACAGGGATGTGAATACACACATTTATCCCGCGTTTGACAGTCATAAAAATCGGGCGTACGGTTACACACCTGATCGCTAAACATACGAATCGTCCACGTGCTCCAAAGCCTATTTTCCATCAAATCATATTGTTAGCCTTCCAACATTAGGATTCCTAAACATACAATCCCAAACCAACCCTTTACCCTTACCCTGAATGAGCGAACAAGGCTTTATTTCTCTTAATGCTGACTAAGGATCGATCTCGATGGTTATCTGCTCAGGCAATGAACCTTATTAGGAAAAACTATTTTCAAGAATATGGCTTAAAGTCCCAATATTAAGTCACAGAGTATTCGACCAACACCACTTACCCCCAAAACGATTGAATGTCGAAAGAAGGATTTAAGCACACCAAATCAACTGATAGGAACGGTAGAACAATGAAGCAGTCGGCCACTTATCAAAGCGACTACCAGAGAAGAACCACTAAACCAAAACTAAGTGAAGAGGTAAGGAGGGGAGAATCGGTCACAAAGGAGCAAGATGAAAAAGAGTAGTGTGATTCGGTAAAAAGTAGAAGAAAGGAAGTTGAGAATAGGGATTTCAGCACTAAAACTTACACTAATCAAATCCCGAAAGAGCACGAAAGGTAACTTGCTAAATCAGAACTAGGGAGAAAAGAAGCCAAAATCACCAGAAAGAACAAAAACCTCAAATGACAGAGAGGAAATTTGGCACGTATTCACTCACAAATTGCCGAAAATGCATATCCAAAGACCCCCTTAGCCGAATTGTACACACAAGTCTCCCAGTCGGCTACAACACTCTCTAATTTGAATTCCTTAACTTTCTCCTAAAATTTCTCCCCTTATCCCTCCTTGATATCCTTCATAACACCCTCCAAGACCCATTCAAACTCTCACCCAACAGAGTTCGAAACCACCTCAAACTCCTACGGCCTCATGCTAGCAAAATAAATATCCTTTTTGCTTGCAATAGGATTCGAACCCAAGCCCCCCTCAATAGCTCAACGCACCACTTGCCTCCTTGCCACAAGCTCTTTTGTGTCACATTTTATCTTCAATTAATTAAAAGGTCTAAAGGCCAAAGTTCAGGTTCTTTTAAAAGAAAAAACCAAATAAATTGCAAGAGCCAAGACTTGGACCCAGGCTCCCTTGCAACCTTAATGACGCCACTAATACTAGACCACATGCTTCCTTGTGTCATTTTTTAATACAATAATTTAAAAGGCCTACATCCAAGCATCTAGGGTTTTATCCACTTAAAACCAAAATTTTTGCTAAAGCCCAGGTTTGAACCCAGGACTTTTCCAACTCTTCTCAGGCTTACATAAACTTTTATGCATGGTTTCCTAACCGTTCCCTTGCTCAAGGCCCAATACTTTTAGGCCTAAATTTCGGCACATTACATGTAACTTCTTCAATCCCGTGACGTTGGCAAAGAACTTTAACTAAAGCTATACATTTGTTTCGTAATTCTTTAACTTCTTGAGCTAAAATTCTGATAGGTTCTTCACTGTACGACATATCTAGCTGAATCTTAACTTCAACAGGTGAAATCACATGTTAAGGGTCTGATCGGTATCGTCGTAACATCGACACATGAAACATGTTATGAATTTTCTCTAACTCTAACAGTAATGCCAATCGATAAGGCACTAGTCCAATTCTCTCAATGATCTCATACAGCTTGATAAATCGCGGACTAAGTTTCCCTTTTCGGCCAAAACAGAGAACTTTTCTCCAAAGTGATACTTTTAGAAATACTTTGTTGCCAACTTGAAATTCTATATCTTTTCTTTTCAAATCTGCATAGTGTTTCAGACGACCAGAAGCAGCTTTCAAATTATCACGTATTACTTTGACCATTTCTTTAATTTCTCGAATCAAATCAACACCGAATAACTTTTTCTTGCTCAACTCAGTCTAGTATAATAGAGTTCAACGTTTCTGACCATACAAACCTTTGTACGGTGCCATTTTAATACTCGTTTGATTATTATTATTGGAAAATTCAACCAACAGAAGATATTTCTCCCAGTTACCTTCAAACTCTAAAACACAACATTAGAGCATATTCTCGAGTACCTGAATTATTCGCTCAGACTGACCATTGGTCTGTGGATGAAACATTGTGCTAAAATAAAATCAAGTACCCAGAGCTTCATGTAATTTACTACAGAATCAAGAAGTAAATCGTGGATCCCTTTTAGAGATAATAGATATCAGCACACCATGCAGTCTAATAATATCAGAAACATACAATTCAGCCAACTTTTCAAGTGAATAGCCTGTACATACTGGAATATAATGCATGAATTCAGTCAAACAATCCACAATAACCCATACAACATCTTTCTTTCTCAGTGATAGAGGCAATCTCGATACAAAATCCATCGTAACACATTTCCATTTCCATTCTGGAATTATCACAGTTGTAATAAACCAGAAGGTACCTGATGCTCGGCTTTAAAATTACTGACAGATCAAACATTTTGATAGGAACTTTAAAATCTCTTATTTCATACCTAGCCACCAGTACATCTATTTCAAATCACTGTACATTTTATTGCTACCAAGATGTATCGATAAGCTACTATTGTGAGCTTCCTGTAAAATCTTCTCAATAACATTAGAATTTCTTGGAACACAAATTTTGCTTCTAAAATAAAAACTACCATCTGAACTAACATGAAAGTTTGAATCAGGTGTTGATTCAATTTGCTCCTGTTTAGTAATTAAACCTGAGTCAATTTTCTATGCTTCGCAAATCTGTTGCAGGAATGTCAGTCTAGCTTTTAATTTAGCTAATATAGAACTGTCACCAATCAATGTCAACTGTGTGTTCAAAGCTCGCAAAACAAGCAAAGATGTTCTACTTAGAGCATCAGCAACTTCATTAGATTTTCCTGGGTGATAGTCAATGATCAAATCATAATCTTTCAGCAATTCAAGACATCGACGTTGTCTCAAATTCATTTCTTTCTGTGACTTTTTTCTTCATACAAATGGTGTCGCCAAATCTTTAAAGCAAACACAATAGCTACAAGCTCTAAATTATGAGTCGGGTAATTCTTCTTCTGCGGTTTCAATTGTCGAGACACATAAGCTACCACTTTGCCTTCTTGCATCAAAACACGGCCTAAACCATTCAAAGAAACATCTATATAAATAAAAAATTCTTTACCGGATTCTGGCTGAACCAACAAAAGAGCTTCAGTCAATAACGTTTTCAATTGATCAAAATTTTGCTGACACTTTTCAAACCATTCGAACTTGACATCTTTCTGAAGAAGTTTCATCAACGGCGTAGCAATCATTAAAAATCCTTTAACAAATCTCCGATAATATCTGGCTAAACCTAAGAAACTTCTGACTTCTGAAACATTTCTTAGAGATTTTTCTAGTCGAATATGGCTGATACTTTACTCGAGTCGACCCTAATATCGTCTGTCGATACCACGTGTCCTAGAAATCCAACTTCTCGGAGCCAGAACTCACATTTGCTAAACTTAGCAAACAACTATTTTTCGCTCAAAGTCTGCAAAACTATTCTCAAATGCTGGGCATGTTCTGTTTCATCCCGAGAATAAATCAATATGTCATCATTGAACACAATCACAAATCTATCTAAATACATCTTGAATATTCAATTCATCAAATCCATAAACACAACAAGTGCATTGGTCAAACCAAAAGGCATAACAAGAAATTCATATTGTCTGTACCTAAACTTGAAAGAAGCCTTTGGTGCATTTGAGTCTTTACCCCGTAATAGATAATATCCAGAATAGAGATCAATATTTGAAAAATGTTGTTGCACCTTTTAGCTGATCAAACAAATCATCAATACGTGGCAAAGAATATTTGTTCTTGATCATGACTTTTTTGAGCTATCGATAGTCAATACATAGCCGCATAGATTCATCTTTTTCCTTTACAAACAATATAGGAGCACCCCAAGGAGTAAAAAATAGGCCGAGCAAACCTCTGTTTGTCAACTCTTACAACTGTGCTTTCAACTCTTTTAATTCTATAGGTGCCATTCTATACGGAGCTATTGATATTGGAGAAGTTCCCTGTACTAACTCAATAGCAAATTCAACCTCTCTGACTGGTGGTAACCCTGGTAACTTTTCTAGAAACACATCTGTGAACTCACAAATAGTCAAAACCAACTGTAATTTCATTTCTAAAACTTTGGAATCAAATATGTAAGCTAGATACACTTCACAACCCTTTCTAACATATTTCTATGCCGTCATAGCTGAGATAACATTAGATGTACTATCCAATCTATCTGATTTAATTTGAATCCTTTCACCGTTCTGATATTTTAACACAATATTTTTTGTGTACAGTTCACAACAGCATCGTGCAAAGTTAACCAGTCCATACCTAGAATCACATCAAACTCGTCAAATGGCAACAACATCAAGTCAGCCAGAAAGTTGCAATTCCGAATCATCAAAGGACAGTGTTTATAGACTTTATCAACTAACACATACTGACCTAAAGGATTCGTCACTTTAATCACAAATTAAGTAGACTCAAAAGGTATTTTTTTATCCGTCACTAAAGTTGTGCATACATATGAGTGTGTTGACCCCTAGTCAATTAAATCATTAACATTAGTATCAAATATAGAAAATATACCGGTGATTACATCAGGTGCTGAAGCTTCCTCTCAAGCATGAATCACATAAGCCCTAACTGGTGTCCGTGCCTCATATCTAACAGCAGAATCTTTTGATCCACTCAATTGTTACCTACAATACCACTATTTCTAGGCAGTCTCCCTCTCGCAGTCGTATTACTCTAACGAGTGATCATAAGAACCACATTTGAAGCATGATCCTTCTTTCAATCTACACTCTCCAAAGTGTCTTCAATTGCATTGATGACATTCAGGTTTGTCGTTTCTAACATTACCCACACTCGCTACAGATGTAGCATGAGGTCTCGAACTCAAATGTTGCTTCCCTTTATCTCTCCCTGAGAAACCTATTGAAACTGATAAACGATTTTGGAATTCTTTTTATTTCTTCAATAGAGATGAGAATGATTTTCCCATAGGTCATTTACCCATGTCACGAGTATCATAATCTGCTTTTCTTTTCGCTTTGCTGAGTTATTCCGCCTTGTGTGCTCTATCAACCAAAACCACAAATTCTTTCAGCTCTAGAATCCTGACTAACAACTTGATATCTTCGTTTAAACCATCTTCAAATTGGGTACACATAGCAGCCTCTAATGAGACACACTCCCGAGCATATCTACTAAGTCGCACAAATTCTCTTTCGTACTCGGCTACAGTCATACGGCCTTATTTCAATTCGAAAAACTCTTTCCATTTCTTGTCAAGATACCGTTGGCTAATGTACTTCTTTCTGAATTCTATTTGCAAGAAATCTCAGTTTACACGATCTTTCGGTACCACTGCAATCAATGTATTCCACCATTGATATGCTGAATCTTTCAACAAAGACACTGCACACTTTAAGCTTTCAACTGGTGTATAAGATAATTTATCAAAAACTATCACTATGTTTTCCAACAAGAACTCAGATTTTTTTGTATCGTCTTGGGATGTGCCATGGAACTTTTCAGCTCCATATTTTTGAATTTTATCAACTGGAGGTTTACTTGCACGTACCTGTTCTAAACCTTGAGGAACAACAGGGATAGGTTGGGGTATGGGAGGGGGTGGAGGTTGTTGAGCCATGGAGTTCATTCTAACGAACTCTGAAAACCATTCTGACATCATCTGAAAGAAGGCTTCTTCAGCCTTACCTCCCTGGCTCTCAACTACCAGCCTACTACCAAAACTAGCTACTCTGTGAATGGAGGCTTGCGTATTACTTTCTACCTCATCAGAATCAGCTCAGTTGGATGACATATTATCTATACAAAACATAGTTCAATTTAAGCCAGCAGTTATCACATTATCACATGTTATATAATGACATGTGTTTCTAGACTCCATACATGATACGTTCAATCTGAGCACTGACTAAACCGTAGCTCTGATACAACTAAATGTAACATCCCTAACTAGTATCCATCGCTAGATTAGGGTTACAGAGTATTACCTATCAACCAAAAATTATACAACATCATATGTAACATCCTGAAAAAAGGGCCTATGCATTTTCGGTTTAATTGTACGAAATGACATGTCTTATGTGTTATGAATGTGTTTTGAATATTTTTTTGGAAACCTGGAAATGTATGGAAATGTTAAGTTTAAAAGAGGAAAGTGAACATTTTTGGAAACTAAGAAAGGTAAGGAAATGATTTGGAAATGATTCAAAAGAGGAAAGTGAACATTTCTGGAAACTTGTAAATGTAAGGAAATGTTAAGTTTAAAGGAGGCAAACGAAAATTTTTGGAAACTTTGAAATGTAAAGAAATGTCAAGTTTTAAGGTTTAAAAAGAGGGAATTAAGGCAAGGTGGCCTTAAGAAAATTAGTAGGAGGAATTTGACACACAATCAGGCTTGGAAAAGTGGCCTGAAGATGTCACTTAAGGCCCAGGTGGGTGACGCCACAAGCAGGTGCAATTGGGCCTAGGTTCGAGTCACTTGGGAAGCAAATAAAAGAGATTTTATTTTGCTACAAGGAGCAGAGAGATGGACGGCTACAAGGCTCTTAAAAGAGGAGTTTTATTCTCTTTAAATTTCGGCTAAATAGGGGATAAATAATAGATTTATCTTAAATTATTTTCAAGGAGATAATAAGGGATTATTCTTTTAATAAAGTGATAGTTCAAAGGATTAAGTTATCAAAATAGAAGAGTGGTGGCCAAGTAAGGGATTCTGAGTAGTAATTTCAGCTATAAGAGGAGAAATATAGGGCTACTCATCAATTTTTCTTCCTCCTCTTCTCTTTGCCGAATTTCTTAGTCCTCTCCTCTCTTTTCTTCTCTTTTATTTTGTCAAACCGATTATACAAATAATCTCTAGTGAAATCGATTTCTTTTAAGCCTCAAAAGCCGAATCTTTGTGACTCCAAGCAAGGGTGCAGTCGACTGTGGTATTAAGGTAAGAACAATGGATTTTGTTGTTCAATTTCTTTTTATCGAGATCTAGGAACTGATCCTCTTGTTGTCTCTTGGCCGAATATTAAAGGAGGAACTCCGGGATTTTTGATAGTTGTCGACTTCAAGAGAAGGGATCAATTTCGGGATTTAAGATTTGGAAGGTAAGCACATAGGTATATTCGGCCAAGGTCTATTTTGGATATCTAGATCTATTTCTTACTTTGTTTAAAAGCCGAAACTAACCTACGATGTGATTTAATGTTTGGCCGAATACAAGAAGGAGTACAGCAAGGTTTTCGGGATTTGAATAATAGGGAAATCGGCAGCAAGGTAGGTTTTAAGTATACAAATCCTACTAGGATTGGGTTTTATAGCCGAAGAGGCTTTATGCTAACATATTAAGGTTACCAAATGTAGGAATTGAGATCTAAAACAATAGATCGATTTTTTTGGGATTTCAAGGAATTCGTTAAGCAAATCAGGTGTGTAATCCACACTAATTCTTAATATGTTTTATGGAAATATTTAATATGTGCATGTTTATAAGAATGTGAATATGGCTAAGGTACCGTGTTACGGTACAAAGTACTCAGGTACGTTTCCTACTCATACTAGGATTACGAAATAGGTTATATTTTAACATGTGAAAAGTGACATGAATGTGAATTTAAGTATGATATGCATGATATGAATAAAATGGGGCATTCGGGTTATATGAGAAAGGGGAAGTGAATGTGGTGACTTCGGTCTCACTATCTGAATGTGGTGGCTTCGGTCACATTATCTGAATGTGGTAACTTCGGTTACATTATTTGAATGTGGTGTCTCATGACACAATTATTTAATCTGGTGGCTATGCCACGAATTTTATATGGGCGATGAGCACGTCGACTGCAGCGACTGCCTTCGATGGAGTGTAGCGGAAGGAGGGTTGACTTAGTAGTCCCCACGGTGTGCAGGTTGGTACGGGGATGTGTAGCGGATGGCATCTAGGTTTGGGTTCGGGTTTGCATCATTACCTTGAATTATTATGTGAACATGATATGTATGGTATGCCTAAATCTATTAAATTTTAGTGTTGGTTACACATTGAGTCTGTTTGACTCACCCCGTTGGGGAATATTTTTCAGGTGATGAGCAGTAATGGACCGGGTCGGCAAGAGCTCAAAGGTGGCCATGCACAGCAAGCAAATTATTTAATCTGGACATTTTATTTTATTTAAGTACTCTACAATTTTATTTTGGGTTTTGTTTTATGTAATAAGGCCATAGTGAACTATTTTATTTCTGTCTTATTGTTTAATTATGTTTACAAATTTTTATTAAGTTAAAGATTAAGTAATTTAAATTTTGAATATACTCTATATGTTTTATCACTTAAAATTAAAAAGGGTTTTCAATATAAAATCGAATTCGTTTTCAACTCAAGCCCAACCCAAAACAATATTTTTTTAAAAATCGCACAAGTTTTTCCTAAGAAGCAAAAGAATTTGAACCGGTTTTCTTAAGGAACATACCAGATCCGGACCAGGCTCGTGGGCCGGGTATGGGGTGTTTCAATTTGGTATCAGAGCCCAGTTTCAAACCCTCGGCCTGGGGTTTAAGGCCAAAAACATTTTCAAATCGAGCCCAAATGAGTTCTCATGAAAATATTTTTGAAATTAAGCAGGTTTTTCTGGCATGACACCTAAGTCTCCGACCTGCAGTCCACTAGGTAAGTACCCCTAACCGTCTGTGTGATTATGTGATTATATTATGAAGGGTAGAAATAGGAGTGGAACGTAGAGTAGTATGATAAGTATGTGAACCCTAGGACTAGTATACCCCAACAAATACATAAGATTTAATATCTACTTAAACAAACCTACGGCTAAGTCACCAAGTTAGGGTGTGGCAACCCCTGTGCGCATGTCTAGGATTGGATCTGGAAGAACCTGGTATTTAAGCAGTCCTAGTGACTCACCTCCTCTTCGTTGGAATCCTACCTGGTGCGTAGCTTTGGTTCACCCTAACCAAAAGGACTTAGTGGGTGTGGCAACCTCTGTGCGCATGTCTAGGAATGGTTTCAGTGGGAGCTTGGTATTTAAGCAGTCCACGTGACTCACCTCCTCTCCATTCGAATCCTGCCTGGTGCGTAGCTTTGGTTCAGCCTGACCAAGAGGACTCGGTCATAGGCTAAACACAATAACTAAAACCCGAAATGGAACTAGCCGTGTTTTTATGGAAACTCTAGTTTTAAAACTCTTAAAATCACCCTCTTAATTTGTGAAAACTATCTCTAAAAAAAACCAAAAAAACAAATTTCGAAAAATTTCTGATTTACAAAAATACCCCTAGTGGTAAAATTACAAAAATGCCCTTAGTTTATAAAATGTCCAACTACCCAACAGTTTTACCAAAATTTCATTACTTTATAAAGGTTCAAAAACCCTAATTTGCAAAATATCAAAATACCTTGATTTTGGAAAATTACAAAATTGCCCCTAACTTACAAAATTACCAAAATGACCCTGATTTCCAAAATTTTTGCAACATCACTGATTTGGAAAACAAAATTCTCAAAAAATAACCCTCAAGTTTTATAAATTTGGAAATACCCCGAAAATATTAAACTTTACAAATTTACCCTGGTTTATTACCAAAATACTCCCGAGGTCCAAAATTACCGAAATACCCCCGGATTTCAAAATTTTCTAAAAAAATACCCCGGGAATTTTAAAATTCCAAAATACTTTTTGACAAAATCACCAAGGAACTCTTTCTTTTGAAAAATGACGAAAATACCCCTGTAGGACAAATTACGAAAATACCCCTGGGTAGTGAGGAAACAACAACAATGAAAATTACAACGTTTCTCTGAATGAACGGAAGTTCATAATTGTTTGATGGATGAATGAATGAATGAAAAGACTGTGTGCATGTATGAATACGAAAGAACCACTTCTAAAATCCTTTTCATAAAACTTCTTCGCGGGTAATAAGTGAAACAAGGACTAATTCATAAAACTTTTTAATCAGATCGCGACGATAGAAATGAGTACTAGAGGACGTGGCCGTCGTGGACGCGGTAGAGGAAGGATGACTGTGTCGGAACCCGTTAGATCGGGTCAAAGGTCTGATAATGAAATACCACCGCCACCACCACCCCCAGCTGTTGGTGTGGAGCAGCAAGCTCAGACGGGGGAAGATACTGTATCGCAGGCTGTGCTGCGAGTTTTGGAAATGGTGGCTGGTGCTGGAGGAAATAAGGGAACTAAGAAATCTGTACCCGAGCAACTCCGAGCCAATGGGGCTGAAATGTTTAGAGGAGTATCTGGTGTGGCACCCAGTACAGTTGAGTACTGGTTGGAGGCAACCGAGCGAATTATGGATGAGCTCGATCTGACCCCGGAGGAGAAGTTAAAAGGAATGGTGGCACTGCTACGCGATGAAGCGTATCAATGGTGGTTAACTGTTCGGGATGGTGCTACAGCTGAGGATCTGACCTGGGATTATGTTAAGGAAGCATATCAGAAGAAATATGTCGGCACAAGGTATACTGATGAGCAAAGGAAGGCTTTTCTGGGGCTGGTTCAAGGGTACAAGTCCGTTGCAGAATATGAAGCTGAATTCCTGAGGTTGAGCCGATATGCTCGAGGAGTAGTGGCAACTGAGCATGAACGCTGTGTCCGTTTTGAGGATGGACTAAGGGATGATTTGAGATTGTTGATAGCACCGCATCAGGAGCGGGAGTTTTCTGCTTTAGTAGAAAAGGCCAAGGTAGCCGAGGGAATTAAGGATGCTACAAAGCAGACTATGGATCGAATAGGCCAAAAAGAGGTTTTGGATCATCTGGGAAGGTTCAAAAGAGGCCTAGAGTTGATAGGCCGCGAAATCAGCAAGCTGGTACAGGATGGCAGTATCGTCCTTGTGATCATTGTGGAAAGAAGCACTTAGGGGAGTGCTGGAAAAAGACGGGAGGATGTTTTAGGTGTAGGTCCAAGGACCATATGCTCAAGGATTGTCCTAAGAAACCAGATGAAAGTCGACCAGTAGCTCAGAATGTTAGTCAGACTGGTAGAGGTGGACAGCAGCCTCAATGAGGTCGTGGTTCGAATAACAGAGGTAATGGTGCTGGCAGAGGACGTGGAACACAGGGCAGAGGTGCTGCTAATACTGAGGCAAAGTAGCTGGGTTTGGTTTATGCGGTTCGCCGGAGGGAGGATGGAGACTCACCGGATGTTATAACCGGTACGTTTTTTATTTATGGCAAGCCCTATTTTGCTCTGATTGATGTGGGCTCGACCCATTCTTATGTTGCATGTAGTGTAGTGGAAACATTAGGCCTAGACTCTGAACTTTCAGATAGGCAGATGACTGTAGTAAGCCCATTAGGCCAAACTGTAGTGGTGGATAAGATCTTTCGGAATGTACCCCTAGAGATTCAGGGAGTGAACTTTCGGGCTGACTTAATGGAACTACCCTTTGGGGAGTTTGAACTCATACTTGGAATGGACTGGCTAGTAGAGCATCGAGCCGTGTTGGATTGTGCAGCTAAACGTATGGAACTAAGGACCCCGGAGGATGAAGTAGTAGTAGTGATCGGAGAAAGAAGAAACTACCTGTCTAACGTAGTTTCGGCGTTGAAGGCTAAGGAAATGGTTAGGAAAGGGTGCAAGGCGTTCTTAGCCTTCGTAAGTGCGTTGAGTGGAAAGGAAGAAGGTGTCAGTGGAGTTAGAACGGTAAGGGACTTTGAAGATGTGTTCCCGGAGGAATTACCAGGAATACCCCCAGATAGGGAGGTGGAATTTGGAATTGACTTGCTGCCGGGAACAGCTCCTGTGTCAATTGCCCCGTATCGAATGGCACCAAAGGAGTTAGTTGAGCTCAAGGCTCAAATTCAAGAGTTGTTGGATCGTGGGTTCATTCGACCCAGTGTATCTCCATGGGGAGCACCGGTTCTGTTTGTAAAGAAAAAGGACGGAACTATGCGGATGTGCATAGATTACCGTCAGTTGAATAAGCTGACCATTAAGAACAAGTATCCTTTGCCAAGGATCGATGACTTGTTCGATCAGCTGAAAGGGGCCGCAGTATTTTCGAAGATAGACTTAAGGTCGGGATATCATCAGTTGAAGGTGAAGGAGGCAGATATCCATAAGACAGCTTTTAGGACCAGATACGGCCATTTTGAATTTGTAGTAATGCCGTTTGGGTTGACGAATGCTCCAGCCGCGTTCATGGATATGATGAACCGAGTTTTCTAACCCTACTTGGATAGGTTCGTCGTTGTGTTCATCGACGATATTTTGGTGTATTCGAAGTCGGATGAGGAGCATGATGAGCACCTACGGGTTGTGTTGGAAGTGTTAAGGGAGAAGAAACTATACGCCAAATTCAGCAAGTGTGAATTTTGGCTTAAGGAGGTGGCGTTCTTAGGACATGTGGTATCCACAGAAGGAATAATAGTGGATCCTAGGAAGATCGAAGCAGTGTTGGATTGGAAACCACCTAGGTCCGTGGCTGAGATCCGAAGTTTTTTAGGTTTGGCCGGCTATTACAGAAGGTTTGTGGAAGGGTTCTCGTCAATAGCCGCGCCTTTGAAAAAGTTATTAAGGAAGGAAGTACCCTTTGAATGGACTGATAAGCAACAGGAGAGCTTTGAAAAGCTTAAGAAAGTGTTGACGGAAGCTCCAGTGTTAATTCAGCCGGAGGCAGGGAAGGATTTTGTGGTATACTGTGACGCTTCGCATACGGGATTAGGCTGTGTTCTAATGCAAGATGGAAAAGTAGTCGCTTATGCGTCTCGGCAGTTAAGGCCGCATGAGGTTAACTACCCAACTCATGACTTGGAATTGGCAGCAGTGGTTTTCGCTCTTAAGGTTTGGAGGCACTACCTTTATGGAGAAAGGTCGATAATCTACACAGACCACAAGAGCCTTAAGTATCTGTTGACTCAGAAGGAGTTGAACTTGAGGCAGCGAAGGTGGGTGGAGTTATTGAAGGATTATGATTGCTCGATAGAGTACCACCCGGGCAAGGCAAATGTGGTAGCTGATGCCCTAAGTCGGAAGGTTGTGTCGGATCTAAGGGCTATGTTCACTTACTTAAGTTTGTATGATGATGGAAGCCTGTTGGCAGAGTTGCAAGTTAAGCCCACATGGCTGAGTGAGGTGAAAAGGGGACAGTTGGCTGATAAGGACCTAAGTGCCAAGTTACAGCAAGTACAGAACAGAGAGTTAGAGGATTATGGTGTTAATGTTGAAGGAGTATTGTGCTACAAAGGAAAGGTCTGTATGCCGAAGGACGTGGAGTTAAGACAAAAGATTCTTTGGGAAGCACATAGTAGCCCTTATGCCATGCATCCTGGAGGTGTTAAGCTGTACAGAGATCTAAGGGAACAATTTTGGTGGCCTAATCTTAAACGGGAAGTTACTGAATTCGTGGGAAAATGTCTGACGTGTCAGCAAGTTAAGGCTGAACACCAAGTTCCATCGGGATTGCTTCAGCCAATCGAGATTCCGCAGTGGAAGTGGGAAAGAATTACCATGGACTTCGTTAGTGGGCTTCCCCTTACGCCTACTAAGAAGGACTCGGTATAGGTAATAGTGGACCGTTTGACCAAGTCCGCGTACTTTATTCCGGTAAGAGTTGATTATTCTCTTCTGAAGTTAGCCAAATTATATGTAGCGGAAATTGTAAGGTTACATGGAGTACCGGTATCAATCATCTCTGATAGAGACCCAAGGTTCACGTCTCGATTTTGGAGGGCACTTCATCAAGCTTTAGGCACTAAGTTAGACTTCACTACGGCTTTTCATCCACAATCAGACAGGCAGTCTGAACGGGTAATACAAGTGTTGGAGGACATGTTAAGAGGCTGTGTGATGGATTTCCGAGGAAGTTGGGAAGACCATTTGCCTTTAGCAGAGTTCGCCTACAACAACAGCTATCAAGCTAGCATTCAGATAGCACCATATGAAGCGTTGTATGGTCGGAAGTGTCGAACTCCTACTTGTTGGACTGAGTTAGGAGAACGTCGGGTTTTGGGTCCAGAGTTAGTGGCAGAAACTGAAGAAAAGGTTGAGATAACCAGGGCACAGTTAAAGGAAGCCTCTAATAGGCAGAAGTCGTACGCAGATCTCAAACGAAAAGAGATAGAATTTGATGTAGGAGATCAAGTATTCCTTAAGGTCTCTCCTAAGAAGAAGGTGATGAGGTTTGGTCGCAAAGGGAAGATAAGCCCAAGGTTTATAGGGCCCTATCGGATACTGAAGCGAGTTGGACCAGTGGCATACCAGTTAGAGTTGCCACCAGAGTTGCAGCAGATGCACGATGTATTTCATGTATCCATGTTACGTCGATATCGATCAGACCCATCTCATGTGGTATCAGTTGAAGAAGTGGAGCTAAGCCCAGACTTATCTTACGAGGAAGAGCCGATTCAGATATTGGAACGTGGTGTGAAAGTGTTACGAAGGAAGTCAGTTCCTCTAGTCAAAGTGTTATGGCGCAATCATGGATCGGAAGAGGCTTCGTGGGAACCAGAAGAGACAATGCGACGGCAATACCCTCAATTATTTTAGCTAGGAAATTTCGAGGACGAAATTATTTTAAGGGGGTGGAACTGTAACATCCTGAAAAAAGGGCCTATGCATTTTCGGTTTAATTGTACGAAATGACATGTCTTATGTGTTATGAATGTGTTTTGAATATTTTTAAATGTTAAGTTTAAAAGAGGAAAGTGAACATTTTTGGAAACTAATAAGGTAAGGAAATGATTTGGAAATGATTCAAAAGAGGAAAGTGAACATTTCTGGAAACTTGGAAATGTAAGGAAATGTTAAGTTTAAAGGAGGCAAACGAAAATTTTTGGAAACTTTGAAATGTAAAGAAATGTCAAGTTTTAAGGTTTAAAAAGAGGGAATTAAGGCAAGGTGGCCTTAAGAAAATTAGTAGGAGGAATTTGACACACAATCAGGCTTGGAAAAGTGGCCTGAAGATGTCACTTAAGGCCCAGGTGGGTGACGCCACAAGCAGGTGCAATTGGGCCTGGGTTCGAGTCACTTGGGAAGAAAATAAAAGAGATTTTATTTTGCTACAAGGAGCAGAGAGATGGACGGCTACAAGGCTCTTAAAAGAGGAGTTTTATTCTCTTTAAATTTCGGCTAAATAGGGGATAAATAATAAATTTATCTTAAATTATTTTCAAGGAGATAATAAAGTGATAATTCAAAGGATTAAGTTATCAAAATAGAAGAGTGGTGGCCAAGTAAGGGATTCTGAGTAGTAATTTCGGCTATAAGAGGAGAAATATAGGGCTACTCATCAATTTTTCTTCCTCTTCTTCTCTTTGCCGAATTTCTTAGTCCTCTCCTCTCTTTTCTTCTCTTTTATTTTGTCAAACCGATTATACCAATAATCTCTAGTGAAATAGATTTCTTTTAAGCCTCAAAAGCCGAATCTTTGTGACTCCAAGCAAGGGTACAGTCGACTGTGGTATTAAGGTAAGAACAATGGATTTTGTTGTTCAATTTCTTTTTATCGAGATCTAGGAACTGATCCTCTTGTTGTCTCTTGGCCGAATATTAAAGGAGGAACTCCGAGATTTTTGATAGTTGTCGACTTCAAGAGAAGGGATCAATTTCGGGATTTAAGATTTGGAAGGTAAGCACATAGGTATATTCGGCCAAGGCCTATTTTGGATATCTAGATCTATTTCTTACTTTGTTTAAAAGCCGAAACTAACCTACGATGTGATTTAATGTTTGGCCGAATACAAGAAGGAGTACAACAAGGTTTTCGGGATTTGAATAATAGGGAAATCGGCAGCAAGGTAGGTTTTAAGTATACAAATCCTACTAGGATTGGGTTTTATAGCCGAAGAGGCTTTATGCTAACATATTAAGGTTACCAAATGTAGGAATTGAGATCTAAAACAATAGATCGGTTTTTTCGGGATTTCAAGGAATTCGTTAAGCAAACCAGGTGTGTAATCCACACTAATTCTTAATATGTTTTATGGCAATATTTAATATGTGCATGTTTATAAGAATGTGAATATGGCTAAGGTACCGTGTTACGGTACAAAGTACTCAGGTACGTTTCCTACTCATACTAGGATTGCGAAATAGGTTATATTTTAACATGTGAAAAGTGACATGAATGTGAATTTAAGTATGATATGCATGATATGAATAAAATGGGGCATTCGGGTTATATGAGAAAGGGGAAGTGAATGTGGTGACTTCGGTCTCACTATCTGAATGTGGTGGCTTCGGTCACATTATCTGAATATGGTAACTTCGGTTACATTATCTGAACGTGGTGTCTCATGACACAATTATTTAATCTGGTGGCTATGCCACGAATTTTATATGGGCGATGAGCACGTCGACTGCAGCGACTGCCTTCGATGGAGTGTAGCGGAAGGAGGGTTGACTTAGTAGTCCCCACGGTGTGCAGGTTGGTACGGGGATGTGTAGCGGATGGCATCTACGTTTGGGTTCGGGTTTACATCATTACCTTGAATTATTATGTGAACATGATATGTATGGTATGCCTAAATCTATTAAATTTTAGTGTTGGTTACACATTAAGTCTGTTTGACTCACCCCGTTGGGGAATATTTTTCAGGTGATGAGCAGTAATGGACCGGGTCGGCAGAAGCTCAAAGGTGGCCATGCACAGCAAGCAAATTATTTAATCTGGACATTTTATTTTATTTAAGTACTCTACAATTTTATTTTGGGTTTTGTTTTATGTAATAAGGCCATAGTGAACTATTTTATTTCTGTCTTATTGTTTAATTATGTTTACAAATTTTTATTAAGATAAAGATTAAGTAATTTAATTTTTGAATATACTCTATATGTTTTATCACTTAAAATTAAAAAGGGTTTTCAATATAAAATCGAATTTGTTTTCAACTCAAGCCCAACCCAAAACAATATTTTTTTAAAAATCGCACAAGTTTTTCCTAAGAAGCAAAAGAATTTGAACCGGTTTTCTTGAGGAACATACCAGATCCGGACCAGGCTCGTGGGCCCGGTATGGGGTGTTTCATCATAACATTTAATAATTTAAATATATCATAAATCATTCAATCACATACATTTTGTCCTTAAATCGAGCCTTCGAGGCCTTAGAAATAGATTGGAAGCAATTCGGGACTAATTTGAAACAAAACGAAAAGTCTAAGAAAAAGATGCAAAAATTTGAAAATAGGGTCACATGACTGTTTGGCCAGGCTGTGTGGAATCTCCCCAGGCCGTGTAACACTCAAACAAGGGACACATGGCTGTGTCCTCACCTGTGTACCTCACTGAGTAGGGTCACACGGTCGTGCCACACGCTTGCCCCACACGCCCGTGTGACAGGCCGTGTGTTAGGTCGTGTAACTCACTGTCTTGTACACTAAGAAACTCTCAGATGACACACGGCCGTATCGCCAAGCCTTGTGCCTCACATGGTTGTGTCACAAGTTTGTGTCTCAAGCCTTGTGAACCCAAAATTTACCTAAAATCAAACCATTTCATGCATAACTTCTGAAACAACTTAAGCACACATTCAATGGTTTCAAACACAATTCAATATTGCATAAACATACCATTTCAAGAGTCCTAAATCACTTAACCAATGTGCCATTCAAAGGCACCATAAACATACCAAAACATCAACTATCAAAACATGCCATTTTTGTCAAACATAATAACCTAATTCAAACACCTACCAAAACACATCACAATTACCACTTTCAAGCTAATAAAAGCATAACAAAATATCACACCTTTCGATTACT
The DNA here is from genome assembly GCA_005393395.2 of Gossypium australe. Taxonomy (NCBI): domain Eukaryota; kingdom Viridiplantae; phylum Streptophyta; class Magnoliopsida; order Malvales; family Malvaceae; genus Gossypium; species Gossypium australe. Next base: position 52,573,624 of record CM016614.1, read on the forward strand.
CTAAAGTAGTCAAAAAGACCTTACTCAACAAACATTATGTGTTCATCAACTAAACATATACTTCAAAGGCATACACATACTAAATCAACCATTTTGTACATCCATAACCATAAATGCAAAAGACTTATACATGCCATTATAAACCTTGGACAAAATGCTAAAAAACTACCAAAAATATTGTTGGATAGTGTGATAGGTCTCCAATGAGCTTTCAACCAAATTGAGCTTCCGATGATTTATAAAACAAATAATGGAACAGCCTATTTCTCTGTGGTGTCGAAATAGTGGTTACGGTGCCACAAATCTAACATGTGAGCCGTAAATATTTACTATTTAATATTTATGAGTCAAATATGGTATTAAAATAAATTTTGAATTGGCAATTTATGCTATTAGAAAGAATAATTATGTATAAGTGGTATGACCCTAAAGTCAAGTGGTTTTAGAAAATGAGGTATAGAGCCCTAATTTCTATAAACTGAGTTGTAAATATTTAATTAAATATTTACAGAGTGTTATTAAGGTCGTATTAAAATTTGGTTAAGAAATTTTAATGTTTAGATAGGTAATTAAGCGAAAAGGACTAAATCGTAATTGTTAAAAAAGTCAATCACTATTAGTTTAAAGGTGTTAATTTATTAAAGAAACATGATTGGATGGCCTTAATTGGTAAATTAATCATTCTTAAGATAGTGGAACGGTTTGAGCTTCAGTTACTTTTAATTTTATATGTTTTATATGTTATTTTTTATTATTAAAATAAAATAATAATGTTAAAATATGAAACATGAAAGCCATCTTTTTATTTTCTCCTTTCTTGGACCGAACCACCATTTTTAAAGAGCTTGGAGCTTTGGACTTTTGCTTCCCTTGCATGTGTATGCTCTCAAGGTCCGTTTTTAGTTATTTTTACGTTTTTGAAATCGTTGCAGCTTAATCTAGCTAACCTGGGTATCAATTTGATAAATTTTTAAATGTTTAGAATTTTATCATTGATGAATTTGAGATGTTCTTGAAAGTTTATGGTAGAATCTTAAGCTTGGTTGCTAGATAAGTCTATTTTGTAAAGTAGTTTTTGGTAATTTTAATGTTTAAGGACTAAAATATGAAATTAGTAAAAGTACAATGTCTTGCTATGGAATAACAACAAATATGGGCTGCAATAGGGTTCCAAAAAATTATGCTAAACTTGAAATTTAATAAAAATGGTTAATTTGCATGTTTTGGATTTAGGGACTAAATTGTATAAAAGTAAAATATTGGGGGCAATTTTGTAAAAATATCAAAAAGAACTTAATTGCATAAAATGAATTGATTTTTCTGTTAGAATTAGTGAATTGAATGGCATTATTATTTTAGATCAAGAACAAGTGAGAAAATCGAAGAGAAAAGGAAATTATCAAATAGCCCATTGTACTTAATCGTTGCTGCAATTTAGTCTAATAAGTTCGTATGAACTGTAATCACTTAAACGTTGTTTAAATTGAATGTTTATTATGTTTTTTTGATGTAAGTGTATCAAAATATAAATGTATCAAAGCTATGATGAATTGACAGATATTAAATCCCGATTAAACCTTAGGAATTCTTAAGATACAAATGACTGTCATTAGGGATTTCATGTTTCGGGTGTTGGTCTTGAATGTCCTACCAATGGCTGAGGTCCTGTATTTTTTGTGGACTCAGCTTGTGTGAGTATCATCGTGTAGCTTACATTTCGACCCACAACTCGTGTGAGCATTGATGTAAAGGAAATGTTACAGTTATATATAAAGGCACATTTCGTGTGACCTTTCCCGAGTATCTGATGTAATTCTAGATGGTTCAACTGGTGAGAAAAGGAATGGAACGGTAAGTAACTCAATGGAAAGGTTCATGACTTTATGAAAGGTTTGACGTGTATGTAAGGTATCTTATAAAATCTATTCATGTTATAAATGAGTTTATATGATTTTTCAATGAATCTACTAATATGTGAGCTTGATGATGTTTGAATAGGCTTATAACAAACTTATGGTATTGGAAATGGTAAGTAAACAAATGGAATGAATCATGATCGTATGGTAACGTTGATGAATTAAATGTTATTTTTATACATGGTTGATTTCTTATGTATCATGAACAAGTATACTAACTTGTGAGTTTGATGTGTTATATAGGCTTTTATTAAGCTTATGACATTGGTAAAGGTTTATACTTATTCTGTAAGTTTCATTACTGAAATGGTATGTTATGTTTAAATATTATACAAGCTTACTAAGCACTCGTTGCTTATGCAATTATTTTCCTTTGTTTTATATATTTTTCAGAAGCTCAATCGGTTGGAAGCTCGTCAGAGACCTATCACACTATCTAGCAATCAATTCGGTAGTTTTTGAGTGATTTGGCTAAGGTTTATAATAGCATGTATAGGGTGTTTGTAATAGTATTATGGTATATGTGTTAATGGGGTTATGGCATGTTTAATCTTTCGATAACTATGTTGGTTTAGTACACTTTGATTCTTTATCAAGTTATGTTGTTTGGTTGCTTTAAAATGCTTATTTACAAGGTTATCTTGGCATGTTGGTGATGGTTTGAAAATGGGTACTTGTGACATGTTTTAGTTCATATTTGAACTAGGTTATTATGGATAGAAATGGTATTATTAACATGTATGAGTTATGGACTTGTAATGCTTGTTAAGTTAAGTCCCTTTGATCACTTTTAGGTAATTGTTATGCATGGCCTTCTGGCATTTTGATGTTGGCTTGGAAAGGGTCGTCTATGATGTGTTTTAGGAACATGTTTTGGTAAATGGTTTTTAGATGTATTTGTGGTGCCTTTGAATGACATATTGGTTAGGTGATTTATGATGCTTGAAATGGCATGTTTATGCAAATTTTGAATGGTGTTTGAGCCCTTGAATGTGTTGCTTAAGTGGTTTGACATGTATGAAATGGAATGGAAATGGCTTGATTTCAGGTTAATTTAGGGTTCACACGGTCTGATACAAGAGCGTGTGACTCAGCCGTGTGAGGCATAAGGCCTGGCGACACGGTCGTGTAACATCTGAGAGTTCCTTAGTATGCAAGTCAGTGAGTTACACGGATTGGCACACGGGTTTGTGGGGCAACTCAGAGAGTTACACAGCCTAACACATGGGCGTGTGGCCCTACTTAGTGAGTTACACGGGTGGGGACACGGTCATGTGTCCCTTATTCAAAAGTTATACGGCTGTGTGACACTTATTTTCCAATTTTTGCAACTCTTTCTAAAAACTTCTATTTTGTTTCAAATTAGTCCTGAATTATTTCTAAGCTATATTTACAGCCTCAAAGGCTCAATTTAGGGACAATGTGCATGTGTATGACTAGTTTATTATATGTTTCATTTATTTAAATATTATGATGAAAAATGTTTTCAATTGTATGGTAATGCTTCGTAACCCTAATCTGGCGACGGAGACGAGTTTGGGGTGTTATAAAGAAAATAAACTACGTAAACAACGAGCGCTTAGTAAGATCATATAAAATTTAAACATAACTTACCATTTCAATGTTACAAAACATAAATTATATATAATTCAATACCAATGCCATAAGCTTAACAAAGCCTAATCAACATCACCAACTCACAAGTTAGTATATCAATCCAAAACATAATTGAAATCAACCATAAGATATGTAAATTTCATTCCATTTTCTTGCCCATTGAACCATTTAGAATTACACCGGATACTCGGGAAAGCTCACAGAAAGTGTGCCTTTACATATAACTGTAACCTTTCCTTTACATAAATCCTTACACAAGCCGTGTGTAAGGCTGTGTGGTTGGCCGTGTAACTCATTGTTCATCGATTTGGGGCAACACGGGAAACCCACACGGGCGTGTGTCTAGGCCATGTGTGGCCATGTTAAGTGCAGGGTTCGCACGAACAACAGATACGGGTGTGTGTCTAAGCCGTGTAACTTATTGTTTGCGACTTAGGACTACTTGGCCAGGGACATGGGTGTGTGCCCAGGCCGTGTGAGTCACACGGGCAAGGATACGGGCGTGTGTCCAAGCTGTGTAATTCATTGTTTATGTTTTGGAACCACACGGGTAGAGGACATGAGTGTGTGTCCAGGATGTGTGAGCCACACAGGCAAGGAAATGGGCATATGTCCAGGTCGCGTGGCATATAAATAGGGTCTGAATCTCATTTTTAAGGTCATGAGTGTCGTCCAACACTAACCCGGACCTCCACAATGTATGAATGATCTGAATTTGATTGTGTGAGAACTATTTGATGCTCTATAACTGACATATGGATAACATAACGGTTTGTATACTTTAGTGACTATTTCTGACACGAACTGTATTACATATGTTGTGGATACTTTTACTCTGCATCTGTATGGGTTGGGATTTCATGAAGAATGAAGTAATCTGTTCTGAATTGGTGGCTAGCCACAATGTGTATAAATGTGAATCTGGCGTATTGCCGCATTTTCAGTCTAGCAGCTAAGCTGCGTCTCTGTAAACATGTCAGATAGACACTCTATAGTGTGTAGGGTTGGTTGGGCATCTAACGCCCTTTAACGGTGTGTTGGGATGGCCGAAGATAGTGTGTAGAGGTTGGGGGTAGGAACAACTGCATATGAATCTGAAACTGTTTCTGTTTATGTAACTGATATATTTTGTATCTGAACTGAAATGGCTTCTGTTGCTTAATCGAATCTTGGGATTCAATGTAACACCCATTACCCATGTTCGACGCCGAAACCGGATACGAGGCATTACCGAACTTAACTTGCTTAAACATACAACATTGGGCTATAAAAATTTCATTTCAATTTAAAACTTCTCATTCATATACATAACATCCTTATAATGGGCCTATGAGGCCCTAAACATACAAACGGAAGGTTTCAAAATTAAAGTGGAAACTTTTGCGCTCTTAGAAAAAAATTTCCTAAACAGGGCTACACGCCCGTGTGAAATGGAACACGCCCGTGTGGGCAGTTCGGCCCGTGTGGAATTTATTTTTCATTTTGAACCTACAGGGGTTTTCACACTACCGAGCACATGCCCGTGTCTATAGCCCATGGCCCTCACACGTCCTAGACACGCCCGTGTTCTCACCCGTGTGTGAAAACCTTAGCATTCTATTTATGACGTCAGCAAACTCTTAAGGGGCACACGGCTTAGTCACACACCCGTGTGCTGGCCCGTGTGACAAATCAAATTTTTGTAAATTTGATGCAGGGGACACACGACCTATCAACATACCCATAGGGGTTGACCATGTGTCACACACAGCCTAGACACACGCCCGTGTGTCTACCCGTGTGGACAATTAGAAGGCTATTTTCCAAGCCAATTGCCACCCTGAAACATAAACACACATATACCAACACAAGCAACACATAACATGGCAATAATACACTATGAAGAATCGCTAATCATCATTCATACACTTTATATTTCACTCCATTAATTGCATGAACATTCACTTCATAAACTCATCATCATTAAATATCTGAAACTTGACAAATATTGGCCAATCCCCAATGGCCATTTACAAAATGAGTGTGTAACATTAGTAGCCAACACTTTGGCTTCCAAATATGACATAACACAAGATGCCCAAGTTCCTATTCATGCCATACCCAAAATAAATCAACTTTACTATACCAAAAGAATAATTGATAGTGTGATCCGAGCTCCGACGTTCTATGATCCCTGAGCTATCTTGGCGATACTGCAAGGAAAAGGGAAAAGAGAGGGGTAAGCATATAGCTTAATAAGTTTGCATGAATTAAAATAGCAATATAAATACTTATAGTAAAATTTATTCATCTCATAAAACAATAACATCGCAAGTTCTCAAGTACTTTGACATACTTACTCATACTTATTCTTACCCATCACATTACGGTTTTCATAACTCGTAATTTACTTTGCCAATCAAACTAAGACTCATTCAAATTTTGTTAAATAAATTTACTTGATGCAATTTTTTATCATACTTATAAGAAAGACTTTTGATTCTATTAGAAGACTTTTATTAATTGAATTTAAAGAAAAAATATTACTTTTATTTTAAATAACACATTTTAATTATTTATATAATAAGTAACTTTATATTTAATACATAAATTTTATAAATAATAAATTTATAAGCTTATTCTAAAATATTATAATTATATTAATTATATATTATGAAAAAATTATTATGGTCAGTTTGTTGACTATTAAAAAAAATTAAATAATGAATAGTTTAATTTACAGTGTATCAACTTTTTATAGTTTAATATTATATTTGAATGGTGAAAATAATTAATTCACGTTAATCAGTTATTATGTTAAATAATATTGTTTTCTATTAATTATATGAAGTGAAATTTATTGTACATAAAATATGGTAAAAATATTTTAATTATGGTTTGAAATTTTTTATTAATATATTTTAATTATGTTTAATAATTTAAATAATGAATATTATTTTACAATAATTAAAATATTTTTTAAGAAATTAAATGTGTAAAATTTAAGTAGTTATTTTTAGAAATATTTGTAAATATAAGTATTTTTATTTTAATTTGATCGGCGAAGGTTAAAATATTATGGATTCTGTTTTGAGAAAAAAAGTGTAACAGCTCTAAAAAATTTCATCCCATTAAGTTAAAATTACAAACACCAAGCAATGGCTCAAATATATCAATTTTGTTGTCAGTATTTCCCAAAAGAAAATAATTTAGTTATGAAAAAGAAAGATTGTATAACATAATATTTATTATTTAAATTGTATTACATAATTGTGAATGAAGTTGTGATATTGTGGCAAAGACTAAAACTCTCGGATCTTAAGCTTTTAAAAAACTGCATCACATAGTTAGAAATTCAAAACAAAAATCAATTGTATATTACAAATTATACGTAATAATTATTTTTTGACAAGTTCGATTTTCTTCAAAAATTAGATTCATTGAAAACACCAGATCAAAGGTCAACAAGTGGGATGGTTCAATGTTGTTGAAATTTTTTAAAATATCAATTAATAAAATTTCATAAATATAAAAAGTCAGAAAATTTTTTAAAAACAATATTTATAAAACAAGAACCAAAATTAACCTGAAAAAGAAACTTTTTTTTTTTTTTTGTTTTATTGGTTGTCCAATTAGTTCCTACCAATTCGTAACCATAAAAAGCTCGACTTTACACATTAATTAAATGGCTATTTTTTCCTCTCCGATTGAAGAGCCAAACAAGATCAGCATAATGAAAAACATAATATTCTTAAAATGATGAATTGAATTAACCAAAAGATCAAATGAGATATTATATGCAACCAAATCAAAGAATGTTGACCTGCGAAACATTCCAATATGAGTTCATGGTAATCCATGCAACATCGGAATCCATCCGAATACTAATTACACGTACGTTTATCAAGAAGGAAAAACGGACAAAAATGGTAATCCAGGCATCGTGTAGACGAAACCATGATTTTTGGGCGGAATTGAAGATCAAATATACGAGGGATTGCTAGGTAGAATGCAATGGAAACACTTAAATCACTTGTTCAAGTGCATGAAGCTCTAGAATAGATCAACTTCCTTCTTCAAAAGATCTTGCTTCCACTTTGGCAACTTGTAAAATGCTTCTTTCGGCATCCCAAATACCGTCTCGAACTCCTCATCGGACAAATAAGTCTGAGAAATCAAAGCCAGAGTAAAAACTAATATAATTCAGAAAAAGGATAAGAGTGAACTTGTAAACATCGATGATGGGAGAACCTCTCTGCGTTTGAAGTCAATTCCAGTTACTGGATTTTCAGATTTGGACTTCAGCTGGTCGTAACTGTATGTACATGACTGAGTTATTGGTTCTGAATTGTCCCCATTGGTTTCACCTGTCTCGCCTTCAGCTGTCTCATGAGAATCGTGTGCTTCGGAAGGGTCTGCTTCACTCTTTGCTTCATCTGTACAATAGAATTACATGTAAATCCAAGAGATGAGTTTAACTTATTGGACATTGCATCAAGATCCGGTGTAGTGATCTTAAGCAATGGTTCTTTCTTTTTTAGAGAAGAACTTTGTTCAAAGATACAGAAAGGGTACTTACAAGTAGGGCTGGTTACTGCAGGAGTGCTGCTAGCAGATTTTCTAGGGGATCCATCGGGTGATTTCTTCATTTCCGCAGTAAGAACCTGGGAGAGAGCAGCTACAGCAGCAGCTCGTTGTGATCCCTGACCGGTGCAAACTGGCTTTGGAGCTGAGGTTTTGCCTTCTGATGATGGATTAAATGCAGATGTTAAGGCAGCTAAAGCTTCGGCTCTTTGCCTGGGTCCTTGTCCATCAGATCGATCCTGAGCTTGAAATAATGGTGCATATCAAGTTCTTAAACTAAAAAGCAATGTAGAATGCTTTGAATTCTCAAAATACACAGCATTTCACATAATAATGCATCATGACATAAAACATGAGGGAATGGCTGCAAAAGCAGAAGGAACCAATAATTGGGCACATCTGGAAACATACCATGACAAAAAGGTCGAATGAGGGATGAAACAAGGCTGAACCAATATTTGAACCAATTAAAAAGAAGGGAAAGAAATGCAGTATCAAGCTGAAGCTAAATGAAAAAAGAGATGGTGGGAAACAGAAACTTCTTTCATTTACATCATTTTCTTTTCTGTCTGACTTTCGGTATCTTGCTATAGCAGCTAACACAGATGACAAATATTAAATTCAATAAGCCAGAATGCAAAAGCATTTGGCAGACAAAACACAACATGAAGTTGCTTGTTATCATCACTGATAACCTACGGTTGTCGGTTGGAAGTCTTCTTTGATCAACTTGAACGTTTCAACACCTAGTGCATGTGAGGAAAAAGGTAATAGGAAAAATGTCGAAGTGCTTGAATGGACCATAGCCTTTGGCCCATAGGGTGAGGAAGTTGATTACGGATGGATGAAAATAAATGTATGCAGAAAAAGCATTAATTGAAATGAAATTGCAGTTCAGTAGGCATCGTTTCTATTGCAACAATTAGGAGGAAGTGGGTTTGAGCATGCAGCTTTTCCTCCAATTAAAAGGGTGGGGAGGGGTTATGGGTAGAAGTAGGCTTTGTATAAAAAAAAAAAAAAGAGAGAAATAGAACTGGAACTAGGATGAGAGATGACCTGAAAGAGTTTGTTTCTGTGCAGTAAAAACCTAATAGAGGAGGCGGAAATACAGATTAGGGATGGCTAAGGAGTAGGGAAGGGACAACATTATTTTGATAACTTGCCACAAGATTATCTTTTCAGCAGTAAGTGAAATCTTTGAGTAAATAAATCCCACAAGTATTATTACAAGGCATTGATCTCCAGTTCTATAAACCTCCTTCCAAAGTTTTCAGGTACTTCAATAGGGGGGTGAGGGGAAAATGAAAAGAAGATAATTTTCCAGAAGATGGACTCAATGCAGAAGACAAGGCAGCTAAAGAAACCATTTTGGTTCCCATTGGACTTTCATTTTTGATCCAAATTTCTGTATACTAAACAGAAATTTCATATGCTGAAAATTTTCAACGCATGTGAACTAAAAATGGAAATTACCTCTGCATGGCTAGCTCCAAAGAGCAATGCCACCTTCTTCTGGAACGAGTTTCCTGGCACCTATGATCCACAAAAAACATCAAAGCATAAATATTAAACAGATGCAGTGCTTGCAATACACATGAAAGGAAGGATGAATCATGTCATGCAAAAAGCAGTTAACTCTTAGAGAAAACAACAGAGCATTTCGTAAAGTTTTCAGTGTGTGTATACAATTCACAGTAACTGATTCTTTTTCGGCACACGGTGACAACAATAGGGTAATTGTTGTCTCATCCAAGATATAAGAAGCTCTCAATGATATGATCCTCTAATTTTAATCTTTTGAAGGATTACATGGTACTTTCATTAAACAAGTGCACTATGTTAATCAATTCTATGGACCATATAGCATTAATAAATCACAAAAATGTTTACCATCCTACTTTTCCATCATTGGGAATGTCTCATTTGAGTCACCTGTTCAGAAGTTTTTCTCTTTTTTTTTTTTCTCATTCTTAATTGCTTTTGGTGCTGAGAAAGAAATCCATGAAACCGAGGTTACTTATTATGGTTACAGGTATTGCAAATCTCATAGAGACTCTCTACACATACATTCAAACATTTCCTTATCTAGAAAACTATTGCATTGATTAAAAGCATTTTATGTGGACAAGCTGAGAATATAACTTCACATAATTTGTTGCTGATGAAGACAAACAATTTAACATTGATACAAGTGACAGGAAGGATAAAGTAGAAAACTCTAATGAAGGAAACACATACAGTAGCTCGGTGAGAATCCCATGAAAAGAATGTAGTGAAGAAGCAGGGTTCGTTTCCTTCAGTAACTTTGTATAGTGTAATCTTTGGCGACATACCCTCTAGAGATACAGCCCTGTCTATGTATTTCTGCATGGAATTTTCTAAAATGAATGATGAGCGTGTGAAAAGGATCATACAAAGAAGAACCCAATGTTTATTTATTACCTGGCCAAATTCAAAAGCCTGTTGTTTTTCTTTGGCGTCTACACACTGACCAACCCAAACAAACACTTCAGCACGAGTGTCGAGTATCAGAATATCTTCAGTCAAGAGATCGTCCTGATCGAAATTGTAAACTTCCTCAACCTGAACAATGGAATAGAAACTTACATATAGAATGCACTGGATATAGCAGTAACAAGTTTTAATCACATTAGGAGAAACTCACTTTAAACTTTCCTGAGGTATCCCCGTAGAAGAATATAAAATCATGGAAAAAAAAAGTTAGAATGGTATAAACTTCGTTAATAACTGAGGGCAAAGCAAATCACATTTTTGGTTAAGAAATACACCTTTATTAAGATAGAAAGTGTACAAGTGGGGATCCCTGACAATCTCATGAGATTCTTTTTCGGTTGAGGTATAATCTTGTTTCCCACCAAGTGCAGACCAGAAGGCAGAGGTCTCAGTTCCTTCTTTACAATGTTTCCGAGTGACTCCAGGCTGAATGTGAAAGATTATTAGATGATTGATTGACATGGGGAAAGGAAACCTTGGAAGAACTAAACAATGGTAGTGTTATCCTTATCTATGAGGAGCAAATCACAAGCTTTAAGCCAGAAACAGAATTAATATCGTCCCACTACCAATGCTTAATTGTCAACTCAACCTGTTGGAACTTGGAGTATAGACTATAAGAATGTAACTATATCAAGTCTTACCAGTCTTCCCAATAAATCCGTGTTCTTTTATCTTGTGTCACAAGAAAAACCCCAATGTAAACAACTTTCTATAGTGTATACCTTCAAAAATTCAGCAACTTTGGGAGCCAATTGCTGCTGTTCGTGAGTGCTTTGAGTTCCATACCAAGTGAAAATTGCCGAAGATCCAGATTGCAGGAGGAAACACTCAGTCGAGTTCAACGATGTTGCCACCTAAACAATAGTTACAGAAACAAGGGCACAGTCATCATGCAGCCTGTTGTTAAAAAACAAAAGTAAATGGTAGTCATACGGCACACGTCATAACAAAAAACTGCAGGATTGCAGTCATCATCACGCATTTGATATTCTCACTATTATTAAAATAATGGAGAGATTATGAAAATTGCAAATTGGAAAAAGGTGTTACATCAAACATGATTGTACAGTCAATGGTAGCAAGAAGAAATGTTAGGGACTAAAATACTGGCATGTAAAACAAGATTAGACCATTGTTTGCATTTAGGTTTTAAGGAAAAAAATAAATTTTTATTCATTGGAAAATCAAACCAACCAATGAAAGTTTAAAAGGCAAAACATGACAAAATAACCAACTAATACATACTGCATCAACTTGTTGTGCTTTAATATTGTGCATGGAGTTTCCTGATATCTGAAATAGAGCAACAGAATCTGCTGTGTAGGTTTCATCAGTCAAGCCTTTCTCTTCTATACTCTTTCTGTAACCAGCGCTTATGCCACCCTAAATAGGAATCAGTCATTGGAAAATTGATACCTTTGTAATTCAAACCAAAAACTCTACAAGCAAAGGCAAATTACTAATGAGATTCTAAAAGTTTGAGGTCAAATTGAATACCTTAAGGACCACCATAGGTTGAAAAAGTGCAACGAATTGAGGTGGCTCTTTACCTTCATATACACGACCCTGTAAGAAGCATCTATTAGAAACACAAGCGTTAGAATAACCATAGTCAGCCAAGGGAAATATATGATACCTGAACAGGCCTCCCCTTATGTGAGTTAAACACTGTATTAGCCAACTCAGCAGCTGTCTTTTGGTCCTCCTGAATTAAGATATATGTACTTTTAGAAAATGAATCTTTTAAGTAGTGATGACCATCATCACAATGAAGCCATCAAGTTAACATGTGACTACATAAGCACCTCTTTTGTCTATGAAAGAACATGATGGGTGGAAGCTACAAATGGGAAAATAATGAAAGATGGGATTTAGATTCAATGCGGAGAACAAGTCGAATGAAGTAGATATTGTTACCACTAAACGATCTAGAAAGCAATTCTTAAAGGAAATGGCAATAAAAGTGCAACTTATTGCAGACAAAATCAATGATGGCAGTCCAAGTAGACATGCATGAAATTCAGAAGGCAACTTCTAAATTCCATCAGTAGGAGGCACTCATATTGGGGCCCTATCTATCGTTCTTTCAGTAATGACAAGGAGCTCATCTTGGCAGCATGCTAGTCCACATTATTTAAATCAAATCCACTGTTTCACATTGCTATTTTGAAGGCAGTTCTATATATCATTAACAAAAACTTGAGGACGAATGACCACAAGGGCAATGTAAATTACCTCATTGCTATCCTTTCCAATCCAACAGCACAGAAAGTAATCTTCTTTCCTTTCACCTGAGTGGTATGTATAAAGCACAATGTAGCAGTCTCCACTACAGAATTTACCAATATCCTCTTTTGGCAACGGCGTTTTGGCACTATCATCAATGCACCATACCTGAAAAGCAAGACCATACTCATATAAACATTTTTTGTCTTTAAGTCAAATATCAATAAAATAAAAGAAAAATATGAACATGACCTCCATCCTTCCACCGCCTTCAAGCAAAGGAACTTCTTCTTGTACAGGAGCAGTTTTGGTCAAACCTTTGACTGCAACTTTTTGTTGCTTCAGCAAAGCTAGCAGTAGAAAAAAATGGTATTCAATAATGTTAAACACAAAATATAATAGTGTTAACTGTAGCTTCTTAAGTGATCCATACCAGCTACTTTTCCTCTTCCATCGTCACCACCAGGAGTTGCAGATGCAGCCGGCCAAGAATCGAAGTTGGACTTGAATGAACTGGTTTCATACCCTTGGATGAGACGGGTTATGCGTGTTGCTTTTGGTCTATTGTGGCTAGCAACAAAGTCCTGGAGATAAAATTTTGGGAATGAGAATTCATATTTTTTACATACATAAAGAAATCAAAACCACGTCTCGAGCTCTACCTCAGCGGATTGAGTGGCAACCTTTCTCTCCTCTACTTGTGTTGCCCGTCCAATCCAAACAAAAATCTCAGCACCACAGTCTACTAGATAGCATTTGCTGTTTTCCAGCATGCTTTTCGATAGTTCACCTTCTATGGGCTTTACCTCACCTTCAGTTATGCTACAGGAACCAGTGACTCCAAATTAGCAGTTAGTGAAAATGCACACCTTTTGACACAGGATGTATCTACTCACTTAAATTTGCTCCAATAGAAATTTAAATCTAGCAAAATTTTAGAAGATATAGTTACCTATAAAGTTTAGCCGGAGTGGACTCGGGAATAACATCATCTTCACTGCTAGCTTTCTTGCCCAAGGGAGCAAAACCACCAAAGAGGACCCAGAACTCACCGGAATCTGACTCAGTGTCCAATTTCCCATCGTCTGGCAGGGTGATTACCATTAAAAAAGTGATAGCTTTAGATAGAGTAAGATGAATATACCTTGCGCAAAATTCAGTTAATACTTGCAGACAAGTTAAAAAAGCTGGAAAAATCATCCTTACCAACAATTGCAACATTGCACACTCCACCATGGTACTTTTCCTTTAAAAACTGGATAATTTCTAATGCCTTTGCCCTTTCCTGAATATTAGAGTTTGCACCATTGAACTGATAAATCTTGTTCTCAGTGTCCAGGATAAATACATCATCGTGATTCAGTGAAGACCGGGCAAAAGGAATCTGCAAGAGCATAATACAAAATGGTATTTCCCTCATCCAGAAAAGCCTTACTAATTAATTTATAATTACGTCATGAAACTTTTCTTTTCTTTTTTCTTTGTATCCATACTCATCAAACTTATGTAAAGATCATCACTCATCAGATACCTGCTTCAATTTGACAACTCGTTTTCCTTTGCATATATACAACCGAGTTTCAAACACTTCTTCTTCTGGTGTTTTAAATCCAGAAGCAACACCACCCTCCAAGGGTACAATGCAAGGTTTAAAGTATGACAAAAATTTGTCAGATTCATGGCCTTGAAGTTCCCTCTGCTGCACGGCACGACCTCCTAGCGCTGCATCTAACTCAACAGTTTTGATAGCAGCTGCTCCAGCTTCGTCCTGCAGGTGGGAACATTATCTCAGATGATGTTTTAGTTCATTTGAAGGAACATTTAAATCCTCAACAAAATAAGATAAGAAGATTCAGCAAAAGCACACCTGACTGGTATCTTTCCCAATCCAGAAGTGTATGTCATACATATGTGAACCAGCCTTGCTATGTATCGTCTACAAAAATACATGTAAAAAATCGAAATAAGACAGTGGCTCACATAGAAATTTATGTTATGTGGGTGGCAAGTGAGAGAGAAAAAGATTCTTCACATGTAAGACAATGTAAGAATCCCCCATGTAGAATTTTCCATAGTCTGACTTTTGCAACGGAACCGGCTGAAAATTCTCAATACGCCAGATTTCAGTCCCTCTACAAGATGTCAAGTGCAACAGCCTTAACGCAAACAGAATTCATGATGCATATGCAACATGACCACAGACCTCAACAAGAAGAAAAAAGAATTTATCATTATATTTTCTCTTCTCTATTTCCTGCTGACAACTGGACAATAGTTAGTGACTGATTCCATTCTCTCTTATTAAAAGACCAAAAGAAAATATACTTAAAAAATAAAAATAAACCCTTAGTTTTAAGGATACGGTTTTTGACCAACTCCTTGAAATGCAGGATCCAGAACTTTTGATGAGCTCATTTCTAGGAATTCTTCTTTATCACCGTTTTAAGCAAAAAAAATAAGTATCACACAGCTTGAGAATCCAACCTTCAGCAGTCTAGAAGTTGCAAAAAGTTAGAAATAGATGATGCAAGTGAAAATTAAAATTAAGTTGCGTTAAAAAATAGAATAATACTAATAAAAAAAAACTAGGACAATTTAAGTAAGACTAAACAAGAGTCCTATTTCACAATTGCACCATATATATAACCACAAAACAGATAATAAGAGTCTAATTATCATGGAAAAAACAAAATATCAATTTTGCTTTCTATAATAGCAGGACTTTTCACAATCTTCAGCGATAAACCAATGTAGGCAACAGTTGCATGCTGTCCAGGTCTACCAATCACGTGATAAAAAAGGAAGAAAAATTTGAATCGAATGAACCAAACAATCGTTCAAAACTTGGTTCAAAGCTAATGTGTCCATTAATCTCTAATGCTCAGTCACATGTTACAAGGCAACAACAAATTAAAAATCATATCCATAAGCGATGATACAAAACTGAATTCTAAATCTTCATAGCAAGCAGAAAACATATAAAAGAAAGACAATTATGATCCAAAAATAGGAGAGCAATCCGAAAATTTGATATCAGCGCCACACATGCAGATGAAAAAAAACAATTATGGAGAAAAAGAAACAAAACCCATTAAAACTAGGACAATATCAAGAATACCCAGATAAAAGAAAACATCAAATGAAACACGAAAACAAAATGTATATCCAAATGGTTTATAAGCCCAAAAAAGAAATGATCAAAGCAATGGCGTTTTCCCTTGATTGTTGCAGAGAAAAAGGGTACCTTGAGATTGAGAGAGAGATATCTCTGAGTTTTAAGGAAAAAGAGCTACGAGGAGCTAGCAAATCAATGAAGGGATGAATGGAGAGGAAAGAAAAGAAAAGAAGAAAGAGTTATGTGTTTTTTTTTTGGAAGAGAAGGAAATGAAATGGGAAATGATAATAGAGAGAGATTGGGGCAGAGAAAGTAGTCGTTAATCGTTATAGTAAAAGGATCCGGTAACGATGGCAACGGCCTTGTTGATATTTGCCATTTCTTTCTCTTTAGCTTCCATTTTCTATTTTCTTTTTTCTTTTTTTTATTACTAATTCTCTTTGCGCTCTACATTTTTTTTCGTAAAATAATAAAAAAATCGCGACTTTTATTATTTTATTTAGATCAATATTCATACTTTTATTTTATTTAAAGATTTCTTTTCTTAATTCACATTAAATAAATAAATAAATAAATAAATTATACTACACTTATATTAAAAAGGTATAATGATTTACTTGACCCTTCAACTTTACAAAAAAAATCATTTTAATCTTTTATTTACTTTTTTGCCTCTTTTAACCTTTCAACTTTTGCTATTTGTTAAATCAGCAAAAAAAAAAAAAAAAATGTTAACAGATGTTAACTTTTCGCATACATATAGATTGTCACGTTAGTAATTAATTAATTTTTTAAATTTTCAAAAAAACCTATAAAAATTATTAAATTTATTTAAAAAGTATAAAAATATTTTTCAATTTTTAAAAATTAGTTAAATACTAAGGTGGCATATACATGGACTATCACATAGATTTCATGTCAGCAACGTTGGCAAACATTAACTTTTTCATCTATTTTGATGTGATTTGTCAACAATGCAAGTTCAATGACTAAAAGATGTGAAAAATTAAATAAAAAGATAAAATGATTTTTATTTGTAAAGTTAGAGGATCAAATAAGTCATTATGCCTATTAAAAAAATCCTCAAATTTTAAATAAATTTATGAACGTATAAAATTTTCATTTAAAATAAAGTATTATTAAATATAAATAAATTAAAAAAGAGTTTGAATTAGATGCATTAAAAATCATAAAAATTATAATCACTGTTATAAATATATTATTAAGTGGATGTTCATCATGATCAAGATAAAGTTTTAATGTACTTTAAATTCTAATAGTTATTAGAATTAGATCTCTACTTCTTTTATACTTCTTATACTTATAAATAGAGACTCTGATGAAGCATTGTAATTACCCTTTTTGATCAACAAAGTTCATTCTCTGTTGCTTTCATATTTTCTTTGTTCTTTATTCTCTCCATCTTTCTTTATTTTATAACACGTTATCAGCACGATCTTGCTCAAAGTGATAGTTCTTTTTATCAACAATCAAATTTATCCTTCATGATTTTCAAAATCTTTGACAACAAGATGCAAAGTTTTTGCAGGAAGTTTCTTTTATTTAATGTTTCATATCTGATTATTATTTTTTATTCTTCTTCCATTATACGTTATCATTATTTTGATTAACTTATTTTACTTTTTGTTCTTAAGAATGGTGAAATATTTGATACCGTTATCTATATGAAATCGAGAATCAAGGTGATGACGATGATGTTAAAGATCTTCAAGTATATTTTACTATGTTCTATTTATTATATCATATTTATTATAATTAGAGATTAATCATGACAATATGAATAAATAGATTCTAATTTAAAATTCATGCGTGTTTGCGATGGTGGTTATGAAATAAAGAATCTATTGGGGCATTTATAAGTTTGTCCTAGTAAATCTATTGTATTCCCTGAAGTGAATGTAAATATAAAGAAAATAATAGATATACTCATGGACAACTAACAGTGGGAACATAGTAATAAATAAGTAAACAATGAGAGTTCTCAAGATAACTCTTTAAAGGGTAAAGATAACTTATGTCATCAATGTGATATGAAAGATTATTGGCCACATATGTGGCGTATGCCCAAATATTTTATTTCTGTTAATATTCTTTAAGGAATGATATGAAAATGTAGTAATGAATTTTATCATTACAAATTGAAAATATTTATCTTATTTGGTATTGAAACAAACAAATATTATTCCAATATTTGATAATACAAAATTAATTGAAAGCTCCAGAAGAGGTAATATATCACTATCTAAAAAGCACAAAATTTGTGATGGTTAATGCATTAAATTTAAAAGTTATTTGTAATGGATCTCATATTGAGATTGTGAATGTAGAAAATATTATATTTCATATGAATAAGAAAGGGGATTGAGTTATTAATTTATAATCTTTATGATATTCTTTTGTCATCATCCTTATTAAAGGGTTGAAAGCAAAATATTTGACTGTGAAAGATCTACTCATGAGTAATAGAATATGATAATTTTATCTAAAGCTTATTATGGTTGGATGCACCTAAAGATGCAAGTATTTTTTAAAAACTGTGAGTATAACTCTACAGTATTTAAAATAAGTTCTCAATTAAACTTACGTGGTAAAATATTATTGATGAGAACTTGCAAGAGAGAAAACTTATGTATGAAAAGTCATTGGTTATGTACTTGTTGTACATCTAGAAAATAAGATTCACTCTCAAAGTTTTCTATTAATAGATTTTTGGGCATTTGAAGATTTTAGCATATTCCCTGAAGCGAATACTGCATATAATTATTTGGAAATTATATTTATTGACTTGGTGGCATTATAGACATCACATTGATTTAGACATTGCCAGTAGTAAATGTCACAATAGTACTTATATGTGGATACAAATTAAAAGGTACGATAATAAAATTATCAATTTGTTACAATTTAGTACAATTGAAACACATGTTAAAGTAAACCAGAAGTTTACTAATACAAATGTGTTTACTACTTGGCATGACCAGTTAGACCATCCTGGATCCTATATGATGCAAAAATTTTGAGAATTCATATGGACATCTATTAAAGAACCAGAAGATTCTTTAATTTAAAGATTTCTCATTTGTTGCTTGTTCTCAATAAAAATTGGTTCTTAGAAACTCACTAGCTAAAGTTGAGATTTAATGTCTTGCATTTCTGAAATGAATATGGGTCCATTCATCCACCATGTGGATGGTTTTGATATTATATGATTTTGGTAAATGCATTTACAAAATAATCACATGCGTTATCAACTCGCAACTTGTCGTTTGCACGATTACTTGTTTAAATGATTAATTTCAGATTATGCAATTAAAACAATTGATCTTGCTAATGTTGGTGAGTTTACATCCAAAGTTTTCAATGATTATTGCATGTCAATTGGGATAAAAGTTGAACATCTTGTAGCTCATGTTCACACACAAAATCATTTAGCTGAATTGTTTATCAAATGCCTCCAACTAATAGCTAAATCATTACTTATGAGAACAAAGCTTTTTATTTCAGCATGAGATTGTATTGATTTACATGTTGTACGCATCAAGCCAATAAATTATAAATACTCCTCATTACAATTGATTTTTGGTCAAGAGCCAAATATTTCCCATCTTACAAATTTTTGGATGTGCGGTATATGTTCCAACTGCTCCACCACAACGCACAAAGATGGGTCATTATAAGAGATTGGGAATCTATATTTATATGAGTCTCATTATAATACTTTTGAACAATTAATTCGGGATTTAATTGTGACATGAGTTGTTAGTTTTCCCAACATTAGGGGGAGAGAAACAATAACTTATAATGAGTTAGGAGGAGAGTAATTGAACCAGAAGTTCAATAAGGATAACTCATTACAAGTTAACTGTTAGATGTATTTACAACCTTAATGAGAATAACCAATTGTTATATATCATCTAATATTTTAATTTGAATCAAAGTCCCAGTAGGACAATCAGTTAGAATAAATAATAAATTGATCGGTTCCAAAGATGAAAAATTATTTTAGATGGTCATATAGTGGAGGCGGGTGCTTCAGAAGAGACCCAGTACATAACTTTAGAAGAGATTTAGGTACCTGAAATTGAATTTTAAAATAATGAAAATAAGATATCTTAATAAGTTATGTCTGTAACACCCCTAACCCGTATCCATCGCCAGACTAGGGTTACGAGGTATTACCGGTCGAATCATAACATTTAAACAACCATTGCTCACACATCAGCATATCATAGTTAATCAACAATACAAAGTCCATTTAAAAGGTTTACGAGACCTTAATCATGCTTTAGAGAAGGTTCAGGACTAAACCGGTCTCATACGAAAACTTTTCGGAACTTAGAAAATTTTCTTTCAAAACAGGGCACACCACTGTGGCTATGTCGTTGCCTTACACGGCTGTGCCTTAGACCATGTCTTACCCCATGTGCAACACTGACTTGGGTCACACGGCCTGTCACATGCCCGTGTGTCTGGCCCGTGTGCAACACTGACTTGAATCACACGGCATGTCACACGCCCGTGTGTCTGGCCAGTGTGCAAGTCGGACTTGCTTCAAATTGGGACATTGAAGGACACGGTCGAGACACACGCCCGTGTGCTCAACCGTGTGGACAATTATAAGCCATTTACAAAGCCAAATTGCCACCCATTTTAGGTCATTCCTACAAGCATCACTCTATACTCAATTCATACCCAATTAATGGTCAAAACCCTACCAAAACATGCACAATTCATGCTACAATATCCTCATTCATTTCCATATATAATTCCAACTCAAAACATGTCCATTTCATGAACCAATTCCATACCAAAAGCATATGATTCACATCTCATTTTGAATCATTTCAAACATGCAATATATTCACCATCTCAACTACCAAATCAAGTATGAATTATACTATTTCTATTTCACTAAAGCATACCATAATGGCAATTCACACAAGATCATATACACACATCACTTACACCATTTTCACATAGCAAAACATATACCAAAATTAATCCAAAGTCTCATCCATTATCAAGCCATATCACATGGCAAGATTCATACATCTCAAAACATTCCACAACCTCACTAGCCTATACATGCCATATACCATATATACAACTTTCAAAAGATACTAAAATAGATGTCCGATGGTGTGATTGAGTTGCTGACGATCCCTAGATCCGAGCTAGCTTTAAATACCACTGTAAAACAGAGAAAGACTTCACACAGTAAGCTTTAAAGCTGAGTAAGTTTGTAATATAACACAATTAACTCAACAATTCAAATTCAATATGCAAAATTAACTAACACTTAGTTCAATTCACATCACTACTCAATCTCATCCATGGCTATTATTCATTTTCATACCATATCTATAGGTTCATATACAAGCATTTATAATGCTACTCAATCCAACTCTTTTCGTCTTTCATTCACATAATCTTCCATCTATCTCATACACAATATCATCAACCACATAGGTTCTGTACATACCTGTACCATCACGTATTTATCCATCTATCTCATACACAATATCATCAACCAAATAGGTTCTGTACATATCTGTACCATCACATATTTATCTATCACATTTACCACTTCAATGCTCGATGCCATAATTCATTCGATCCTCTTTAAACATTCAATGAACTCGCATACTTAGTGCTAATTAATTAGCTGAAGCTATAATAATATCGCACACTTAGTGCCGTCACATAAAACCGAATTTGTCTCGATATCACACACGTAGTGCCAAATAATACAACCGATGCTTTCTTTATCTTACACACTTAATGCCATTCATCACTGTAATGATTCTATTTACGCACAATTAGTGCCACATATCTTCGAATCCACATTTCACATTACCAAACTCTACAATCACATTTCCATTCATTTCATCACATATAAACATTGTTTAAACAATATGTATTATACATGAACTTATCTCGGACGTAGAAACAACGATACTAGTCGATCAATCGAGCACTTTGTTCTTGCCTCGATCTAGGTCCGAATTTCTCTTTTCTTGATCTATATAATATCAAATTCAACTTATTCAATCTCATCTTTACTCAATTCAATTCACAAACACACAATTAGGGCATTTTGCACTTTAGCCCTTATAATTTCACACTTTAGCATTTTAGTCTTTATTTCACAAATACATCAAATTCACAAAATCCAATTTAATCCATGCTTAGCCGAATTACCATAGTGCCCATAGCAGCCCATATTTCACATTTCAACACAAAGTTTTCACATTTCTCAATTTAATCTCAAAAATGCATTTTTACTCAAAATCACTTTAGAAAATATGTATATCAATCATCAAACACTTAGTTTTCATCATCAAATATCACAAAGCTCACAAAATCAACAATGGCATAAATCAAAGTCATCATTAATTTCATGAATTTAAGCATGGGCTTTATAGAACACAAAACAAAGATCACAAAAACGTAGAAATTATCGAAAACGGATCAAAATCATATCTCAATTAAGCCTTGTTGATGGTCGAATGAAACAAAGCTTAAAACCCTTTCTTTTTCTTCTAAAATCGGTGAAAGAAGATGTTAATGGCCATCAAATTGTTTTTGTTTTAGTAAACATTAATTCATCATTTACCAAAATAGCCTTATTAAACACATTTAAAATCTACTAACGCTTGGCATATATGTCCATTCATAAATTCAATGGTCCATTTACAACATAAGGACCTTTCATTTAAGAAACAATAGCATTTAAGCACTTTTGACTATTAGCACATAATTTGTGCATTTTACGCGATTAGGTCTTTTTTCACAAATCGGCACACAAACGATAAAATTTTCACACAGAACTTTCACACATACTTTATCACATGCCATAAACATCAAAAATAATATTAAATTATTTCTCTAACCTCAGATTTATGGTCCCAAAACCACTATTCCGACTAAGGTCTAAACCGGGCTGTTACAACTCTCCCCCCTTAGGGATTTTCATCCCCGAAAATCTTACCAGTGAATAGATTCGGGTATTGCTCTCTCATAGCATCCTTAGGCTCCCACGTAGCCTCTTCAACCCTGTGTCTATGCCACAACACTTTCACTAAAGTAATTTTCTTATTTCTCAACTCTTTAACCTCGCGACCTAAGATACAGATTGGTTCTTCTTCATAAGTCATATTGGACTGAATCTCTATCTCAGACAGAGAAATTACATGTGAGG
Organism: Gossypium australe; assembly: GCA_005393395.2. NCBI lineage: Eukaryota > Viridiplantae > Streptophyta > Magnoliopsida > Malvales > Malvaceae > Gossypium > Gossypium australe. Next base: position 52,596,800 of record CM016614.1, read on the forward strand.
GATCTGATCTATATCGTCGAAGCATCGATACATGAAACACATTATGAATCTTTTCTAACTCAAGGGGCAATTACAATCTATAAGCAATCAGTCCAATACGCTCAGAAATCTCATACGGCCTGATAAACCTCAGACTCAAATTGCCTTTTCTGCCGAATCAGAGTATTTTCTTCCATGGAGACACTTTCAAAAATACTTTATCACCAATCTCAGATTCAATACCTTTTCGTTTCAAATCTGCGTAAGACTTCTAATGATCTGATGCCTCTTTCAAATTGTTTCAAATCACTTACACTTTTTGCTCAGTCTCTCTGATCAAATCTACCCTGTGAATCTTATTCTCACTAAGCCCAGTCTAGTACAATGGTTTTCTGCATTTAGTGACCGTGAAGAGCCTCATATGGTGCCATTTTAATGCTTAATTGAAAGCTATTATTATACGCAAATTCAATCAATGTCAAATACTTTTCCCATGTACCTTTAAACTCAAGAATACAACATCTCAACATATCCTCGAGAATCTAAATGATCCGCTCGGATTGACCATCCGTTTGCGGATGAAATGTCGTACTGAAGTGTAATCTCGTACCTAATGCATCTTGTAATTTCTTCCAAAATCGCGATGTAAACTTCGGATCTCTATCCGACACTATAGAATTAGGCACCCCGTGCAATTGCACAACCTCAGAAACATACAATTTAGCTAACTTATCAAGCGAATAATCCGTTCTTACCAGAATAAAATGAGCTGATTTTGTTAATTTGTCAACTATCACCCAGATTGCATCTTTCTTTCTCGAGGATAGGGACAATCCCGACACAAAGTCCATCGTGATTCTCTCACATTTCCACTCAGAATCATGATTGACTATAATAAGCCCGAAGGTACCTAATGTTCAGCTTTGACTTGCTGACAAACTAAACATCTCGAAACAAACTCTAAGATATCCCGTTTCATACCAGGCCACCAATAAAACTGTTTCAAATCATTGTACATTTTCGTACTTCCCAGAAGAACCGATAAACGACTGTTATACGCTTCACTCAAAATCATCCGAATTAACTCTAGATTTCTCGAAATACAAATTCTGTCTCGAAACCTCAAACAATCATCATCATCAACTCAAAATTCTGAATCAGGATTCAACATTAAGCTCGTTTTGCCATCATCTCGGTATCAATTTTCTGGGCATCACAAATCTGTTGTATAAATAATGGTCTCGCTTTCAACTCAGCTACAACCGAATCATCATCACACAAAGTTATCTGAGTGTTCATCGCACGTAAAGCGAATAAAGACTTTCAGCTCAAAGCGTCAGCAACAACATTTGTTTTTCCCGAATGATAATCAATTACTAATTCATAGTCTTTTAGCAATTCTAAACATCTCCGCTGTCACAAATTCAATTCTTTCTAAATTATCAGATATTTCAAGCTATTGTGATCAGTATAAATGTGACATTTCTCACTAAATAAATAGTGACACCAATTCTTCAATGAAAATGCAAGAGCTACTAATTCAAGATCATACGTCGGGTAGTTCTTTTCATAAGGTTTTAACTATCTCGAAGCATAGGCTATAACTTTGCCTTCTTACATCAACACACAGCCTAAACCATTCAACGATGCATCACTATAAACTATGAATTCTTTACCCGATTCAGGTTGAACTAACACTGGTGCCTCTGTCAACAATGCTTTCAACTGTTCAAAACTTTGCTGACACTTTTTTGACCACTCAAATTTAACATCTTTCTGTAGCAATTTCGTCAATGGAGTTACAATCATCGAGAAGCCTTTCACAAACCGTCTATAATATCCCGCTAGTCCCAGAAAACTGCAAACTTTAAACACATTTCTCGGAGGTTTCCAATCTAAAATTACTGAAATCTTACTCGGATCAACTCGTATCCCTACAGCTGACACTATATGCCCTAGAAAACCAACCTCGCGCAACCAAAACTCACATTTACTAAACTTTGCATGCAATTGCTTTTCACGCAGAGTTTGTAGCACAATTTTCAAATGTTCGGCGTGCTCACTTTCATCACGCGAATAAATCAAAATGTCGTCAATGAATACAACAACAAATCGATCTAAATACGGTCTGAAAATGCTGTTCATTAAGTCCATAAAGACAGCAGGAGCATTTGTTAGTCCGAAAGGCATAACTAAAAATTCATAATGCCCGTACCTCGTTCTGAAAGTAGTTTTCGGAATGTGTGAATCTTTTACTCGCAACTGATAGTATCCCGATCTCAGATCTATCTTTGAAAATACAGTAGCTCCTTTCAGCTGATCGAACGAATCATCGATTCTAGGCAAAGGATATTTGTTCTTAATAGTCACTTTGTTTAAGTGACGGTAATCAATGCACATTCTCATCGTGCCATCTTTCTTTTTCACAAACAATACAGGAGCACCTAGGGCGAGAAACTCGGTCATGCAAATCCTCTGCCCGTCAACTCTTGCAACTGAGACTTCAATCCTTTTAGCTTTGTAGGAGCCATTCTATACGGTGCTATTGAGATAGGGGTCATCCTCGGTACTAACTCAATGCCAAACTCAACTTCTCGTATCGGGGGTAATCCCAGTAATTCTTCAAGAAACACATCAGGGAACTCACAAACCACAGGCACTGATTCAACTTTCTTTTTTGTCACTTTCGCATCAATCACATACGCAAGATAATCTTCACATCCCTTTTTCACATAATTCAGAGCTTTCATCGAAGATATTACGGCCGGTAGCCCATTCAAATCACTGGATTCAATTCAGACTATCTCGTCATTCGACTTCTCGAATCAATAGTCTTCCATTTGCAATTCACGATAGCATTATGCAAAGTTAGCCAACCCATACCCAGAATTATATCAAACTCATCAAAGGGTAGTAGCATCAGATTATCCAGGAAACAGAAATCTTGAAACATCAACGGACAATTATTGCACACTTTGTCAACCAGAACACACTTGCCTAAGGGGTTCGATACTCTAATTACAAATTCAGTGGACTCTATATGCAAATTCTTACTGGATACTAAGTTCATGCATATATATGAATGAGTTGATCCTGGGTCTATCAATGCAATCACAAAAGTATCATAAAGAGTAAATGTACCCGTAATAACATCTGGAGACGAAGCTTCCTCACGAGCTCAAATAGAATAAGCTCTGGTAGGTGCTCTCGCCTCGGATCTCATAGCTGTATCCGTTGTTCCTTTTTGACTACCACTCACAATTCCTGTGTTTCTGGGCGGTCTACCATTGGCTGCCATGTTACTCGGCCTCTCACTCTGAGTATTATCTTTCTCAGCCAATTCCGGGCAATCTCGAATAAAGTGATATCGTGATCCACATTTATAACAAACTCTATTATTATACTTGCCATAACAATCACCAATATGACGTCTCCCACACTGTCTACACTTAGGCTTATTGTTTCTAACACTGCCAACACTTGATTCCATTAGAATTTGAGCTTTACGACTCGTATATTATTTCACACGATCTCTACTCGAATGTCCAATCGAAGCATTTGAGCGATTGGTTTCATCTCTGAATCTCTTTGACGAAGAGTGGTATAGTTTACTCATCAACCTTTTTCTCTCGTCTCTAGCTTCTTAATCTGCTTTCTTCTTTTTTTTACTAAGCTCCTCGGCTTTACAAGCTCTTTCAACCAATACCACAAATTCAGTCAAATCAAGAATTCCAACCAGAAGTTTAATATCTTCATTCAACCCTTCAATGAATCATTTACACATAGTAGTTTCCGTTGAAACACATTCTCGTGCATACTGGCTCAATCTCACAAATTCTCGCTCGTATTCTGTAACAGACATACGACCTTGTTTTAGCTCAAGGAACTCTTTGCGTTTCTGATCTACAAACTGTTAACTGATATATTTCTTCTAGAATTCAGTTTGGAAGAAATCCCAGGTGATTCGTTCTCTCGGAACCGCAGATATCAATGTTTTCCACCAATGATACGCCGTATCTCTCAACAGTGAAACAGCACACATAAGACATTCATTAGGAGTACATGATAATTCATCAAACACTCTAATGGTATTCTCAATCCAGAATTCAGCTCACTCGGCATCATCATCAACTGTGGCCCTGAACTCTTCGGCCCCATACTTACGAATCTTATCAACTGGAGGTTTACTCAATCGAATCGGGTTTATAACTTGTGAAACTACTGGAACTTGCGGGGGTGGAGGTTGTTGAGCAGCCGAATTCGTTCGAACGAACTCCGTGAACCACTCGTTCATCATTTGGAAGAAGGCTTGCTTAGCCTCTCTCTCGTGGCTACTCGTAACAGGTCTAGAATTAGATGGTGCTGTCCCTTGTGTGGGAGCAGGCACATTACTCTCAACATCATCAGCTACAGCTCGATCGGGATCCATTTGCTATACTAAAACACATTTTTAACTGTTAGGAATCATCACACTATTGCAGATATATATATGGCATGTATAGCTAAACTTTTACACGCTACATTAGTTCTAGAATCGACTAAACCGTAGCTCTGATACCAATCAAATTGTAACACCCCTAACCCGTATCCATCGTCAAACTAGGGTTACGAGGTATTACCGGTCGAATCATAACATTTAAACAACCATTGTTCACACATCAGCATATCGTAGTTAATCAATAACACAAAGTCTCTTTGGAAGGTCTATGAGACCTTAATCATGCTTTAGAGAAGGTTCAAGACTAAACTGATCTCATAAGAAAACTATGCGAAAATTAGAAAATTGTTCTTTCAAAATAGGGCACACGCCTGTCTGGCTATCTCGTGTGCCTCCCACGACCGTGCCTTAAACCATGTTTTACCCCGTGTGCAACACACACTTGAAACATACAGTCTGTCACACGCCCGTGTGTCTGGCCAGTGTGCAAGTCGGACTTGCTTCAAATTATGATATTGAAGGACACGGTCGAGACACACGCCCGTGTGCTCAACCGTGTGGACAATTATAGGCCATTTACAAAGCCAAATTGCCACCCATTTTAGGTCATTCCTACAAGCATCACTCTATACTCAATTCATGTCCAATTAATGGTTAAAACCCTACAAAAACATGCACAATTCAAGCTACAATATCCTCATTCATTTACATATACAATTCCAACTCAAAACATGTCCATTTTATGAACCAATTCCATACCAAAAGCATATGATTCACATCTCATTTCAAATCATTTCAAACATGCAATATATTCACCATCTCAACTACCAAATCAAGTATGAAACATACTATTTCTATTTCACTAAAGCATACCATAATGGCCATTCACACAAGACCATATATACACATCACTTACACCATTTTCACATAGCAAAACATATACCAAAACCAATCCAAAGTCTCATCCATTATCAAGCCATATCACATGGCAAGATTTATACATCTCAAAATATTCCACAACCTCACTAGCCTATACATGCCATATACCATATATAAAACTTTCAAAAGATACCAAAATAGATGTCTGATAGTGTGATTGAGTCACTGACGATCCCCGGATTCGAGCTAGCTTTAAATACCACTGTAAAATAGAGAAAGACTTCACACAGTAAGCTTTAAAGCTGAGTAAGTTTGTAATATAACACAATTAACTCAACAATTCAAATTCAATATGCAAAATTAACTAACACTTTGTTCAATTCACATCACTATTCAATCTCATCCATGGCTATTACTCATTCTCATACCATATCTATAGGTTCATATACAAGCATTTATAATGCTACTCAATCTAACTCTTTTCATCTTTCATTCACATAATCTTCCATCTATCTCATACACAATATCATCAACCACATAGGTTCTGTACATACCTGTACCATCACATATTTATCTATCACATTTACCACTTCAATGCTCGATGTCATAATTCATTCGATCCTCTTTAAATGTTCGATGAACTAGCACACTTAGTGCCAATTAATTAGCTGAAGCTATAATAATATCGCACACTTAGTGCCATCACATAAGGCCGAATTTGTCTCGGTATGGTACACGTAGTGCCAAATAATACAGTCGATGCTTGCTTTATCACACACACTTAGTGCCATTCATCACTGTAACGATTCTATTTACGCACACTTAGTGCCACATATCTTCGAACTCACATTTCACATTACCAAACTCCACAATCACATTTCCATTCATTTCATCATATATAAACATTGTTTAAACAATATGTATTATACACGAACTTACCTCGAACGTAGAAACAACAATACTAGTTGATTAATCGAGCACTTTGTTCTTGCCTCGATCTAGGTCCGAATTTCTCTATTTTTGATCTATATAATATCAAATTCAACTCATTCAATCTCATCTTTACTCAATTCCATTCACAAACACACAATTAGGGCATTTTGGACTTTAGCCCTTACAATTTCACACTTTAGCATTTTAGTCCTTATTTCACAAGTACATCAAATTCACAAAATCCAATTTAATCCATGCTTAGCCAAATTGCCATAGTGCCCCTAGAAGCCCATATTTCACATTTGTTTCACATTTCAACAAAAAGTTTTCACATTTCTCAATTTAATCCCAAAAATGCATTTTTACTCAAAATCACTTTAGAAAATAGGTATATCAATCATCAAACACTTAGTTTTCATCATCAAACATCACAAAGCTCACAAAATCAACAATGGAATAACTCAAAATCATCATTAATTTCATGAATTTAAGCATGGGCTTTATAGAACAAAAGCAACGATCACAAAAACATAAAAATTATCGAAAACGGATCAAAATCATACATCAATTAAGCCTTGTTGATGGCCGAATAAAACAAAGCTTAAAACCCTTTCTTTTTCTTCTAAAATCGGTGAAAGAAGATGATAATGGCCATCAAATTGTTTTTGTTTTAATTAATAAACATTAATTCATCATTTACCAAAATAGTCTTATTAAACACATTTAAAATCCATTAACCCTTGGCATATATGTCTGTTCATAAATTCAATGGTCCATTTACAACATAAGGACCTTTCATTTAAGAAACCATAGCATTTAAGCACTTTTGACTACTAGCACATAGCTTTTGCATTTTACATGATTAGGTCCTTTTTCAGAAATTGGCACACAAACGATAAAATTTTCACACAAAACTTTCACACATATTTTATCACATGCCATAAACATAAAAAATAATATAAAATTATTTCTCTGACCTCAAATTTGTGGTCCCAAAACCACTGTTCCGACTAGGGTCTAAACCGGGCTGTTACAATGTCAATTCGAGAAAATGTAGAACCGGATAATAAAAGTGGCCGACAATGATTTTGCATGCAATATTATTATTCAAATAATGAAAAAAAGGAGGATCTTAAATAAATCTATTGAGAAATATAGATATGGACTAAATTGATCAAAATAGAAAGACACAACTCAAATACAATTAAATTCGTGGAGTTTTTGGACCAGTAGTCCAAATATCTAAAGGTATAAAGCCAGTGAGGGTTCAATTGAAGTAGATCTGCAAAAGTGGAATAAAATATGAAGTTTTCCGCTAAGTCCTGGCATTGATTATGGAAAGATATAATATTCTTTTGTGGTGGATGCAATAACCTTTAGATATATTATTAAATTGACAATTCATAAAAGACTTAACTTGCGTTTAATGGTTATTGTTATAACCTTTTATGAATAACTATATAGAAAAGTTTATATTAAAATCCTTGAAGGATTTAGGATGCTAGAAGCATATTGAAATTCTCGAGAAGTTATCCATTTATATGAATTGAAATAATTTGAATATATGTGGTAAAATTGACTTAGTGAATAGTAGTTGAAGGAGGATTATAAAATGATCCAAAATACCTATTTGTGTTTTCATAAAAGAATCATAATTAAAGTTTGTTATGATTATTATTGAATCTCCTGAAGAGATCAAAATATATTTCCCCAAATTTCCCTCACTCGTGACTTTTAAAAGAATGGTAATATAAATTCTTATCAAATACATTCAAATAGTTATTTGAAAAACTAGTATTCAAGATTGAATACGTAGAATATGAGAAAACATGTGATGTTTTCATGAGGGGGAGTAAATACACGTTGCACTCTTTTTCCCTTAATCGAGGTTTTGTCCCATTGGGTTTTCCTGGTAAGGTTTTTAATGAGGCAGCATATTATGTGTATGATAGATTGTGTACTCTTTTTCCTTCATTAGGTTTTTATCCCATAGGGTTTTTCTTAGTAAGGTTTTAACGAGGCACATTATCTACAATGGACATCCAAGGGGGAGTGTTATGAATATCTTATTAAGTGGATATCCATCATGATCAAGATAAAGTTTTAATGTACTTTAAATTCTAATAATTATTAGAATTAGATCTCTACTTCTTTTAACTATAAATAGAGACTCTGATGAAGCATTGTAATCACCTCTTTTGATCAATAAAGTTCATTCTCTGTTGCTTTCATATTTTCTTTGTTCTTTATTCTCTCCATCTTTCTTTATTTTATAACAATCACATCTCTTTTTTTTTCTTTTTCTTTTTAAATACAACCTAAAAACGCGTTAGTTTGTTAATTAGTTAAACACTTTCATTTTACAAAATAATTTTTTCTTACGAGTATTATTTTTTACATATATTTTAGTATATGAACTAATAATAAACTAACTCAATTAGTAACATATATCCATTCCTATAACTTATTTCTAACAAAGAGAAGGAAAAAAAATTCATTTATTTTGAAGAGTTTTTTACTTATCTTTCTAATTTCAAGTTTAAATTTGTACTAAATATTTTTTATTTTATATCTAACAATTATAATACATATGTAATAAAGAAACTATTTTTCTTATATTATTACATTAATAGCTCAATGCAACATTAATATTTTAACTTTTTATTATATATATTTTTATATTTATTAGTTTTCGACATTGGTGTGTTTACTTTTCATTATTTATTAAAATATTCTTATTTCATATAGTTAATGTAAGTAAGTATTATTAAATATAATTAAACATATATAATATTATAAAATAAAAAATTCAAATCATAACTTAAGTAATGATGTAAAAAAAAGTAAGTAAATATCTTAAGATTAATTCCAAAAAATGGTAGTATTTTGTTAATTAAAATTAGAATTCGATTTAATTGTTATGAACATCAATAAAAGATACAATTAATTATGATTTAGATGTATTAAAAGTTTTTAAATAATATGAACCATGAAAAAAAATATTGAATGGTTAATAAAAATAAACTTATTTTACGTTGGTACATAATATTTGTGAGGTTAAAATTTGTAAAGAAGAAGTTCATTGGATAAATTTAATCATTTTTAAAACTTTCCACTTTAAGTAACTATTATTTTGGCAAAAAGAAATTGATCTTGAAAAACTTTTGTTATTGTACATTTTTTTTTATTTCTAGTAATTTTTGTGTTAGAAGTTTCATATTTTTGGTAACCTTACACTTCTGAAAATTTTCTTGGTCTTTGGAAGCTGTTGGGAATAAATTTGTGTAAGCAACAAATAAGAAAAATTATGAAGAAATTGAAAAGATTAAACACAAAAATTTTATTTGAAAAAACCCTTCCTAAGAGGATAAAAAACCAATAGTAAAGATAATTTTATTAAATTGACAAAAACAAAAGTACAAAAATGAAGATAAAACTAAACCCCAAAACTTGAAAATAATAACACTCAAAACTTAAACACAAAATTCTCTGAAAGCTTATAAAAACTAATACTTAAATGTGTTATGGGTTAATCTTTCTAAGGTAGAAAGTGACCTATATATAGGCTAAATTTGTAGGTCAAATGATCTTAAAATATCTATACTAGAGTTCGACTAGGACAAATAATCAAAATTTGGCTAGAAGAAGAAAACCGAGAAAATTGCATGACATGTTGCCATCTCGTGACATCCACTATCCTATCTTCGTGAAGTTATTTTTGCCTCTCCCCTGTTTCGTCGTCGTGTCATTGTGACATCGTATGGCTCCTCGTTGCGACATCGCTCTCTGTTTGTGTCTTAATTTGTCCGAAATGCGAGGCATACTCCACAAATCTCCACCTTGACTCATATTTCCACAATGCCTTTTTGTTGAGCCTGCCATGGGCTTATCTTGAACTTTGTAGGATTTTAGTTGAGTCCAAGATATGCTTGAACTTTGATATCGAAAAACTTCAAGTCTTCACTTGTGCACTGCCAAATCAAAACTGACTTGAGTTTGCTTTCCACGAACGCAGTGCTCTATCTTTCCAAATCCTGCACCCAAAAAAGAACTTCTCTTATTCAAAACAATCATACCTTTTTCCCTCCTATGACCAAATTGCCTCAGCTTCAAATGAGTCGACTCCGACTCTTTAATAGACAAGGAACTTGTTGTTTTACCAATCACTATTGAACCTTACAGAACATAAAGACTGCCAATCTTTCGACCTTTCATCAGAACGAGAGCCCTACAAGACACTTTAATGTCGCTTGACTCGATGTTAATTCTACAACCCTTCGAGCCTAACATACTCAAGGAGATGAGATTCTTCATTAAGTCTAGTACATTGACAGTGTCCTAATTGTCCCGTCATGCATTCTAATCTGAACGTTACCTACACCGGTTGTCTTATTGGATGAACTATTCCCCATACACACAACTCTATATTCAATTGAATTGTATGTGGAGAACCAGTCCCTATTGGGGTACATGTGGTAAGAACACTCCAAATCCATGATCCATTCGGATGTAAACTTAGACCTTTCAATCGTAGACACCAACAACCAATCATCACCCTTGTCGACGGCCAAATTAGTATCAACTAATTCTTTCTCATTACTCTCAGTAGCCCTCTTATTTCACAGTTTGTAACAATATACCTTAACGTAACCTAACTTTTTGCAGTAACAACATCTCTTGTCACGATTCCTTAATGCTATCAAAATCAAGTGTTGCCTATCTGACTTGCTATCCGAACCAAACTCATTGTCGAGTTTTTCTTTACTCAATAAGTGACCTTTCACATCTGGAACGGTGGAAATGTGCAAGTGTACACAATCGTAACAAGTAATAAAGTGACAAGTAAATGTCGAGTTATCGTACCTACAGGGACTGTAAAAGAATTATTTATGAAAATGGTTTCAAACACTTTGGTGATGGAAAAATAATTGGTTTTGAGAAATATTTAAAAACTACAAGAAAAACAAAGTAAAAATAAAATAAAACAAAGTTCTAATGCACAATTTCAAAAATTGATTTTAATCAAGATGACATAATTGTGTTGGTTTAATCACATTTCTTACCTTAGAATTATTAAACTTGTGTTTATACTCGTTAAAACATGGCAACTCGGTAATTTGCTAACTTATGAACATATTTATGAATCAAAAATCCATTCATCTCTTGTACATATCTCTATGCCAATTCGACCGATTAAACAGACTCCTAAAAGTAAACACGTTAATGCACATACATACTTATTAAATTAAACAATCTCTCGCATATTCCTATGTCGATGCAAATGATTAATTCAACCTAACAAGAATATAAAAGATCATGTGAAGTAACAAGGTATTTTTACCGTGAAACAATTTAATCACAAAAATCCTGCAAGTTATGCAAGGCATACATATTGTCAAATACAATGCTAATTTAATCTTCAGCTACCTTAGAAGAATTAAACATGCATAGATTAAGTATTGTGTCCATTAATTACAATTTCAATGCATTTAAATAATTAATTCATTAGCTATCTAAACAATTATAATGCCAGATAACTTAGCATAATTTTACTTAATCAAACATTTCACCGAGGCCTTTAACAGCATAAACTTAATTTTAATAATCTAAGAGGGCGAAATGAAATCAAACCAACAAGAATTAAATTCAAGCTAAATCGATTAAATTAAACATTTCAAAAGCATGAATATTCATAAACATGTTTGTCAAAACAACAACAAATAATTTAAAGAGATAAGAAACGAGAAACAAATCCGGTGGCTCTCCGTGACTTGTCTGCTTGATTCCTCCTTCGTTCTTCGTTGTCCTTAGCTATCAAGGGGGCTTATGAACACTTCAAGTGCTACTTCAAATGGCTAAAAAACACCTCTTTTCCAAGAGGGGAAATCGGCACAAGAACAAGGGGAAAATGGAATGAAAATGAAGGGAGAAAAGTTGAGAGAAAAGAAGAGAGAATGAGAGAATGTTGGAGAATTGAGGGATGATTTGAATGAGCAGCTAGGGGATGTATTTATAGGTGTTAGGGGATGCTAAAAATAGAAAAAAATCAGCAGCAAAAGAATCCCTCTTGGCCGGCCATCCTATGTGGCAAAGTTGATGGATTCAACTTTGCTAAAATTAGCTTGGACAAATCTTTAAACCCATGAATTTTGGAGGGGTTTGAATGGGATTTTGAGAAGTCTTCAAGGGCTTCTTTGCAACTCAATTAATCAGCAAATAAGCTTATTTGGGCCTTCATTGTGGATGGTTTGGGCTGCCCAATTGGTGGCTGGTCTGGTTCAATTGGTTCGGTTCAACCAGTGCGGTTTTATTGGACCCTTTTTCATAATTAATTAAAAATAATTTATTTAGCCCAAATTAAATTGGGAATAAATTAAAATCAATTATATTATGATTAAATCTTTATAATTGGACCGTCTTGGGCTGGAAATAGAGACGCTTTGACACTTCAAATCGCTTCTCAGTTTTGTTCTTCGAGCAGTGTTTGCCGAGCCAATTTTTTCCCTTTTTGCGATTCTGTCGAAAATAGTCAAAATTAAACAAAATTAACTATAGAATTAATTACAATTTAGCATGTTCATATTTTAGGACAAATTAATTATTTTATCATATTTAATTATTTTCCGACAAGAATTTACTCGAAACCACATGAATTTGGGTCAAAAAGGGCATGAAAAAGTGTATAAATTTTCGTGTTTCCACACCCCTGAACTTAATTCATTGCTCGTCCCGAGTAATGCAAAATTTTGAAAAGAATTTTCTCGGAAACACCTTTGAAAAACTCTTTCAGAACAACTTTCCTCAAAATTATGATGTTGGCATACTTATGCTCAAAGATAAGAAATTTGATAGTTATGCAACTTAAGCATTCATATCGTTCAAATTACCTCCAACAATTATCATACTAGCGAAATTAGACTAAATGTTTCTTTAATAAAGACCTGTTCTTCACTACCAAATTGATTTTAATTCCTTATTCAAAAAGTAAACTACAATCATTAAGCTTAACTAATGTCTTCATATGTTGAATAAAGCACTTTCTCTCCACTAATGTAGGTAACATGGGAATCTTGAATCAATAGGTCTTTAATAAGGTTGTAACATGGCTGGGCTTAAGGGTAGGTAAAAGATAGATAAATTTGTGGCTTTAAACCCTAGACTCAGCTTAATATCGATCCTTCGGAACTTTCATCCTTGATACCCAACTTGTGCTCTTTCGATCACTTATTTCATTTTGAGTACATGTGTTTTTTTTAAACTCAAACTCGAGCACTTGCTTCATGTACAACAATTTTTCGAGCATTTGATACTTCTTTTCAACTCCCCCAAACTTATTTTCAAACGATCCTTTGAATAGTACTGAGTCTAGTGTTTGGGATGATTTTTTAGAAGTAATTAAGAGAAAGTTGATGGCTAAATATTGCATAGGTCCAAATAAACTTAGGCCATATAGTCTCAAAATTGGGTTTCAAAGGATAATTTTATCAGGGTTGGCTTGAAAGGCTCAAACGGTCCAAAAAAAAAGTTTGCCTAAATCATTTTCAATATTCCATGCTTCCTAGGATTTCGCCTCAAGAAATTACTAAGTCAATTCTAAAGACTTAAGCTTTCATGCATGCCTAATTTTTTCGTAAGGAACTAAAAATTTTATGGTATGAATTTGTATGCTTTGTTAAAAATACATTCACATATTTATTAAGCTAACATAATAAATTATTGAAATAACAGAACTTTATTAATACTAAAGTTTAACATAAGTAACAAAATTTCAATTTATTGAACAAAAATATATCCTAAGCATAATTAAAAGAACATTTTATTCTGAATGGAATCAATTCAAATTTTCGGTCCCCCTACTTAAAGTGAACAATGTCCTCATTGTTTAAAGTGAATAAATACTATACACCAAGTAGGATAATTAGAAAAGAGGAGGTGAGTCAAATTGACTGCTTAAGTACCAGGCTCTTTCTAAAATCCAGTCCTAGACATGTATATATTTATTGCCACACTTTAGCCTTTGAGACTTGTTCAGATTTTATTCATGCTTTCTATCTCTTATTTTATTGTGCAAAAAAAATAAAAATTCCTAATTGACCTAATCCTAAGATACTTAAGAAAGAAATAAAAGTTGAAGTCCTCCCCCTTTTTTTATTTGTTCGTCGATCCTTCCGAATTTGACTCATCCTTTGCTCCATTAGTATTATTCTTGCATGAATCGCCTTGCTCCTTCTTCGATAATGAAAGCCATGGTTCAAATATGAAATCTGGAAACTCAGGTACAAAAATAAATGGGTCATTATAAATCTTCTTGAGGGCACTCCTCATTGAGTCATCTCTTATTTTTGCATATCTCCAGTAGGCTTGTTGCTGCCATTGCATGTTCTGCATCAAGTCCATCAACTTAAACAGTTCATCACGAAGATCTAGGCTAGGTGATGGAGCTCTAAACATTGCGGGCTCGATATCATGTTCAACTTCTGGATCCATCAATTTTGCCTCATGAGGGACGTCAGTTGATGGCTCTGGCGGTATTTCCGTGGGATCATCTTCTGCTTCTTCGGGATCCTCGCTCTCTTCAATTCGTTGCTGAAGAACAGAATCTCCGGCTACTCGGTAGAGGTCCCAATCAGTGATTGTGCCTTGACTATACTCTGTCTGCTTTACACCCGAAAGGAGTTTTGCTTTTAAGCACAAAATTGTGATGGTAAAAGGGAAATAGGCAGGGCCAGACCATCTAACGGCACAATTTCGCATTTCTCTCAGGATGATTTTGCCCACATCAATGGTCTTTCCAGTTAGAATCGAGTATAATAGGACCATTCGCTCTAATGAAATTGTAGTCCCATGCGAACTAGGCATAAGGCTGAAACGGATGAAATAGAACCATACCTTCGCTAGAGGTGTCAAATACTCCCTTCGACACGTGTGGATTCCTTACTTTGACACAGTCCACTTGGAACCTGGAACTGTGAGTTCTTCGAGGATTTCTTGCAGATTTTCAGGCTTAACATTGCTCAACAGAGAGGAATATTCATCGTTGTCGAAATCAGGTAATTCAAAGAACTCATTAATAGCACTAGAATTTATTGGTACCTTGATTCCTCGGACTGAAACTTCCGTCAATTCACTGGAAGTTAAGTTCGCGTAGAATTCACGAACTAATTCTTCATCCACACTTGGTCTCTTTTCACAAAATAATTCCCAATTGAGGGCTTCAGCAACTTGGCGAATACGTGCCATAAAGTCTCTGTAGTTGCTTTCCTTCAATGTGAAGCCTTTCTCTGGATGCATCTGTTGATTTTTGAAGATACTTTCGTATCTTATTTTGGCTTCTTCACAGTGAAATTTGCTTTGTGTTTTGTCGATTTGAGCGGAGGCACGGGTTCTTTTACGAGTCATGATGGACCTGAACATAAGATGGAAAGAATAAAAAAATCAGTTAAATAATTTAATTAATTTAAATTACTTAATAATTCAATAAATTGAAAATTCAATAATTGAATAAAAATTAAAAATAAAATTTAATAGCAATTACTAACATTTCAATAAATTGAAAAATTAAGTAATTGAAAAAAAAATTAAAAATAAAATTTACTAACAATTATCAATATTTCAATAAGTTGAAAAAAAAAATTAAATAATTGAATAAAAATTAAATTTTAAAAGAGAAAATTATTCTTACCACTTACCTTGTAAATTTTAAGAGCTCTAAAAAAAATAACAATATACTAATGAATCAAAGGAAGGAAATTAAAGGAGGGATGGCTTAATTTGGGGAAAGCGAGAATGTGCGCCTAAGCACACAAAACAGCAAGCAGCTGGCGTGCAAGGTGCTGCAGCAGGTGGCAAGCAAGCAGGTGATGTGTGGAGCAGGCCACGGCACTGGTTCGCACAAGAAGGCTGCTGGAGAAGCAGCAGGCATGCGGTCTTGGCCTGGGCAGGAGCTGGCGCTGGCGAGTGCTGGAGCTGGAGTTGCTGCTGCTGGCTGAATGGAGGCTTAGGGACTAGGGGCTTGCGACAATTGAGGTGGAAGGGAAGTTGAGTGATGAGTGAATGGGGTGCATCAATAGTGCAATTTATAGATGGAGGAGTATAAATTGGAATAGAACTCTTAGAATAATTAAAGCATTAAAAATAAGAGTCCCCTTCTAATTTTACTCATGATAAACAACAATTAATAATTAAATAAATTATCAATTGCTATTTAATTATTAAGATAAATATGAAATAAAATTAAATCTAATCCTAAGCTAAGTTGATAAAAGTTAATATATAAATTATAATAAATATAATTATATATTAAAGTTTATCAATAATGAAATTAAAAATATTTATTTTAGATGCCCTTTAAAAATATTTACAAAAGGAGGCACATACTTTTTATTATTTACGGAAATAGCAACCAAATTTTTGAAAATAATTCAATTAAGTCCTTAGACTTAATGAAAATTTGAAATTGAGTTGCAATTTAAGACTTGGGTCAAAATTGACATTTTTATTTGAAAAACTAGAAATTTATTTTGTCATTTAGGGGTTAACTCCTTGGAAAATTATGCAAAAATCAATTCCCAGGAAAGATTGGAGGGGTCACAAGCGGTCCCACTTAAGTTCCAATCTCCTAGACAGAATTTATTTGAGCGTAATAAACCCAGAAATATTCCCTAAATAATTTATTGAAAGCAATAAAAACTAAGAGTTAGATAAACTGAACGAGATTTTATCCCGTTCCGGGTTTTCTCTATAATAATGTTTCAAACGCTGAGCATTGACTTGAAAATTACCTCTCTTACTTTGGAGTTCAATAACTCCGTATGGATAGACGCGATGAATTGTAAATGGACCGGACCAACGTGACTTCAACTTACCAGGAAAGAACTTTAATCTGGAATTAAATAACAAGACTTGCTGACCTGCTTCAAATTCTCGAACTCGGATATGCTTGTCATGCCATTTCTTGAGTCTTTCTTTGAGTAATTTGGCATTTTCATATGAGAACATTCGAAATTCCTCTAGCTCGTTGAGTTGGAGCATTCGTTTCTCTTTAGCAAGTTTGAGATCCAAATTGAGTTGTCGAAGAGCCTAGTAAGCTCTATTGTAACACCCCAAACCCGGTCAATACGCCACGACTGAATCTGGTATGTCACTGAGGAAAAAGTTTTGAAAAGAATCGAATTAAGAATTAAATTTTAGTGAAAAACTCTTTTAAAAATTCTATATTTGTAGAAAACAGATGTATAATAAGTTTAAACTGGTAATTTACTTTGAAATTTCATAAATAAAACTTTAAAGCTTAGTTGATAATTCATAGGTTAGAAAACATTTGTATCATTTAAGAAAAACTCGAATTATTACTATGAACACATTTGCATTTGAATGTGGAAACTTAATATTTGGAAATCATTTAAATTGTAGAAAACACTAAATTTACATTTTACTATCAAACTATTTTTATTACCCGATGGTAAGATTTTGAAACCATTGCGTTTTTTTTAATAATTTTAGAAAACTTTGGGCTCAATTATTAAATTAACCAAATAATTTATAAGCCATATTTAAAACATATTCAAAGCATATAAATAATCCAAAACATAATTAAAGAGGCCTTATTACAAACCCAAAATAAAACAAAAACCAAATTAAAATAATTTAAAGTACCCCAAATCGAAGTTCACGTAAAATCAAATTTTATTGCATGGCCTCCTCGAGTTCATCCGGCTCCTCAATCCGCGATCTCACGAATCACCTGAAATGATAAGCGAGAAGGTGAGTCACCAAGACTCAGTGCATAATCCCTCTCCCGGTTAATGCAACATTCTTACACAATTTATAATCAAGCAACATACATATAATGCACCCAACCTAGCCATCCATAACTCCTTTCCTACCCCGTGTGGTACCAAACCACTAGTGGTGCCAAACCACTGGTGACCCAAAGTCACGATATCCAAAATGTGATACCAAATCACTGGTGACCAAAGTCACGAATAATCAAGTTGTGGGGCCAACCCACGTGTGATACCAAATCACTGGCGACAATCCCAATACATCAAATGTGGGGCCAACCCACGGTGGTGCTAAACCACTGGGACGAGTCGCTATGAGGTGCCAAACCTCTGGTGTCCCAAAGACACAAATGTGATACCAAATCACTGGTGACCAAAGTCACGAATAGTCAAGTTGTGGGGCCAACCCACGTGTGATACCAAATCACTGGCGACGATCCCATATCTCAAAAGTGAGGCCAACCCACGGTGGTGCTAGACCACAGGGACGAGTTGCTATGAGGTGCCAAACCTCTGGTGTCCCAAAGACACAAATGTGATACCAAATCACTGGAGGTGCCAAACTTCTGGTGTCCAAAGACACGGATATCAAATCCTTCCCCCTCCACTCATGTTCCCAAACCGATGTATTAAGAGTATCAATCATGCCATCATACTTGATATGATCATATAACATATTTAAATAATAGATCATGATATCAATCAACATATATTAACATCATATTGAAACGGACTTACCCGAATCCTTGCACATACCCATCAAGGCATCTTATCAAAATCTCATAGATTCCCACTTTAATAACATGATTAGACAATATATATATATATATAACCGAATTATAAAGTGTGTAAGATACACACCTGATAATAGTGATAACTAAACTTTCCCGCTCGCCGATACCCTCGGAATCTCGAATAACAACTATATGCGATTTCTCTCCGATTGATGGTTCATAACCCGATGAAGAACCACGAACGAACAATGGCTCGGGGGTACGTACGACTTCAAATAACCGATTATCGCCAGCAGAGGGTCCACATCCCGGTGGAAAGTCTCGGACTCCCGACACAGCCCTTCGTTTGAAATTTGAGGGTATAGCAGAACCACCCCTCTTCCAAACACTATTAACTGCTCTCTTCGGACCCATACTTGATTCTCCAAAATCTAACGTTCATGGAAAGAAGATAATAATCGAGCGAACAAAATCGATTAGTAGGCCATCTAAAACGATATAACAAGTATAAAAATCCATACCTTAACACTTCGATTCAATTCCGAAAATTGTCACTTGCCTATGGAGTTTGTCAAAATCCTTGAATGATGAAATCCTTTTTTCCACAGGATCTTTGTATGACTATGGTCGACTATCAATAAAGAAATGATCAATACTCCACTATACCACTACCAAAATAAAAGGTTTGTTGAAAGAGAAGTGATAATGAATTCGGTCAAAAAGATCCTCTCAAGGCAAAACAATTTCGGCAATGTGGTTGAGTGAGACACAATTAGGATTCGACTAGAGTGGAGAAAAAGAAAGGAAAATAAAGTGAAAATAAAAATAGGAGAAGGAGATTTCGAAAATAAAAGAAAGAAGAAAATAGAATGAAAATGGATGTTTTCGGTTTTGAACAAAAGTGGAAGAAAAGAAAAGAGGAATGGGGAGAAGGAAGATTCGGCCAAGAAAAGCAAAAAGAAAAGTGGTTTTGAACAATATCAAAAGAAAGAAAAGAGCAAAATGGGAGAAAGAGGTTCGGCCAACACCTAGTTTACCAAAGAAGAAAAGTGCACAAAAATGCACAAGGTTTAAATGTAGTTTCGGTTTCAAGAGGAACAATGAAATAAAGAAAATAGGATTTGGTTTCAACAAAAATGAGAGCTAAAACAAAAAGCAAAGATGCACCTAATGCTAAAGGAACATTCGGCTAAGGAGAAAGGCTTTGGAGAGGAAATGAAAAATGCAAAATGGTGCACAAAATGCAAAAGTACTAACCAAATCCCCCCATACTTCCTATCAACAATCGGCCACCCCCTTAGCCACACATGCCGTCCATATACATGGACTTCCAAGTCAAACCTATCCACCCAACACTTTCCAAAACCAAATACCTTATATCATGCCTTATGCTCTCCCATTAGCCTTAAAACCATTGATTTCTTTCCCAAACATCAAACTTACCTTAAACTAATATTCAACTTGCCATAAAGAAATAATTGAAAGTCCAACCTACCATATGTAAAGCTTGACCAACACTTAATGCTAGGATACATAAAAATAAAGTCTTCCCAATGTAATCCATGCAACTCGAACCACTTCCCTCAAGCAACCTTCCATGCGTCCTAACCATCTTGCCACTAGCTCCTCATGTGCTAAGTTTAACACTTAAATTAACTTAAGTGTCAGGTTCACCTAATCCACTTCACTAAATTTTAATACTAAGAATTATTCTAACTTCCTAAATAAAATCAAGCCTTCACAAGACTAAGCTAAACACACAAAATTCATACCCAAGCCAACACAAATAATAAGAAAATACTCTAACTTTTCCTAAAACCCAATTAAACCCGAGAATTCATAAAAACCTCGTAACCTTCCAAATCCACTTAACTAATAAATCCAATTTGCAAAAACACCATTCTCTTAATCCTGAAGATTTTAAACACTCCTAAGCCCAAGCCCAATCCTACTAGGCCCAATTTCGGGATGTTACAATTCTACCCTCCTAAAAAAATTTCGTCCTCGAAATTTCCAACTAACAGCCGTGCATCCTTACTCACCACACTACGCTCTTGCTGTGCACTTTGATCTTAAAAACCACAATGTACTTTTTAACATAATCTTGAATCCTTTTTCACACAACCAAACATCTAATCCACAATAGCAAACCGTTATCTACCACTTATACCAAAAATTTTCCTACATTCAATCATCACTTCCATCCAAAACATACATGACTTGAGAGTGAGGAAACAATCCCGAGCCTTATGCTCCTTAGTCCCGCATCTCAAGCATACTCCTAACCTCCTCTAATACTTCCTTAACTATCTGAGTCAGCTCATCAATCCCAACTCGATCATGAGACCCCGTCTCAACCACTAGCGATGCTAATGCCTCTTTTCAGAAATATGCCTCGGTGCCAAAGATCTAGCCCTAACACCTCGGCCTTTGCCACGTCCATGACGACCACGATCTCGAGTGCTCATGTCTAAAGTCTCGACTTATCTGATTTAAAAGTTTTATGCATTAGTCATTATTCCACTATCTTTAAAACACAGGTTTATGAATAGTTTTAATAAGAAGTTGTTTTGCGAGTACATCCAACCTATAGTTTTGGGTCTCTAGAGTAGTTCCTACTACTTTATAGTCATTCAAAGTTTATAACATCCAAAAATCATAACCAAAGGCTAGGGATACTTACCTGGGTGGATTGATGCCGGAGACTCGGTGCCATGCCTTTCAAACCATATAATTTCAAACAAAACATTTAAAAATCATACTTTAAAACATTTTGGGCCTCGAGCCCACAGCCGAGCTTTTGAACTTAGCTCTGATACCAATTTGTAACACCCCAAACCCGGTTAATACGCCACGACCGAATCTGGTATGTCACTGAGGAAAAAGTTTTGAAAAGAATCGAATTAAGAATTAAATTTTAGTGAAAAACTCTTTTAAAAATTCTATATTTGTAGAAAACAGATGTATAATAAGTTTAAACCGATAATTTACTTGGAAATTTCATAAATAAAACTTTAAAGCTTAGTTGATAATTCATAGGTTAGAAAACATTTGTATCATTTAAGAAAAACTCGAATTATTACTATGAAAACATTTGCATTTGAATGTGGAAACTTAATATTTGGAAATCATTTAAATTGTAGAAAACACTAAATTTACATTTTACTATCAAAATATTTTCATTACCCGATGGTAAGATTTTGAAACCATTGCGTTTTTTTTAATAACTTTAGAAAACTTTGGGCTCAATTATTAAATTAACCAAATAATTTATAAGCCATATTTAAAACATATTCAAAGCATATAAATAATCCAAAACATAATTAAAGAGGCCTTATTACAAACCCAAAATAAAACAAAAACCAAATTAAAATAATTTAAAGTACCCCAAATCGAAGTTCACGTAAAATCAAATTTTATTGCATGGCCTCCTCGAGTTCATCCGGCTCCTCAATCCGCGATCTCACGAATCACCTGAAATGATAAGGGAGAAGGTGAGTCACCAAGACTCAGTGCATAATCCCTCTCCCGGTTAATGCAACATTCTTACACAATTTATAATCAAGCAACATACATATAATGCACCCAACCTAGCCATCCATAACTCCTTTCCTACCCCGTGTGGTACCAAACCACTAGTGGTGCCAAACCACTGGTGACCCAAAGTCACGATATCCAAAATGTGATACCAAATCACTGGTGACCAAAGTCACGAATAATCAAGTTGTGGGGCCAACCCACGTGTGATACCAAATCACTGGCGACAATCCCAATACATCAAATGTGGGGCCAGCCCACTGTGGTGCTAAACCGCTGGGACGAGTCGCTATGAGGTGCCAAACCTCTGGTGTCCCAAAGACACAAATGTGATACCAAATCACTGGTGACCAAAGTCACGAATAGTCAAGTTGTGGGGCCAACCCACTTGTGATACCAAATCACTAGCGACGATCCCATATCACAAAAGTGGGGCCAACCCACGGTGGTGCTAGACTACAGGGACGAGTCGCTATGAGGTGCCAAACCTCTGGTGTCCCAAAGACACAAATGTGATACCAAATCACTGGAGGTGCCAAACCTCTGGTGTCCAAAGACACGGATATCAAATCCTTCCCCCTCCACTCATGTTCCCAAACCGATGTATTAAGAGTATCAATCATGCCATCATACTTGATATGATCATATAACGTATTTAAATAATAGATCATGATATCAATCAACATATATTAACATCATATTGAAACGGACTTACCAGAATCCTTGCACATACCCATCAAGGTATCTTATCAAAATCTCATAGATTCCCACTTTAATTACATGATTAGACAATATATATATATATATAACCGAATTATAAAGTGTGTAAGATACACACCTGATAATAGTGATAACTAAACTTTCCCGCTCGCCGATACCCTCAGAATCTCGAATAACAACTATATGCGATTTCTCTCCGATTGATGGTTCATAACCCGATGAAGAACCACTAACGAACAATGGCTCGGGGGTACGTACGACTTCAAATAACTGATTATCACCAGCAGAGGGTCCACATCCCAGTGGAAAGTCTCGGACTCCCGACACAGCCCTTCGTTTGAAATTTGAGGGTATAGCAGAACCACCCCTCTTCCAAACACTATTAACTGCTCTCTTCGAACCCATACTTGATTCTCCAAAATCTAACGTTCACGGAAAGAAGATGTAATATCCCGAAATTGGGCCTAGTAGGATTGGGCCGATTGGGTCTTGGGCTTTAGGAAAATTTTGAGTATTATTTTATTATTTGTGTTGGCTCGGGTATGAATTATGTGTGTTTAGCATAGTCTTGTGAAGGCTTGATTTTATTAATAAGGCTAGAATAATTCTTAGTATTAAAAATTTAGTGAAGTGGATTAGGTGAACTTGACACTTAAGTTAATTTAAGTGTTAAATTAAGCACATGTGGAGTTAGTGGCAAGGTGGTTAAGATGCATGAAGAGTTGCTTGAGGGAAGTGGTTCGAGTAGCATGATTAGCATTTTGAAGACTTTATATTTATGTATCCTAGCATTAATGGACGGTCAAGCTCTAATTATGGTAAGTTAGACTTTAGATTTTATGGTAAGTTGAATATTAGTTTAGGAAAGCTAGTATTTTGGGATAAGAATCTTAAGATTTATGGAAGGATGGAGGGATAAGGGGCTTGAATGATGGAGAGTTGTTTTGGAAATATTTTTATGGTCATTTTGACCATGAATGTGGACGCATAGATGGCTAGGGGGTTGGCCGAATTTTTGGAAGGATTTAGGAGGAATTAAAGAGGAAATATGGGATTTGGGTGAAGGAATTGGTGTTGGCCGAATTTGGGACTTGGTAGGATGGCATTTTCGGTTTGGTAATAGTAAGATAGGTGTGTCAAAATTCATAGTTAATAGTTTTGGTTTTTCTCTTTTTCTCCAAGTTTCGGTCAAGAGGGTTATAGGCAAGTCATTTGGGTATTTGGTGTATTAAGGTGTGTTGTCAATATTTTTCTAACCTTCTCCTTTTCATCATTTCTTTCTTTCAACCCCAAATCCATACCTATTCTCTTGTGGCCGAATATCCTATTTTTATTCAATATGAGTCATAGCTGAATCTTGTAAGTTCTTTTGTTCTCTTCTCTTTTCTTGAAACTTTAAAGCCGAAACACTATTCATCTTTCTCCTCTATTCATTTCACCATATTCAAAAGCCAAAACTTTAATCTAGTTTATTCTTGGCCGAATCCTCTAAGCTTTCAACTCTCTCCACTCTTGCGTTTACTCTTTTCATTAGTAAAGTGCCGAAACACCATCTCAACCTCGTTTCTATACCTATCTTTGTGTTAGCAGAATATCTCATTATCATTGGGAAGGTTTAGCCGAAACCTTTTTCTCTTTTTGGTCTCTTCAAGCAACGTGGTGGTAAGTAATTTCTATCCTAGCAATCAGTGTAGGTTCTCTTTCTTTTAAGTGTGCCGAATCAAGGATTAAGTCTTGGTTTAGGCATGGCCGATTGTTCATAGTGCCATAAAAAGGTGTTCTTTTGTGTGTAGCTAAAGGAAGGGAACTCAGAGTGTGATTTGGGATTTGGTAGGAGACCAAATCGGCTTTAAGGGAAAAGGAAGAACCACGTTTCGAGATCGTGTTAGATTCGAGTAGTTCGGGATTTCACTAATAGGTAGGTGTGTGATTAACCCACCGTTTTTCGGGTTTTTGCTATATTTGTATGTGTTGATTATATACTAACAAGTGCAGTAAAAGTTATGAGATAAATACCCTTAAAGTGGTATGTCGATAATCCGGTAAGTACCAAACCTGATATATGTGATTACTAATATGAATATGTGTTATGACTATGCTTGATGAACATGTTCATGCATCATTATATTATATCATTATTTATGTTACATGTGCATGGGTTGGGATATGATATGAAAGAAGGTATGGGTGTACTTTGAGTACGTGGTTTGATGTTAGCCTTGAGCTACATCGTGGATTGACGTTGACTGAGGTGACATTGTGGATTTATTTGCGATTAAGTTCGTGTGGCTTGATGAGTGGCTGTGTGCCTCATCGTGGTTGATATCGGCTATGTGCCATATCGTGGTTGATGAGTGACTTTGTGTCCCATCGTGGTTTTGGTGTTAGCTACGGCTACATCGTGGATTGGCGCTGACCGAGGTCGCGTTGTGGATTATTATGCTTAATTGCACGTGGACGACATTGATTGCCTTTTGGAGTATAAAGGAGAGGGTGATTTGATAATCCCCTGGTGTGTGGTGGCTGGATACGGGGGTGTGTAGAGGATGGACCTAGGTTGGGTTGGGTGCATTTTGCATAATCTCAATGGATATGTGAATTAATGTGAAAATGGGCCAAGCCCAGTTTATAAATGTGGATCAGTGTGGAAATGGGTTAAGCCTGATATGTGGAATTATGGGGTTAATTACCCTGTTACCTAATATGTGATATGAATGTGGGCCAAGCCCAGAATGTGGTAATATGTGAATATGAAATTTTGTTATCTGATATATGGATTAATATGTGGTTAACATGTGGGTGAAATTCAGTGGATTAATTACACACTGAGTCTGTGTGACTCACCCAATTTTCTCAAACCTTTCAGGTGATGCATAAAGTTTAGACCGGGTTTGGAGTGGATACGAGGTGGCCCATGCAGAAGATATTTTATTTGTTTTACACATTTTATTTATGAAAGGTTATTTATTGTAATAAGGGCCACTTTAAGTATTTAAGGACTTTTTATTATGTTTTAAGTTGGATTGTCGATTATATTATTATTTGAAAATGTTTTATTTTAAACAACTTAATTTTATTTGGAACTTTAATTACACAATGTTTTAGTAAAGACAACAAAATTTTATGTTTTTAACTCTAAGTCAAAAGTTTTTCAAACGTTTTCCGCAGTGGCATTTCAAATTCGGTCATAGCGGATGGGCCGGGTTTGGGGTGTTACAAATTGGTATCAGAGCCTGGTTCAAAACTCGGCTTTGTGGGTTTTGGGCCCAAAAACATTTTTTTTTAAAAATGGGCTTTTCAAAGATTTGGGCTTTCACAATTTTTTTTTGGGTTTATTCTGGCATGGCACCTGTATCTCCGACCCGAAGTCCACAAGGTAAGTACCTCTAATTGTTGTGTGAATTATTATATGATTGGTATGTGGGCATAATTGGGCTCGTAGATTAGTGAACTAGGAGCTATTGAATCCTAGGACTAGTCTACTCCAACACAGAATTGCGTAAGACTTAAGTGCCTAATTAAACAAACCTGTGAAGTAAGTCGCCGAGTTAAGGTGTGGCAACCATTGTACGCATGTCTAGGAGTGGATTCGGTAAGAGCTTTGTATTTAAGCAGTCCTAGCGACTCACCTCCTCTTTACTCGAATTCTACCTGGTGCGTAGTAACCGTTCACCCTAACCAAGAGGACTTATTCACGGGCTAAACCAATCACTAAAACCCGAAAGGGACTAGCCTTGCAGTTTTATAAAAACTCTAGTTTTTTTAAAATCACTAAACTACCCTTTTGATCTGTACAAACTATTTTGAAGACATTTCTCAAAATATTTTTGATTTACAAAATTACGAAAATACCCCTGGTTGTAAAATTACTAAAATGCCCTTGGTTTCTAAAAGTTTCAATACTACCCTTGATTTTAATAAAATTTTCTTACTTTGCAAAAGTATCCAAAAACCTTATTTTGCAAAATATCAAGATGCCTTGATTTGGAAAATTTACGAAATTACCCCTGATTGACAAAATTACCAAAATAACCCTGATTTTCAAAATTTCTATCATGGTTCTGATTTGGGAAAATTTTCGAAATACCCTCGAGTCTTGGAAAATTTCATAGTGCCTTGATTTATTAAAATTTTTGGAATTGACCCTAAATTATTACCAAAATACCCTTATAGGTCGAATGATGAAGTTACCCCTGGGTTGGGAAGGACTGAAATGACCATAGAGGTGTAGTGAATGAATGTGTCTCTGTTTATGAATGTGTATATGACTCTTTGAACTAGAGTAGTGAACTTGAACTGAACCTTTGTGTGATCGAAAGAACTACTTCTCAATACTTTATTTCATGAAAAAATTGTTTGCTGTTAATAAGTGGAACAAAATTCTGATGCATAAAACTTCTTAATCAGATTAAATCGCGATGTTAGATATGAGTTCTAGGGGACGTGGTCGTCGTGGACGCGGTAGAGGCTAAATGGCTATGTCGGAACCATCGCTAGTGAAGCATCTAGAACCTTGGATGCGAACTTAGGAACTGTGCCTAGAAGATAAGATAGTTTTATTAAGATCAGAGTGCGCAACATAAGCGTAGTGTGATGCGTAGGATTGCACGATTGTTAGTTAGTTGGAAATTTCGAGGACGAAATTTCTTTAAGGAGGGTAGAATTGTAATATCCCGAAATTGGGCCTAGTAGGATTGGGCCGATTGGGTCTTGGGCTTTAGGAAAATTTTGAGTATTATTTTATTATTTGTGTTGGCTCGGGTATGAATTATGTGTGTTTAGCATAGTCTTGTGAAGGCTTGATTTTATTAATAAGGCTAGAATAATTCTTAGTATTAAAAATTTAGTGAAGTGGATTAGGTGAACTTGACACTTAAGTTAATTTAAGTGTTAAATTAAGCACAAGTGGAGTTAGTGGCAAGGTGGTTAAGATGCATGAAGAGTTGCTTGAGGGAAGTGGTTCGAGTAGCATGATTAGCATTTTGAAGACTTTATATTTATGTATCCTAGCATTAATGGACGGTCAAGCTCTAATTATGGTAAGTTAGACTTTAGATTTTATGGTAAGTTGAATATTAGTTTAGGAAAGCTAGTATTTTGGGATAAGAATCTTAAGATTTATGGAAGGATGGAGGGATAAGGGGCTTGAATGATGGAGAGTTGTTTTGGAAATATTTTTATGGTCATTTTGACCATGAATGTGGACGCATAGATGGCTAGGGGGTTGGCCGAATTTTTGGAAGGATTTAGGAGGAATTAAAGAGGAAATATGGGATTTGGGTGAAGGAATTGGTGTTGGCCGAATTTGGGACTTGGTAGGATGGCATTTTCGGTTTGGTAATAGTAAGATAGGTGTGTCAAAATTCATAGTTAATAGTTTTGGTTTTTCTCTTTTTCTCCAAGTTTCGGTCAAGAGGGTTATAGGCAAGTCATTTGGGTATTTGGTGCATTAAGGTGTGTTGTCAATATTTTTCTAACCTTCTCCTTTTCATCATTTCTTTCTTTCAACCCCAAATCCATACCTATTCTCTTGTGGCCGAATATCCTATTTTTATTCAATATGAGTCATAGCTGAATCTTGTAAGTTCTTTTGTTCTCTTTTCTTTTCTTGAAACTTTAAAGCCGAAACACTATTCATCTTTCTCCTCTATTCATTTCACCATATTTAAAAGCCGAAACTTTGATCTAGTTTATTCTTGGCCGAATCCTCTAAGCTTTCAACTCTCTCCACTCTTGCGTTTACTCTTTTCATTAGTAAAGTGCCGAAACACCATCTCAACCTCGTTTCTATACCTATCTTTGTGTTAGCCGAATATCTCATTATCATTGGGAAGGTTTAGCCGAAACCTTTTTCTCTTTTTGGTCTCTTCAAGCAACGTGGTGGTAAGTAATTTCTATCCTAGCAATCGGTGTAGGTTCTCTTTCTTTTAAGTGTGCTGAATCAAAGATTAAGTCTTGGTTTAGGCATGGTCGATTGTTCATAGTGCCATAAAAAGGTGTTCTTTTGTGTGTAGCTAAAGGAAGGGAACTCAGAGTGTGATTTGGGATTTGGTAGGAGACCAAATCGGCTTTAAGGGAGAAGGAAGAACCACGTTTCGAGATCGTGTTAGATTCGAGTAGTTCGGGATTTCACTACTAGGCAAGTGTGTGATTAACCCACCGTTTTCCAGGTTTTTGCTATATTTGTATGTGTTGATTATGTACTAACAAGTGCAGTAAAAGTTATGAGATAAATACCCTTAAAGGGGTATGTCGATAATCCGGTAAGTACCAAACCTGATATATGTGATTACTAATATGAATATGTGTTATGACTATGCTTGATGAACATGTTCACGCATCATTATATTATATCATTATTTATGTTACATGTGCATGGGTTGGGATATGATATGAAAGAAGGTACGGGTGTACTTCGAGTACGTGGTTTGATGTTAGCCTTAAGCTACATCGTGGATTGACGTTGACTGAGGTCACGTTGTGGATTTATTTGCGATTAAGTTCGCGTGGCTTGATGAGTGGCTGTGTGCCTCATCGTGGTTGATATCGGCTATGTGCCATATCATGGTTGATGAGTGACTTTGTGTCCCACCGTGGTTTTGGTGTTAGCTACGGCTACATCGTGGATTGGCGCTGACTGAGGTCGCGTTGTGGATTATTATGCTTAATTGCACGTGGACGGCATTGATTGCCTTTTGGAGTAAAAAGGAGAGGGTGATTTGATAATCCCCTGGTGTGTGGTGGCTGGATACGGGGGTGTGTAGAGGATGGACCTAGGTTGGGTTGGGTGCATTTTGCATAATCTCAATGGATATGTGAATTAATGTGAAAATGGGCCAAGCCCAGTTTATAAATGTGGATCAGTGTGGAAATGGGTTAAGCCCGATATGTGGAATTATGGGGTTAATTACCCTGTTACCTGATATGTGATATGAATGTGGGCCAAGCCCAGAATGTGGTAATATGTGAATATGAAATTTTGTTATCTGATATATGGATTAATATGTGGTTAACATGTGGGTGGAATTTAGTGGATTAATTACACACTGAGTCTGTGTGACTCACCCAATTTTCTCAAACCTTTCAGGTGATGCATAAAGTTTGGACCGAGTTTGGAGTGGATACGAGGTGGCCCATGCAGAAGATATTTTATTTGTTTTACACATTTAATTTATGAAAGGTTATTTATTGTAATAAGGGCCACTTTAAGTATTTAAGGACTTTTTATTATGTTTTAAGTTGGATTGTCGATTATATTATTATTTGAAAATGTTTTATTTTAAACAACTTAATTTTATTTGGAACTTTAATTACACAATGTTTTAGTAAAGACAACAAAATTTTATGTTTTTAACTCTAAGTCAAAAGTTTTTCAAACGTTTTCCGCAGTGGCATTTCAAATTCGGTCATAGCGGATGGGCCGGGTTTGGGGTGTTACAGAAGATAATAATCGAGCGAACAAAATCGATTAGTAGCCCATCTAAAACGATATAACAAGTATAAAAATCCATACCTTAACACTTCGATTCAATTCCGAAAATCGTCACTTGCCTATGGAGTTTGTCAAAATCCTTGAATGATGAAATCCTTTTTTCCACACGATCTTTGTATGACTATGGTCGACTATCAATAAAGAAATGATCAATACTCCACTATACCACTACCAAAATAAAAGGTTTGTTGAAAGAGAAGAGATAATGAATTCGGTCAAAAAGATCCTCTCAAGGCAAAACAATTTTGGCAATGTGGTTGAGTGAGACACAATTAGGATTCGACTAGAGTGGAGAAAAAGAAAGGAAAATAAAGTTAAAATAAAAATAGGAGAAGGAGATTTCGAAAATAAAAGAAAGAAGAAAATGGAAGAAGAAAATAGAATGAAAATGGATGTTTTCGGTTTTGAAAAAAAGTGGAAGAAAAGAAAAGAGGAATGGGGAGAAGGAAGATTCGGCCAAGAAAAGCAAAAAGAACAGTGGTTTTGAACAATATCAAAAGAAAGAAAAGAGCAAAATGGGAGAAAGAGGTTCGGCCAACACCTAGTTTACCAAAGAAGAAAAGTGCACAAAAATGCACAAGGTTCAAATGTAGTTTCGGTTTCAAGAGGAACAATGAAATAAAGAAAATAGGATTTGGTTTCAACAAAAATGAGAGCTAAAACAAAAAGCAAAAATGCACCTAATGCTTAAGGAACATTCAGCTAAGGAGAAAGGCTTTGGAGAGGAAATGAAAAAAGCAAAATGGTGCACAAAATGCAAAAGTACTAACCAAATCCCCCCATACTTCCTATCAACAATCGGCCACCCCCCTAGCCACACATGCCGTCCACATACATGGACTTCCAAGTCAAACCTATCCACCCAACACTTTCCAAAACCAAATACCTTATATCATGCCTTATGCTCTCCCATTAGCCTTAAAACCATTGATTTCTTTCCCAAACATCAAACTTACCTTAAACTAATATTCAACTTGTCATAAAGAAATAATTGAAAGTCCAACCTACCATATGTAAAGCTTGACCAACACTTAATGCTAGGATACATAAAAATAAAGTCTTCCCAATGTAATCCATGCAACTCGAACCACTTCCCTCAAGCAACCTTCCATGCGTCCTAACCATTTTGCCACTAGCTCCTCATGTGCTAAGTTTAACACTTAAATTAACTTAAGTGTCAGGTTCACCTAATCCACTTCACTAAATTTTAATACTAAGAATTATTCTAACTTCCTAAATAAAATCAAGCCTTCACAAGACTAAGCTAAACACACAAAATTCATACCCAAGCCAACACAAATAATAAGAAAATACTCTAACTTTTCCTAAAACCCAATTAAACCCGAGAATTCATAAAAACCTCGTAACCTTCCAAATCCACTTAACTAATAAATCCAATTTGCAAAAACACCATTCTCTTAATCCTGAAGATTTTAAACACTCCTAAGCCCAAGCCCAATCCTACTAGGCCCAATTTCGGGATGTTACATATATGCTCTAACTCCAAAGGTAGATGACATGCTTTCCCAAAGACCAACCTGTAGGGCAGCATTCCTAAGGGTGTCTTGTATGTTGTTCTGTAAGCCCATAAAGCATCATCTAGTCTCTTAGACCAATCTCGTCAGTTCGGGCAAACTGCCTTCTCAAGTATGCCTTTGATCTCCTTATTTGCTAGCTCAGCTTGTCCATTTGTCTGCAGATGGTAAGCTGTAACAACCTTGTGTTTCACTCCATGTTTATCTAGCAACCATTTTAACCACTTGTTCACAAAGTGGGTCCCTTCATCGCTGATAATGGCTCTTGGGGTTCCGAACCTTGTGAATATGTGTTTCTGCAAGAACTTCATCACAACCTTGGCATCGTTCGTCAGATAAGCTTCAGCCTCGACCCATTTGAACACATAGTCTACTGCTACCAATATGTACTTGTGACCAAAAGACGGAGGAAAAGGACCAAGAAAGTCAATACCCCAAACATCGAACAATTCTACCTCAATGATATTTGTTCGAGGCATCTCATTTCTGTTGGTGACATTTCCAACCCTCTGACATCGATCACAACTCTTCACATAGGCGTATGCATCCTTGAATAGTGTTGGCCAAAAGAATCCGGCTTGCAATACTTTGGCAGCTGTATGAGTACCTCCAAAGTGTCCTCCACTCAGAGCTGAATGACAGTGGTACAAAATCTTTGGTATTTCATCCTCTGCCACACATCTTCTAATCATCTGATCTGCACACTTTTTAAACAAATATGGTTCTTCCCAAAAATAGTACTTCACATCGTGAAGAAACTTTTTTCTTTGCTGATATGTTTTATCAATCGGCATCAAACCACAAGCTAAATAGTTAGCAAAATCAGCAAACCAATGAGTGTTGTAGACATGATTTACCTTTAGTATGTGTTCATCCGAAAATGTCTCTTGGATCGATAAAAATGGAGAATTTTCCTCTTGCGGCTCCAGTCTGGACAAGTGATCTGCTACTTGGTTTTCTACTCCCCTTCGATCTTGAATTTCTAGATCGAACTCTTGAAGTAAAAGCACCCACCAGAACAATCTCGGCTTAGCATCTTTCTTGGCCAATAAATATTTAATCGCGGAGTGGTCCGTATAGACAATCACTTTGGTACCTACAAGATAAGATCGAAACTTATCGAAAGCAAACACAATAGCAAGTAACTCTTTTTCTGTTACCGTATAGTTCAGTTGAGCTCCGGTTAGAGTTCTACTTGCGTAGTAGATAGATGAAAAACTTTGTTCCTTCGCTGGCCCATTACAGCTCCAATGGCGAAGTCACTTGCGTCACACATCAATGTGAATGGCAAATCCCATTCTGGTGTGACGATTATAGGTGCTGTGACTAATCGACTCTTCAGATCGTTGGAGGCTTTTAAGCAGTCCTCATCAAATTTGAATATCGAGTCCTTCTCCAACAACTTGCATAAGGGCTTAGCCACTTTGGAGAAGTCCTTGATAAACCTTCTATAAAAACCGGCGTGGCCCAAAAAGCTCCTAACACCTTTTACAGATGTTGGAGGTGGGAGTTTCTCAATAACATCTACTTTTGCCTTGTCCACCTCGATCCCATGTCTCGTTATCCGACGGCCTAGAACAATTCCTTCTCGTACCATGAAATGGCATTTTTCCCAATTGAGTACGAGATTCGTCTCTTCGCATCGCCTTAGTACCTTCGCTAGATTGGCTAAACAATCCTCGTAAGTATCTCCAAATACCGAGAAATTGTCCATGAAAACTTCCAAGTATTTCTCAACCATGTCAGTAAAGATGGACATCATACATATTTGAAATGTAGCAGGTGCATTACATAAACCAAATGGCATGCGTCTAAATGCAAATGTACCGTACGGACAGGTGAATGTTATTTTGTGTTGATCTTCCAGTGCTACTGTAATCTGATTATACCCTCAGTATCCATCGAGAAAATAGTAGTAGTCTCGTCCTGCAACTCTATCCAGCATCTGGTCCAAAAACGGCAGAGGAAAGTGATCTTTCCTAGTCGTCTTGTTCAGCTTTCGGTAATCGATGCAGATTCTCCATCCCGTAACTGTTCTAGTTGGTATCAACTCGTTGTTCTCATTCTCCACGACCGTGATACCTCCTTTCTTCGGCACGCACTGGACTGGACTTACCCATGAACTGTCTGAGATAGGGTAAATTATACTCGCATCTAACCACTTGATAATTTCCTTTTTCGCAACATCTTTCATGATGGGGTTCAGTCTCCGTTGTCCATCAATCGTTCCTCTCTCGCCATCTTCTAATATGATCTTATGCATGCATACGGATGGGCTAATACCATGAATATCGGCTATGGTCCATCCGATAGCCTTCTTGAATTGTTTCAAAACTATGATAAGTCTCTCTTCTTGTTCAGTAGTCAATTCAGCTGAAACAATCAAAGGCAGAGTAGAGGCGTTACCTAAATAAACATATTTTAAGTGTGATAGTAATACCTTGAGTTCTAACTTAAGTGGCTCATCGATTGATGCTTTTGGCTGCATGTAATCTCTTTTCTATAATTCCAAAGATTCGAAACGAGATTGCGGATCAAATCCCTTTCGATTAACTTCGAGCGAAGCTAAGTATTCGTCCTCCTCTTCCTCATTTGGGGGATCCGATATCAAAATTCTTTCCAATGGGTTATCAACACCGTTAAGTTCCTTCTCTACTATTAATTCCTCTAAATCGGTCACTGCAGAACAATCATCCATAGTGTCAAGAAATCGCATTGACTTAAAAACATTAAATGTTACCTGATCATCCTGAACATGCATAGTCAGCTTGCCCTTCTGCACATCAATAAGAGTCTTTCCAGTTGCTAGGAATGGTCTTTCTAGGATAATTGGCACTTCTTTGTCTGCTTCAAAGTCTAGAATTATGAAGTCAGCAGGAAAGATAAACTTTTCTACACGTACCAATACGTCCTCGATTTTTCCTTCTAGATGCGCTAAGGATCGATCCGCTAGTTGAAGTGTAACCGTAGTTGGTCTAACTTCTCCTATCCCCAACTTCCTAAATATTGACATAGGCATCAAGTTTATACTTGCACCTAAGTCACATAATGCTTTACCACAATATGTTGATCCAATATTGCATGGTATGGTGAAACATCCAGGATCCTTCAATTTTGGGGGTAATTTGTTCTGAAGATATGCACTACATTCCTTTGTCAAAGCTACCGTCTCAAATTCTCCAAGTCTTCATTTCTTAGACAGGATATCTTTCATGAACTTCACGTAGTTCGGCATTTGCTCAAGTGCTTCGACCAACGGGATGTTGATGTGAAGTTGCTTGAGCACGTCTAGGAACTTCTTGAATTGAATTTCTTGCTTCGGCTTCTGAAGTCTTTGAGGGTAGGGTGGCGATGGTTTCAGTACTGGAACTGTTTTTGGTTGATTTGCCTTTGGCGGTAATTCTGCATCTAACGACGTTGTTGGGAGATCAGAATTAACTGGTCCTGCGGTTACTTTGATGGGTCTTGCAGATTTTGGTTCTGGCGAAACTGATGTGTCAACACTTGGTTGAACTTCTTCTTGAGCATCTGCTTGCTCCTTTTCAATTTCGACAGTGTTGGGCTCTAGTATCTTTCTACTCCTTAATTGCAATACTTTGCAGTGTTCTTTCCCCAAATTTCTCGGATTTTCTGTGTCACTAGGTAAAGCACCTTGTGGTCAGTTCCGAAGCTCAGTTGCAAGCTGGCCCACTTGATTCTCCAAATTCTTCAACGTAGCTGCTTGGCTCTGGATTAAAGCATCATCCTTTGCTAGGTATGCCTTTAGCAAACTTTCTAGGCTATTGGATGCTTCAGCTTGAACTAATTTCTGGACTTACTGTGGAAAATTTGGCGGCTGGGTCGGTCTTGGTTGGGTGTAACTGGTTCCAGCCCCTTGGTTACTCCAGGAAAAATTCGGGTGGTTTCTCCACGATGGGTTATAAAAGTTGGATTACAGCCCTTGCCTTCCTCGATTTTGGTTCTGATTGCCCATGTAGTACTCAGATTCTGGGTTCGACGGACATTCTTCAAACAAATGTCCCTCCCCACAATAAACACAGGCTATATTCTCAAATTGATTAGTCAGCTGTGCTGCAAAACTGTTAGACTCATTAGCAGTAAGATTTTTAAGCATTGAGGATATCGATGATACCTGAGATGCGAGTGAAGTAAGGGCGTCTACTTCATGAGTTCCAGCGACTCGTCTTCCTAACTCTGCTCGGTTGGTTGGCCACTGATAATTATTACTGGCAATCCTCTCAATAATTTCATAAGGCTCGTTATAAGACTTAGAAATGAGAGCACCATTAGCAGAGGCATCCACTACCATCCTTGTGTGAGCGTTGAGACCATTATAGAATGTCTCAAGTTGAATGCAATGAGGAATTCCATGCTGAGGGCATTTTCGTAATAGCTCCTTAAATCTTTCCCATGCCTCATACAAGGACTCGTCATCCATTTGATGGAAAGCAGTGATCTCGTTCCTCAGTTTAGCATTTTTGCTTGGCAGAAAATACTTCATAAGGAATCTCTCGGCTAACTCTTGCCATGTAGAAATGGAGTTCGATGGCAATGAATTTAACCAGGCACGAGCTCTGTCCCTTAACGAATATGGGAACAATTTCAATCTTAAGGCATCTTCGGGTACTCCAGCTACCTTAAAAGAATCGCTCACTTCCATGAATAGTCTTAAGTGAAGATGAGGATCTTCAGTAGGCATCCCGCCGAATTGGCCCACTGTTTGAAGCATCTGGAACATGACTGGCTTCAGCTCGAATTGTTGTGCCTCGATTTCGAGTCTCCTAATACCCAGATTTAGATCGTTGAATACTGGCACAACATATTGTCTTAAGGCTCTATCCCTATCATCAGCAATAAGGATAGGATTCTGAGCAGGATTTGCTCCGTTCCCTTGGTTTATATTCTCGAGATCCATTCCTTCGGTCCTTCTCTGGTTTGCTTGTCTTCTTCGTTGGCGAAAGGTTCATTCTATTTCGGGGTCCACAAGGAGTAAGCCAATAATCTGGTCAATACTCATAAACACCTGAAATATTCACAGAAAAATTAATTAAGTTAAAATTTAAACAGGGAAATAAATAAACCAAAATGTAAAACAGATTCACAAATAATGACTTTGAAAAACAGTCCCCAGCAACGGCACCAAAAACTTGGAACGGTGGAAATGTGCAAGTGTACACAATCGTAACAAGTAATAAAGTGACAAGTAAATGTCAAGTTATCGTACCCACAGGGACTGTAAAAGAATTATTTATGAAAATGGTTTCAAATACTTTGGTGATGGAAAAATAATTGGTTTTGAGAAATATTTAAAAACTACAAGAAAATCAAAGTAAAAATAAAATAAAACAAAGTTCTAATGCACGATTTCAAAAACTGATTTTAATCAAGATGACATAATTGTGTTGGTTTAATCACATTTCTTACCTTAGAATTATTAAACTTGTGTTTATACTCGTTAAAACATGGCAACTCGGTAATTTGCTAACTTATGAACATATTTACGAATCAAAAATCCATTCATCTCTTGTACATATCTCTATGCCAATTCGACCGATTAAACAGACTCCTAAAAGTAAACACGTTAATGCACATACATACTTATTAAATTAAACAATCTCTCGCATATTCCTATGTCGATGCAAACGATTAATTCAACCTAACAAGCATATAAAAGATCATGTGAAGTAACAAGGTATTTTTACCGTGAAACAATTTAATCACAAAAATCCTGCAATTTACGCAGGGCATACATATTGTCAAATACAATGCTAATTATATCTTCAGCTACCTTAGAAGAATTAAACATGCACAGATTAAGTATTGTGTCCATTAATTACAATTTCAATGCATTTAAATAATTAATTCATTAGCTATCTAAACAATTAAAATGCCAGATAACTTAGCATATGTAACACCCCAAACCCGGCCCATTCAATACGACCGAATTTGAAATGCCACTGCGGAAAACGTTTGAAAAACTTTTGACTTAGAGTTAAAAACATAAAAATTTGTTGTCTTTACTAAAACATTGTGTAAATAAAGTTCCAAATAAAATTAAGTTGTTTAAAATAAAACATTTTCAAATAATAATATAATCGACAATCCAACTTAAAACATAATAAAAAGTCCTTAAATACTTCAAGTGGCCCTTATTACAATAAATAACTTTTCATAAATAAAATGTGTAAAACAAATAAAATATCTTCTGCATGGGCCACCTCGTATCCACTCCAACCCGGTCCAAGCTTTATGTATCACCTGAAATGTTGGTAAAAATTTGGGTGAGTCAAACAGACTCAGTGCATAGTTATTTCACATGTCTCCACGTATGGGCTTGGCCCATATCCACACATCAATCACATATCAGATGATAAGGCATTATATCCACATAATTCCACATGTTGGGCTTGGCCCATATCCACATTGATCCACATAATTAGTCATGCAAAATGCATAAATATGCAACATGAAGCCCAACCCAACCTATAGTCCATCCGTTACTCCTACCTTAGCAGACTCCCTGCCCAAGGCCGTGGCTAATCCACCGATCACATAGTGATCCACATATCTTACCTTGGCAGACTTGCTGCCCAAGGCCGTGTCTAAGCCACCGATCACATAGTGATCCACATATCTGTATCCACGAGGTGACTCGAGGTCATCCTCAATCTACGGTGATGCACACAGCTATCATCCGCCGAGATGGGCACCTAGCCAACACCTCCCTTGATGAAGCACATAGCCACCATCAAGCGCCAATGTAGCACAAGGCTAACATCAGACCACGTACATAATGTACACCCTTTCCTTCGATAGTCACATCCCGAGTCCCATGCATATATATGTATCATGGCAACATATCACTTGAACAATTATGCATCACATGCCATCACATTTCATATATTCATCAATGATCATTTAATATCGTAAATCACTGACCTGAGTATTCGATCACTCACCACGGGTATTCACAACCTTAGCCCTTATTTCGGCTATCATTCACATCATATCACATATTTATAAATATAACACATACACACAACAAGAGAACAGTGCGATAACTACGCACCTATTTGGCACAGTCGATTAAATCCCGAAAACGCCACTTGATTATGAACTCTTGAAAAATCGAATCCTGAAAGCTTCTCCTTTAATGCTCCTTAATGCTAGCTACCATCACAAGAAACACATATCATGGCACAAGCATAATCGGCCATCCCTAAACCAAGGCTTAATCCTTGATTCGGCACACTTAAAAGAAAGAGAACCTACACTGATTACTAGGATAGAAATTACTTACCACCTCGTTGCTTGAAGAGATCAAATAAGAGAAAAAGGTTTCGGCTAAACCTTCCCAATGGTAATGGGATATTCGGCTAACACAAAGATAGGTATAGAAACGAGGTTGAGATGGTGTTTCAGCACTTTACTGATGAAAAGGGATTACGCCAAAGTGAAAGGAGTAGAATGCTTAGAGGATTTGGCTATGGTGTTTCTTAAAATTTCAAGCAAAGACAAGAAAGAAAGAGGCTATAGGGTTCGGCAAAGCCTTACCAAAGGTGATGACAAACTCGACTATCAAAAGGAAAAGAAAGAGTTTGGGAAAGGAGATAGATTCGGCCAAACTAGCAAATAGAGAGAAGAAGAAAACGCTAGTGACCTTAATGGTCTTTGAAGTTTCGGACACAAAACAAAGAGAAGGGAAACCGAAACTAAATGGCTTATGCACAAGAACGGCACTTAGAGAGAAAAGAAAACTCTAACTTTCGGCACAAACGAAAAATATGAGAAAAGAATTACTTTGGCACACCTAACCTACTATTACCAAACTGAAAATGCCATCCTACCAAGTCCCAAATTTGGCCAACACCAATTCCTTCACCCAAATCCCATATTTCCTCTTTAATTCCTCCTAAATCCTTCCAAAAATTCGGCCAACCCCCCTATCCATCTATGCGTCCACATTCATGGTCAAAATGACCATAAAAATATTTCCAAAACAACTCTCCATCATTCAAGCCCCTTATCCCTCCATCCTTCCATAAATCTTAAGATTCTTTTCCCAAAATACAAGCTTTCCTAATCTAATATTCAACTTGCCATAAAATCTAAAGTCTAACTTACCATATGTATAGTTTGACCAACACTTAATGCAAAGCTACATAAAAATAAAGTCTTCCAAATGCAAGCCATGCTACTCGAACCACTTCCCTCAAGCAACCATCCATGTGCCATAACCACCTTGCCACTAACTCCTCATGTGCTAAATTTAACACTTAAATTAACTTAAGTGTTAAGTTCACCTAATCCACTTCACTAAATATTCAATACTAAGAATTATTCTAGCCTCATTATTAAAATCAAGCCTTCACAAGACTATGCTAAACACACATAATTCATACCCGAGCTAACACAAATAATAAAATAATACTCAAATTTTTCCTAAAGCCCAAGGCCCAATCCTACTAGGCCCAATTTCGAGATATTACAATTCTACCCTCCTTAAAGAAATTTCGTCCTCGAAATTTCCAACTAACTAATAATCGTGCAATCCTACTCATCACACTACGCTTATGCTGCACACTCTGATCTTAATAAAACCAATATACTTTCTAGGTACAGTCTCCAAGTTCACACTCAAGGTTCTAGATGCTTCACTAGCGATGGTTCCGACACAGCCATTTAGCCTCTACCGCGTCCACGACGACCACGTCCCCTAGAACTCATATCTAGCGTCGCGATTTAATCTCACTTAAGAAATTTTATGCATTAGTACTTTTGTTCCACTTGTTTATGCGCGAACAATTTTATGAAAAGAAATTTTCGGAAGTAGTTCTTTCGATCCACTAAAGTTTCAGCTCAAGATCACTATTCTAATTCAGAGAATCACATTCACATTCATCCATAAGGACACATTCATTTATCCACAGCACTCACTTCACTTTTATGGGCATTTCTGTCCATTTCCCCACCCAAGGGTAATTTCATCATTTTTCCTACAAGGGTATTTTCATAATAAATCGAAGTCAATTTGAAAATCTTTACAAATCAAAGGCATTCCAAAATATACAAATCTCGAGATTATTTTAAAATTTTTTTTAAAACAAGGGTTTTGCAGAAATTTTGAAAATCGGGGTTGCTTCGGTAATTTTGAAAGTTAGGGGCATTTTAGTAAATTTTCCCAAATCAGGGTATCTTACTATTTTGTAAAATAGAAGTTTTTGGTATTTTTGTAAAGTAAGAATTTTTTTCATAAAAGTCGAGGGTAACATGGTAATTTTATAAACCAGGAGCATTTTCATAATTTTACCGCTCAGGGGTATTTTAGTAATTTTGCAAATCGAGTGTATTTCGGAAAATTCTCAAGTCTAAAAGAATTTTATAAATCAGAGGGGTAATTTGGTAGATTTAAAACTAAGATCTTTATAAAACAGTATGGCTAGTCCCTTTCGGGTTTTAGTTATCGGGTTTAGCCCGTGAATAAGTCCTCTTGGTTAGGGTGAACCGTAGCTAGGCACCAGGTAGGATTCGAGTGGAGAGGAGGTGAGTCGCTAGGACTACTTAAATACCAAGCTCCCACCGAAACCAATCCTAGACATGCGCACAATGGTTGCCACACCTTAACTCGGCGACTTACTTCACAGGTTTGTTTGATTGTTTTTAAGTCTTATGCTTGTGTTTGAGTGCACTAGCCCTAGGGTCCAATAGCCTTAATATTCTAATCTACGAGCCCAAATAAGCCCATAACATTCACATATAAATCACTTTAATAGTCAGAGGTACTTACCTGGTGGACTTCGGGTCGGAGATACAGGTGCCATGCCAGAATAAACCTGAAAAATTTATGAAAGCCCAAATCTTTGAAAAGCCCATCTTAAAAAAATGTTTTTGGGCCCAAAACCCTCAAAGCCGAGTTTTGAACCAGGCTCTGATACCAAATTGTAACACCCCAAACCCGGCCCATTCAATACGACCGAATTTGAAATGCCACTGCGGAAAACGTTTGAAAAAATTTTGACTTAGAGTTAAAAACATAAAAATTTGTTGTCTTTACTAAAACATTGTGTAAATAAAGTTCCAAATAAAATTAAGTTGTTTAAAATAAAACATTTTCAAATAATAATATAATCGACAATCCAACTTAAAACATAATAAAAAGTCCTTAAATACTTAAAGTGGCCCTTATTACAATAAATAACCTTTCATAAATAAAATGTGTAAAACAAATAAAATATCTTCTGCATGGGCCACCTCGTATCCACTCCAACCTGGTCCAAGCTTTATGCATCACCTGAAATGTTGGTAAAAATTTGTGTGAGTCAAACAGACTCAGTGCATAGTTATTTCACATGTCTCCACGTATGGGCTTGGCCCATATCCACACATCAATCACATATCAGATGATAAGGTATTATATCCACATAATTCCACATGTTGAGCTTGGCCCATATCCACATTGATCCACATAATTAGTCATGCAAAATGCATAAATATGCAACATGAAGCCCAACCCAACCTAGAGTCCATCCGTTACTCCTACCTTAGCAGACTCCCTGCCCAAGGCCGTGGCTAATCCACCGATCACATAGTGATCCACATATCTTACCTTGGCAGACTTGCTGCCCAAGGCCGTGGCTAAGCCACCGATCATATAGTGATCCACATATCTGTATCCACGAGCTGACTCGAGGTCATCCTCAATCTACGGTGAAGCACACAGCTATCATCTGCCGAGATGGGAACCTAGCCAACACCTCCCTTGATGAAGCACATAGCCACCATCAAGCGCCAATGTAGCACAAGGCTAACATCAGACCACGTACATAATGTACACCCTTTCCTTCGATAGTCACATCCCGAGTCCCATGCATATATATGTATCATGGCAACATATCACTTGAACAATTATGCATCACATGCCATCACATTTCATATATTCATCAATGATCATTTAATATCGTAAATCACTGACCTGAGTATTCGATCACTCACCACGGGTATTTACAACCTTATCCCTTATTCTGGCTATCATTCACATCATATCACATATTTATAAATATAACACATACACACAACAAGAGAACAGTGCGATAACTTCACACCTATTTGGCACAGTTGATTAAATCCCGAAAACGCCACTTGATTATGAACTCTTGAAGAATCGAATCCCGAAAGCTTCTCCTTTAATGCTCCTTAATGCTAGCTACCATCACAAGAAACACATATCATGGTACAAGCATAATCGGCCATCCCTAAACCAAGGCTTAATCCTTGATTCGGCACACTTAAAAGAAAGAGAACCTACACCGATTGCTAGGATAGAAATTACTTACCACCTCGTTGCTTGAAGAGATCAAATAAGAGAAAAAGGTTTCGGCTAAACCTTTCCAATGGTAATGGGATATTCGGCTAACACAATGATAGGTATAGAAACGAGGTTGAGATGGTGTTTCGGCACTTTACTAATGAAAAGGGATTATGCCAAAGTGAAAGGAGTAGAATGCTTAGAGGATTTGGCTATGGTGTTTCTTAAAATTTCAAGCAAAGACAAGAAAGAAAGAGGCTATAGGGTTCGGCAAAGCCTTACCAAAGGTGATGACAAACTTGACTATCAAAAGGAAAAGAAAGAGTTTGGGAAAGGAGATAGATTCGGCCAAACTAGCAAATAGAGAGAAGAAGAAAACGCTAGTGACCTTAATGGTCTTTGAAGTTTCGAACACAAAACAAAGAGAAGGGAAACCGAAACTAAATGGCTTATGCACAAGAACGGCACTTAGAGAGAAAAGAAAACTCTAACTTTCAGCACAAATGAAAAAGATGAGAAAAGAATCACTTTGGCACACCTAACCTACTATTACCAAACCGAAAATGCCATCCTACCAAGTCCCAAATTCGGCCAACACCAATTCCTTCACCCAAATCCCATATTTCCTCTTTAATTCCTCCTAAATCCTTCCAAAAATTCGGCCAACCCCCCTAGCCATCTATGCGTCCACATTCATGGTCAAAATGACCATAAAAATATTTCCAAAACAACTCTCCATCATTCAAGCCCCTTATCCCTCCATCCTTCCATAAATCTTAAGATTCTTTTCCCAAAATACAAGCTTTCCTAATCTAATATTCAACTTGCCATAAAATCTAAAGTCTAACTTACCATATGTATAGTTTAACCAACACTTAATGCAAATCTACATAAAAATAAAGTCTTCCAAATGCAAGCCATGCTACTCGAACCACTTCCCTCAAGCAACCATCCATGTGCCATAACCACCTTGCCACTAACTCCTCATGTGCTAAATTTAACACTTAAATTAACTTAAGTGTCAAGTTCACCTAATCCACTTCACTAAATATTCAATACTAAG
The DNA here is from genome assembly GCA_005393395.2 of Gossypium australe. Classification (NCBI taxonomy): domain Eukaryota; kingdom Viridiplantae; phylum Streptophyta; class Magnoliopsida; order Malvales; family Malvaceae; genus Gossypium; species Gossypium australe. Next base: position 52,641,198 of record CM016614.1, read on the forward strand.
AATTATTCTAGCCTCATTAATAAAATCAAGCCTTCACAAGACTATGCTAAACACACATAATTCATACCCGAGCTAACACAAATAATAAAATAATACTCAAATTTTTCCTAAAGCCCAAGGCCCAATCCTACTAGGCCCAATTTCGAGATATTACAGCATAATTTTACTTAATCAAACATTTCACCGAGGCCTTTAACAACATAAACTTAATTTTAATAATCTAAGAGGGCGAAATGAAATCAAACCAACAAGAATTAAATTCAAGCTAAATCGATTAAATTAAAAATTTCAAAAGCATGAATATCCATAAACATGTTCGTCAAAACAACAACAAATAATTTAAAGAGATAGGAAACGAGAAACAAATCCGGTGGCTCTCCGTGACTTGTCTGCTTGATTCCTCCTTCGTTCTTCGTTGTCATCGGCTATCAAGGGGGCTTATGAAAACTTCAAGTGCTGCTTCAAATGGCTGAAAAACACCTCTTTTCCAAGAGGGGAAATCGGCACAAGAACAAGGGGAAAATGGAATGAAAATGAAGGGAGAAAAGTTGAGAGAAAAGAAGAGAGAATGAGAGAATGTTGGAGAATTGAGGGATGATTTGAATGAGAAGCTAGGGGCTGTATTTATAGGTGTTAGGGGCTGCTAAAAATAGCAAAAAATCAGCAGCAAAAGAGTCCCTCTTGGCCGGCCATCCTATGTGGCAAAGTTGATGGATTCAACTTTGCTAAAATTAGCTTGGACAAATCTTTAAACCCATGAATTTTGGAGGGGTTTGAATGGGATTTTGAGAAGTCTTCAGGGGCTTCTTTGCAACTCAATTAATCAGTAAATAAGCTGATTTGGGCCTTCATTGTGGACGGTTTGGGCCGCCCAATTGGTGGCTGGTCCGGTTCAATTGGTTCGGTTCAACCAGTGCGGTTTTACTGGACCCTTTTTCATAATTAATTAAAAATAATTTATTTAGCCCAAATTAAATTGGGAATAAATTAAAATTAATTATATTATGATTAAATCTTTATAATTGGACCGTCTTGGGCTGGAAATAGAGTCGCCTTGACACTTCAAATCGCTTCTCGGTTTTATTCTTCGAGCAGTGTCTGCCGAGCCAATTTTTTCCCTTTTTGCGATTCTGTCGAAAATAGTCAAAATTAAACAAAATTAACTATAGATTTAATTACAATTCAGCATGTTTATATTTTTAGCACAAATTAATTATTTTATCATATTTAATTATTTTCCGACAAGAATTTACTCGAAACCACATGAATTTGGGTCAAAAAGGGCATGAAAAAGTATATAAATTTTCGTGTTTCCAACATCCTTGAACAAGAGTTTATCTTTGCCATAAATTAGGGCCTCCATGAAAAATTTATATGAAGGGGGTAAAGAGCATAATAATAGCACAGTTTGATCTTTATCATCAATCTGAACCTCAACACTCTTTAAATCATTTAAAAGAGTAATAAATTGACTGATGTGACTTTTAAGGTGCTCACTTTTGTCCATACAGAACATGTATAGTCGATGTTTCAACACCAATCGGTTAACTAGAGACTTTTTTGCGTAAAGGGTTTCTAACATTTTCCATATGACGAATGTCATTTTCTCCATCAACACCTCCTGCAATACACTATTCGTGAGGCATAACTGAATTGTAAATAGGGCCTTTTCATCAATTTCTTCCTATTCTGGCTGATCCATATATGTGGGCTTCTTCCATGTAACGACCTTTTTTAAACCATTATGAACTAGTATTTTCGTCATTCGAACTTGCCACAAATTGAAATTTTCAATTCTATCAAACTTCTCAATTTTGAGGATGAAATTTTCTAAGGGGGGAGAGTTTTAACAACTCGTTTTCAGTGGTGTCAAAAATAGTGATTTCTATACCCCAATTTCGAAAAATATTATTAATTAATTTTTACGAGTTAATTATAATAAAATAGTGAATTTTGATATGGTAATTTTTTCTAATTGATCGATTAACTAAGGTACAAGTGGTTTGACTTAAAGTCAGTAGTTTTGGAAAATGAGGTATCAAGACATCATTTTTGCAAATCTAATTCGTAAATATTTTTATTGAATATTTATGGAGCTATTGTATAGGTGAATTGATGTTTGGTTCGGAAAATTTGATGTTCTGTTTGTTAATTAAAGAAAAAAGACTAAATCATAAAAATCGCAAACTTGAATTCTATTGAATTATATTCACTAAAAATTTAGATGATAATTATTGCAAGTATTTGAGTGGCAATTATCCAGTTTTGAAGATTAATGGAATGTTGTGGCTTGGCAAAATTATAATTTATGTTAAAAAAATTATAAAGTTAAAATCATAATTTAATAAACAAATGGTGGAAAGAAAGAGAAGATATTCACTCATCTTCTCCACCGAAAATTATTCTCAATTGAAGAGGAGAGAAAGTTTCAAAATTCACCAAGATTCGGCTATTGCTTGTAAGCCATTTAAAATCGTTTTTTTTTTGTAATTTTTATGTTTTTGAGATCATTATAGCTTAATCTAGCTATCTTGGGTTTTAAATTGTAAAACTATTAAAGTTTGTAAAAATTACCATTGATGGGTTTTGGATGTTTTGATGTTAATGATAGATTTGTAAGCTTGGATATGAAATACGACTAATTTGTAAAGTGATTTTTGTTACTTTTGAGTTAAAGGACTAAAATGCAAATAATTAAAAATTGTCAAGAAATTTCTAAAATTTTGGATCTTGGAGGGTTATAAAAGGATGAAATTGAAAATTGATTGAAAAACGAAGCTTAAATGTGAAAGTTTTAATAATTTCGGTTTTAGAGGCTAAATTGAATAAAATGTAAAACTTTAAGGAACTTCCAAAAAGTGAAATTGAACTGAATTATACTTGTAATAGGATTTTAGAAGGCTATTGGAATTGATAAATTGTAATAAATTATTATAGATTGGGAATTGAATCAACCGATAAATAATCGAAGAAAAAGAATAAATTTTGTATTAGTCCCCAATACCTTGTTTGTTGTCATTTCTCTAGATAAGTTCATATAAGACTTACTTTATAAATTCATGTTATGTTTGAATTAAATTGTTTTACTCGTTAATCAATTATTTGATAAATAATGTCATTTGGATCAAAAGGACTAAACCGTAAACTTGGAACAAATGACTAATATGAATAGATACATGATATTGATTAAATTTGGAACTGATAAGTGACTATATCGTATGTATACAATATTGCTGCAAAGTATAAAAGTTTATAAATTGCTAACCAAAATATAAAAAGTGTGTACACGACTACAAGGTTGAAACAATATAAAATGGGTGTGATGTATTGGATGAATACAGGTATACTTGAATGAATTATATGTATTGATAGTGTTGTATGACAAATAAGAATAGGTATATGGAACTATATGAATGTGAAATGTGATATGATTGAATGATACATATATGTTGATTTTATAAGTTTGAAATGGTACGGAAATAGTAATAGTAATTATGAAAGCTTGGTAAATGTTTTCAGAAGTAAAAGAGAATTGGGCGTTGATTAGGGAATTTCTTTATCGATGGTTGATAATCCAACATGATTCAAGGATTCTCGATAGCTTGAGTGGGTAGCATCAAATAAAGCTTATATAAGCAACCCTGATCTACAGCTTGTGTGAGCAACCCAAATATCACAACTTGTGAGCAATCTAAATATTACAGCTTGTGTGAGAAATCTAAACATTATAGCTTGTGTGAGGAATTTAAACATTACAGCTTGTGTGAGCAAACCTAAATGATACAGGCCGAGTACTTGTCAAAGATTAAGTTATCGATGATTGAGATCTAGCATATGTTGCAGATTCTCTGCAAATTGAGCGAACATCATTGAATAATGATTATATGAATAATTCTGATCTACAGCTTGTGTGAGTAGACCCGTATTATACAGACTTTGTGAACAAATCAGTCCAGTGTATTCGAAGTTAATTACTATAGTTCTCCGAGCAAAAGTGGTAATATATTGGAAAGGAAATGGTTAAAAGGATTGATACTAAATCAAATTGAAGTGCCTATAAATTGTGTATGTTTGGTTTACATTAAATTCATTGTACATGATTGTAAATACATGATTTGAATGGGTACTCCATTGATATGTTTACATATCGAACAAGGTTGAATGGTATGATGCAAGGAAGCTGTAACACCCCAAACTCGGCCTAAAAGTTTAAGCCAAATTTGGATGAGTTACACCAACTTACTGAAAACTGATTTCTTTTCGGAGTTTTAACTTTGAAAACCAAAAATTCATTTTAGTCGATTCAGGTGGTTTTGTGGTTTTGTGTTAGAAATTGACAGATATTGATGAGATTATCAAAAGAAAATCAAGGGAAATCCAAAAACAATTGGCAAACCCAAAATATCAAACCATAGTTTTATCAATACAAGACAATCCAAGCTCCCGTACGCCGCCTGGTCCTAAGTCAGATGTCTACCTAAGTAGATAAAGGTAAGACAAAAGGGTGAGCTGCCAAGCACTGTGTATAACCAAACTCAAATAGAATAAACAGATCTTAATATCTAAATTAAAGTAACGCAAAGAACTTAACAACAACTTTATAACCAGTACAGAACATATCTAGAGTATCACGAAGATTTCCATAACAGTAGTACAACAGAACTGAACAAAACAGAATGAAGCAGAACATAACAAATCAATCAGAACAGAATCAAACAGAGCAAAGTAGAACAGAACAAAACAGAGCAGATTAGAATAGAACAGAGTAAAACAGAATAGAACATAGTAGAAGATGTGCGTTATGCAAATGTTGTATCTTTCAAACAAATTAGAATGCAGATTTATCAGAAAAGATCCTACCTAAACTCTGTTACACACCAAAATATAGTTCCCCTAGAACTCATCTAGCCAAATCACACCAACAGATAACGGTGGACGGTGCCACCAGAGTTTTACAGTTAACACTGCCAGATCGGATACATGTGGTCAAGCCACTATAGTATAGCCAAGTTGCTTGAACAGAATTGTGGATAAACCACTAGATAATCCAGATATTTAAACTACCAGAAACTTCCTCCTTTTACATCAACCCAAGTCCACATACAATGTGCCATGGCATGCATATGTAGAATCAGAGTAATGAGCATGTAAGCATGCTATCTTTCAATAACAAAATCAGTAAACATGAGAGTCTAAGTTTTGTAACTTATCAAGCTTTAACAGATCATATCAGATTTGCCATGATGTCACATACACTGTTATAAATCAGAATTAGTAACAATCAGTCTAACATAATCAGATATCACATATTCTTAATCAACAGAGGAACACAGAGGCATACCAACAAACTTAACATAATACATATCGTACCTGGATAATTCACACAAGACAATAGCACATTACGTTCTGACATATCCTACTCATTTAGGTTCTAACATAGTAGACATAAGTATAGATCACAAGCAGTTCATCATTAGATCATCAGATATCAAGTTATATAGCCTAATTTAGATCGTACGGGCCCTACAGTAGGCCTACGTTCGTCTCAAATGACACTCGCGGCCCAAGGGAAAAGTTCCAAATATTGCTTCACAGGCCCGTGTGGTTTCACATGGCTTGTAGAACTAGCCCGTGTGACTCCACACGGTCTGGCACATGCCCATCTGCTTACTCGTGTGTCCCACACGACCTGACACACACCCGTGTCACTTGCTCGTGTGCTCTTAATTCGGAAACAGTGAGTTACACAACCTGGACACACGCCCATGTCACTAGCCTATGTGAACCTTGCACAATTCATGACCACACACGATTTGGGCACACGCCTGTGTGCCTAACCTATGTCCCTCTAATTTTTGTGAACAACAAGTGACACGACCTGCCATACGACTTGACACACGACCATGTGGTGTCGACTGTCCCATTTTTCGATGACTAAAATTCGAAGAAGAAGGGGTTTCCGATACCCATCTGATACGGATTCGATACAGGAGCAACAAGGATAAATTTTCGTCCCTAAATAACAAGCAGTTGCCCAACAAATGATTAATTCACAATCAAATTGCTAAAAACTAACATTCCAAAAGCGCAGTTACGTTGAAGAACTTTTGACACCAAAACTTTAAATCAAACTTACCGGCCAACAAATTCAACTAGAAGGAGAAGTCAGACCCTGTACATAATCAGTGTAACGTAATATAATGAAAAGGAAGGTCACTTGAAAAGAAGAAACCAAAATGAAGAAACTAAAGAATGAAAAAGAATGACAGAAAAACGTCGCAGAAAAAGAAAGAACAAAATGAGAAATAAAACACACTGGAGGTTTCTAGAAGATTTTAAATAACCAACTGAAACTAACTACCATACTGCGAAATTCAAAAATAAAACATTCCCCTATTCCTTTCGCCAGGATTCGAACACAAGATCAAAGATTATACAAAAGCTTAACCATTGAACCAGCAGGCTCATTTTTTACAACAATTGACTGAATTTAACTTATAATCCAACTGAACCACACCAATTTACTTGTTAAAACTCTCTAAGATCTAAACTCATAATCGAGAGAACACTCTTGGTTTCAAAACCCAATTTTTTCTAACTTGATTTTTGGGATGTTATAGAAGTTTTGTTATACATGTATATGAATTTAAATACTATGATCTTGCAATGTGAATTACTAAATTATTTGTGGTCTTGTGGAACTGTATACGAACATATGAAAGGATGCCAAGAATAGGTTATGTCATGCCTTGTGTTTCAAACACTTAAACTGTTAAATCATTAATTTGAGTTAAGTTTCTTATGAACTTACTAAGTTTACCTAAAGCTTACTCTATTTCATTTTCTATTTTTTGTAGTTGACATTTTTGTGGAACTTAGCGATTAGATCACTCCAAGGCTCATGCTATCCAGCATCAATCTCGGTAGACTTTTGAATCGTTCCTAAATGGTTTTGTGACATGTATATAGGTTTCGATATGAGTGAGTGCCTATGTTGAATAATGATAGAAATGGCCTTATGTAATGGTTGTTTTGAATGTATATATGTTATGTTTATAAACAAATTGATGTCAAGGAAGTAAGTTATACTTGAAGTAATTGAATGGTTGATAATTTTGAAGGTAGATTGAATGAATCAATGTGGATTAGGTTTAGGTATATTTGGCATGATTTCTAAAGACTTAACATGAAGATAAGAGATGTTGAATTATATTTTATTTGTAGGTAATGTGGTTGAATAATTGGCATATTGAATGTCAATTGGTTAATATGTAAATCGTGGTTTGATCAATGGATGAAATAGGTACTTTTGTATTATTTGAATGATATTTTATGTGGGTTTATTTGTGTTTAAATTGTCTATTGAAGGGAAACTTGAATTGAACATGTAAAGTGTTTTCAAACTTGTGATTTTTTATTATTTGGGTAAAAGTATCGATACTAAGGACCAAGGTATCAATACTTTACCAAATGAACAGTATTTTCCAAATTTCACAAAAATGCCAAAATGGTATCGATATAGATTTTGGTATCGATACCTGTTGTAAAAATATTGATACTCGGTCCCTAGTTTTGAAATTTTATAGATTGATCCTCATTCATGCTCGAATCAGATAAACTATGATTGTTTGATCGATTTAATCTTAGAGATGTATGAAATTATTATTATGTGTATAATTTGTATAAATTGTTGTAATTAAATGACCTAATTTACATAATTATTTCAGTATTGGTGGTAACAACCTGTAACTCAGGTTCGACGACCAGACCGGGCGAGGGTTGTTACAAGGACAACGACCTACCCAATTTTAAAACATATCCTGTGTATACTGTAGATATGGAAACATGTTCAAAAATTGCCCACCAAACCCAAAGTCCATTTACTATATGAGTAATCAAAATTAGAACAGAAGTAGGCCAGGACCACAATCCAACTTTTATAATCTTTCATGGCAAAACCACCCAAATTTCTTATGAAGTAACCAATGAGCTAGTCCTAGCAACAGTTACATGCAATCCAGAACAAATCAACCACTAGGATTGACCCAACAAGTTCAAAAACCACCACAAGCAGAATCTTTCAATAGTTTGGAGAACTTATTGAAAGCATACATGGTGAAGAATGATGCAATGATCCAAGGCCAAGTAGCAACGTTGAAAAACTTGGAGAATCAAGTGGGTCATTTAGCCAATGAACTTCGAAGTAGACCCTAAGGAGCTTTGCCCAGTGACTCGAAAAACCTGAGATGTTCGAGCAAGGAGCATTGCAAAGTGGACACTCTACGAAGTGAAAAGACATTGGAGCCTAAAAGTGTCGAGATTAAAGATGAGCCTGGTGGTGCTCAAGACAAAGAGGAAGTTCAACCAAGTGTTGAAACTCCCATTTCACAGAAGTTGAATTCTAAAAAATCTAATGAGGGAAACCTTAAACCAGTAAATTCTGATAATCTAACCCCTTTTTCAGATGAAAATTTTTTTTGTAGAAGGATTGTCCAACAAAAGTTAAGACTCCACCACCCTCTTATCCTTAAAGACTCCAATAATAAAAGTAGAAGGTCTAATTCAGAAAGTTTTTAGACGTACTTAAGAACTTCATATCAATATTTCATTGGTAGAAGCTCTTGAGTAGATGCCAAACTATGTAAAATTTATTAAAGATATCATTTCCCAAAAGAGAAGACTTAGAGAATTTGAGACAATAGTTTTGATGAAAGAGTACAACGTATTCTTGCAGAACAAGCTACCTCAAAAATGAAAGATCCGGGATATTTTACCATACCCTGCAATATTGGAGAATCCTTCTGTGGTAAAACATTAAGCGATATAGGAGGCGAGCATCAAATTTATGTCCATGTCTGTATTCAGAAAATTGGGAATTGGTGAAGTTAGTCCAAGAACGGTTACGCCTCAACTAGCATATAGGTCCTCAGCAACCATTGCCGTCGCTGGAATAGGGTTACAGAGTATTACTATACAATTCAGAATATTCTATAACAACAAAATTCAATTCATCAAATTAATTAACAATATTCATATATGATTCAAAATGAAGCAAGACATACATTCACGGGTCTTAAATCAAACTTATGAGGCCTTAAAAATAGTTTAGAAGCAATTAGGGACCAATTTAGAACAAAATAAGAAATTTGGGATAAAAATGAAAAAATTTCCAAAACAAGGGTCACACGGCCATATGTCTAGGTCGTCTGACAAAGCCCAGACCGTGTGGCTCCAGATTAGGCCATGTGGTTATCCCATACACCCGTGTGCATGGGCCATGTAACTTTCTGACTTGGGTCACACAGCTGAGTCACAGGCTGTGTGCCTGGCCATGTGAACCCTTCAACTAACACACTAGGGGCACACACTCGTGTGTGATACACGGTCGTGTTACAGCCTGTGTCCTAGGCTATGTGTACCCAGAAGTGCCAAAATCATGCTTATATTTCATCCAATTACATAGGTACCTAAACCAATTCATAACACATGATCACAAGACTATAACCACGCCTAAAAGCAACCAAAAAATACCAATTTCAACTACCTAAGACCAAACCAAGGTGTCATACATGAAGATATAAAATAATGCTCATACCTAAACATTATCATTTCATATCACCTTCAAGTCATAACATACAGACTAACTAATCTATCTCAATCTCATCATGCCGTACTTAAACATGATACTTACTATTCCTTGGACAAACACTCAAGCTCAACTTTGAGTTTAACAAGCATACCGTATAAGGTTACCATTCCACAACATCAAACATACCAAAACACCACACATAGCTAGGAAACATTAGAAACATAATCATTTGCCCTATTACATGCCATATAACCAAAATGTTTACAAAATCTACCAAAGAGTCCTCGGGATAATGTGATTTTACGAGTTGATTCGATCTCCCCTCCACAAATATAATCTAGAAGAAAAGGATAAGACATGAGTAAGCTTACGGAAGCTTAGTAAGTTCGTTGGCTAAACGATAATCTTACCAAATTAAACATAATAAAACAATGTATATGATTCAAGAACTAAGTTCCTGACAATCACAGCTCACAACAAGTGAGTATTGCACAGTACAATAATTCAAACATACTCCACTTTACTATTATTTCAACTTTCCTAAAACACGTAGATAGTTTACATCATCAAAATGCCATATGATAAATGATAGTAACCAAGTCATAGTTTCTAACAATATCTCATCTCAAGTAATCGAAAGCGTAACACTCATTCGAGTTAACATTTATAACTTTAACCGGCTCACAATACTGCTCACACAAGCTATAGAGACTCTGCAACACATACAAGATCTCAAGCCATCGCTACAGTCTGTATCACCGGTACATAGTACCTGCTTAATGATCATTGGCTCAAAGCTTGCTAAACAAATCACCGACCTGGGGCCTGCTATTTCAGCATACCACATACTCACCATACTCATTTATTATTCCTTCTTTAAACATTCAATGGATAAATACATCAATAGATCAAATTCTAATAAATCATGTAATAAAAAAATAGTACAAACTTACTAGATTGGTTTGCAGCAACAACCAAAGTACAAGGACTATTTAGTTACTTTGTCATTTCCTCGGTTATCAACACGTTCTTGATCAAATATAATAATTTTATTCAATTAAATAAGTCAACAGCAAAATTAAATCATTTTACACAATTAAGTCCTTTTTGACATTTTACAAAATTGTCCTCAACATTTCACTTTTACTCAGTTTAGACCTTAAGCCCAAAACATGCAAAATAGCCATTTTTCCCTTTAACCCACTTTGATCGGACCTATTAGGCCCTCTCTACGGCTCCTATTTTTTGTTAATTCACATCAAATCCTCATAGTTTGTCACTTTTAACAATTTAGTCCTTTAACATTAAAATTGTTAAAAACTACTTTAAAAAATAGTCTTATCTAACAACCAAGCTTAATAATCTAACATGTAACTTCAAAAACAACTTAAACTTTTCAATGATACTATCCAAAACGTTTGACTATTTTACAAATTAGTCCTCGAGTTAGGTAGATTAAGCTAATACGGATTAAAAACAATAAAAATCACTAAAAACAAATGAGATTTCACTTACCTATCAAGGATTAAAGTTCAACAGAATATCCAAGTCTCCTTTTAGAGTTTCAGTTCTAAAGTATTGAGGAAGAAGATGAAAATCATTTTTATCATATTATATTTTACTTATTAAATTACCTTTCTACCCTTAATTATAAATTAAATTTTAACATTTACATCTCTAGAACCTTTCACCACTTTAATTGATGGTCTATGTAACAGCCCGTTTTCAGTGAAATCGGAACAGTGATTTCGGGACCACAAATCTGAGTCAAAAATAAAATTTATTTTAATAATATTTCATGGTCTGCATTATGATAGGAATGCTATATGAAAATTTTGGTAAGAAAATTTTATCGATTATGTGTTTAATTAGGGAAAGGAACCAAATTGCATAAAATGCAAAAGTTGAGTTCTAGTAGCTAAAAGGATCAAATAGCCATGGAATTCAAAATCAGAGGTCTTTATATGGTAATTAGACCACTAAATAAAAGTTAGTAGATATTTCTGGTGATTCATCCATGGAAAATTCGAAAAAGAATAAGATGAAATTGGAAAGTTGAAAAATTAAAGATGAAATTGGAAAGTTGAAAAATTTTATCTTTTCTGGGCATTTTATGTTTTCGTATCTTTTCAGAGACAATTATGATTGCTTGTTTTCTAAGTAAAGAATTGTCAGTTTGATTGATCTATGATTGGTATTCCACTATCTTTTATTGAAATTTAATTCCATTACGTCTGAGATAAGAGTTGACAGTGAACTTATATGAAATGATTCTACTATTTCTTTTCGCTATTGTTCTGTTTATATCTGTATAGAATATGTTTTATCTCTGTTATAATCGACTTTGGAACACAATGGAATTATAATTTTTCAGTGACACACCAATGAACGGATTTGAATGTGTATATTCTCTAGAATGTAAAGTAATGGTTCATGTTTTCAGATAGTTAATATTACATTAAAAAGAGTTGTTCAGTTAGTAATTTAGAGATGGTTATTATTATGTCTGTATTGAAAAATTTGATGACACTGTTTGTTTAACGAGGATTGTCATATGTTTCCTGGTTTCTAGAGTTTAATATATCTGATGGCATAGCAAAATTTGAGTTTAAGACAGTGGTGATGAATTAAGCTATTGAAAGATTGTGAGTGATCATCGATTGATCTGTGGGGAGCTAAGAGAAATTCTAGTGGGTTGTTTTCAAACGTTTGATGGAATTAGCAAAATAATTTCAATATGTATCGATCCTTTGTTTGACAGAATTCACTGAGTTCTATTAGGATTCAGATTGATGACAGAGTGTTTCCGAAAATATCATCTAGAAAAATATTATTTAGTGATGTTGGAAATTATGATAAATTTATTAAACTTCATTCTATTAAAATTTTCGGGGACGAAAATCCCTAAGGGGGAGAAATGTAACATCCCGAAATAAGGCCTAAACGGAACAGTGGTTTCGGGACCACAAATCCGATGTTGAGAAATTTATTTTATTTATATTTTTATGGTCTACAATTTCACGGAATGATTTCGTGAAAATCTCATTCGAAAATTTTGACGTTTGGGCACTCAATTTAGTCAAAAGACTAAATTGTAAAAAGTGCAAAAGTTGAGTTCTACATGCTAGAGGTGTCCAATTGTTATGAAATTTTAAATTGGAGGTCCTTAAATGATAATTAGACCATTGGTTAAGTTGGTGGACAAAACTGGACATGGATGGGTATGTTTCAAAAGATTTTTTAAGAGGCATTTTGGTAATTTAGTGAATCAAATGAATTAGAAACAAAATTTAAATGTTAAACAACTTTTACTAAGCGATTTTACGTGAAAACGAGTAAAACGACATAATCGGTAAAAATACCTAATGTTCATAAGTACATGTTAGAGTGAGAATTTGATGTTGCCGTAGAAGAGAAAAATGATCAACATGTTATAATACATAAGAATAAGGGCTGAAGTTTAATTTTCGAGTATTAGAGCAAAAGTGTAAATATGTAAAAGTTTAGGGGTAAAATTGTAATTTTGTAAAAGTTAAGTTAAGGACTATTTTGAATAGTACATTAATTAGATAAGTGAAAAGTGATGTTTTAGACCCCAAAAAACGAGATTTGGACCTAGAACTAGAGGAAAATTGAAAATCGAGAAAGTTGGTAAAATGGCCGTTTTGGTATCGAGGTAAGTTCATATGTTTAATAAGCATTTAATGATGCAAGTTTGAATGTTAAATTGAAATTTTCGTTATAAATACTTTAGTATTGATTTTCCAATATAATTATAATGTTCGATATTGACTCGACATTTTAATGGATGAATTGGTAAAATGTTGAAAAGTGAGAATTCCTGGTTGAACCTTCGGAATAGAAAAGATACAAATGAGGTAGCTAGGTCACATGTGTGGTACTAAGTGCAGGCCACTATGTGTACAAGAGAGCTGTGAGATGGTTTTAGGTCACATGTGTAGTACTAACTGTAGGCTACTACGCGTACCAGACGGATAGGTCGCATGTGTAGTACTAAGTGTAGGCTACTATGCGTACCCGATAGTTTCGATCACATGTGTGGTACTAAGTGCAGGCCACTATGTGTAAGTGATGGTTTTCGTCATATGTGTAGTACTAAGTGCAGGCTACTATGTGCACCAGATAGCTTTGGCTACAAGGGTGGTACTATGTGCAGGCCACCGTGTATCTGTTATTAGTCCGATGAGTTCAACAGGAAATTGACTAAGTGAAAATACAATGTGGCTATGTAATGACTAAGTGTAATTGAATATGATTATATGATGAATAAGTGCAAGTATATGCATGTAAACTTATGAGCAATGTGCTCGATATGTGATCGAACTTTGGTAAGATTGATACGGAGCAAGTGTTCCAATGAAAGTTACTATAAAGAAAACACGAAAGAGTGAAATTTAGAAATAAAATAGTTTTGGACAGCAGCAGTAGAGTAACTTTGAAAAATCACCAAAAATGGTAGAAATAGAATTAGTAGTTGAGTGAGATATGAAATTAAATCTTATTGAGTCTATTTTTATATGAAAGAAACGGAGAAATAAAAGAAATTCTGTATTTTGAGATATTTAGATTTTTGTGAGACTGGTTCAGAGTGATTTTGAGATCCCCTGTTCTGACTTGGAAAAATCATTAAAAATTGTACAAAAATAATTTTAGGACATAATTTATATGGTTAGATTCCTTAATAAGTCTAGTTGCAAATGAAATAAATTATAACATCATTTGAATTCTGCACAAGGAGAGAATTGATTTATAGTGAAAAGTTGTCAGAATAGTTAAATAGTGAAACAGAGGAAATTTTAATGAATAAACTGTACTAATTGGCTAAGCCAAAAATTCTGGAAATTTTATGGTATGAGATATGTGAGTCTAGTTTTAGGGAAGATTAGCTGTTTGAAATTTGGAGCCCTGTAGCTCAAGAAATAAATAATTTAGTGACAGCGATTCAAGTAGATAGATTAGTGTGAACATGAGTAATAAGGTATAAGCATGTGATTTAATGATTGTATCAATTTGAGAACTTGTTGTGAGGATTTGTCATGTTGAGGCTTTGATAAGGCTATAAATGAGTATGTTGGGAAAGTAAGAACTTAGCATTATTTATGCAAGTTATGACAGCTTAGTAGTAAGCTAAATTCATTGCTAATGCTTATTATTTTTACATGTGAACTTACTAAGCTTTATAAGCTTACCCCCTTTCCTTTCTGATGTTACAGAGTCCTACTAAACAAGCTCGGGTTGGAGGTCGTCGAAGATCGCTTCACACTATCAAGCTATCTATGGGTATCTTTGTTTATAAACGATTTAAGTTCTGGCATGTATAGGGACTTGACTAAGTCATTTTATATATGTGTTAATTAATTTGACAAAATGTATTGTTAAGTCTGGTAATGCCTCGTACTCGGTTCCGGCATAGGATACGGGTAAGGGGTGTTACAGGTAACGCCTCGGGCCCGGTTCCACCGTAGAATCCGGGTAAGGGGTGTTACAGTATATGATTGCAAGTATTGGTGTAGGTTGTTGGAAAATTTGGGTGAGAAATAAGGCTAGGAAATGACCTTATTTTGTCCACACTGATGGAAACACGGGCGTGTGTGACACGCGGCCTGGCACATGGGTGTGTGGTTTGGCCGTGTGTGCCCTGCATCTTAAAATTGAGAAACAAAATGCTCAGAATTAGGCACACGGGCAGAGACACGGGCGTGTGTCTTAGCCTTGTGTGACACATGGACTAGAACACGGGCATGTGTATTGGCCGTGTGAATCCTGCATCTAATTTTCAAAAATAAATTGACTACACGGCCTAGGACATAGGTGTGTGACTGGACGTGTGACCCAGGTCAAAGAGTTACACGAGTAAGGACACGAGCTGGGACACGTGTGTGTGCCTCACATTGAATGCCCACACGTCCTGAGACATGGGTTTGCCACTTGGCCGTGTGAACCACACGGCCTACTCATACGGGCCTGTGACCCTTGTTTCTAATGTTTAAATTGGGCCTCGAGGTTCCATTCAAGGGATAATATGATTAGTTTAGGATATGAATAATATATGACATGAATTATCTGTAATTATTTTGTAAACTCTGGTAATGCTCTATAACCCTGTGTCAGCGACGAATACGGGTTCGGGGTGTTATATTTATTGGTATCAGAGCTACGGTTTAGTCGATTTTTGGACAAATGTGGCAAGTATGAGTTTAACTATACATGCCATTATATAATTTGTGACAGTGTGATATCTTCTGACCATTTTAAATATGTTTTTTTATATAGTAATGTCATCCAACCAAGCTAGAGTTGAATCTGAGGATGTTGAGAGCACTATTCAAACTTCCATTCAACGAGCTGCATCTAGTAGTAGTAGATGGCCCGTATCTAAGGGTTGAGGTGAGGAGGCAAAAGAAGTCTTCTTTCAAATGTGCTTAAGAACAAATTCTGCTGTACAACAACCTCCCCCTCCTGCTCCTCAACCGATTCCTGAGATGCCACAGGGTACTGAACCTGTTAGAATCGGTAAGCCTCCTGTAGATAAAATCCAAAAATATGGGGCAAAAGAATTTAGGGCTACTACCGATGATGATCCGAAAAGAGCTGAGTTTTGGTTGGAAAATACCATCAGGGTTTTAGATGAATTATCATGTACACCAGCAGAATGTTTGAAATGCGCAATATCTTTATTGAAAGACACAGCCTATCAATGGTGGAACACTATAACTTCTATTGTACAAAGGGAAAATGTTACATGAAAATTCTTCCAGACAGAATTTAGAAAGAAATACATTAGTTAAAGATTCCTGGATCAGAAAAAGAAAGAATTTTTAGAGCTCAAACAGGGAAACATAACTGTAACTGAATACAGGCAGGAATTTGTTCGGTTGAGTAAGTATGCCAGAGAATGGGTTCCGACTGAGGCTGATATGTGTTAACATTTTGAGGAATGATTAAATGAAGATATCAAGTTATTGATTGGGATTCTTGAATTAAGGGAATTTGTGGTATTGGCTGATCAAGCACACAAAGTCGAGGAACTAAGTAAAGAAAAGAAGCAAGCAAAGCGAGAAGCCCGGATTTTCGGTAAAGAATTTATGGGCAACTCACAATCATCTTCTTCAAAGAAATCAAAGAAGTACCATGATCGTTTTACAACATCAGTGGGGTATTCTAGAAAAGAACGAGGTTCTCAACGCACTAACACGAGATCTCCGTCTCCATCTGTAATAAGTATGGAAGTGTTGGTAACCCCAAATCGAGGTGTAAACACTGTAATAAATTTCATTTTTAGGAATGCCATTTGAGAAGTGGAGTATGTTATAGATGTGGTTCTCTTGACCATTTTCTTAAAGATTGTCCGGAAATGATTGAAAAAGATACTGATCAAACTTCGAAGCCAAAGAACCCTAGTTCGAGAGATAGACCACCCTGATACCCTGGAAATGTCAGTGGTAGCCGAAGTGCTACAAAAGATTCAACAGTTAAATCTGAGGCAAGATGTAGCACCCCTTACCCGTATCCTATGCCGGAACAAGGTACGAGGCATTACCTAACTTAATAACATGCATACAAACATTTCTGGGTTATGAAATTTTGTTCAAATTTAAAACTTTTCAAACTTCATCTTAAAGTCCCTAATATGGGCCTACGAGGCCCAAAACATACTTTAGAAATGGTTCGGTACTAAACCAGGCACTTTAGAAAACATTGGAAAATTTCACTGAAAATAGGGGCACACGCCCGTGTGGCAAGGGACACGCCCGTGTGAGCAGACCGTGTGGTCACACACACCCATGTCCCTAGCGTGTGGATTTATTTTTCAATATGAACCTACAGGGGTTTTCACACGACCTGGCACACGCTCGTGTCCGTGGCCCGTGTCCCTCACACAGCCATGACACTCCTGTGTCTGAGCCCGTGTGTTAAAACCTTGACATTCTGTTTCTAACGTCAGCAACATTTTAGGGTCACACGGCCAAGGCACACGCCCGTGTGCTAGGCCGTATGGCAAATTTAATTTCGTATTTAAGGTGCAGACTTCACACAGCCTGGGCACATGCCCATGTATTATGGCCGTGTCATCCACACGGTTGAGACACACGGCCGTGCCTTAGCTCGTGTGGTTACTACTAGGCATTCTATTTTACCAAATTAAAGGTGCGGGGGACACACGGCAGGACTACACGCCCATGGGGCAGACCGTGTGTCACACACGGCCTAGACACACGTCCGTGTGTCTACCCGTGTGGACAAAAACAAGGCTATTTACCAAGCCTTTTTGCCACCCTTACTTGCACCAACATAAGCCACATCAAGTAACACCAATCCACACATAAACATCTGACCAAATCAGCCACAACTAAGACATACACACATTAAGGCCACTAACTCCATTCACATGCAAAACTTATCACATACTTTATCAATCCAATCATGCGACTTACTCATTCATGCATTAACACACTATATATTTCACCATGCAAATTGCACATTCATGAAAAACATCATCAGTTACATATACCAATAACAAGTATTAGCCATCATCCATGGCCTTATACAAAATGAATCAATCTTCAAGACAAGCCAACACATTTGGCCAAAACAATATGACACTTGACAAAAGACCAAGTCCCTATACATGCCATACTTAAAATGATAAATCTAACTATACCAAATGTTCAGATTGATAGTGTGGTCGAGCCTCCGACGTCCTTTGATCCCCAAGCTAGCTTGGCGATACTATAAGAAAATGGAAAGGAAAAGGGAGTAAGCACAAAGCTTAGTAAGTTTAATCGTAAATAATTAATAACATCAATCATACATTATCACACGCACAATACATTATAACTTACACAAAATTCTCATATGGTTATAGCCATAACTTACTCATTTTCATCCTTACTATTCATATAAAATAAACCAAGCTCATTTCTCATGAGTTTCGTGTAGGTACCTGTACCACTTACAACATAATCATAACTTTTCTCATTTGGATAAAATCTTTAAATTACTCGTTGAACCATTTGGAATACTAAAGGATACCCAACAAGCCTCACACAAAAGGTTATGATGCCAAAGCCATATCCCAGATATGGTCTTACATGGGATCATACATCGATGTCGATAGCCTGGCTATGATCATAAATGATATCTCATACCGATGCCATGTCCCAGACATGGTCTTACATGGAAATGCTTGCCGATGCCGTGTCCCAGACATGGTCTTACACTGGCTTACATAACAATGCCGATGCCATGTCCCAGACATGGTCTTACACTGGCTCACATATACCTCAATGTCATAACCTCGGTATCCTGACTTTCCCAAAGGTTCAACCGGGAATTTTACCACATGAAATCTCATAAAAATTATACGTAATAATAATTAACACTTCATACAAAGTAAATCATCAATTGCATAATAACATTAAGTTACATCATTTACATGTGAACTTACCTCAGTATACAAAATATGGGCGACTAGTCCAATTTTAGTCCGAAAGCTTGGTTTTCCCCCAGTCTAGGTCTGAATTCTATTTTTCTTGATCTATAATGATAAAATTTACTTATTTAATCACCACATTAATCAAGACAATCCAAAATTCCTACTTTGGCAAAATTACTATTTTGCCCTTAGACTTTTGCCCCTAGGCTCGTAAAATGATTTTCATCAAATTTCTTCATTAACCAAGCCTAGCCAAATCTAATTTATACTTGTAGAAGCTCACAATTTCTATTATTTCACACATTTATCACCTATTTTACAATTTTTACAAAAAGGTCCATTTTAGGTGTTTTCATGAAAATTACTTTCACAAAAATTGTTTATTTAACAACCAAGATTCATTTTCTTCCATAAAATTTCAGCAAACAACACGAATACTCACATGGTAAAACCCTAGACTCTCAACCATTTTGCAAAATAGTCCCTCCATTAGTTGGCTTAAGCAACAAGGGTCACAAAAATACAAAAATCATCAAGAATGACCATCAAAAACACTTACTTGCAAGAGGGAAGTTTGGCTGAAACTTTAAGCTGCAAACCCCCCCCCCATTTTTTGTTGTAACTTTTGGTGGTGAAGAGAAAGAATGAAAAGGATGAAGCTTTCTTTTTATTTTATGATTATTTTATCAATTAAGTCACCAAAAATCTACCTAACCTTTGACAATTTCATGAATTAAAAATTCATGTCCAGCCACCACTTTTATTGGTCTATTTACTCAATAAGGACATCTATTTTATTGTTCCATAGCTAATTAACACCTTTAGCAAATGAAACAAAAGTTTCACCATTTACGCGATTTAGTCCTTTTTCAAAATTAAGCATGCAATCACTAAAATTAATTCACCAAAATTTTCAAACACTCATATATCATGCCATGACACATAAAATAATATTAAAATAATTTTTCCAACCTCATATTTGTGGTTCTGAAACCACTGTTTCGACTAGGCCCAAATTCGGGCTGTTACACAAGAACACCGGCAAGGACATATGCTATACATGCAAGAGAGGATGCCTCTGCACCTGAGGTCATTACTGGTACATTTTCTATACTTGATACTAATATTATTACTTTTATAGATCCCAGTTCAACACATTCATACATATGCACGAAATTTGTGTGTGTTAAAAATTTACCTGTTGAATTCACTGAATTTGTGGTTAAATTTTCAAACCCCCTGGGCCAATATGTTATGGTGGATAAAATTTGTAAAAACTGCCCGTTGATGGTAAAGGGTTATTGCTTTTTGTCTGATCTAATGTTGTTTCCGTTTGATGAATTTGATGTGATTTTAGGAATGGATTGGCTAACCTAACATGATGCAGTGGTGAATTGTTAACAGAAATACATTGTGTTAAAATATCAAAATGGTGAATCTAATAAATTCGATAGGTTACTTAATGTGATTTCAGCGATATCAACACAAAAATATATCAGAAAAGGGTATGATGCTTGCCTCGCTTATGTGTTAGACACTAAAGTATCAGAATCAAAGATTAAATCAGTGTCGGTTGTTTGTAAATTTTCTGATGTGTTTCTGGAAGAATTACCCGGATTACCACCAGTTAGAGAGGTGGAGTTCTCTATAGATCTTGTTCGGGGACAACACCGATATCCATAGCACCTTACAAAATGGCTCCTACTGAGTTGAAAGAGTTGAAAGCACAATTGCAAAAATTGATTGGGAGAGGTTTTGCTCGACCCAGTTGTTTTACCTTAGGGTGCAGCAGTTCTATTTGTAAAGAAGAAAGATGGATCATTGAAATTGTGTATAGATTACAGGCAGCTCAACAAAGTCACAATAAAGAAAAAATATCCATTGCCTCGTATTGATTACTTGTTTGATCAATTGAAATGTGCCATTGCATTTTTGAAGATTGATCTTCGTTCTTGTTACTATCAGCTACAGGTATTCAAATGTGCCAAAGACAGCTTTTAGAACCAGGTATGGGCACTATGAGTTTTTTGTGATGCCATTTGGTTTGACAAATGCACCTGCAATATTCATGGATTTAATGAACAGAATTTTCACACTGTATCTAGACAGGTTTGTGGTGGTATTTATTGATGATATTTTGGTATATTCCCGGGATGAAAATGAGCATGCCGATCATTTGAGAATAGTGTTGCAGACACTACGTGAGAAACAATTGTATGCCAAATTTAGTAAATGTGAATTTTGGCTACGGGAAGTTGGTTTTCTCATACATATAGTATCTACTGAAGGTATCAGGGTGGATCCAAATAAAATTTTAGCAATTGTTAATTGGAAACCATCGAAGAATGTGTCTAAAATAAGAAGTTTTCTACAACTAGTAGGATATTATCGGAGGTTTGTTAAAGGGTTCTCATTGATAGCTTCTCCGATGACTTGATTGTTGCAGAAAGATGTAAAATTCGAGTGGTCTGATAAATGTCAGCAGAGTTTTGATAAACTAAAAGCCTTGTTGACTGAAGCGCCTGTGTTAGTTCAACCTGAAGAATTTATAATTTACAGTGATGCGTCATTAAATAGCTTAGGCTGTGTATTGATTCAAGAAGGTAAAGTAATAGCCTATGCTTCTAGATAGCTAAAACCACATGAAAGAAATTATTCGATACATTATTTGGAGTTGGCAGCCATTATTTTTGCATTGAAAATCTGGCGGCATTACCTGTTTGGTGAAAAGTGTCTCATATTCACCGATCATAAAAGTTTGAAGTATCTGATGTCGCAAAAAGACTTGAACTTAAGACAGCGTAGGTGGCTTGAACTATTGAAAGATTATGATCTTGTTATTGACTATCATTCGGGAAAAGCTAATATGGTTGTTGATGCCCTAAGCAGAAAGTATTTATTAGCCTTGTGAGCAATAAATACTCAATTGTCATTCTCAGATGATGGTTCAATTATAGCTAAGTTAAAAGCTAAACCGACATTTCTGCAACAGATCTGTGAAACTCAGAAGGGTGATGAAGAATTACAAGCTAAACAAGAACAGTGTGAGATGAATCCTGATTCAGAATTTCAGATTGGGTCTGATGGTTGTTTGTTGTTCAGAGGCATAATATGTGTACCAAAGAACTCAGAACTGGTACAGGAGATTCTACATGAAGCTCATAATGGTACCATGTCTATTCATACTGGTAGTAACAAATACAATGATTTGAAACAGATGTACTGGTGGTCGGGAATGAAACGGGATATTTCTGAATTTGTATCTAAATGTTTGATATGTCAGTAAGTAAAAGCTGAACATCAAGTGCCTTCGAGATTATTACAGCCGGTTACAATACCGGAATGGAAATGAGAAAGAATAACCATGGACTTATCGGGGTTACCCTTGTCTCCAAAGAAGAAAGATGTTATTTGGGTAATTGTTGATCATCTAACAAAGTCTACACACTATATTCTGGTACGTATGGATTTCTCTTTGGATAGATTAGTTGAATTATATGTTTCTGAGATTGTCAGATTGCATAGAGTGCCAATCTCCATTATTTCAGTTAGAGATCCTCGATTTACGTCCCGATTCTGGAGTAAACTACAAGAAGCTTTGGGTATGCAGTTACATTTCAGTACTGCATTCCATCCTCAGACTGATGGCCAATTCGAACGTGTAATACAGATTCTAGAGGATATGCTTCGATGTTGTGTGCTAGAATTCGAAGGTAATTGGGAACAGTATCTGCCTTTTGTCAAATTTGCCTATAATAACAGTGATCAGTCCAGCATTAAAATGGCATCGTATGAGGCTCTGTATGGTTGTAAATGTAGAACTCCATTGTATTGGACAGAACTTATTAAGAAAAGGATACACGGAGTTGACTTGATCCGTGAAATGAAAGAAAAGGTAAAGGTGATTCGGGATAGTTTGAAAGAAGCCTCCGATCGTCAAAATCTTATGTCGATCTTATGCCGATCGCCAAACCGGTTTGGTCGTAAAGGAAAATTGAGTCCACGATTCATTGGGCCATATGAGATCATTGAAAGAATTCATAATGTATGTCATGTGTCCATGTTATGATGGTATCATTCAGATCCTTCACATGTTATATCTCTGACAAAAGTTGAGATTCAACCTGACATGACTTACAGCGAGGAACCGATCAAAATTCTGGCACGTGAGACAAAAGAGTTAAGAAATAAAAAAATAGCAATAGTAAAACTTCTCTAGCAACGACATGGTATAGAAGAAGCTACCTGGGAACCGGAGGATACCATGAGAAAGCAATATCCAAATCTCTTTACTGGTAGGATTTTCAAGGATGAACTTTTTGAGAGGGGAGAGTTGTAACAGCCCGTTTTCAGTTAAATCGGAACAGTGGTTTCGGGACCACAAATTCGACTCAGAAAGAAAATTTATATTAATAATATTTCATGGTATTCATTATGATAGCAATGCTATATGAAAATTCTGATAATAAAAGTTTGTCGATTATGTGTTTAATTAGGGAAAGGACCAAATTCCATAAAATGCAAAAATTGAGTTCTAGTAGCTAAAAAGATAAAATAGCTGTGGAATTCAAAATGAGAGTTCCTTATATGGTAATTAGACCATTAAATAAAAGTTAGTAAATATTTTTGGTGATTCATCCATAAAAAATTAGAAAAAGAAAATGATGAAATTGGAAAGTTAAAAAATTAAAGATGATAAATAAAATAAAAAACAAATATCATCATATTATTATCATCTTCATCCCCAAAATTTTATGGAAACCCTAGGAAAGAGAAATCAAGCTTTCTTGGCTTAATTGGGTAAGCATCCTTGTCCCGTTTTTAGTAATTATTATATTTTTGAGATCGGAATAGCTTCGTCTATCTATTTTGGGGATTAATTTGTAAAGTTATCAAAGTATCAAAGATTTTCCATGATGAATATGCTGAGTTTTTGAAATTTATGGTAGAAAATGAAAGGTTATTAATAGATAAACAACTTTTGTATAGTGAATTTCGATGAAATTATAATTTAGGGACTAAATTGTAAAGATGTAAAAGTTATGGAAAAATTCTAAATTTTGTGAAATATATATGCTGTAAATGTTATATGAAAATTTCGGTTAGGCTTGGAATAAGGGTTAAATTGCATGAATTTCATTTTCCGAGCCTAGGGACGAAATTGGAATTAATAAAAAGTATAGGGGCAAAATGGTAATTTTTCCTAGGATATAAATTGAATGTAAATGAGTATGAAATGAATTAAATTGATGTTAAATTTATTTATATAGATCCTGATAACTCAAATTCGAAGCTAGATCGAGGAAAAGAAAAGGTGTCGGATTAGTAGACTTTTAAATACGAACAAGTGTCGAGGTAAGTTCGTGTAACTTAATTATGTATATTTATATGTTTGAATTGAATGTTGTACTTATGAGAATTGTATAAATTATTAATGCATGAAAATAATCACATGCCCGAAATTTCTCGATAAATAATAAATTCCGTTTGAATAATGAAATGCAATGGATACAGTATTTTCCCCATACTGATTATAGTCCTGCATATGTTGTGGACATTATAGCTTGGACGAGCATCCTGTTAAAAGCCTTTTCGAGCATCCTGTTATATAGTTCCTGTGAGCATCCTGATCGGTAGTGATTTTGCATGTGTTGCACACTACCGTAGCTCTTTGTGAGCTTCTTGTTACATGATTCGATTGGCTGTGATCCAGCATATAATGCAGACACAAATGCAGCTCTACGTGTGCATCCTGATATAGGCTCTTATGGGCTTCCTGACATGGCTTGCTTGAAATCCCTGTTACATTATTCGGAGCTCCCTGATAATAACTCTTCGAAGTTACCTGTTAAGCTCTATGTGCTCCCTGATTAAAACTCTTATGAGTTTCCTGTTTAACCCGGACAAGTGTCCTGTTACATGGCTTATTTGAGCATCCTGATATGTGGCACGAGAATGTGCTCCTGATTATGTGCCCTAACGGGTACCTTTGAACATGAATTGACAGATTACTGATTTGTATACCTTGTGTATACTGCTTGAGTATCTATCGATATTTCAATAATTCAACGGATAAAACTCCTGACATGAGAAATTATGAGATTAAAAGAATTATGTCTCGAATACTTCTGAAATACTCGAAAGTTTGTAGCATGATGAGCTCATCCATGTTTATTTGATGTATAAGTGAAATATGTGACTAACTTGCTTAATTGAGTGTATGTGATTAGGCAAATTGTCAATTTGTTGGGAAGCATGTTATTGAATGCTTATTTTAAAGAATGTTATTGGTAAGTTTAATCCATGTTATACGAACTTACTAAGCATTAAATGCTTACTAGGTTTTTTTTATCTGTTTTATAGTGCTCGAAAGCTCGCAAAGGTTGGAGATCGGTCGGAGCATCATCACACTATCCACCAGTTCATTTTGGTATAAATAGTAAACTTATTTTGGTATAATGGCATGTATAGGTTAACTTGGCCAATTGTTGGCTTGTAAATGGTTGTTTGTAATCTAGCCATTGGAATGGCTAGTGATAGTTGATTTTGGTATATTTATAAGGTTAAATCATGATAAATACATATGTGTTTAGTATGTTTAATTGAGTTATGTTAAACATGTATGTTTATAAAAGGTAAGATTAATGCATGTGATGATATAATATTCTAGATGATAGAGTTGGCTTGGTTATAATGCTTGAATTGGTTGGTATATGATTGCAAGTATTGGTTTAGGTTGTTGGAAAATTTGGGTGAGAAATAAGGCTAGGAAATGGCATTATTTTGTCCACATTGGTGGACACAAGGGCGTGTGTCTTGACTGTGTATGACATACGGCCTGGTACATGGGCATGTGGTCTGGCCGTGTGTCCCCTGCATCTTAAAATTGAGAAATAGAATGCTCAGAATTAGGCACATGGGCAGAGACACGGGCGTGTGTCTTAGCCATGTGTGACACATGGCCTAGAACACAGGCGTGCGTATTGGTCGTGTGAATCCTGTGCCTAATTTTCAAAAATTAAATTGACTACACGGCCTAGCACACGGGCGTGTGGCTGGCCGTGTGACCCAAGTTAGAGAGTTACACGGGTAAGGACACAAGTTGCGACATGGTCGTGTGCCTCACATTGAATGCCCACACGGCCTGAGACATGGGCATGCCACTTGGCCATGTGAACTACACGGCCTACTCACACGGGCTTGTGACCCTTGTATATAAGAAAAATTTTGTAATTTTGTGAAATATTCTTTGAGTTCCCAGTTTAGTCCTGAATTATTTCTAATTTTTAAATTGGGCCTTGAGGGTCCATTCAAGGGGACAATATGATTAGTTTCGGATATGAATAATATATGACATGAATTATCTGTAATTATTTTGTAAACTTCGGTAATACTCCATAACCCTATTTCGGTGACGGATACAGGTTAAGGGTGTTACAGTCTAATTACCCCATTAGTCCACTACCACTTAATTCAATTTCTATTTAAATTTACATTAAGGACCAGCATTTACGACTTTTATTATTTAGTCCTTTTTATTTAATTAACTATTTAAACGATAAAATTTCATAACCAAATTTTAGTACGACACTAATGACCTTGTAAATATTAAATAATTAGTATTTACTGGCCGACATATTGGAGTTGTGGTCTCGAAACCATTGTTTCTGGTACCACTGAAAAACGGGTTGTTACAACACATCCAAAAGGAAAAATCGAGGATGTATTGGTACATGTAGATAAATCCATTTCTCCTACTAACTTTATTATCTTAGATTTTGAAGCAGATAAAGAAGTACTAATCATCTTAGGACGACCTTTCTTGGCGACCGAAAGGACCTTAATTGTTGTGAAGAAGGGTAAACTCACTATGCGAGTTCAAGATGATCAAGTGATTTGCCATAATTTGATATGGCAAATTAGACTTCCCCAGTATACTTAAGAAGCTTATTCTCAAGAAAATTAGCGTCTTTTTTTTTATTTTTGTAACTTTTAGATTTTAAGTTAATAAGTGTAAATGTAACACCCCAAACCCGGCCTAAACGTTACGACCGAATCTGGCATGTCACATAAAAGGGTTGTTTAAAAACTGTGCGTTTGTTAAAAAGTTCGTATTCTTTTTGAAACTCCGCGTTTTGTGGTTTGTTTATAAAATCTGATTCATTCAATACCCATTTTACAAAGTTGTTATTAATTTGAATAAAATTGTATTTTTTGTGAAAATCGAGTTTAAGTAATTTTGATTAAAAACGGTTTATTATCATTTTAGGAAAATCCCATATTGAACATTTAATAATAAACAGTAACCAAATTGAAAGCTAAAACCAAATAAAATACCAAAGGCCTTATTACATAACAAAATCCCAAAATTAAAAGTAAGTTTAAGTAAAAGAAACGAGTTTACGGAAAAACATTGCAGGGCCACCACAAGTCTGCCTCGGCTCCCCAAATCCGCGGTCTAATGATTACCTGAAACATTTAAAAAGAGGGGGTGAGTTTACGAAAACTCAGTGTGAGTTTCCCCTTACGAGTGATAACTGGGCCTAAGCCCACAGAAGCAGATTGGGCCTTAGCCCTCACAATAACATACTTGGCCGAAGCCCACATAAATCGAATCGGGCCGTAGCCCTAACATCACAGTATAGCAGATAGCACATGCCAAATGATGCAAAACCCATTCTCTAGTCATATTTGGCCATAAGCCCATAACATAGCATATCGAACCATAGCATATTAAATCACATGTACATATAAGAATGAAAATGCAATCCCGAACCCACCTAAATAACCATCCTCTACACATCACCCGTACCTGCCAATCACACCGTGGGGATTACTAAATCGACCCTCCATCCGCTACACACCATCAAAGGCAGTCGCTGCAGTCAACTGCACATCGCCCTTATAATCGTGGCATAGCCACCAGATAATGTGACAGAGTCACCAGATAGCAATATGTGACATTAGTCACCAGATTCATAATTTGTGACCTGAGTCACCAGATAATGTGGTAAAAACCACCAGAGCACTTCCCCTTTACATTATAACCCTTGTGCCCATGCAATATACAAAGTTATGATGAAATGACAATGTAATCATTATGAACATATCAGACAACGTATGAAACGAATTACCATCATAATCAGAATAATAATATACAACATAATCAAGCTAACCAACCTATAAGAGTATAACAGTAATTTTACCTACCAAGGGTATTTTCGTAATTTACCCACCAAGGGTATTTTTGTAAATTCGCACCTGCAATGGCCTTTCCGAAGGCCTAATGTCGCCCCGAGCGACTCAGCTACCATTTCCGGTCCTTACCGGACTATTGGGCCTAAAACCCGATTTCGGCCCATTCGGGCCCACACGCTCGTGTAGCCCACCTAGCACAAATCTAGCCACGTATATAAGTTCCACCTAGTCTAGTTCACTATATACTATATCATCATACAATTTACTCATATGGGCCTACGGGCCCACTGGGCCCACTTCGGCCCATCGTGGCCCAAGCAGCCCCAACCCACAAGAATACTACTGATGGCCTCAACTATCGCGTCGAAGACCCACACGTGCGCTCGCACGCTCATGTGGCTACTATTGCCGTGACCGGCACTTCAGCATTTGCCGCTCTACAACTAGAGTAGAGAAATACACACACACCTGATAGGAGTCTGGTGCTAATCCGCGCTCCGACCACTCCTGTGCCCAAACGCCCTCCAAGGTATGTTAATTCTCCTCCTGGAATGCTCTTTATATAGCTAGCTCTTCACCTTCCTTCTTTGTATCTTTCCGATGTGGGATCCCTTCGTCAGTAGAGTTTAAATTCAACTGAAACTCTTGCCGTCCAATCCGCAAAATAAATACTCCATTGCTTCTCATGAGATTCGAACCCAGGCTCCCTTGTAGCATAATCCACGCGACTAACCACTTGGCCACAAGCTCCTCTTGTGTCTTAAACCATGCACAACTAAATATAAACTATGGCCCAAATTCTAAGATCCAAGTAAAAAGAAACCAAAATGCAAAAGCCAAGACTTGAACCTTGGACCTCCTTCCTTCCTTGTAGCGTCACTCCCTTGCTCCCTAAGTGGCGTCACTTTGCCACTACACCACACACTCCACTTGTGTCATTTTCCTCCACTTTTTATTCTTAAGGCCTACCTGCCAACTTCCAGGGTTTTTTCCGCCTAAAAACCAAAATTTCCCTAAATCCTAAATTTGATCCCGGGACTTCCTAGAAGCCCTCTAATCTTCCAAAATCACTTACCTAATAAGTCTAACTTGCATTTAAGCCAATCTCTTGTTCTCCGAAAATTTAAACGCTACTACGCTCAAGGCCCATTGGGCCCAATCCTACTAGGCCCAATTTTAGGATGTTACAGTAAATGACTTGTTTTTGCTCATTTTGAGAACCAATTTGGCCAATAGTGCCATTGAGGGTCCTAACGTGTGGTTGAGTGTTGTAAGGACGTGTTGGAAGTTGAAATGAGAAAAAAAGAAACAAAAGGAGAAGGTATCACGATATCCAAACCTTGAAATCGCGATACCTCCAATAGACCTGAAGATTGGAGACCACTTTTCAACAGTATCGTGATATCCACTTTGGGTATCGCAACATCCACCCTCTAAGAAGACCCCAAAGTTCAAAACTATGTAACATCCTCAAAAGGGGGTTATTTGAAATTTAATTATTTTTCTTATGTATGGACTGCTGTGATTTTATTTATTGAATAATAAAGCTTAATTTAAGGCTTTGAGTGTGCACGGTTTGGTAGAAAATTTCAGTTTGTAACTTTAAAGGCAGGGAGCCTTAGCAGGAGGGTGTTATAAGAATAAATGAAGGAAATTGGACACTAATAAGGCCTTGGCAAAGTGGCAAAAGTGAGGCCACTTAAGAGCTAGTGTGACGCCACCAAGGAGCAAGGGAGAACCTTGGTTCGAGTCACAGAAATCCTCCCTTTTGCTCTTTATTTGGACGGCACAAGGGGAGAGAAATTCTCTCCTTAAATTCTTTTTATTAATTATCTATTTAGATAATAAGATAAATGAGCTTTTTAATGGGATTTTTATATTAAAGGATAATATGAGCATTTGGAATTGGATTTTTATTTGTTTAATTCTGAGGATAATTGGGATAATATTAGTTTTATTTTGATAATATAAGATAATTAAGGAAATTATTTGATTAAAAGGATTAATGGTTATTAATAGGGATATTATCTAGATTATTAAGATTATTAAGGGATTATTGGGGATTAATTCAAATTAATTTGAATTAATTCAAAGGGGTGGACGGCAAGGGTACTAAGTGCCTATAAAAGCAGTAGTTGACCCCCCTTGTTTTTCTTTTCTTCATTTTGCTAAGTGCCGAATTCCCTAACCCTCCTTTGTTCTTGTATTTTCTCCACCCTCTCAAATCCCTTCAAGCGAAAACTCTTAGCACCTCTCCTCCCCATTATTTCCTCTTTGGCCGAATATACCCATTGGAAATACCGAATTCCTTTCTCCTGTTTTTAACCACTTTGGCCGAATCTCAAGCAAGGGGTGAGCTCTTTCGATTTCTTCTTCAATCGATCCTGAGAGAAGGTAAGTGTGCCAAAATCCCATGGTTTTTCCCTCCCTATTCTCTGCCGATTTCCATTAAGGGGGTAGGTATCAATTTTAATGGTGGTTAGCAAGGCTTCTAAACGAGTGGTAACCGATTTCTTTTAGGTACTCAGGAGAGTAAAGCAGTCGACTCAGGCCTCGATCTCTAGTATTCAATATTTGGTAAGTAAGGTGGTAAGATTAATCTCTTTATTCTGATATTCGATTAAGCTGTAGGCTATTAGTCTTATTTACTAATCAATGGTAGTTGATTAAGCAGATTTGGGAAATTAAGTACTGTGGTGGGTAACCGAAAGGGTAAAGGTAAGGTTCGGGTTCACAAGGAACCCTTTACAATTAATTTGGTTTGGCCGATTAGGCCATGGCACTAACTTTGACAGTTGGCCGAATATAGGGACACGGACTTAGAGTGGGGGCCGATTGGTTTCTTTTCGGGATTTAGACTCCTCGTTGGTGACAGGTGTGTACATACACACATATAACTTGTTAAATATGCTGATTGTTGTGAATGCTATCTTGATTTTATGTAGCATTGGATAATATACCATATCGGTATAGATGGTGATTCAGGTAAGTACCTGTTAAAATGAATTTGTTATTTGATGCTTTTGGGAAGCACGATGCATTGATACATGAGATTTAAGTATGTGATGACATGAAACATATACATATGTGATTGATGTGGGATTGATGAGTGGAGGGGGCAGTATTAATCGTGCCGACGGGCACCAGTGTTTTGGTAACACACCGTGACTACGGTCACCAGAGGTTTGGTACCTCCAGAGGTTTGGTACCTCATAGCGACTTATCCATGTGGTTAACACCACCGTGGGTTGGCCCCACTTGAGATATGGGATCGTCTGCCAGTGATTTGGTATCACACGATGGGTTGGCCCCATCAATCGATTCGTGTCTACGGACACCAGTGTTTTGGTAACATATCGTGACTATATGTCACCAGTGGTTTGGCACCACCAGTGGTTTGGTACCACAACGGGGTAGACAGTGGCGTATGGCTGGCTAGGTTGGGACACATGATATTTTGCATATTAATTGTTATATGTTGTGTATGAAAATGTTTTTTTTTAAACGGGGGAAGGGTTACATACTGAGTCTTGGTGACTCACCTTCTCTTTTACATTTTTCAGGTGACACGTAGATCGCGGATATGGAGCCGGATTGACTCGAGGTGGCCATGCAGTGGATTTACTTTAAATGGACTTTAAATTTTAAGTTATGATGTTTTATTTCTGGGTTTATTTCATTTTGTAATAAGGCCTCCTGATATTTTCTTTTATTATTTTTTTCAGTTGTTGAATACTTTATTTAAACTTTGTTATTAATTTTAATTAATCACGTGTTTTCCTCAATTAACACGGAAATTGTTTTCAATGTGCCATCGGGCACACTTGTAATTTTATGTTAACCTGGCTTAAATAAATTTTCTTATAAACACTAAACAAAGTTTTCACAAGACATCCAAATAAGAGGTTTTCTACAACTTAAATTGATTTAGATAAAGTTTCTTCTTTCAAAAAGTTTTCCTCTGTAACAAACTAGATTCGGTCGTATTGTTTGGGCCGGGTTTGGGTTGTTACAAACTAACTGGGGCATTATGATATCCTTTTCTTGGTATCACGATACTGATATCGTAAGGGGGACAAAATTGGACAAAGAGGGAAGACTTTGTCCGCCTGACCCACCAATCACACAAGGCCTGTGTAGGGGCAATTTTGGTAACAAAAATTCATCAGCCTAAAACAACCAATTTTGGCTGAGGAGAGAGGAGACACACATTATCTTAGTTTTAGTCTTAGTTTTTCTAGGTTTTCTCGTAGTTTTTCTATAACTTCTTCTAGGGTTTTTATTTTTCTCTTCTCCTTTCTTAGTTTTAGAGTTTATTTTACTGCACTTTCTTCCTGTCCTTAGTGTTCTTTTAGTTAGTTATCATTATAGCCTACGTTTATTTGCACTTTCAGTCTCTGTACTTTTGTTGTAATGACATTTCTAGCTTTAGTTTGATGTATTTTAGTTTCTTTTACTTTAAATCTTTTAAAGCTTGTTCCTTTTATGTTTATTGCTTTAAATTTTCTTATTGAATGCTTTTCGTTTCATGTTCTTTAAGATTTCTTAGATAAAAATATTAACTTTTATATTTTTCTTAAGCTTTACTTTAATGGCTTCTTTACTTTTCATTTCCATGGTTATTTTGTGTATTTTCAGCATGAGTAGCTGAACTTTTAAAAGGGTTGGTTGATGGAGATGTGGTGAGCTGAGTTTTGGATGAAGGACCAAATCTAATAAATTAGATTAATTTGAATGAACATAGAAACTTAGGATTGACGCCCTTAAGGGAACATCTAAACGAGTGACACCAAGAGGTAATCTTGTTGTGCACTAATTCATTAGTCTCAGATTACTCGGTGAGATTGAGAGATAAACTGGAATAATTTGTCTAATTTGGTAAAATTGAGATCGAGAGATAAAATTGAACCACTTTAGTAATTTAAGCGATTTAAGTCCCTCATTCAAAGATCGAAGAACCACACTGAAGCCAATTGACCACCGTTAGTCATTTATTGGTTAATTTCGAAGTCTTTTACTCTTTATAATTTGGTCCTTAGAGTAGCGTATTTAATTTCCTTGCAACATTTTCTTGTTATGATTTGTCATACTATAAAATCGTATCAGTAGCCACTTAGGCTCTAAAGTGCATGCTATTTATTACTCAATCGCCATATCCTTTGAGTTCGATCCTTGGAATACACTAGTGTTTCATTGTAACACTAGAAATATTACAAATGACATGTACGCTTACAGTTCAAACCGCTATTCAAAAAAATAGTTTTCCAAAATCATTTTTTTAATGCGCACGAACAGTCATCAAGTAACGTTTAACATATTTAAATCTATGAGGTTTCCTGATGCAGTTGAGGAGTGTTCCACAATGTCTAAGTTAGAAGCTTTAGATACAGAATGGGAACTCAATTCTATAGATGACCCATTGGAGCGAGTCTTAGTGTTTGACTCACCAAGTGATAAACAAAGGGAGGAATACTTAGCTTTGTTAGAGGCTCATTCAAAGGGATTTGTTCGATAATCCTGATTTGAATCTTTGGAGTTGGCATCCCGTGATCATGTTCAACCAAAGGCATCGATTAAATAACCACCTAAATTGGATCTTAAGGTGCTTATTTCTCATTAAAAGCATGTTTATTTAGGTAACTAAAAATTAGTCATTTTAACAATCGAAAATAATATGATAAAATAGGCAGGAGCTTAACTCAGTTCAGTATCCTAATTAACTTCAGAACTCGGGTTTTGTCAAGTTAACTATTAATTAACTAGTTATTATCTCTTGGCCTGATATGAGCCTCAATGCCCAATTTCAGACCCATGGATGTGATGGACTTATACTACCTCAAGGCCCAACAATAAGATCAAAGGCCAAGCAAATCAAACCAAGATTTGATCAAAGGCAATATGTGAAGATGAATCTTTTTGAAAAAACGAGGAATGATACTGTAAAGCCCCAAAATTCTTATTTCTAATTTTGTAAAAAGGTGACACAAATGTGTATCCGCTTCAGTGGTTATGTGTTCTGGGTGTGTGTGTGAGGTACCAAGTTCAAGCCTTAGCTTCAGTAATTTTTGTTATTTTTGGAATTAAGCCCTATCTTTGTTTAGTAGGCTTATAATTAGTTGCCTGCAATCTTATATCAGAATGAGCTTGCTGGTTCGAGTGGTAAGGGAGTCTATGTGTTGTATGGAGGTCCTGTGTTCGAATCCCTGCGCAAGCGTGGGAGTCTAATTTTGCTCGTTTGTCCGAGAGAGTTTTGATCAAACAGAAATTCTAATTGCTTGCTCGTTAGTGGGTTAGTGGAAAGTAAATTTAGGGATTTTGGGGAAAACCTGATTAGTTTGTTTTTCTTTTTCTCTCTCCTACTGAAAATCCATGTGTTTTTCTTTTGACGTCTTCTTCAAACTTTCGTCTCTTTCAACTTTTCTTTCTGGCCGCCAACCTTTTGATTTTTGTTCGCTTTTCTATCATGCAAATCTTCGTGGTTAGGTACTTTAGATAAGTTTTCGTGGAAGTTTGGAATAATGGGGAAACAATTTTGGGTTTATTATTGTGCCAATTTCGTGTTTAGGTATTGCTCGAGGGAGTCAAATCGCGTTTTCCAGCGGGTAGGGTGTGCAGGCTTCCATATTCATTCCAATAAGTGACCAAACCTTTATTCGAAGTATTTCTCGAGTTTGTCATTTGAGGGTGTTGAATGGTTTGGCTTCGCTAGATGGAATTGATCGGGTTTTGGAGTTGTTTTAGGTTTTGGCAGGCTCAAGAGGGGTTTCGCATCGAATTGATAATAGGTGTGTACCCGAAATGTAGAAATCGAGATTTCGGTAAAAGCCAAAAATGGCCACTGTTGACGCCACACGGGCATGTGGTTGCCCGTGTGGTAAGCCATGTGAGAGGACACGACCGGGTGGTCAACGAAGACATGGCTAAACCACACTGGGCGGAGACCACTGTTAACATCTAGCCATGTGAGAGCACATGATTGTGTGATGGCCGGAGACCACACTGGCTAAACCAAACTAGGGGTATGGGCCCACACGGGCACGCTACATGGGCGTGTGATTTCTGGGCCAGGCCATGTGATCCACATGGGCGTGTGGGCCCATTTAGCTAAAATGTTTCCTAGGGTCACCCAAGTCAAATGTGAACCTACTGTAGGGTTGGTAAACGCTACTTAGACCTTAAATCGTGTGATTTGATTATATTGTATGTATTGAGCATGATAAATTTATTCATGTTTACTGATCTGTATATATATGACTGATAACTGAATTGTAGCATGTAAGCATGTTGCACCCGCATTGGGGTGGGATGATTGATTATTGAAGGAAGTGTATTGAAAGGCTTTCATGCCTATTATCTAGTAGCTCAGCTGCAATATTACTGATATGTGCCGCATTTAGTACGACCTGGTGTGTAAGGTTGGGTGCGTGTTTTAAACCCCACATGATGTGTAGGGATGGTCGGAGATGGTGTGTAAAGGCTGGTGGGTAGGATACTGATTACTGTTACTGTATGCATACTGTATCTGGGATGGGCTAAGGCCCTAATT
The DNA here is from genome assembly GCA_005393395.2 of Gossypium australe. Lineage (NCBI taxonomy): Eukaryota > Viridiplantae > Streptophyta > Magnoliopsida > Malvales > Malvaceae > Gossypium > Gossypium australe. Next base: position 52,676,988 of record CM016614.1, read on the forward strand.
TATATCTGAACTGTATCTGAAACTGTAATGGGCTTAGGCCCCAGACTGCATTATTCTGATAACTGTTGTTTGACTGGTTGCGTGTTATATGTGGGGATTACACAATGAGTTTACGTAAACTAACCCCTTTCTGTTTTATCTGTACAGGTAATCCTCAGACTTAGACGGATCAGTGTGGCGGAGGACTCAACGGTGACCACATGACTATTGAACTGTTTTAAATTTATTTATGGTATTTATTTCCTATTTGCTTTTTGGGTTATTTTGATTTAATTTGGGACTTTTAGATTGTTTGCCTTTATTTGGATTTTAACTGTTTTCATGGATTTTTTTAAACTGCAAACTCAAAGAAAACTCGGTTTAATTTAAAACAACGTTTTCTTAAATGAGAACGATTTTCTTTAAATATCACGATTTTAAAAGCTTCTGCTACAAAACTTGACACGAACCAAATTAACGAGAAAATGATTTTGAAATTAATGAAAGATTAACAGAAGATAATAAGCGGGAACAGTTTTAACTTGAGAAATTCGCTTTCAAATTCCATCCCATGTGACATCGTTAGAGTCGGCCATAACATCTAGGCCGGGTTTGGGGTGTTTCATTTAGTGGTATCATAGCCAGGTTGCAAAACTCGGCTGTGGATTTTAGGTTTTTAAAACTTAGTTTTTCTAAGAACTAATTTTCAAATGATTTGAAATGATTTAACTAAGAATGTGGTACACCGAGTCCCCGGCGCCGATACTGTAAGTATTCTGATAAACTATTATAATATTGTAGATAGTCTGTTCTGAAAACACTCTAGTTAGTGTATACTGAAATTGTAGAAAAACTGAAACTGATAGAGACCGTGCTTGCGAAAAACAAACTTTGAAATTATGATACTACTTTACATAAAACATCTGTTAATAAATACTGAAGCTGTAACTGATTCATAAAATTCGTAATACAGATAAATCTGAATAGACATGGGCCCACTAGGTATTTGTGGACGTGGTACTCGAGGCCGAGGTAGAAGCCGTAGGGGGCTCGAGCTGAGTCCTCTTCTCTGGGTAGCATGCCGAATTTGGACACGAGTGAGACACTTGTGTCACCTGCTACTGAGACTGGGTCTCAGAGTCGACCGGTTGGGGACGACGCACTGTCCCAAGCCATGCTGAGGATAGAGAGGGTCGTTGGGCCCAGTTCTGGATCTGGGGGCTGAGGGTCAGTTACGGAATGACTCCAGTCTAATGGAGCTGAACTTTTTAGGGGTGTCACAAGAGTCGCCCCTAATGTCACAAGAGTCAAATTGTAACAGCCTAGTTTAGACCCTAGTTGGAAAAGTGGTTTTGGGACCACAAATTCGAGGTCAAAAAAATATTTTAATATTATTTTTTATGTTTATAATATGTGAATTAGCATGTGTGAAAGTTTCGTACAAAAATTTTATCGTTTGTGTGTTTAATTTGAGAAAAGGACCTAATCGCATAAAATGTAAAAGCTAAGTGCTGATTGTTGAAGTGTTGATTTGACATGGCTTATTAAAGTGTGAGTCCTTATGTTGTTATTAAATCATTGATAAATTGGATGGACATAAAACCCTATGGTTAGTGGATTTTGAATAAAAATAAAAAGGTTAAAAAGGAAAATATGTTAATATATGTCATAAAATAAAACATTAAGTAAAATATACATGCTTGGTTCATCTTTCTTCCACCGAAACTAGAAAAGAAAGAAGGGTTTATGAGCTTTGAACGTTTCGGCAAGCTCAAGCTTAAATTGGTATGTGTTTTTAGCTCGGTTTTTGATGATTTTTACATTTTTGTGATCGTTGCTTTGTGCTCTAGCTAACCCATGTTTAAATTTTGTAAATTGATGATGAATTTCAAATGTGCCATGGATGAATTCATGAGCTTTGTGAAGTTTGGTGATGAATTATGAAAGATACGTGTTAGATTAACATATTTTGTCTTTGAATTTTTAGTGAAATTGAGTAATTTGGGCTTAATTGTGAAAATAATACTTTGTGGGACTAAAATGTGAAATAAAAAAATGTGTGGATATGTATTGAGCATGGGAATATTCGGCTAGACATATGCTAGGTGAAATTACGTGAATTTGATGATTTTGTGAAATAGGGACTAAAGTGTCGAAATGTGAAAATGTGAGGGTTATTTTGTAAAATGCCCTAAATATGTGTGTTTGGACTAAATTGAATGAATCGATATTTGAATGAGCTAAATTTGAATATGTATAGACCAAGAAAGGAGAAATTCGGATCGTGATCAAGGCAAGGACAAAGTATTCGATTAATCGACTAGTTTCGGTATTTCGACGTCCGAGGTAAGTTCGGATATAATACTAGTTGTTAAATTATATCTGTAACAGCCCGATTTTGACCCTAATCGGAATAGTGGTTTTGGGACCACAAATCCGAGTCCGAAAAATATTTTAAAATCATTTTCAGTGTTTATTATGTGTGAATTTGCTTGTGTTAAATTTTCGTGTTTTAATTTCGTCGTTGAAGTGTCCGATTAAATAAAAGGGCTTAATTGCTTAAAATGTGAAATTTGCTAATTAATGTGTAAGTGCTAATTTGCTAATGTCTTTTTAATATAAAGTCTTTAAAAGGCAAATAGCCATTTTTAGTTATAGTGGACGGCACAAGGACTAAAATAACCTTGTATTATATGTTATATATATTGGTTATAAAAGGTTAAATAAGTAATATAATAAGTTAATATATGTTAAAATATAACAAATTAAAAGCCATTATCATCTTTTCCCATCACCGAAACTTAGAAAACAAATAAGGTTTAAGAGCTTTGAATATTCGACCATGAAAGAAGCTTGATTCAAGGTTAGTTTTTGTTCAGTTTTTGATAATTTTTACGATGAATATTTTAAGTTGAGTCATTGATGATAGCTTGTTGTTTGTGTTGTTTGATGATGAAATATGAAATATATGTGTTAGATTAACATGTTTTGTCTTTGAATTTTTGATGAATTTCAGTAATTTGGACTAAATTGTAAAAATAATCTTTTGAGGGACTTAAATGTGAAAAAAATGAAATATATGGACTTGTATGGAGCTAGAGAACATTCGGCTTAAGCATAGTATATGCAAATTTTGTGTATTTTGTGTTTTGTGCAATTGGGACTAAATTGTAAAAAGTGTGAAATGTAAGGGGCAAAATGGTAATTTGCCCATTTATGTCTTTTTAGACTAAATTGAATGGAATGGTGTTTAAATAAGCTTAATTTGAATATGTTTTGATCAAGAACCAAAGAAATTGGATTTGGACCGGGGAAAAACGAAAGTAATCGATTAGTCGATTTTACCGACCTTCGACGTTTGAGGTAAGTCAATAAGCATTTAAATGTTGTTATATTTATGAATATATATTTGTTATGTGATAACTTGAATTATTTGATTAAATTCATGTCATAGTCGAATATGAATTTGAGAAATAGACTATATTCCGAGTTCAACTTGATCGAGATTCAATGTCCGAAAGCCCCGTACAAACCCTAGGAATAGTTAGGATACATATGTCATGACATAGGATATCCGATATGTGTTATCATGTAAGACCACGTCTGGGACATTGGCATCGACTTGTGTTTACGTGTAAGACCATGTTTGGGACATTGGCATCGTATTTAATTCGTGTAAGACCCTGTCTGGGACAGTGGCATCGATATGTGATTACATGTAAGACCACGTCTGGGACGTTGACATTGTACGAGCTTCCTACTATCCTCGTATCCTTTTTAATTCCAAACGGTTCAACGGGTAATGATAAGTTAAGATCGAGTGTAAATCAATATATAAATGCTCAGGTATGTATTCATACTAAGATATGAAATTAAGGTAAGTAGTGTACTTAAAATGATATTATAATGTTACATGTAATATGATTTACGAGATGATATATTTGATTATGTGAGTATTCGGCCTATTGATGTATATTTATTGTGGAAAGAAATGGTATATTATACTAATGACTAAGAGTGTATTCGGCCAAAGTAGAAATTATGCATAACTTATATGTTTTAATATATGAAATTATATTGAAAGGGTATATGATTGACAATAGCTTATTTTAGTTTGAATAGATAAATTTTGTATATAATTAAATGTTGATTTGCTTATGGCTTAAATAGCTTACTCTCTGTGTGTGTTTTTTACCTCTGTTTTATAGATTTTGAATTCAAGTTACGAGCTCGGGGATCGTCAACAATGTCTATCACACTATTGACTCCTTTCGGTATTTTGTTAAGTTTGAAATTGAACTTATGGCATGTATAGACTAGTTGAAATGCTTGATTTTTGGGGACATGTATATATATAGCCATGCAAAAATGGCTTAATCTTGATATTAAGGCTTTGTGTATTTGGTCTTTGCAATAGCTTAATATGCAAGTAGATTTCATGGTGTGATTATGTGTGATATTTGGTTATATGGTTGGTTTGGAAAATGAGTTAGTTGATGGTTGTGAAATTTTGGTCTTGGTATATGCATGTTTTTGGTAGGTATGTTTCATAACATGTATGAATGGCATTTTGGGTTGTATATCTTGGATGTGTAATGAAATGAATGACTTACAAAATAACTCATCGAGTAAGTTTGTTACATGGTTTGATTTGCATGTATGATTAGATTATAATTCGTCTTATATGAGGTAAAATAATGAATTTTATATTTGATTGCATATTGGTCAATTTTGATTCGGTTTGGAAATGAAAGAGTATGCATATATGTTAAGCTTGAACGAGTGGTTCATTAGGTATGGATTATGTTAGAAATTGTAAGAATTTTTGGAGATTAAGATTGATGATCTCATATAGAGTTATTTGATTTGAATATGCATATGAAAATGAAATGCGATTGATGTTTATTATAGGAGAGTAAAGGCTATAATGTTTAGTCAATAGGTTCGGCCAAAAGAACTATAAAGTACTTGTAAAGTGATATGTTTAGTACGAATGTATGGTAATGTTTGAATTAATGTATACATATGCGCACAAGCTTGTAATTAGAAAATAGATATATTTTGGTCTTATAAGATGATGTATAATTGTTAATGCCGCATATGATATTAGACATAAAGCTTTGTGATATGATTTTCTTGGTTTTTTAAATGCATAAATAGTATTAAGAGATAAAATGTTAAATATTTATAAAGTATTGGAATGCCACTATAATGGTAAGCTCACGACCCGTGCATTTATTATGAAGCATATTATGTAAGACTTTGAGGCATGTGTATTAAGGTGTAAATATGAATATATGTATGTGAACTATATTTGTTTTACGATTAATAATATATGTTAAATTTTAAATTGGCCTTATGCTTTATTTATGTGAATATAATCTGTGTGAAAATGTGAATGTTTGGAAGCTATATATTTTGGTTTGGTAATGCCTCATAACCCTAATCCGATGATGAATACGGGTGAAGGGGTGTTACATTTTATTGGTATCAGAGCTACGGTTTAGTCGATTCTAGGACTAACGTAGCGCGTGTGAGTCTAGCTATACATGCAATATTTTATATTGCGATAGTGTGATGACTTCTGACATCTGAAAATGTGTTTTCGTATAGTAATGGATCCCGGTCGAGCCTTAGCTGATGATGTCGAGAGTATAGCGCCTGCTCCCGCATAAGGGACAGCGCCGGTTGATTCTCGACTGACTTCGAGTAGTCAGGAGGGGGAGGCTATACAAGCCTTCTATCAAATGATGAATGACTGGTTTAATCAATATATCCGAACTAATCCGGCTGCACAACAACCTCCACCCCCGATTAATCCATCTTCAGTACCTACTATACCTAAAGTGAGTGATCCATTGAGATTATCTAAGCCTCATGTTGATAAAATCAGAAAACATGGAGCCGAAGAATTCAGAGCTACTGATGATGATGATGCTGAGCAAGCTGAGTTCTAGCTCGATAATACTATTCGAGTGTTTGATGAATTGTCTTGCACCCCTAATGAATGTTTAAAATGTGCTATATCTCTACTACGGGACACTGCATATCACTGGTGGAATATACTAGTATCGGTGGTTCCGAAAGAATGAGTGACCTGGGAATTCTTTCAGACTGAGTTCCGTAAGAAATATATCAGTCAGAGGTTCATTGATTAGAAATGCAAAGAATTCCTTGAATTGAAACAGGGACGGATGACTGTGACAGAGTACGAGCGAAAATTTTTTAGACTCAATCTGTATGCCAGAGAGTGTGTTTCTACCGAGGCTATTAGGTGTAAAAGATTTGAAGATGGGCTGAATGAAGACATTAAACTATTAGTTGGCATACTTGAGATAAAAGAGTTCGTGGTACTTGTTGAGAGAGCCTGCAAAGCTGAAGAGCTCAAGAAAGAAAAAAGAAAAGCTAATTCTGGAGCTAGAGATTCACGTAAGAGACCATTCAGTAAGTCATTTTAGTCGACCTCAAAGAAGTTCCAAGATGATGCTAGTCTTTCGAAGACACTGCAGGTTATTCTAGACGTGATCGAGATTGACCACCTGTGAGCTCGAGAGCTACCTCAGTAGCTAGTGTGGATAATGTCAGATCAAATCAACCCGAGTGTGAACATTGTGGTAAAAGACATCCCGGCAGTTGCAGATTGCATGACAGAGCCTGTTTTAAATGTGGATCTAGAGATCATTTTATTCGAGAGTGTCCAGAGTTAGCGGATCAAAATTCAGTTCAGAATACTAGATCGAGTAATACTGCAGTTCGAGGTACCTAGAAATACGGGTAATGTGAGTGGCAATCAGAGAGGGACCAAAGGTTCAGCTGTTAGATATGAGGCTCGTGCACCAGCTAGAGCTTATGTTATTCGCGCACGCGAGGAGGCTTCATCCCCCGACGTCATTACTGGTACTTTCACTCTCTATGATACTAGTTTTGTTGCATTGATTGATCCTGGTTTGACTCATTCTTATGTGTGTGAGACTTTAGTATTCAGTAAGACTTTGCCAGTAGAGTTTACTGAGTTTGTGATTGAAGTATCGGACCCTTTAAGCCTGTGTGTATTGGTTGATAAAGTGTGCAAGAATTGCCCGTTGATGATTCGAGATTCATGTTTTCCGACTGATTTGATGTTGTTTCCATTCGACGATTTTGATATAATTTTGGGTATGGATTGGTTGACTCTACATGATGCTTTTGTGAATTGCAAACGAAATACTATTGATTTATGGTGTCAAAATGATGAGATTATTCGGATTGAATCTAATGATCAAAATGGTTTACCTACAGTGATATCTTCAATGTTAGCTTAGAAATATGTGAGAAAGGGTTGTGAAGCTTACTTTGCTTATGTACTTGACTCTAAAGTAACCGAAAAGAAAATCGAATCAGTACCTGTTGTGTGTAAGTATCCGGATGTGTTTCCTAAAGAATTACCGGGTTTGCCACCGATCCGAGAGGTAGAGTTTGGTATTGAGTTAGTGCCAAGGACGACTTCGATTTCAATAGCTCTATACAGAATGGCACTTACGGAATTAAAAGAATTGAAAGCACAGTTGCAATAGTTGACAGATAGAGGTTTTGCATGACCGAGTTTCTCTCCTTGGGGCGCACCAGTTTTATTTGTGAAAAAGAAAGACGGAACCATGAGAATGTGTATCGACTACAGACAACTTAATAAAGTGACTATAAAGAATAAGTATACGTTGCCACAGATTGACTATCTGTTCGATCAGTTGAAAGGGGCTACAGTATTTTCAAAGATAGATTTGAGATCAGGCTACTATCAATTGTGAGTTAAAGACTCTGATGTGACAAAGACTGCTTTCCGAACGAGGTACGGACACTATGAGTTTCTGGTTATGCCTTTCGAACTCACTAATGCACCTGCTGTTTTCATAGATTTGATGAATCAGATTTTTAGACAGTATCTGGATTGGTTTGTTGTAGTATTCATAGATGATATTCTGATTTACTCTCGGGATGAAACCGAGCATGCCGAACATATGAGACTTGTGTTACAGACTTTGCGAGATAAACAGTTGTATGCAAAGTTCAGTAAATGTGAGTTCTGGTTACGCGAAGTCAGTTTTAAGGGCCATGTTGTATCAGCATCGGGTATTCGGGTTGATCCGAGTAAAATTTCAGCTATACTTGACTGGAAACCTCCGAGAAATGTCTCTGAAGTTCAAAGCTTTCTGAGACTTACTGGTTATTACAGACGGCTCGTGAAAGGTTTCTCTATGATCGCGACACCGATGACAAAGCTGTTACAGAAAGATGTTAAGTTTGAGTGGTCAGAAAAGTGTTAGAAAAGTTTCGATCAGTTGAAAGCTCTTTTGACTGAAGCTCTAGTGTTAGTTCAGCCAGAATCGGGTAAAGAATTTGTCATTTACAGTGATGCATCTTTGAGTGGTCTGGGTTGTGTTTGGAAACAGGAAGGCAAAGTCCTAGCTTATGCCTCGAGACAGCTGAAACCACACGAAAAGAACTATCCGACACATGATTTAGAATTAGCAGCTATTGTGTTCGCATTGAAGATTTGGTGTCACTATCTGTTCGGTGAGAAATGTCATGTTTATTCTGATCATAAAAGTCTAAAGTATTTGATGACTCAGAAAGATTTGAATTTGAGACAATGCTGATGGTTAGAGTTGTTAAAGGACTACGAGCTAGTGATTGACTATCATCCGAGAAAGGCTAATGTTGTTGCTGATGCTTTAAGTCAAAAATCATTATTTACTTTGCGAGCAATGAATGCACATATGGTTATATCTGATGATGGTTCCATATAGCTAAATTGAAAGCAAGATCGTTATTTGTTTAACAAATTTGTGATTCTCAGAAAGTTTATAACGATCTGATAGCAAAGCGAGTTCAGTGTGAAACATTTGTTGAATCTGAATACCGTGTAACATCCCAGTTTTGGGCCTAGTCAAAATAGTGCTGTGAGACCACAAATCTGAGGTCTATGTATGAGTTTTTTAGGTTTATACTATGTTTTCATGTTAGTGTGAAAGTTTTATGAAGCAATTTTGTGAAATTGCGGTTGAATTGTCCAAAAGGACTAAATTGCAAAAGTTGCAAAATGTGAGATTCTAGAAGCTATTTGTGTGAAATTGCTTTAGAATATTAATTAGAGGTCCTTAATGAGTAAGTTTCCCAATTTTTAGTTTTTGGACAAAATTGGGCATGGATGAGTTAAAATAGGAAGGTTATCAAAAATGGCATTTTGGTCATTGGCAATTAAATGATGAAAAAGGGAGAAAAGATGACAAAAATTCATTCATCTTCTCCCCAAGCTGCTGAAATTTGAAGGAAGCCATTGGTAGGGCTCTTCAACTTTTCAAGCTAGCTAGTAAGTGTAGTCTAGCCCCGTTTTTGATATTCTTTGTATTTTTGAAGTACTTGTAGCATGAGTAAGCTATTTTTAGCCATTTGATGAGCTATAATGGATGTTCAAACATGTGGTCATGTATGACATGCATGTATTTTGATGTTTTATGGAAGATTATGAAAGCTTGATGTAGTAGGAACATCTTTTGATAAGTGATTTTCCATGAAAATGCATGTAAGGACTAGTTTGTAAAAGTTTTAAGTTTGGTCATACATGTGTGATTTAGTGAGAATTGATGGTTGCTTTAGTTGAGTAAGTGATTCGGCTAAGCATGAAAGGCTAGAAAGTTGAATAAAAATCACTTTCCGAGCCTTGGGCCAAAAGTGTAAATATGAGATAGATTAGGGGCAAAAGAGTAATTTTGCCAAAGTATGAGATAAGAGTCAATTTAGTCAATGTGTATATTAATGAGTTGAATTATCATTATAGATCAAGAAAAATGAAGCCCGAATCGAAACCAAGGCAAAAGCAAGGTGGTGGACTAAATTGCACATTTCTATAATTTTGAGTATCGAGGTAAGTCTATGCATAAACAATGCATTCATACTTACAATTTGTTAATGCTAGCTAGTGTGTAGCATGATTGGGAATGATTGAGAACTTATGTGGGATGAATGTGGTAGAAAAAGTTTGAATGGATGTATGGTTAAGTAAGTAGATATGTGAATGTGTAGTGAGAATGCTAAATGGTGGGCTAAGTGCGATACCATCTTAATGCATATTGACGGTGAGCTAGCTATGTGCGATGCTATCGTTAGGTATATCGTCTAGTGGGCTATGTGAGAAACCACTATGAATACCTTTGTGGTAGGCTAAGTGCGATACTACCTTACTAATTGATTGTGGTGGGCTAAGTGCGAAACCACCGAGAAATTAGCTGTGTGGTTGTATAATTGAATTAATTAGCTGTGTGGATGAATTATCGAGAAATGATGTTGTATTGTATAATGTGTAAATGTGATATTGAAGTGCAGGGGTGCATTTCAATGGTTATGAGTATGTGACTCATGAGGTGTTGGAAATGTGGTAAGGGATAGAAAGAGTAAGCATAGTTGTACTTATTTGTTAGTATAATGTTAATTGTTGTTTGGCTTCTACTATGATGCTTAATTGTTTATGTGTAAACTTACTAAGCTCAAAGCTTACTCATTTCTTTTCCCTTATTTTATAGAGAAAAAGTGTTGAATCGAGATACGAGGATCAATTGGAAGACCGCCCACACTATCAGCACACTCTGGTACATGAGACTAAATGTTTTGTATATGGCATGTATAGGGGCTAGGCAATTTAGTGAATTTTGTTGTAAATGGTTAAGATATGTTGGTCTTTAAATGGATGATACATTTTGTATAATGCCATAGTTGTTGGCCATTCTATATTATATGAAAAGATATAGTTATCTATGTGAGACTGCACTTCAATTTGAGTTGATTATAGATGTGTTGAATGAATGCATATTGTGTATGCTAGAGGGGTGAGAGGAACTTAGCACATAGCTTTGTTTTTGTCCATGTGGATAGACACATGGGCGTGTGTCTAAACCATGTGTGACACACGGCCAGACAACGAGTGTGTGACTTGGCCATGTGTCCCCTGCATGTTAACATTTTAAGTCAGAATAGACCACAGACTAGCCACACGGGCGTGTGCATAGGCCGTGTGAGTTTAGTCAGTGTTGGCCACGGGCTAGCCACACGGGCGTGTGACTAGGCTTTGAGGCTGTGTGTATGTAGTCAGTATTCACCACGGTTGTGGAGCATGGGCGTGTGGGTCTATGCACGGGCGTGCTTCATCTTGCACGGGCGTGTGAGCCCTGTATAAAAGAGGAAAAATTTAAGATTGGGAAAAAGTTCCGAGATAGTCTCAAGAGCCCTCGTGTATATGAGTGATGCCTCATATGTCGAGAGTGGGGTTGTTGAGGTGACTTAAGAGACTAGTCGATGAGCCTAAGTGGCGATCAAGTAGTTTTAATTCGGGTAAGGGGTGTTACATACTGAGTTGATGAAAATGATTGTTTGAGATTCAGAAACCGAATATGTGTTCTAAGAAACTCAAAGTTGGTTCAGATGATTTTGAACGAAGCTCACAGCAGTCGGTAATCTGTTTATCTGAGTAGCACGGAAATGTATAATGATCTGAAACAGTTCTATTGGTGGTCTGGTATGAAACGAGACATATTTGACTTTTTTTCGAAATGGTTTGTCAGTCAACAAGTAAAAGCTGAGCATTAGGTACCTTCTGGGTTACTTCAGCCGATTATGATACCCGGGTGGAAATGGGATAGAGTCACGATGGATTTTGTATTTGGTTTACCGATGACACCGAGCAAGAAAGATGCAATCTGGGTTATTGTGGATAGATTGACTAAATCGACTCATTTTTGTTCCGGTTCGCACAGATTATTCACTTGATAAATTGGCTGAATTATATGTTTCTCAGATTGTGAGATTACATGGTGTGCCTATTTCTATTGTTTCGGACTGAGACCCGAGGTTCACATCGCGGTTTTGGAAGAAATTGCAAGATGCTTTAGGTACGAAACTACACTTTAGCACGGCTTTTCATCCGCAAACAGATGGTCAGTCCGAATGAATCATTCAGATACTTGAGGTTATGTTGAGATGTTGCATTCTCGAGTTCAAAGGTACGTGGGAACGATACTTACCTTTGATTGAATTTGCTTATAGTAATAGCTTTCAATCTAGTATCAAAATGGCACCTTACGATGCTTTGTACGGTCAGTGAAAATAAGATTGGACTGAGCTCAGTGAAAATAAGATACACGGGGTTGACTTGATCAAAAAGACTGAACAGAAAGTGATAGTGATTCGAGATAGTTTGAAAGCTGCATCAGATCGTCAAAAGTCATATGCAGATTTAAAATGTAAGGATATTGAGTTTCAGATGGGAGATCAAGTGTTTTTCAAAGTCTGACCGTGGAAGAAAATACTCAGATTCTGCCGTAAAGGCAAGTTGAGCCCGAGATTTATTGGGTCGTATGAGATTATAGAGCGTATAGGGCCGGTTGCTTAAAGATTACAGTTGCCACCTGAGCTAGAAAAGATCCATAATGTATTCCATGTTTCGATGCTCCGTAGATACTGATCCGATCCTTCACACGTGATTAGTCCGAAAGAGGTTGAGATTCAGTCTGACATGACATATGAAGAAAACCGATTCGAATTATGGCTCGTGAAATTAAAGAATTGAGAAATAAGAAAATTTCGTTAGTGAAAGTATTGTGGCAAAAGCACGTTGTTGAGGAAGCAACTTAGGAGTTAGAGGATACAATGAAAGAGCGTTATCCAAACATATTCACCGATAAGATTTTCGGGGACAAAAATCCCTAAGGGGGGAGAGTTGTAATAGCCCGATTTTGACCCTAATCAGAATAGTGGTTTCGGGACCACAAATCTGAGTCCGAAAAATATTTTAAAATTATTTTTAGTGTTTATTGTGTGAATTTGCTTGTGTTAAATTTTCGTGTTTTAATTTTGTCGTTTAAGTGTCCGATTGAATAAAAGGACTTAATTGCGTAAAATGTGAAATTTTCTAATTAATGTGTAAATGCTAATTTGCTAATGTCTTTTTAATATAGAGTCTTTAAAAGGCAAATAGCCATTTCTAGTTATAGTGGACGGTACAAGGACTAAAATAACCTTGTATTATATGTTATATATATTAGTTATAAAAGGTTAAATAAGTAATATAATAATAAGTTAATATATGTTAAAATATAACAAATTAAAAACCATTATCATCTTCTCCTATCATCGAAACTTAGAAAACAAATAAGGTTTAAGAGCTTTGAATATTCGGCCATGAAAGAAGCTTGATTCAAGGTTAGTTTTTGTTCAGTTTTTGATAATTTTTACGTTTTTCAGATCGTTGCTTTGAATGCTTTAAAACCCATGCTTGAATTTTTTATTTTGATGAATATTTTAAGTTGAGTCATTGATGATAGCTTGTTTTTTGTGTTGTTTGATGATGAAATATGAAATATGAAATATATGTGTTAGATTAACATGTTTTGTCTTTGAATTTTTGATGAATTTGAGTAATTTGGACTAAATTGCAAAAATAATTTTTTGAGGGACTTAAATGTGAAAAAAATGAAATATATGGACTTGTATGGAGCTAGTGAACATTCGGCCTAAGCATAGTATATGCAAATTTTGTGTATTTTGTGTTTTGTGCAATTGGGACTAAATTGTAAAAAGTGTGAAATGTCAGGGGCAAAATGATAATTTGCCCATTTATGCGTTTTTAGACTAAATTGAATACAATAGTGTTTAAATAAGCTTAATTTGAATATGTTTAGATCAAGAACCAAAGAAATTGGATTTGGACCAGGGAAAAATGAAAGTAATCGATTAGTCAATTTTACCGACCGTCAACGTCTGAGGTAAGTCAATAAGCATTTAAATGTTGTTATATTTATGAATATATATTTGTTATGTGATAACTTGAATTATTTGATTAAATTCATGTCATAGCCGAATATGAATTTGAGAAATAGGCTATATTCTGAGTTCAATTTGATCGAGATTCAATGTCTGAAAGCCCCATACGAACCTTAGGAATAGTTAGGATACATATGTCATAACATAGGATATCCGATATGTGTTATCGTGTAAGACCACGTTTGGGACGTTGGCATCGACTTGTGTTTACGTGTAAGACCATGTTTGGGACATTGGCATCGTATTCGATTCGTGTATGAAACACCCCAAACCCGACCCACAAGCCCCGACCGGATCTGGTATGCTTCTTGAGAAAAACTCGTTTTGTCGTTTTGGAAAACCTGTGATTTTGTGGTAAGAGAATAGATTTGAAGTACGATATTGTTGAAAAACCGTTTTGTGATTTACATTTGTATCTTATAAAAACATTATCTTTATGATTTTATAAATCAAAACAAGAACCGGATTTAGAATTTATGATTAAGTTGAAAACCATAGGTAATTAGGTGTCAAAACAATTTAAGGTGTTCGTCAAAACTATTTAATTATTTAGTTAAAGTTGAGCGTAGCAGAATAAATATTTAAAAATGTAAAAGTAACATAGCTAATGGCGGCCTTATTACAAAAACATAAACCAAAATAAATCCCGAAATAATAAAAGAAAACGTAATAAGTTTAATTAAAAGGAAAACCGAAATACTGAGTTGAGCCATGGCCACCACGTAGTCCTCGCTGACCCGGTCCAAATCACTATGTATCACCTGAAAATGATATCCCACAAAGGGTGAGTCAACAGACTCAATGTGTAACAATACACTAAAAACCCAATCGATCATAGCAATAAAGCCCATTTAAATCACATTTAGCCATAAGCCCATAATATAGCAAATCAGATATTCATATGTACATGTAAAATGAAATGCAATCCCGAGCCCAACCTAGATATCCATCTGCTACACACCACCCGTACCAGCCAATCACACCGTGGGGATTACTAAATCGACCCTCCATCCGCTACACACCATCGAAGGCAGTTGCTGCAGTCAACATGCACATCGCCCTTATAAATTGTGGCATGGCCACCAGATAATTGTGACAGAGTCACCGGATTCATAATATGTGACCGAAGTCACCGGATTCATAATATGTGACCGAAGTCACCGGATTCATCATATGTGACCGAAGTCACCGGATTCATAATATGTGACCGAAGTCACCGGTTTCATAATATGTGACCGAAGTCACCGGATAATGTGGTAAAAACCACCGGAACACTTCCCCTTTATCAATATCACCCATATGCCCATGCAATAAACATATTATTTCGATATCATGCCATATACCCCCAAAATCATAACGAAAACTTACACATTTCATATTCATGCTTATAGCATTATTAACGAAGTATTAGGGGTTTAACGTACCTGAATATCATATACCACTGAATGGTACCCGCAATCATTATCAAACATATTTCTTAATAACACATGCAAATATTAATATTATCGATTTATTGGAAGTTTAGTGTAAGGCTACACACCTGATAATAGTGATTACGATACTACCGATACCAACGCTCTCGCTAGCAAGAATAACAATGAAATACTTAACCCTATCGAACTGCCCCTAAAAGATCATAGTCAAAAATCGGTCAACCTTAATAATCAAGTATGGCCTTTGGCCGAATATTAAAATCTCCTTACCTTGATTGTCTAGATCCCGAAAATGTCTCTTGTCCTTGGAGATGTCAAAATCCCTACATGGTTTATGTTAGATTCGATTCTAACATAATGAACCAAAATACATGGCCTTCGGCCTAAGATTACACTAGCTTACCTTGGATATTTAAATCCCAAATGATCTCCCCCTAAACGTCGGCTATAAAAGAATCCCAAAAAAAATCCCCCTTCAAGGCCCTATTGATTTCACCCTTGCTTGGAAACACAGAGATATTCGACTACTTGGAGAGTGATGGACTTTGAAGGAAAAATAGATGAAGAAATCGGCTAGATGATGATGTGCTTCGGCTTTGATGAATCGTGAAAAGAAGAAGTGAAGGGAAAGAGAGTTACGGCTATGGTGTTTTGGTTTTAGGGATTTGCAAAAAGAAAGAAAAGAGAGAATGATGGCTATAAGTTTCGGCCAAGGCTAACCAAAAGAGAAAAAAAGTTGATCACCAAAGAATTTCGGCCTAAACAAGGTAAATGAGAAGAGAAAAGGAGAAAAGAAAGGGATGAAAAATAATGGCCTTAGTGCTATGGTGATTTCGACACTAGAGAGGAAGAAAAGAAAAGAAAAATGGTGTTTAAGGTTTTTGGTGTTTTCGGCAATAGGGAAAAGAAACTTGAGAGAATAGGCAAATTAAACCAAAATGGTCAAAATGGAATGGCCAATAGAAAAGAGAAAAAAAAATAAAAGATGCTTACCTAATGCTAAAAATGCATTCGGCTAGGAGAGGAAAGGTGAAGAGAAAGAAAATATTTGCTTTAGAGAAAACAAAAAATAACCCAATTGTCAAAATGACCAACTAGCTACCAACCTACCAAAACCTTCAACAAAATTCGGTCACCCCCCTAGGCCCCAAAACTGTCCAAATACATGGACTCCAAAGTCAAAATTTTCCACACAAAACTTTCCATAGCAATCACCTTACATCATGCCTTGTGTTCCCTCATCATTCCTTAATCAATATAATTCCTTTCCCTAAGTTCAAGCTTACCTAAACTATTAACCATCTTGCCATAAAAAAAATTAAAGTCCAACTTACCAAATATAAAGCTTGGCCGACACTTGATGTAAAGATGCATAAAAATAAAGTCTCCAAAATGCACTCCATGCTATTCGAACCACTCCCCTCAAGCAACCATTCATGCGCCATTTCCACCATGCCACTAACTCCTCATGTGCTAATTTTAGACACTTAAATTAACTTAAGTGTCAGGGTCACCTGATCCACTTCACTAAATTCTCCATACTAAAAATTATTCTAAATCCAAATAATTCCAAGCCTTCACAAGACTATATTAGGCACACAATAAAATCATATCCGAGCTAACACAATCACCAAGATGATACTCAAATTTTAGGATGTTACAGTGTAAGACCCTGTCTGGGACAATGGCATCGATATGTGATTACATGTAAGACCACGTCTGGGACGTTGGCATTGTACGAGCTTCGTACTATCCACGTATCCTTTTTAATTTCGAACTGTTCAACGGGCAATGATAAGTTAAGATTGAGTGTAAATCAAGATATAAATGCTCAGGTATGAATTCATACTAAGATATGAAATTAAGGTAAGTAATGTACTTAAAATGATATTATAAAGATACATGTAATATGATTTACGAGATGGTATATGAGATTATGTGAGTATTCGGCCTATTGATGTTTATGTATTGTGGAAAGAAATGGTATATTATACTAATGATTAAGAGTGTATTCAGCCAAAGTAGAAATTATGCATAACTTATATGTTTTAATATATGAAATTATATTGAAAGGGTATATGATTGACAATAGCTTATTTTAGATTGATAGATAAATTTTGTATATGATTAAATGTTGATTTGCTTATGACTTACTAAGCTATTTTATAGATTTTGGATTCAAGTTACAAGCTCGGGGATCGTCAACAAAGTCTATCGCACTATCGACTCCTTTTGGTATTTTGTTAAGTTTGAAATTGAACTTATGACATGTATAGTCTAGTTGAAATGATTGATTTTTGGGGACATGTATATATATAGCCATGCGAAAATGGCTTAATCTTGATATTAAGGCTTTGTTTATTCGGTCTTTGCAATAGCTTAATATGCAAGTATATTTCATGGTGTGATTATGTGTGATATTTGGTTTTATGGTTGGTTTGGAAAATGAGTTAGCCACTATAATGTTAAGCTCACGATTCGTGCATTTATTATGAAGCATATTATGTAAGACTTTGAGGCATGTGTATTAAGGTGTAAATATGAATATATGTATGTGAACTGTATTTGTTTTACGATTAATAATATATGTTAAATTTTAAATTGGCCTTATGCTTTATTTATGTGAATATAATCTGTGTGAAAATGTGAATGTTTGGAAGCTATATATTTTGGTTTGGTAATGCCTCATAACCCTAATCCAGCGACGGATACGGGTTAAGGGGTGTTATAATATCTATGTGATGTGAATTGACTGAATGTATAATTATTGATTTAGAAATGTTAAATATGAGATTGAGAAATGTGGCACTAAGTATGCGTAATTGAAATCGAGACAGAGATGAATAGCACTGTGTATGCGAAGTAATGGAAGCTTCTACTTTTCTGATTGGCACTGTGTGTGCGATGCCAAATTAAGTGTGCGATGTTAATTAAGCTTCGGCTATGAATTGGGCACTAAGTGTGCAATTAAGTTGAAAAGATATCGAGCGGTGAATGAGATGTGGTATCAAGTATTGAATAGCAAGAACGTTTATTAACTAAGTGTTGGCAAAGGTATGTTTGAACCTATGTGGTTGATGATAGTTTTAATGGTTGAATGGATGGATATTTGAGCATATGGTTGAGGATGAAAATGTACCTAATTGTGCATCTATCTATGTGATGATTTAATTATGTATCGATGTTGCATTATTGAGTAGTATGTATTATATTACAGACTTACTAAGCTTTAAAGCTTACTGTGTGATGTGTTTCTCTATTTTACAGTGTCAGTAGAGCTAGCTTGGACCCGGGAATTGTCAGCGACTCGATCACACTATCAGCTATCTATTTTGGTACTATTGAAAGATGTACATATTTGGAATATGGCATGTATAGGCTAGAAGTTATGGTATGTTTTGGTAATGTGGGACCTTGCCATGTGATATGGATAGATGGTTGAATGTTGATGGTGCATATATGTAGGCTATGAAAGTGATGAATGAATTGTGAAATAGTGAGAATGGAATTGGTATGTTTTATACTTGAATTGGTTGATGAGAATGATGGATAAAATGTGAACTTGTAGTATAAATTACATGATACTTGGCTTATAAGATATGAGTTGCGAATATGGTGTTTTGAATGGATTTACTTGAGTAGGAATTGAGTGTGGAAGTAAATGATCTAGATGATGATTAAATGGTGCATATGTCGTCTAAATGCATGTGAATTGAGACTGTAGGTGATTCTAAGTATGGGTGGCAAGTTTGGCTTTGAAAATGGCCTATCACACGGTTGAGCACACGGGCGTGTGGCTCGACCGTGTTTTTCGAGGTTGTGTTTTAAAACAAGTCAGACTCAACCACGGGTAAGACACATGGGCGTGTGACTGGCCGTATGGATCAAGTTAGTAACGACCACGGGTTGGACACACGGGCGTGTGACTGGCTGTGTGGTGCAAGTCAGTGTCGACCACGAGTGAGGCACACGGGTGATCATTATGTCAGAGTCTTAAAAATTTATATAAAGAATGATCGAGCCTAGAAACTAACTATGACAACGATTGAGGCAAGTGCACCTATCGAACAGTAGTATAGCTTAGTGGCAAGACCAGATTGTCGAACCCAAAGGAACCAAAAGTACTAATATTAACTTTCTTTTTATTATTTAGCCTAAGAATTAAGGGAATTATTAGTTAACTAACAACTAAGCTAAAGATGCAAAGACAAAGAGGATGAATTTGGGAAAATACTTGTGGGAAAAAACCAATTGATTAAGACAATACCCGAAGAAGAATCCACCTAGACTTCACTTGTTATTTAACTCTGAACCAGACGATTTATTCACTTGACTTGATCCGTAGGATTCCCTAATTTATATTAATACCTCTTTCGAGGCTACTAACGTCTAACCCTAGGTTGATTAATTGAAATCTCTTTCTAATTAAAACCCTTAGAATTGCATTAACTCGATCTATGGACTCCCATATTAGGTTTGACCCTACTCCGGTAGATTTTCGTCATCCTATTTCTAGGGTTGCAATCAACTCCGCTTAATTATGCTAGATCTACTCTTAAACGGGGACTTTTGCTCCACTGCCTAAGCACATCAATACTTGAATCAATATTCTGAAATAACAAAACAAGAATTAAGAACACATAATTAAGAACAAATCAAGTATTTATCATATAGTTCAGAAAATAATAACAAGATCCGTCTTAGGTTTTATCCCCCTCAGGTATTTAAGGGGTTTAGTTCATAATGATAAAAGAATACATCTCAAAAGAAAATATAAAACAAAACATAAGAAAAAACCCTAAAACCCCCTAAAGGAATTGAAGAGAAGATCCTCTGTTTTGAGTATGATTCCGGCTTCTTGAGATGAATCAACTGGCTTTGTCCGAGTAAATCCCACAATTCTGGCCTCTCCGCTTGGCTCTTTGGCCTAACTGGACGCCTAACTGGACTCCCCTTGAAGGTTGGCCTCTAGGGTGTTTATATAGGCTTTTGGAATGGCTTTCTTTGCCTCTAAATACCCTAATCCGAATGAAACTCTTCTTTGTCACGTCAGGGACACGCCCATGGCACACGCCTGTGTGTATCGTGGCCAGGCCGTGTTCGGGTCTATTAATGAGGCACGACCGTGTGGTCTTGGGCCCAGGCCATGTCGATTTTGTGATATGGCCCATTTACTCCGTTTTGGGCCCGTTTCTTATTCTTTTCATCCTTCGGTGTTTTCCTAAGTATAAAACATGAAATTAAAGGATTAAGAGCACCAAATTCCACAATTCAAGGAATAAATCATCCAAATTTATGCTAAATGTGGGACTAAAATATGTTTATATTACGGTTTATCAACGGACGTGTCTCAGGCCGTTTGGACAAGTCAGTAGGTATGCCCTGTTTTGCCACGGCTTGGACACATAAGCGTGTCTGAGGCCGTGTGAGGCACATGGCCTGCCCACACAGGCATTTGACCTCTGTAACTTAGAAAAATGTTTGAATTTCAGAAATTTTCTTATGTTTTCGGTTTAGTCCCAGCCCTATTCCAAAGCATGTTTAAGGTCCCGTTGACCTATTTAAGGGACTATATGAATGAGAATTTTTATGTTTGGACATGGAATGATATGAAATGTTCGGAAATGATTAGTAATACCACTTAACCCTAGTCCGGAGACGGTTACGAGTTAGGGGTGTTACACAAATCGCGTTCTCCAGTGAGTAGGTTGTGCAGACTTCCGTATTCATTCCGGTAAGTGACCGAACCTTCATTCGAAGTATTTCTCGAGTTTTTCGTTTTGGGTGTTGAATGGTTTGGCTTCGTTAGATGGAATTGATCGGGTTTTTGTGTTGTTTTTAGGTTTTGGCATGCTCGGGAGGGGTTTCGCATTGAATCGATAACAGGTGTGTACCCGAAACGTAGAAATCAAGCTTTTGGAAAAAGTAAAAAATTGCCACTATCGACGCCACACGGGTGTGGTTGGCCGTGTGGCAAGCCGTGTGGGAGGACACGGCCGTGTGGTCGACGAAGACATGGCCGTGTGATGGCCGGAGTGTGGCCGTGTAGGACACGCGAGCTAAACCGAACTGGGCATGTGGGGCCACACGGGCACACCACACGGGCATGTGAAATTTAGGCCTGGCCGTGTGATCCATATGGGTAAGGCCAATCTAGGCATGTGGGCCCACACGGGCAAGCCATGTGGGTGTGTGGGTCCATTTAGCTAAAATGTTTTCTAGGGTTGCATGGGTCGCCCGAGTTGACTGTGAACCTACTGTAGGGTCGGTAAGCGCTAGTTAGAACCTAAATCGTGTGATCTGATTATACTATATGTATTGAGCATGATAAATTTATGCATATTTATTGGTCTATATATATATGGCTGATAAGTGAATTTATGCATATTTACTGATCCGCATTCGGTATGACATGGTGTGTAGGGCTAGGTGGGTGTTTTAAACCCCACATGGTGCGCAGGAATGGTCGGAGATGGTGTGTAGAGGCTGGTGGGTAGGATACTGATTACTATTACTGTATGCATACTGTATCTAGGATGGGCTAAGGCCCTAATTTATATCTGAACTGTATCTAAAATTGTAATGGGCTTAGGCCCCAGACTGCATTATACTGATAATTGTTGTTTGACTGGTTGCGTGTTATTTGTGGGGATTACACACTGAGTTTACGTAAACTCACCCCTTTCTGTTTTATCTGTACAGGTAATCCCCAGACTTAGACAGATCGGTGTGGCGGAGGACTCAACGATGACCACATGACTATTGAAATGTTTTAAATTTATTTATGGTATTTATTTCCTATTTGCTTTTTGTGGTATTTTGATGTAATTTGGGACTTTTGGACTGTTTTCCTTTATTTGGATTTTAACTGTCTTCATGGATTTTTTTTAAACTGCAAACTCAAACAAAACTCGATTGAATTAAAAACAACGTTTCTTAAATGAGAATGGTTTTCTTTAAATATCACGGTTTTAAAAGCTTCCGCTACAGAACTTGTTTTTAAAACGAACCAAACTAACTGGAAAATGATTTTAAAATTAACGAAAGATTAACAAAAGATAATAAGCGGGAACAATTTTAACTTGAGAAATTCGCTTTCAAATTCCA
The DNA here is from genome assembly GCA_005393395.2 of Gossypium australe. Taxonomy (NCBI): domain Eukaryota; kingdom Viridiplantae; phylum Streptophyta; class Magnoliopsida; order Malvales; family Malvaceae; genus Gossypium; species Gossypium australe. The sequence goes on from CM016614.1 coordinate 52,699,355, forward strand.
TCCCATGTGACATCGTCAGATTCGGCCATAACGTCTAGGCCGGGTTTGGGGTGTTACAGATACATTTATGAAATGGGTGAAATTTATTAAATTCCATTCACCAAAGCTGCCAGTTTTTAAGTTTAGTGAATTAGCATACTTGCGACGACTTTTTGGATGAGATCTAGACATTTTTTTGGTTAATATGCATTCATGACGTTTGAATATATATATATATATATATATATATCTTAGCTTCAAAACACACTATGAATCACTCAATTTTGTGTTCTGGAGCTCAGGTTATGACAATTTAAGTGAAAACTACGCAAGCAAAATTTCTAGACGGGATTATGACAGGACTTACAATTTTCGGGCTTTTAATTTAAGTTTAAATCATATTGGGTTCGAATTTAGGCTTAATTTTTATTATATATGAGACTAATATTGTATTTATCAGTTATTATTATTTTACTATTTTTATTCCAAATTTTTTATAGTTATTAAGTATTTTAAGTTATTTAGGAGTTTTATGCCAACAAGAAAGTTAAGTTTTGAACTACTTCTTGTTTAGGTTATTTAGAATTCTAGTATACTTAATATTTTCATTTAGATTTATTTAGCTAGCCTATATAAAGTCCTTTACATTGTACACAAAGCAAATTGATTATTACTCAACAACTTCTTTTTTGAGTCAATAAATTCTCTTTGAGTTTTTTTTTTCAAGAATTTCTCTTGAGTTTTCTTTTAGAAGAGTTTTAACAATCTTTTCATATTGTGGGGATCATCTTTAAACTTTTTCTAGCCAAGTTTTCTTTCTTTGAGGGGAAATTAGAGCCGCTTGGAGAGGGTTGTGGATTCTTCTTGTTTCCAAGGCTTCTTAGGACTTCTACACACCACGTTCTATCTTTTCCATCTATCATTTTTATTTTCTTCTTTATTGTTCTAATATTTAATTTATTGTTATATTTGATTTATCTTAGTTATTTATTTTAATTATTTATCTAACTTGGATTCGATTGCATTTCAGGTTGTGCCGGAATCCAAGTTTCTTTCCAAATGTCCAGAGCTCTAAGTCAAATCTGTGAGTTGGACAAACTTTACGATCTTGTTTTCGCCATCATTCGTATCATAAGTATAAAATAAGTATTCGCCAAAACTATAGTACGTCTGGTTTGTATGGAATACTGTGCTAGTTAGACTTTAAGTAACCTGGTTAGAAACCAACTGTAAAGCTTAGCCTGATAAGTCCGATGACATGAACTTATTTATAATTTTCTCAAAAATTGTAGGCTAATAAGAAGACAAGTTCTGATACGTATGACACTTGTTAAATTCTACTAAGCAAGTTGAGTCAAATATATATGTGTGAGTGTGTTCTGAAAGGGATTATTCTTTCTTCTTCTTTTTCCTCTTCCTTAAGTGGTATTTATTGATAGCTTCCTTAAGTCTAGATGTATCTCTATTTCGACAATCTAGAAGCTATGCTTATGTTATGATCAGTGGTTATTTCATTCAAGGGTAAGCACTACTATTCTACATGCTAAATTCTTAATGATGTTTTTATGTTCTGAAAGTAGTGGTTACTGTTTGTTCGAGATGGATATCCAGATCTAGAGTTTTGAATTGCCGTTATTAGGAATCAGGTGAGTCTTTACTCTAACTCTTGCATGTATATTTTTCATACTGAAGTATATCTATATGAAAGCGAGTAATCTGAAATATGGAAATCATGGATAATATAGTATGAAAATGATACTTATACAATTATAGGAATAAAGTTATGATTAGGTTAAGATATATTTCAGTCTACTTGCAAATACATTTTATGGGATGTATTAAGAGTGTCATGAACTTAAGAAGTCTTAGGTCTGGGATGTATCTGGTTCGTAAAGGTTGTAAGGTGAGCTGAGTCACCGCGATGGTAAATGAGGAAGTCTATTGGGACTGTAAACACGAGCTCTATTATGGAACTCTGAAGGAAAAAGTCAATGGCCATGGCATACTTTGAAAAAGAATTGATGAATGACAGTTTATCTAATGGGGTTCTCTGTGTGTCCTAGGGTGATGATGGGAAAACCTCACACAATATGAGTTTAGGGAAATCCATATTGCAAACATGACAGTTTTGGGATGCCTATGTGGCATTCTGACAGCCTTTATGCTATACTTTGGATGAATCACCTTTGTGGCTACTCTGTATATATATAGCCTTTGTGACGTACATTGTATGGTTCGCCTTTGTGTCGTATTCTATAATAAGGACTTATTGCATGTACGATATATCGTTTGTTTGCCTCTGATGTGCTCTATGATGTAACACCTCTTACTAGTAATCAACACTGGAACCGGGTACGAGGCATTACCAGACTTAAGGCACTTTAACATACAACTTTGGGCTACCAAATTTCATTCTAATATAAAATCTTTCATTCACATTCATAACATTCTTATTATGGGCCTATGACGCCTTACACCTGCAAACAGAGGGCCTCGGAATCAAACCGAGATCTTTTGTATACTTAGAAAACTTTTTCCTTAACAGGGCCACACGCCCGTGTGAAATGGGGCACGCCCGTGTGGTCACACACGCCCATATCCCTAGCCCGTGTGGAATTTATTTTCTCTTCGAACCTACAGGGGTTTTCACACGACCGGACATATGCCCGTGTCCTCGGCACGGCCTAGACATGCCCGTGTCATCACCTGTGTGTGAAAACCTGGGTATTCTGTTTGTGACGTCAGCAACCAAATACGGGGCACACGGCCTAGGCACACGCCCGTGTGTCTAGTCCGTGGTCGAGACTGACTTGCATCACTAACATGCACGGGACACACAGCCTGGTCACACACCCATGGGACTGACCGTGCGTCACTGCCTAGACACACGCTCGTGTGCCTACCCGTGTGGACAAGAACAAGGCTATTTGCCAAGCTCTTTTTACCACCCTAACTCATACAACAACAATCACATTCGACCATTACTCAATCATCCAATCATACATCATACACAAACATGAATAACTTCATCTTTTCATATATATAATGATAATGAGCCATTAAATATGACCATTTACAAAAGTGTTCATCTTTAAAAGAGCCAACACACTTGGCCAAAACAACAAAACATTTCACTATGTCTAGCCCCTATACATGCCATACTCAAAATGCTAAGTCTAATATACCGATATGAGCTAATAGTGTGGATGATCTTCAAATTATCTTTGTATCATGAGCCGGCTCTTTGACACTATAAAACAAGGGAAAAGAAAGAGAGTAAGCTTTAAGCTTAGCAAGTTTACATGTAAACAGTAAGCATCATAGCATGTGCTAATCAGTCAATAACATTTCATACTAAACAAGAATAATTCACATTTTCATAACCATGCTTACTCATCTCATCTCTTACCACCTTCTAACCGTATAACATTTATATTGCTCACATATCCTGTACTCATCACCACAAAGCCACATGAAACATTTACATAGACAATTTCTTGACGAACCATTTGGAATAATACTAAGTACCTGGTGGTTTCGCACATAGCCCACCATTTATCAATAATAGGGTGGTATCGCACATAGCCCACCAACAAGAATATTTACGGTGGTTACGCACATAGCCCACCAAATGATAATACAAACGATGGTATCGCACACGGCCCATTGTGAATAAATAATAAGGTGGTATCCCACACAGCCCACCAAAAAGAATAATTACGGTGGTATCGCACATAACCCACCAATAAGAATATTTACAGATATTTTTCCGCACTTAATATCTATTCCAAGGTTCATACAAGAAATATTCACTATCTATCAATTTCAATCAATCTCAAACATAATTGGTCTCATTTATAAAATGCACCAATGAGCAAAAACATATGTATTAAAGATGTATCGTTTACAGATAAACTTACCTCGGTGCAAAATGTATTAATCGACGTTTTAGTCCGTAACCTTGCCCTTCCCTTGGTCCAAGTCATTTCCGTGCTGTTCTTGATCTATAATAATAAAATTCACTCATTCAATCACTTTATAATTCATGATATATCAAAATATCTACTTAGGCAAAAATGACCATTTTGCCCTTCGACTTTGGCAAAATTACAATTTTGGCCCTAGGCTCGTAAATCATTTTTCATCACATTTTATCATTAAACAAGCCTAGTTGAACATTTATTTCTCTTACAACAACCCACAAAACCAATTATTTCGTGCATTTATTACACAAATTCAACCTTTACTAATAGGTCCCATTTAGGTGTTTTCATGGTAACACCTTTCACAAAAGTTGTTCCTTAACTCACTAACATTCATTTTCTTCCATAAAAACTCAGAAAATAACATGAACACCCTCTTGGAAAAACCCTAAACTTTCAACCATTTTGCAAAATAGTCCCCACATTAGCTAGCCTAAGCTTTAGGGGTTCCAAAAGTACAAAAATTATCAAGAAAGACCTCTCAAATCACTTATTTGCAAGAGAATAGCTTGGCTGAAAGTTTGAACTCCAAAAACCTCTAATTTCTCTTCAATTTTCGGTGGAAGAAGAAAGGTGAATAGTGAAAGATGATAACTTCTTTCTTTGTCTTATTTTATTCATTTTTGGTCACCTAATTTCACCAAAATTTTGACCAAATTAATGTCTTTGTCCCCCTTGGCCGGCCATCATTCTTAAGGTGGTCTATTTGCACTTTAAAGACCTCCAATTTAATATTCCATAGCTATTAGACACTCCTAGCTTGAAAAATGGAACTTTCACACTTTATGCGATTTAGTCCTTTTTCACAATTAAGCATACAATCATTTAAATTAAAGCACCAAAATTTCCATGCAACCTTATAATCATGCTATAACATATAAAATAATATCAAAATAATTTTCTTCAACCTCGGATTACTGGTCTCGAAACCACTGTCTCGACTACCCCCAAAATCGGACTGTTACAACTTCCTCCCCTTTAGAGATTTTCGTCCCCGAAAATCTTACCGGTAAAAAGGTTTGGGTATTGTTCCCTCATGGCTTCTTCTGGTTCCCATGTAGCCTCTTCCACACCGTGTTTTTGTCATAACACTTTTACTAAGGCTATGCTCTTGTTCCTCAACTGTTTAACCTCTCGACCCATTATCTTAATTGGTTCCTCTTCATAAGTCTTGTCCGGTAGTATCTCAATTTCTGTTGGAGGGATCACATGCGAAGGATCGGAACGATATCGTCGCAACATCGATACATGAAACACGCTGTGTATTCTTTCTAACTCTGCTGGCAAAGCCAACCGGTATGCTACTGGTCCAATCTTTTCAATAACCTTATACGGCCCTATAAATAGTGGGCTCAATTTGCCCTTTCGACCAAATCTCAGTATTTTCTTCCACGGAGATACCTTCAGAAATACTTTGTCACCCACTTGAAACTTGATTTCTTTCCTTTTTAAATCTACGTATGACTTTTGTCGATCTAAAGCTGCTTTTAGACTATCACGGATCACTTTCACTTTCTCTTCAGTCTCTTTAACTAGATCGGCCCCGTGAATTTATTTTTCACTAACCTCGGTCCAATACAAGGGAGTCCGACACTTGCGACCATATAAAGCTTTGTACAGTGCCATCCGTATACTCGACTAATAACTGTTGTTATAGGTAAACTCAATCAAAGGTAGATATTTTTCCCAACTACCTTCAAACTCTAACACACAGCATCTGAGCATATCTTCAAGAACTTGAATCACTCTTTCGGATTGGCCATTGGTTTGAGGATGGAACACTGTACTAAAATTCAATTTTGTACCCAAGGCTTTTTGCAACTTCTTCCAAAACCTCAAAGTAAATCTCGGATCTCTATCCGAGATAATAGATATGGGCACCTCATGCAATCTCACCACCTCAGCAATATACAACTTGGCCAACCTATCAAGTGAATAATCCACACGCACCGGTATAAAGTGAGCCGACTTCATTAATCTATCAACAATGACCCACACAACATCTTTCTTTCTCGGAGTCATAGGTAACCTCATTCCAAAATCCATGGTGATTCGATCCCATTTCCACTCTGGAACCATCACTGACTGCATTAATCCCGAAGGTACTCGATGCTCGGCTTTCACTTGTTGACAGATCAAACATTTTGTAATGAACTTGAAGATGTCTCTTTTCATACTCGGCCACCAATACAATTTCTTCAAATTATTGTACATTTTCGTACTGCTTGGATGTACTGACAAGAAACCACTGTGCGCTTCATGTAAAATTTTCCGGATCAACTCATCATCCCTAGGTACACAAATCCAGTCATGGAACATCATACAACCATCTGAACTCATCCGAAAATCAGAGTCATTTCCCGATTTGCACTGAGCTCTCTTAGCTTGCATCCCACTATCATTCTTTTGAGCTTCACATATCTGCTGAATAAATAACGGTCTAGCCCTCAACTCGGCCAATATATCACCACCATCAGACAATGCTAAGCTCGTACTCATAATTCTCAAAGCATACAGGGATTTTCTACTCAAGGCATCCGCAACTACATTCTCTTTCCCCGGATGGTAATCAATTACTAACTCATAATCCTTCAATAATTCAAGCCACCGCCATTGTCGCAAATTCAAATCCTTTTGGTCCATCAAGTACTTCAAACTCTTGTGATCGGTGAAGATTTGACACTTCTCACCATATAAATAATGACGCCAAATCTTTAAATCGAAGATGATCGTAGCTAACTCTAAACCATGAGTCGGATAATTCTTCTCATGTGGTTTTAGTTGTCTCGAGGCGTAAGCTACTACCTTACCCTCTTGCATCAACACACAGCCAAGGCCATTTAGTAACACATCTATCCTTGGCAAAGGATACTTATTCTTCACTCTCACCTTGTTGAGTTGTTTGTAGTCTATGCACAATCTCATTGACCCATCTTTCTTCTTTACAAAAAGTACCGGAGCACCCTACAGTGAATAGCTCGGTCTTGCAAAACCCTTGTCCGTTAACTCTTGCAACTAAACCTTCAATTCTTTCAACTCCAATGGTGCCATCCGATATGGAGCAACCGAAATAGGTGTCGTGTCCGGAACTAACTCTATCCCAAACTTGACCTCTTTAACTGGAGGCAATCTAGGTAACTCTTTAGGAAAAACATCTGGATACTCGCATACCACCGGCACTGACTCAATTTTTACCTCTGACTCTTGAGTATTCAACACAAAGGCAAGATAGGACTCATATCCTTTTCTCAAGTACTTCTCAGCTACCAAAGATAAAATCATTTCAGGCCAACTATCCGATTTACCTGATTCAACCCGAACAACATCTCCATTTACAGATTTTAATTTAATAAACTTACTACCACAGTTCACTAAAACATCATGAGCAGTCAACCAATCCATACCAAGAATCAAGTCAAATTCATCAAACGGCAACAACATGAGATTTTCCGGAAAACAATGACCTCTAATTGTCAAGGGACAATTCCTACACACCTTGTCAACTAGCACATGTTTTCCTAACGGGTTTGACACCTTTACTACAAATTTCGTAGACTCAACAAGCATACTCATGCTAGATGCCAATTTCATGCAAATATAAGAATGGGTAGACCCTGGATCAATCAAAGCAACAACAGAGATATCATGAAGAGAGAAAATACCCGTTATCACATTTAGGGATGATGCCTCTTCACGAGCGCGAATGGCATAAGTCCTTGCAGGCGCTCAACCCTCCAATCTCATAGCAGAGTCTCTAGGCGCACCTCTACTACTAGTCCCACTCCCCGAGTTCCTTTGTGGTCTACCCTTCGATGATACATTACTTGATCTTACTTCTTGTCTTTTATCCTTCTTATCCCTCTCTGGACAGTTCCGAATGAAGTGGTCGGGTGAACCACACTTGTAGCAATTATGATTGTTTCCTCAGCACTCCCAAGTGTGTTGTCTACCACAATTTGGACACTCTGGTTTATTTGAATTTGGATTGCCCACACTTGCCATTGAGGTGGCTTGAACTCTCGAGCCCGAATATGTATTACCTCGATCTCGGTGTGAATACCCAACTGAAGTAGTCGTCCGAGGGTTCATTTCCTCAGATCTCTTTGATTGAGCTTGGAACGATTTACTCATCTGTCTCTTCCTTGCATCTCGGGCCTCGATCATAGCTTTTCTATTTTCCTTATTCAGCTCCTCAGCCTTACATGCCCTATCAACCAACACCACAAATTCTTTCAATTCTAAAATCCCAACTAGCAGTCTGATATCCTCATTTAGTCCATCTTCGAACCTCTTGCACAAAATAGCTTCTGTAGACACACACTCTTGTGCATACTTGCTGAGCCTAACAAACTCGTGCTCATACTCTGCCACAGTCATTTTGTCTTGCTTCAATACAAGGAATTCTTTTCGTTTCTGATCTACAAATCTCAGACTTATGTACTTCTTTCGGAACTCTTCCAAAAAGAAGTCCCATGTCACCCTCTCCCTTGGAACTACCGACATCAAAATTTTCCACCAACGATATGCCGAGTCCTTCAGCAATGACACGACACATTTTAAGCTCTCATCAGGTGTGCAGGAGAGTTCATCGAATACTCGCATTGAGTTCTCAAGCCAGAACTCTGCCCTCTCGGGGTCATCGTCTATATTAGCTCTGAATTCCTCGACCCCTTGTTTCCGAATCTTATTTACTGGGGGTTTAGTCATTCTCAACAAATCTATACCATAAGGAGCTACAGGAACTAGCTGAGGTATAGGAGGGGGTAGAGGAGGTTGAGCATTAGGGTTCGCTCGTACAAACTCGGTGTACCAGTTACTCATCATGTGGAGAAAGGTTTCCCGAGCCTCTTCTCCTTGACCCATAGTCTCGGGTCTACTTTCTACAAGAGCGATCTCTTACATGGAAGCCGACGCGTTACTAGCAGCGTCATCAGCAGCCGCTCGATCGGGATCCATTTATTATACGAAAACACAGTTTAATATTTGTCAGAAGTCACTACACTATCAATATACGTTTATGGCATGTATAGCTAGACTCTTACACACGCTACGGTAGTCTGAGAATCGACTAAACCATAGCTCTGATACCATTAAATGTAACACCCCTTACCAGTAATCAACTCTGGAACCGTGTACAAGGTATTACCGGACTTAACGAACTTTAACATACAACTTTGGGCTATCAAATTTCATTCTAATATAAAATCTTTCATTCACATTCATAACATTCTTATTATAGGCCTACGACGCCTTACACCTACAAACAGAGGGCCTCGAAATCAAACCGAGATCTTTTGTATACTTAGAAAAATTTTGCCTTAACAGGGCCACACGCCCGTGTGCAATGGGGCATGCCCGTGTGGGCAGGCCGTGTGGTCACACACGCCCATATCCCTAGCCCGTGTGGAATTTATTTTCTATTAGAACCTACAGGGGTTTTCACACGACCGGACATACGACCGTGTCCTCGGCATGGCCTAGACATGCCCGTGTCATCACCCGTGTGTGAAAACCTGGGTATTCTGTTTGTGACGTCAGCAACCAAATACGGGGCACATGGCCTAGGCACACGCCCGTGTGTCTAGTCCGTGGTCGACACTGACTTGCATCACTAACATGTACGGGACACATAGCCTGGTCACACACCCATGGGAATGACCGTGCGTCACTGCCTAGACACACACTCGTGTGCCTACACGTGTGGACAAGAACAAGGCTATTTGCCAAGCTCTTTTTACCACCCTAACACATACAACAACAATCACATTCGACCATTACTCAATCATCCAATCATACATCATACACAAACATGAATAACTTCATCTTTTCATATATATAATGATAATGAGCCATTAAATATGGCCATTTACAAAAGTGTTCATCTTTAAAAGAGCCAACACACTTGGCCAAAACAACAAAACATTTCACTATGTCTAGCCCCTATACATGCCATACTCAAAATGCTAAGTCTAATATACCGATATGAGCTAATAGTATGGATGATATTCAAATTATCTTCGTATCCTGAGCCGGCTCTTTGACACTATAAAACAAGGAAAAAGAAATGGAGTAAGCTTTAAGCTTAGTAAGTTTACATGTAAACAATAAGCATCATAGCATGTGCTAATCAGTCAATAACATTTCATACTAAACAAGAATAATTCACATTTTCATAACCGTGCTTACTCATCTCATCTCTTACCACCTTCCAACCGTATAACATTTATATTGCTCACATATCCTGTACTCATCACCACAAAGCCACATGAAACATTTACATAGACAATTTCTCGATGAACCATTCGGGATAATACTAAGTACCTGGTGGTTTCGCACACAGCCCACCATTTATCAATAATAGGGTGGTATCGCACATAGCCCACCAACAAGAATATTTACGATGGTTACGCACATAGCCCACCAAATGATAATACAAACAATGGTATCGTACACAGCCCAGCGTGAATAAATAATAAGGTGGTATCCCACACAGCCCACCAAAAAAGAATAATTACGGTGGTATCGCACATAGCCCACCAATAAGAATATTTATGGATATTTTTCCACACTTACATATCTATTCCGAGGTTCATACGAGAATTATTCACTATCTATCAATTTCAATCAATCTCAAACATAATTGGCCTCATTTATACAATGCACCAATGAGTAACAACATATGTATTAAAGATGTATCATTTACACATAAACTTACCTCGGTGCAAAATGTATTAATCGACGTTTTAGTCCGTAACCTTGTCTTTTCCTCGGTCCAGGTTGTTTCCGCACTCTTCTTGATCTATAATAATAAAATTCACTCATTCAATCACTTTATAATTCATTATATATCAAAATATCTACTTAGGCAAAAATGACCATTTTGCCCTTCTACTTTGGCAAAATTACTATTTTGGCCCTAGGCTCGTAAATCATTTTTCATCACATTTTCTCATTAAACAAGCCTAGTTGAACATTTATTTCTCTTACAACAACTCAAAAAACCAATTATTTCATGCATTTATTACACAAATTCAATTGTTACTAATAGGTCCCATTTAGGTGTTTTCATTGTAACACCTTTCACAAAAGTTGTTCCCTAACTCACTAACATTCATTTTATTCCATAAAAAATTAGAAAACAACATGAACACTCTAATGTAAAGTCCCTAAACTTTCAACCATTTTGCAAAATATTCCCCTCATTAGCTAGCTTAAGCTTTAGGGGTTCCAAAAGTACAAAAATTATCAAGAAAGACCTCTAAAATCACTTACTTGCAAGAGAATAGCTTGGCTGAAAGTTTGAACTCCAAAAACCTCCAATTCTCTTCAATTTTTGGTGGAAGAAAAAGGGTGAATAGTGAAAGATGATATCTTCTTTCTTTGTCTTATTTTATTCGTTTTTGGTCACCTAATTTCACCAAATTTTTTACCAAATTAATGTCTTTGTCCTCCTTGGCTGGCCATCACTCTTAAGGTAGTCTATTTGCACTTTAAAGACCTCCAATTTAATATTCCATATCTATTAGATACTCCTAGCTTCAAAAATGGAACTTTCACACTTTATGCGATTTAGTCCTTTTTCACAATTAAGCATACAATCATTAAAATTAAAGCACCAAAATTTCCATTCAACCTTATAATCATGCTATAACACATAAAATAATATCAAAATAATTTTCTTCAACCTCGGATTACTGGTCCCAAAACCACTGTTTCGACTAGCTCCAAAATCGGGCTGTTACATGTGAAGTCTGTCGGGATAGTTAAAACGAGACTATGTGATTGCTTGTATGGCGTGTTCTGTTAGGCCTATGTGGCGTGAACTGTCAGGAATTTCTTGTAAGATATGGATCTGAACATCTATCTCTATTGTAAGATATGATGAAATCATCTTAGTTTTGTATTAAGTAAGGCTAAGATGAGACATAGATATGTTCTAGGTTAAGAGTAAATAAATCTTAAGGGTTTACATGAAAAAGAGATGTGTATATAGATGTTAAGAAGGGTATCTGTTATGTGGATCTTAGAATATGGAAAGTGAGGGGTATTGTATCTTCATCCTGAACTATTTTGAATCTGAGTTAATATTATCTTGAATTATGGGATTTTGATATGTCACAATTTGGAATACCTCAGAGTGGTTTATGTAGTGATTTATCTATAGGTATATGTATGGTACCGAATCAGGGTATGTCTGAGTATGAATTGATGGTATTATATTCTGCATAAGTATTCGCCAAACATATATGTATCTGCCTATGGCAAATGCCAGTGAACAACTATTTGAGACAAGAGTATGAGTTAAGGCAAGGATTATCGGAAGTGGTTTCTGAGGGTATGTATTGTTAAGAGATTATTATAGGACAAGAGATTTATGAAACATTTGGAAGGATTCTTCATTTAGTTAGATAAGAAAGATGGAGTATGACAAGAGTAAGATAACTGGTGCTTAAGAGTACGACAAATTGTGGTGGTATCTGCCGAAATAAATGATGTAGAATTAATTGCCTCTCAGTGGTCCACACTAGATTGCAAACTATCCAACAAGGTACTGCTATAATGAGCTCACTATGTACTTCTATACTTATAAGGTTTGTTATTGCTTTTTAGGTATCTGTGAGGAGGCTTCTCCAGGAGGGACGAGGTCAAAAGTACGCCAAGTTCGTGGCGGGGTAGGCTATTATGTATACAGTGGAGTTATGGCATAGTCTAGGAATACGCCCTTAGAATCTGTCTTAAATGAACTCCTACCTTGTAAAAATATGTATTGAGAAAATGTAATCAAATATATTTTAAATACTTCCCTTGTTTTCTTGTAATAAGAATTTAAATAAAATGCCACAGAATATGTTTAAAAAAATAGGTAATTGTAAATTGTTTTTGTTAATGATTGAGTTTTGTGTAGTAACACCTGAATCTGGACCTGGTGAATCGGGTTGGGTTTGGGGCGTTACACAAGGTTCTCCTATAATTTACCTTAGCTTCGATGTTGTTGGTCTCGAGATAGGTTCCTTTGAAGCATTTTTAGCTTCGGTGTTGGTCTATCTCAAGATAGACATGCTTGTGTCTCGAGGAAAGACTCGAAACCATAAAGAATGTGGCTTAGAAACATTTTAAAGGACTTGAGAGTTCTCAAAAACTTTTGTAGAATGCTTAATTCATTTAGATTTTTTTTTTTGTGTTTGTAACACTTGAAAATATATTTGAATAAGATTGAAATAATTTATGCAAATTTGATTAAGGAATTTTATAATTAAGTTTACTATATTAAAACAATTGAAAATTAAAGCTAACAGAAAACGAAGGTGTAACAACCCAATTTTCAGTGGTGTCAGAAATTGGTGGTTTTAGAACCCATTTCTGACCAGTGAGACCATGAATAATATTATTTAATATTTACGAGTTTATTTTGAATTATATTGAATTTTGGTTTAGAAGATTATATTGAATTTAAATTTAATTAAGGTATAGTGTATAGACCCTAAGGTCGATAGTGTCGGAAAGTGAGGTATCGAGACCTCGTTTTCAAAAAATAAAAAATGAACTCGTGAATATTGTTGTTAAATGTTTATGGAGTTGTTATTGAGGTGAAATTGTGGTTGATAGTAGAATTTTGACCTAACGAGTTTCTAAAAGTCATCGTTGAGCATGTTTAATTTTTTTTTAGTAGTTAAAATTTTAATTTGGAATGAAATCAAGTCACGCTTGAATTTTTATATATAGAGTCTGGTCAATTTTGAACCAAAGCCACCTTAATTGATTTAAATTTTAAATTTACTCCTATGACATTTATTGTGTACCGATTTATAAAAACTTGGGTTGGATTGGGTATTATAGTTAATTGATGGATTTTTGTGTGGCTGGTTGGGGAAAATAATTAGATTACAACTCTATACTTAAATTGAGACTACACAGTTAGATGGTGGAAGACATAATGATTATACCCTTAATTTTTAAAATGTTATTTAAGATGAGGGTGGTTTGCATGACATGATCATAATTATTATGAAGCATAGGGAGTGTTTTGACATGGAAAATAAATATAGTAAAAGAAAAAGAAAAGAAAAAGGGGGACACAAAAACATTTTCATTTTCTCTTCATTTTCATTTTCATCATCTGAATAAAGATGGGGAGAAGAACAATTGGTCATGGTTGTATGTAGGGGATAAAACCTTGATGTTGCTAAATCCTTGAAACCAATCGCTAAGGGAGAAGAGGGAAGTGGCAACAAGAAAGGAAGGAAATTACATTAGGCTAGAATCGATTTAGGGGTAAATTTTGGTTAGTCTTTGAGACTTTCTTTTATGTTTCATAACTTCATGAACTAATATAAATTCCTACTGCATTTATGTTGTCCAACTTTGAATGAATTGAATGTGGTTTGACTTGAATAATGGCTGCACTATGTTGTCTGAGTTTTGGACAGATTAAATATATTTTGCATGAATGATTTCTGGATTTAATGCTGTTCAAATTTAGATATATTGAATGTGTATCAGCTTAACAAATTTAGTGTTGTGCCACTTAAGTCTTATGCAAATTTTTGACAAATTGATGGTAAGGTTAGCATGTTAAATGTCACAAATTGTCCTATTTATGTTGCTCGAAATAGTTTGTACATAGAGAGTTGTTGTCAAAGGATCATAAGTTTAATGTGCCTTATTCATGGCTGTCCAAAACAACCTATATATGTTAAAATTTCAGCACTTACATGAGTGCTTATTAGATCTTAATTATACTATTTGAGCAGCCCAACATGTTAGAATTTTAGCATTTATTTCAATGATGCCTAATTTATATTTATACATATTAAATTATAACATTTATACAAGCAATTTCAATAACTCAATTAAGTTGTTCGAAATTATCAACATCCATGTGAAGTAATTAAATATATTCTTTAATGCTAAGAAATTGCATTCGGAGTTGGAGGGGTGATAGGAAGTGAGGTGGCTATGGAAGTATGTTATGAGAAATAATGATTTATTTTAGTTTCCTTGGAAAATAAAATCTTGTGTTTACATGCTAGGTAAGTTCGTAATTTTTTAACTTGAACTATTTAAATTTGTACTTGTGAACTTTGATATATATATACATATGATACTTGTATACATGTATTAGCTATTTGGAGATATGATGAAATGCATATTTAATTCAATGAACGGTTGATAAAAATGAATAAATGAATAACTAGTCTTAAATTGATAGTATGGAAATGTTATATATGGAGTTGTATTGCCGAATTGATGAGATTGAAGTTGAATAATGTTGATTAATGTATGGAGTTAAATTATGAGATGATGGAAGTAGGATTATATGATTATGCATCTTGAAGTGCTAGGCACATATATATATTTGACGGTTTTACTGACCGGTGCTAGCCATATATGTATTTGTTGGTTTTATCGACCACTGTTGGGCACATATATATATATATATATATATTTGTCAATTCCACCAACTAGTGCTGGGCATATATATACATATATATTTGTCGATTTTACCGACCAGTGCTGGGCACACATATATAATATTTTTCGATTTTACCGACCAGTGTTAGGCACACATACATACATATCTGTCGATTTTACCTACCAGTGCTGGGTGCAAAACTTCATTATGGAATTACCCGTCAGGTACTAGGTGCCAATAACAGGTGATTCAATTGGATAGTGTACCCAATCTATTTGAGATGCTTGGTATTGATATGGTAAAACATTGCAACTAGTAAATTTGTTGTTTAGTTTTGTAATGTCGATTTATGGTATATCAACCTTATAATGTTATGGAGTTTTACAATATGTATAAATGTTCAATTTATATAAGTATTAGTTGGATTTACTCAACATACGATTTATTCTTCTGTGCATCGGTTAGGTACTTATCATTTGGTTGTCAACTCAACATCCAGTAGCAATCTCGAACTCAAACGTTGGTAAAGTACTCTTTTTATGTCTTGGCATGTACCTTGGATGTTAATATTTCAAGAAATGGTCATTTTGTGTATAGCTAGTTATTTTGTGAAGATTATGTATATATACATATATGTATATGATTAATGAATGGTTATGGTTGTTAATTTTATGATGCTTTGATTGAGTGTTTAATGTTTTATAGATGAAAAGGTACTATATTAGTATTACTATAACAACCCGATTTTGGGGCTAGTCGGAATAGTGGTTTCGAGACCACTAAATCGAGGTCGAAGAAAATTACTTTGATGTTATTTTATGTGTTATGGTATTAACATATGGCTACGTGAATTTTGGTGCTCTAATTTTAATGATTGCATGCTTAATTGTGAAAAATGACTAAATCGCATAAAGTGCAAAAGTTTAGTTTTTTAAGGTAGAGGTGTCAAATAGCCATAGAATGTTAAATTGGAGGTCCTTAAAGTGCAATTAGGCCATTAGAAGGGCATGGCCGGCCATAGGAATGAAGGGAGACAATAGCATTAAATGTTGGTCAAATTTGGTGGAAATTAGGTGATAAAAAATGAATAAAATAAGACAAAAAGATGAGATATCATCTTTTACTATTCCTTCTTCTTCTACCACCAAAATTTGAAGAGAGAATAAGGGCTTTTGAAGTTCAAAATTTCATTTACATTTCATCCTTGCTAGTAAGTCAATTTGATGATTATTTTTTATGATTTTTGTACTTTTGGAGTCCCCAAAGCTTAAACTAGCTAATGAGGGGACTAATTTGTGATATGGTTGAAAGTCTAGGGACTTGCCATCAGAATGGTTATGTTGTTAGCCTAGTTTTATGGAAGAAAATGAATGTTAGGGAGATGAGAAACAACTTTGGTGAAAGGTGTAGTCATGAAAACACCTAAATGGGACCAAATTGTAAAAGTTGTGATTTTGTAATAAATGCATGAAATAGATGAATTTGTGAGTAGTTGTAGGAGAAATAAATGATCAGCTAGGCTTGATTAATGAGAAAATATGATGAAAAATGATTTACGAGCCTAGGGGCAAAATCATAATTTTGCCAAAGTGTAAGGGCAAAATGGTCATTTTTACCTAAGTATAGGTTATGATGTATTATGATCACAAATGCGTTAAATGGGTGAATTTATTGTTATAGATCAAGATGAGCACGGAATTAACCTTGATCGAGGAAAAGGCAAGGTTACGGATTAAACTGCTAGTTAACGCGTTTTGCACCGAGGTAAGTTTATGTGTAAACGATGCATTTTATATATGCAAGTTGTTGCTCATTAGTATGTGGTATGTTTGAGAACAAGTATGGTTCAAGTGGATGAACTTGGTAGTTATTGAATACTTTTTCATATGTATGACGAAATAGATATGTAAATGTGAAATTACATCCGTAGAAATAAATGGTGGGCTAGGTGTGAAACCACCTTAATAATTCTCGATAGTGGGCTAAGCGTGAAACCACATTAATAATTCTCGATGGTGGGCTAAGTGCAATACCACCTTATTAATCATTCACGATGGGCTGTGTGCAATACCATCGTTTAATTATCATTTGGTGGGCTATGTGCGATACCAGCGTAACTATTATTTTGTTGGGCTATGTGCGATACCACCTTATTATAGAGTGATGGTGGGCTAAGTGCGAAACCACTGAGTGATGAGTACTATGAATGGTTTAGCATGAAACTATGATGTAATATCCTGATTTTGTGGGTCTATGCATTTGGTATGTTGCATGGCTAAGTTAGTTGGCTAAGTCTTTGAGGTGTGTATTGGGCTCGGGTTTGGGCTGTAAAACCTGGGTTAAGTGGCTGATAAATAGTGTTAGTTATAATTTGAGTTAAGTAATTATATTTGGTAGCAAGCTGGGCTTGTGGCCCAATGTTTGGAGGAGCTTTTAGTGGGCATTAAGGTGGCGTCAAAAGGGGGGAGGAGTTGGGCCTTGTCTGGCTGCTTGGGGCCCAAAGGGATGGATAAAATTTGGCACTCCTAGGGGAAAGGGGTGGACGGCACAATGGCTACAATTTAGGAGCTTAAATCCTTTTATTTTTAGTGATAAATGATGATAATTAGGAAAGATAAGGATTAAATGGATGAGGGATATGATAATTGATGGATAAAATTATCAGGAGGGAGAGAGTTGGCCGAATATCCAACTCTGTGTGTGTGCCTGTGTATAGCCGAAATTTGGAAGGAGAATTATCATCTTTTCCATTTGTTTTTCTCACTTTCTCATCTTTTCTCTCAAGCCAAAATTCTTTTCTCTCTTTTTTCTCTTCTAGCCGAAATTCCCTAGCCTTCTTCTCTTCTCCAATATCTTCCTAAAAGTCGAATTCTTCTTACTCATATTCCTCCTCCATAGCCGAATCTACAAGGGAGGTTTCTGTTTCCCGAAGGTGCACCATAAGCCGCATACTCCTTAGTAATCTGGTGAGTTTCGGGATTTTATTCTATGCGATTTCACTCTTTCTTTTCATTAAGATCTAACCTGAAACACTTGTTTAAGGCTTGTCGATTTCCCCTCTCTGTCCCTAGAAGCCGAATCCTGTCCTGCCATAGTCAGAAGTGCCGATTTGTGGGAAAACCGAAGGTAGGTTGGTGGTAGGTTCTGCCTAATGGCCACTTTCTTGTTCTTATGTCTTTGGCCGAATGTTATATGGTACTTGGTAGGGTGCGTTCAACGGTTTGATTTAATATTTTAGGGCTTGGCCGAATGTAGGTAGGAAGGTGACGCTTTCTTGAAGACTTTCGGGATCCGACAGTTTAGGTAAGGTTGCGATTTAGTGCTATAAGTATTTAACTGATTAGATCTCACCATTTACATTCGGTTTAGTGACCAAGGAGTTATTATGGACAATAATAACAGACAAGCCGTAGGGGTTGGATCTGCAAATCCAACACCAAAGTACAAGAAACGAGCAGTATCGGGAGTGCGAGATTGGCCATTGGGGTGTGGGCCGACATCGGAAGTAGACCGTAAGCCGATAGTGGTAGTCTCGAGTGACAGTAGTGTAGAGGCAGTAAAAGCGGTAGTACAAAAATCAGGTGTGTAACTCTTACGCACTTTCTTACTTAATATGCTTATGTTGTGTGTTGTTAAAAAGCCGGAATGACGGCAAAAGTTACTAAAATGCCCTTGTGGGTAAAAGCGAGGATGCCGGGTAAGTTATTACGATTTCCCCGCATTGATTGTGATCTATGAAAGCATGATAATTTGTATACATGATACTTGTTGTTAAGCATGATCATACGGATGTTGGTTGCATGAATATGTGTTATGGGTGATAAGAGGAGGGGGAAGTATGATCTATCAGACTGTCACCAGTGATTTGATATCACACAGTGGGTTGGCCCCACATTTTATGAAATTGTGACTAAGTCTCAGTGGTTTGGCACCACCAGTTGTTTGGTACCACATATGTTATTATTGTAACTTCGGTTACCAGTGGTTTGGCACCACCAGTGGTTTGGTACCACAAGGGGTAGATTTGGAAGACTCGGATGGATATTAGGTTGGATGGATTGCATGACTTGCATATTATTGTATGAATTTGTGTAAGAGCATAATTTCTTTTGGGATGGGGATTTATACACTGAGTCTCAGTGACTCACCCCTTCTTTTACATTTTGCAGATCAGACTTAGATCATGGATATGGAGCCGGAGTGGACTCGAGGTGGCCATGCTCAGCAATTGTTTTGTTTCAAAGTTTTCTGTTGAACTTAGTTGATTTACTTTAATTTTGGGTTTACATCGTTGTAATAAGGCCGCCTAATTTTTATTTTGGGATGTTTTATTTGGATGTTCTTATACCCTTCGATAGGCGTACTTGGAAAATATGAATTGGTTGTTTTCTTTAAAACCTCGATAAGTATGTGTTTTCTGAAATGCTCACTGATTAAGTAATAAATATGGAGTAACAATTAAGTAACTAAGTTTTTTTCAACAAGATTTAACCCGTTTTGAACACCACAAGATTCAAATTCGTTTTCTCTAAAAATTATTCAAAAGTTTTCTCCTGAAGCAAAAATTGACAAATCGATTTTCAAACATTTTCTCCCCGTGGCACGCCAGATTCGGTTGTAACGTTTTAACCGGGTTTGGGGTGTTACATTTTGGTATCAGAGCCCGGTTCAAAAGCTCGGTTGTGGGCTTAGGGCCCAAAATATGTTTTAAAAGTTTGAGAAATGATTATTTTTTTGTTTTCCGGGAAGCATGGCACCTGAGTCTCCGGCGCCGATCTACCCAGGTAAGTACCCTAACTTTTGTTGTGATATATTTGTTGGGCTTTGTGGGCTTTAGGCGTAGTTAAGCATGATAGTACTCATGGACTCTAGGCTTAGACAAACCACTCTTCAAATCCATAAGACTTAACTTTGTTAAACAAAACCTGTAAACGTGTCACAAGGCTAAAGTGTGTCAACAAGCATATGCATGTCTAAGAGTAGATCTGGAAGAGCTTGGTATTTAAGCAGTCCGAGTGACTCACCTCCTCTTCGCTGGAATCTTACCTGGTGCATAGTGATTGTTCACTTTAGCTATGACAGGGTGTGGCAATAGGCATATGCATGTCTAGGAATGGATTCAGGGAAAGCTTGGTATTTAAGCAATCCTAGTGACTCACCTCCTTTTCACTAGAATCCCACCTGGTGCATAGTGACTATTCACCTTAGTTACAAAGACGTGTTGATAGGCCAAAACTTACAACTAAAACCCGAAAGGGACCAGCCACACTGTTTTGCAAAAACCCTAGTTTTGAAATTACCAAATTACCCCTGGATTTGTGAAAACTACCTTAGATTTGAAAAATGACCAAAATACCCCTAGATTTACAAAATTACCGAAATACCCCCGAATTTGCAAAATTACTGAAATACCCCGAGTTGGAAAATTACCAAAATACCCTTATTCTGCAAAATCACCCGAGACCATATTTTGGAAAATTACGAAAATACCCCTATAGGTTAAAATTATGAAAATACCCACGGGTAGTGAAATGACAAAAATACCCCTAAACGTTGAATGTGGTCTGTGGATGTTGTTTGTGTGATGAATGTACTAGAACTAGGAGATAATCCTGGAACTGGAACTTTAAGATAGATTCATATGCGAAAGAATCACTTTTAAAACTACTTCTCATAAAATTGTCCGTGGATAAATAGTGAACAGAGTTAATAATTCATAAAATTCTTAATCAGATAAACGCGAACGAGAAGAATGAGTACAAGAGGTCGTGGACGTCTGCCGCATGGCCGTGGTAGGGGTAGGATGACCTTGTCGGAGCCAGCAGGGTCTGGCCATGGG
Source organism: Gossypium australe (assembly GCA_005393395.2). Classification (NCBI taxonomy): domain Eukaryota; kingdom Viridiplantae; phylum Streptophyta; class Magnoliopsida; order Malvales; family Malvaceae; genus Gossypium; species Gossypium australe. The sequence goes on from CM016614.1 coordinate 52,720,569, forward strand.
TCCGAAAACATGCTGCCGAATCTGCCGGCGGCGGAAGCTGAGTTTCAGGATTAGACTGGTGGTAACGATGCAGTATCTCAAGCTGTACTACGAGTTTTGGAACGAGTTGCCGGGGCAGGCGCGGGTGCAGGAGCCCGAAAATCTGTGGCTGAGCGACTCCGGGCTAACGGAGCAGAAGTGTTTAGGGGAGTTTCTGGAGTGGCTTCCAACACGGCTGAGTACTGTTTAGAGGCGACCGAACTTATAATGGATGATTTGGACTTCTCGGCTGAGGAGAAGTTAAAGAGGATAGTGTTTCTCCTCTGGGATGAGTCGTATCAGTGGTGGCTCACGGTTAGGGATGGTGCAGTGGCCGATGATATCACCTGGGATTATTTTAAGGCAGCCTACCAGAGGAAGTATGTGGGAGCTGGGTATACTGATGCACAACGTAGGGCGTTCTTGAACTTGGTTCAGGGGAATAAGTCGGTACCCGAGTACGAAGCTGAATTCTTGAGGTTGAGTAGGTATGCTCGGGGTATGGTAGCTACAGAACATGAGCGCTGTGTTAGGTTCGAGGACGGGTTAAGAGATGAGCTGCGGGTGTTAATTGCACCTCAGTGTGAAAGGGAATTTGCCGTTCTCGTGGAAAAGGCTAAGGTAGCTGAGGAGGTGAAGCGAACTGAGAGGCGGAATCAGGACAGAAGTAAGGATAAAAGGAGTTTTGGGCCTTTAGGGTCTACGGGAAGTTCACAGAAAAGGGCTAGATTTGGTGGACCGGAAAGGGCCGCAAAGCCTGCTGCTGCTCAGTGGCCACCCCAATGTGCTAGATGCGGGAAGTCCCATTCGGGAGAGTGTTTGGCTGGTAATAGAGGGTGCTTTGAGTGCGGGTCAATGGAGCATCGGGTAAGGGATTGTCCATGGAAGTTAGCTAGGACACAAGCTGAGGGTCAAGGACGCGGTCAATTCAGGAGGGATGGTCAACAACCATAGAGAGGCCGAGGAGCAGCTAGGGGTGGTAATGGTAATGGTAACGGGCGAGGCCGAGGAGCACCTGGCCGAGGTGCTGGAGGTGCTGATGCTAGACAGCCTAGGTTGGTCTATGCAGCCAAACGTCGAGAGGAGGGTGACGCACCGGACGTTATAACCGGTACGTTTATAATTTTTGGGTTGCCTTACATTGCTTTAATTGTTGTTGGTTCAACACACTCATATGTTGCTAGTAGTATAGTGGGAACTTTGAACTTAGTTAGTGAGACTGCTGCTAGGAAGTTGACGGTAGTTAGCCTTTTAGGACACTCTGTGGTGGTGGATAAACTGTATAGAGAAGTACCCCTAGAACTTCAAGGGGTCGTGTTTCAAGCGGATTTGATGGAACTACTCTTCGAGGAGTTCGTTTTAATCTTAGGAATGGATTGGTTGGTAAAGTACCAGGCAGAGCTAGACTGTGCAGCTAAGCTGTTGGTGCTGAAGTCGGTTGAGGGTGAAAAGGTGGTAATGATAGGAGAGAGAAGGAATTACCTATCTAACGTGGTGTCTGCGCTAAAGGCAGACAAGATGGTAAGGAAAGGATGTGAGGCGGTTATGGTCTACGTGTGTGCCTTGGAAGTTAAGGAATCAAGAATGAAGAATGTTCGAACGGTGAAAGACTTTGTCGATGTCTTTCCGGAAGAGCTTCCGGGTTTGCCCCCGGATCGTGAAGTGGAGTTCGGTATAGATCTTTTACCGGGAACAGTGCCAGTGTCTATTGCTCCATATAGGATGGCGCCAAAGGAATTTGGTGGAGTTGAAAGCGCAGATTCAGGAGTTGCTGGATCGGGGTTTCATCCGGCCAAGTGTTTCGCCGTGGGGGGCGCCTGTGCTCTTTGTTAAGAAGAAGGACGGGTCGATGCGAATGTGCATAGACTATCGTCAGTTGAATAAATTGACAATTAAGAACAAGTATCCTTTGCCTAGGATAGATGACTTGTTCGACCAGCTTAAGGGAGCATCGGTCTTCTCCAAGATAGATTTAAGGTCGGGGTATCACCAACTTAAGGTAAAGGAGGCAGATATCCATAAGACGGCGTTTCGTACTTGATATGGGCACTATAAATTCTTGGTTATGCCGTTTGGATTGATGAACGCACCGGCAGCGTTTATGGATATGATGAACCGGGTTTTTCAGCCATACTTGGATCGGTTCGTCGTAGTATTTATCGATGATATTCTGGTATACTCGAAATCAGATGAGGAGCATGACGCACATTTGCGAGTGGTGTTGCAGATTCTTAGGGAAAAGCGTTTATACGCCAAGTTTAGTAAGTGCGAGTTTTGGCTGAAGGAGGTTACTTTCTTGGGGCATGTGGTGTCAGCTGAGGGCATTAGAGTGGACCCTCGGAAGGTTGAGGCAGTTTTAGACTGGAAGCCACCGAAGTCTGTGGCAGAGATTCGAAGTTTTCTGGGGCTAGCAGGATATTACCAGAGGTTTGTGGAAGGGTTTTCTCTGATTGCAGCACCATTGACCAAGTTGCTGAGGAAAGGGGTTCATTCGTGTGGTCAGACAAGCGACAGGAAATTTTTGAGAAGCTAAAGAGGATTTTGACGGAAGCTCCGGTATTGATTCAACCGAAAGCTGGAAAAGAATTTACGGTTTATTGTGATGCGTCCCATACAGGATTGGGATGTGTGCTGATGCAGGAGGGGAAGGTAGTAGCGTATGCTTCCCGACAGTTAAGACCTCACGAAGTTAACTACCCGACGCATGATCTAGAATTGGCTGCAGTGGTTTTTGCCCTAAAAATTTGAAGGCATTATTTATATGGAGAGAAGTCTGTAGTATATACGGATCACAAGAGTCTAAAGTACCTTCTCACGCAGAAGGAGTTAAATTTGAGGCAGAGAAGGTGGATTGAGTTGTTAAAAGACTATGACTGCTTGATTGAGTACCACCAGGGAAAGGCTAACGTGGTAGCGGATGCCTTGAGCCGTAAGGTTGTGGCAGATTTAAGAGCCATATTTGCTCACCTTAGTCTGTATGAGGATGGAAGCCTGTTAGCGGAATTGCAAGTGAAGCCAACATGGATTGACGAGGTTAAGGAGAAACAGCTGGTAGATGAAGTTTTAAGTGCTCGTTGTTTGCAAGTGCAGAGTGGTGGATTGGAGGGGTATAGTCTAAGCAGCGATGGAGTGTTATGTTTTCAGGAAAAAATGTGTATACCTAAGGATGTGGAGTTAAGGCAGAAGATTTTGCGGGAGGCACATAGCAGTCCATATGCTATGCATCCAGGAAGTAGTAAGATGTATCGGGGTTTGCAGGAGCAGTTTTGGTGGCCAGGCTTTAAGCGTGAGGTAACGGAGTTTGTGGGTAAGTGTCTGATGTGTCAGCAAGTCAAGGCTGAACATCAATTACCCTCGGGATTGTTGCAACCAATTAAGATTCCACAATGGAAGTGGGAAAGGATTACAATGGATTTTGTGAGTGGGCTACCTCTTACGCCGACCAAAAAGGATTCAGTTTGGGTAATTGTGGACCGTTTGACGAAGTCGGCTCATTTCATACCTGTGCATATGGATTATTCTCTTCAGAAGTTGGCAAAACTATATATAGCAGAGATTGTAAGGTTGCACGAAGTGCCAGTGTCGATTATTTCGGATAGAGACCCTAGATTTACGTTAAGGTTCTGAAAGGCGTTGCATCAAGCATTGGGCACAAGGTTGGATTTCAGTACGGCGTTCCATCCCCAACCAGATGGACAGTCAGAGAGGGTAATTCAAGTCCTGGAGGATATGTTAAGGGGTTGTGTCTTGGATTTTAAGGGCAGTTGGGAAGAATTTTTACCGCTGGTAGAATTCGCGTATAACAATAGTTATCAGGCAAGCATCCAGATGGCACCATACAAAGCGTTATATGGTCGGAAGTGTCGTACCCCTACGTGTTGGACGGAGTTGGGAGAGCGGCAGTTATTGGGTCCAGAGCTGGTTACTGTGACAGAGGATAAGGTGAAGGTGATTAGAGCTCGTTTGAAAGAAGCCTCGGACCGGCAGAAGTCTTATGCCGATCTTAAACGGAAGGATATAGAGTTTGCTGAAGGTGACAGAGTTTTCTTGAAGGTGTCGCCGTGGAAGAAGGTTCTGAGGTTCGGTAGGAAAGGCAAGTTAAGCCCTAGATTTATTGGGCCCTATCGGGTGTTGAAGCGAGTAGGACCAGTGGCGTACCAGCTCGAGTTGCCACCAGAGTTGAGCCAAATCCACAATGTATTTCATGTTTCCATGCTTAGACGCTATCACTCGGATCCGTCTCATGTTGTGCCAGTGGAGGAGATTGAGGTAAGCCCAGACTTGTCTTTTGAGGAGGAACCAGTGCAGATCTTAGATCGGGATGTTAAGATCTTGCGTAGGAAATCTGTTCCTTTGGTAAAGGTATTATGGTAGAACCATGGATCTGAGGAAGCGACATGGGAGCCGGAGGATATTATGCGACAGCAATACCCTCAACTTTTCTGACCAGGTAAATTTCGAGGTCGAAATTTATTTTAATGGGGGGTAGAACTGTAATATCTTGATTTTGTGGGTCTATGCATTTGGTATGTTGCATGGCTAAGTCAGTTGGCTAAGGCTTTGAGGTGTGTATTGGGCTCGGGTTTGGGCTGTAAAACCTGGGTTAAGTGGCTGATAAATAGTGTTAGTTATAATTTGAGTTAAGTAATTATATTTGGTAGCAAGCTGGGCTTGTGGCCCAATGTTTGGAGGAGCTTTTAGTGGGCATTAAGGTGGCGTCAAAAGGGGGGAGGAGTTGGGCCTTGTGTGGCCGCTTGGGGCCCAAAGGGATGGATAAAATTCGGCACTCCTAGGGGAAGAAGGTGGACGGCACAATGGCTACAATTTAGGAGCTTAAATCCTTTTATTTTTAGTGATAAATGATGATAATTAGGAAAGATAAGGATTAAATGGATGAGGGATATGATAATTGATGGATAAAGTTATCAGGAGGGAGAGAGTTGGCCGAATATCCAACTCTGTGTGTGTACCTGTGTATAGCCGAAATTTGGAAGGAGAATTATCATCTTTTCCATTTGTTTTTCTCACTTTCTCATCTTTTCTCTCAAGCCAAAATTCTTTTCTCTCTTTTTTCTCTTCTAGCCGAAATTCCCTAGCCTTCTTCTCTTCTCCAATATCTTCCTAAAAGTCGAATTCTTCTTACTCATATTCCTTCTCCATAGCCGAATCTACAAGGGAGGTTTCTGTTTCCCGAAGGTGCACCATAAGCCGCATACTCCTTAGTAATCTGGTGAGTTTCAGGATTTTATTCTATGCGATTTCACTCTTTCTTTTCATAAAGATCTAACCCGAAACACTTGTTTAAGGCCTGTCGATTTCCCCTCTCTGTCCTTAGAAGCCGAATCCTGTCCTACCATAGTCAGAAGTGCCGATTTGTGGGAAAACCGAAGGTAGGTTGGTGGTAGGTTCGGCCTAATGGCCACTTTCTTGTTCTTATGTCTTTGGCCGAATGTTATATGATACTTGGTAGGGTGCGTTCAATGGTTTGATTTAATATTTTGGGGCTTGGCCGAATGTAGGTAGGAAGGTGACGCTTTCTTGAAGACTTTCGGGATCCGACAGTTTAGGTAAGGTTGCGATTTAGTGCTATAAGTATTTAACTGATTAGATCTCACCATTTACATTCGGTTTAGTGACCAAGGAGTTATTATGGACAATAATAACAGACAACAGTAGGGGTTGGATCTGTAAATCCAACGCCAAAGTACAAGAAATGAGCAGTATCGGGAGTGCGAGATTGGCCATTGGGGTGTGGGCCGACATCGGAAGTAGACCGTAAGCCGATAGTGGTAGTCTCGAGTGACAGTAGCGTAGAGGCAGTAAAAGCGGTAGTACGAAAATCAGGTGTGTAACTCTTACGCACTTTCTTACTTAATATGCTTACGTTGTGTGTTGTTAAAAAGCCGGAATAACGACAAAAGTTACTAAAATGCCCTTGTGGGTAAAAGCGAGGATGCCGGGTAAGTTATTACGATTTCCCCGCATTGATTGTGATCTATGAAAGCATGATAATTTGTATACATGATACTTGTTGTTAAGCATGATCATACGGACATTGGTTGCATAAATATGTGTTATGGGTGATGAGAGGAGGGGGAAGTATGATCTATCAGACTGTCACCAGTGATTTGGTATCACACTGTGGGTTGGCCCCACATTTTATGAAATTGTGACTAAGTCTCAGTGGTTTGGCACCACCAGTGGTTTGGTACCACATATGTTATTATTGTAACTTCGGTTACCAGTGGTTTGGCACCACCAGTGGTTTGGTACCACAAGGGGTAGATTTGGGAGACTCGGATGGATACTAGGTTGGATGGATTGCATGACTTGCATATTATTGTATGAATTTGTGTAAGAGCATAATTTCTTTTGGGATGGGGATTTATACACTGAGTCTCGGTGACTCACCCCTTCTTTTACATTTTGCAGATCAGATTTAGATCGTGGATATGGAGCCGGAGTGGACTCGAGGTGGCCATGCTCAGCAATTGTTTTGTTTCAAAGTTTTCTGTTGAACTTAGTTGATTTACTTTAATTTTGGGTTTACATCGTTGTAATAAGGCCGCCTAATTTTTATTTTGGGATGTTTTATTTGGATGTTCTTATACCCTTCGATAGGCGTACTTGGAAAATATGAATTGGTTGTTTTCTTTAAAACCTCGATAAGTATGTGTTTTCTGAAATGCTCACTGGTTAAGTAATAAATATGGAGTAACAATTAAGTAACTAAGTTTTTTTCAACAAGATTTAACCTGTTTTGAACACCACAAGATTCAAATTTGTTTTCTCTAAAAATTATTCAAAAGTTTTCTCCTTAAGCAAAAATTGACAAATCGATTTTCAAACATTTTCTCCCCGTGGCACGCCAGATTCGATTGTAATGTTTTAACCTGGTTTGGGGTGTTACATATGATGTGTTGTATTATGTGAATTTGTGGCATTAAGTGCAGGGATGTATGTAAATGAATGTGAGCATTAACTCATGATATGGTTGGAATGTGGTAAGGGGGAGGAAAAGAGTAAGCTTGATTACGATTGTAATTGTTTTTGCTTAGTACGTAATGTTATTTATTATTTAGCATATACCATGATGTTATCTGTTTACATGTAAACTTACAAAGCTTAAAGCTTACTCGCCTTTATTTTCCATTGTTTTATAGAGTTAAAGGGTCGGGTCGGGATACGAAGATAATTGGAAGACCGTCCCCACTATCAGCTCATCTTGGTACATCTAGACTTAGTGTTTTTGACTATGGCATGTATAGGGGCTAGACTAGGTAATTGTTTTGATATTTTGGCCAAGAGTGTGTTGGCCCTTTAATTACAAACTCTTTTGTATATAGCCATAGTTGATGGTTTATTGTTAATTATGAAAGGATGAAGTCTTTCATGGATGTGTTTGTTGCAAATCTAGGATGTATTAATGATTTGTTGGATGGTTTTATGTTGTGTGAGTTAGGGAGGGTGAAAAGAGCTTGGTAAATAACCTTGTTCTTGTCCACACAGGTAGGCACACGGGCGTGTGTCTAGGTCGTGTGTGACACATGGACAGTCTCATGGGTGTGTGACTAGGTTGTGTTTCCCCTGCATGATAGTTTCACAAGTCAGTAAGCTTTGTAGTAAACACACAGGCAGAGACACGACCGTGTGTCTCAGCCGTGTGGGAGACACGGCCTAGGATATGGGCGTGTGCCCAGGACGTGTGAAGTTTGCACGTTAAATGTGGAATTTAATTCGACACACGGTCTAAGGACACGAGCGCGTGCCTTGGCCGTGTGGTCATAGGGAAGTGATGACGTCATAAACAGAATGTCAAGGTTTTGGCATACGGGCTAAGACACGGACGTGTCGAGGCCGTGTGAGGGACACGGGCCAGGGACACGGGCGTGTGTCCGGCCGTGTGGAATAAGTCAGTGTCGACCATGGGTGGAAGACACGGGCATGTCTTTGGGACACACGAGCGTGTCCCTAGACCAACACGGGTGTGTGGCCCCTGTTTTGATGAAAAGTTTACCAAGTTTGTAAAAGTTCCCGGTTAAATTCATAAACCCCTGGGAGGTATGTTTAGGGCCTTGTAGGCTGAGAACGAGCAAAAGATGGGTTTAAATGAAATGTTATAGCCCAATGTCATAAGTTTAAGCGAGGTTTAGCATAGTAATGCCTAGTATCCTGTCCCGACGTCAAACCCCGGGTAAGGGGTGTTACAATTACTTAGTTGTATATTGGTGAATTATGTGCTTAGGTTATATTAGGTTATATTATAAATTGAATAGTTGTTGTTATGCGAAGTTAAATGTTACGTTTTGTTTAGTAACATTCTGTAACCCCCTCTACCTTTTTACTCCACTTGTGGACTTTTACCACTACATTCTTATGGTGCAGATAAAAGTTGTCATTTGGTTGAGGCTCCATGAATAGTCATAGATAAAATCTGTCAGAGGGGTCGTGGATGCTAAAAAAAGTTGCAGTTTCAATCTGTCGTTTTGTGGGTACACAGTAAGACTGTCGCAGTTTGAATCTGCAATGAGTGTGAATGCACACGAATATGCAGTTAATATGAATTTTCATTCTTCCACCTTTCAAATCTTTCCCCATGCATATGCTTTCAATTCGATCATATAATAATTCATTCAACACTTTAAATAGGGGTAATTAATAAATTAATCATTGTAGCGTACAAAACAATTATTCGACATGAATAGTGTTAGTAAATAAATCTAATCATTTACGGATCTAGGCAATCATTCATAAGCAATTAATTCACAAGAGTAATCATACAGTTATTCATGGATTTAAGCCATCATTCATAAGTGAATAAATCATAAATTTGTTAAATTTTGCATTCACTCAATCTAATTCTAGTCCAGGACCTAATTGAAAAACAAAACTAGTTCTCTAGATGCCATTAAAACCTAGTTAGGGATTGATTTGCATAAATTATTTTAATATTATTTTTGGTATTTACAGCACGATATTTGATATGTGTGAAAATTTCGTGATTTAATTTTACCATTTGTGTGCTTAATTTAATAAAAGGACTTAATCGCGTAAAATGTAAAAGTAGCATGCTATATGTTAAAGTGCTTAATTGTTTTAATTAATTAAAGATGAGGTATTTATGTTGTAATTTGACCATTGAATTTATTAGTGGACGGTTTTGGGCATGTATTATATGGTTTTCAAACTAAATTATAAAGGTTAAATATGTAAATTAGTAATAATAGTTAATAAAATAAAACATAAGTAAAAACCACATGCATGTTCATCTTTGTTGGTAGAATATGAGAAGAAAAGAGCCATTGTTGAAGCTTTTAAATTTCGGCACCTAGGAAGCTTAATTTAGGTATGTTCTTTGCTCGGTTTTTGATATTTTTTACGTTTTTGAGATCGTTGCTTCGTATACTAGCTAGCCCATATTTTAATTTTTGGATTTGATGATGAATTTGTGATTTGCCATTGTTGATAGCTTGATGTTTTTGTTGTTTGATAATGAAAAATAAATAAATGTTGGTAGATTATCATAGTTTATTAAGTGAATTTTTTTGATAAAAATGCTTATTAAGGACTAAATTGTGAAATTTGTAAATTGAGAAGACAAAATGTGAAATAAATGAAATTAATGGGCTGTTAGGGACCTATGGAAGATTCAGCCAAGCATGGGTTTAAGGAAATTTTGTGTATTTTGTGTTGTTTTGAAATAGGGACTAAATTGAGAAAATGTGAAATATTATGGGCTAAAGTGCAAAATGCTCATTTATGTGTTTTTGGATGAAATTGAATGAACTTGTAATTAAATAAGTTAAATTTACATTGATTTAGATCAAGAAAGGAAGAAATCGGATTTGGATCGGGGGAAGTTGAAAGTTGTTGAATAGTCGTTCCGATCTGTTTGTTTCCGTACGAGGTAAGTTCATATGCAAATAAACGTTTTTAAATTTAAATGTATATATTGTCGAATTGAATTGTGTGTATATATATATATATATATATATATATATATATATATTGCTGAATTGAATTGTGTATTGGAGGAATTATTTCGAGCTTGAATTGATTGAATTACGAAGTCGAAAACCACGTATGAGCCTTAGGAATAGTATATGATACTGATGTCATGACATTAGGACTTCTGAGGTGTGATTTCGTGTAAGACCATTTCTGGGACATTGGCATCGTATATGAATCGTGAAAGACCCTGTCTGGGACGGAGGCATCGATATGTGATAACATGTAAGACCATATCTGGGATATGGCATTGTATGTGATATATGTGTTTCTGAGTATCCTTAACGATTTCAAATGGTTCAACGGGCAATGTCAAATGAATCTGAATGTGAGTTTGAGCTAAATAATTCAGGTACGTACAAGTTTTACATGTTCATTGAAAAATAAGGTAAGTGAAGTTACTAATGTGGTATTATGGATTATATGAGAAAAGTGATTGTATATGTATGTGAGATTAGTGAAATTTGGCCTATTCAAATTGAATTATTCATGTTTTGTGATGATTTATTTGCTTATGTCTTACTAAGCTTTCAAAGCTTACTTTGTGCATTTCTTTCATTGTTTTATATATATAAAGTAAGCTCGATCTCGGGGATCGTCAATGATCATCATCACACTATCGGTCATTATTTTGGTACTTTGAAAGTTTACACTTTTGTCATATGGCATGTATAGGTTAGTTTTAATATGGTTTGCTTTGAATTGTATATAAATAGCCATGTGAAAATGGCTTGATAATGATGTTAATGTTAGCTTTTGATCGACCTTGTTAATGTGCTCATTTTGAGAAGTATGTTTGATGAACATGTGATTCGGCTCGAGTAATTACGTAGTTGATGGATGTGTTTTCGATTTGTGATGTCTTTTCTATGTATCGTGAATTAGGCTATTTGAAGTGGCTTACTATTGACCTAATAGATGGTTAATTGACTGATTGTGAATATGTATTTTGGGCATGATAATTAGTATGCATAATTAGTGTACTTTGATTTGGTATATGTGTTCAAAAAAGTTTAATGTTATCTTATTGTAATGCGCATGAGCTGGTAATATTTACAATTGATTTTGGTTGTTAAATGATGCATGTTTATGTTTATATACATGTATGCCTATTAAGCCGTGTGGACCTTTACATAGATTAATGTGTAAATGTGCATAATATATGAATTGGTTTGTTCATTCAATAATTAACATAATGGGGTAATTACGGTTTGGTATTTGTGTTTAGAAATGGTTTTTGTTTTTAGGGTGAGATGCGAATATGATGATAACACTAAAAGCATATTAGGCCATGGTATAATGTTAACTATAGTTTATTATGCTAATGAATATTATGCCTTGTAATATGGTTGGTATGGTTTAAAATGTGGATGTGCATAGATAAATAAAATGGTATGTTTGGTATTTTGTTAAAGAAATGAAATTGTACTAAAGGATGTCTTGATGTATGCTCGGTATATGAGATGAATTATGTTTGATTATATTTTAGGTGTTTGAATGCCATGTTATTGATGGTCACATGGTTCGAACTCTGTATTTATGAAGCACGTGCACTATAGTTTTGATAAATGTTAGTTGGTTCGGAATTTGATTAAATAAATGATAGTTAATATGGTAAAGTATTGAAGCATGATTTGTATATGTGAAATGACTAGAAAAAGTATGAATTGATTTTGGTTGACTATATGATTCAAATATACGAGTTTAACGTGTAGGAATAAGAGGATGGTTATGAATTGAGTTTGGAAAAATTTTGTAAAGGAGATCATATTGCTTTGTGCTTGAATTGAAATAAATGACTGTTCTAAGTTGTGTATTTGAATGGTAATGCCTCGTAACCCTAATTCGGTGACGGATACGGGTTAGGGGTGTTACATTTTATTGATATCAGCGCTACAATTTAGTCGATTCTAGGACTAATGTAACACCCCTTGCCCGTATTCTACTCCGGAATCGGGTATGAGGTGTTACTGTACTTAACTTGTACTATCATACGACTTTGGACTATCAAACTCATTTAAAATTAAAACTTTGAAATTTATACGTCTATCGTCCTTATAATGGACCTACGAGGCCTTAAACATACATACGAGGGGTTTCGAAACCCCACCAAAAACTTTAGCAAATCTTAAAAAATTTTCACCTAGACAGGGGTCACACGTCTGTGGGGGAAGTGACACGCTCGTGCATCATCTCACACGCCCGTGTTCGACGCCTGTGGTCGACACTGACTTGAATCACATGGCCTAGGCACACGCTCATATTTCTGGTCCATGGTCATCTCTGATTAATCCACACGGCCTGGACACACCCGTGGCCCTAGCCCATGTGCCAAACCTTGGCATTCTGACCTATCCACACGGTCTATGCACACATCCGTGTGCTTCAGCCGTGCGGCAATTTAAATTCCAAGTGCAAGGTGCAAACTTCACACGGCCTAGACACACGCCCGTGTGCCTACCCATGTGGACCAAAACAAGGCTATTTGCCAAGCTTTTTGCACCCCTCTAGCTCACATCCCATAAATCCATACAATATATCGACAAATAACACATAATTGCAATATGAACTTCCATGAATAATTTCATATTTTCATAAATGATAAGGTGAGCCATCAACCATGGCCATATACAAAATAGTTATCTTAATAAGGGGCCAACACACTTTTGGCCAAAATGTCAAAATGATCTAACCAGTCTAGCCCCTATACATGCCATATACAAAATCACTAGGTCTAGATATACCGAGGTGAGCTGATAATGTGGGTGATCTTCTGGCTATCCACATATCCAGGCTCCGCTCTTAAACTCTATATAACAAGGGAAAAGAGAAGGGGATTAAGCTTTAAGCTTAGTAAGTTTACATGTAAACAATATAACATTTTAGTATATAGCAATACATACTAAACAAGAAACAATCCACATTCATAATCATGCTTACTCATTTCTCCCATTTCCACATTCCAATCATGTCACAAGATCAACGTATACATTCATTAGCATAACTCCCTGCACTTGGCATCACAATGTCACATAATTTACACATCACCATTTAGTGATCAACTACTCATGATCAATTTCTCGGTGGTTTCGCACTTAGCCCACCATCATATTTATTTAGGGTGGTATCGCACATAGCCCACCAAATGATAAATAGACGATGGTATCGCACATAGCCCATCGTAATTAAGTATTAAGGTGGTATCGCACTTAGCCCACCATCCAATACTGACATAACACACTTACATATCCATTCTATCATTCATACTAGAGTTATTCAATTACTACCACATTAAATCCACATGAATCATACATGTTCTCGATTGTGCTACACACCAATTAGTAACCACAATGAATATAAAAATGCATCGTTTACACATAAACTTACCTCGGTGCAAGACGTGTCAACTAACGGTTTAATCCGTAACCATGCCTTTTCCCTGGTCAAGGTTAATTCCACGCTCTTCTTAATCTATAACAATAAAATTCATTTATTCAGATCATTCTATGATCATAATGCATCAAAATCTACATTTAGGAAAAAATGACCATTTTGCCCTTGTACTATGGCAAAATTACAATTTTTGCCCCTAGGCTTGTAAATCATTTTTCAATACATTTTTTCAATAAACAAGCCTAGCTAAACATTTATTTCTCTTACAACTACTCACCATTCCAAACAATTCATGCATTTATGACACAAATTCATTCTTTGCATTAAGTCCCATTTAGGTGTTTTCATGCTAACACCTTTCACAAAAGTTGTTTCTTACCTCCATAACATTCATTTTCTTCCATAAAAACTCAGCTAACAACATAACTACTCTCATGTCAAGTCCCTAGACTTTCAACCATATTGTAAATTGGTCCCCCTATTAGCTAGCTTAAGCTTTGGGGACTCCAAAAACACAAATATCATCAATAAAAACCATCTAAATCACTTACTAGCAAGGGAGATAGCTTGGCTGAAAGTTTGAACCCCCAAAGCTCTATTTCTTCTTCAATTTTTGGTGGAAAGAAGAAGGGTGAATAGTGAAAGATGACAACATCTTTTACTCATCTTATTTTATTCATTTTATCACCTAATTTCCACCAAATTTGACTAAAAATTTAATGCTCTTGTCCCCCTTGTCTACATGGACGGCCATCACACTCCAAATGGCCTAATTGCACTTTAAAGACCTCAAATTTACATTCTATGATTATTAGGTGCCTCTACCTTGCAAAATAGAACTTTCGCACTTTATGCGATTTAGTCCTTTCTCAAAATTAAGCACGCTATCACTCAAATTAAAGCACCAAAAATTTTATGCATCCATATAATTATGCTACAACACGTAAAATAACATAAAAATAATTTTCCTCAACCTCAGTTTAGTGGTCCCGAAACCACTGTTCTGACTAGCCCCTAGATCGGGCTGTTACAACTAACGTAGCGTGTGAGAGTCTAGCTATAAATGCCATAAATATAAACTGCAATAGTGTGGTGATTCCTTACAATTAAAATGTGTTTTCATATAGTAAATGGATCCCGATCGAGCCGTAGCTGATGACGTGGAAAGTAATGCACCTATGCCTGCTCCTACTCAAGGGGTAGGGCCAGTTGATTCTAGGCCGATTACGAGTAGTCACGAGGGAGAGGCTAAACAAGCCTTCTTCCATATGATGAGCGAATGGTTCACACAGTATATCTAGACAAATTCGGCTGTTCAACAACCTCCACCCCGCCTAATCCTCCTTAAATACCTATGATACCTCAAGTTAACGATTTGATGCGATTGAATAAGCCTCCCGGTTGATAAAATAAAAAAATATGGGGCTGAAGAGTTCAGAGCTACCGTTGATGAGGATGCTGAGCGAGCTGAATTCTAGCTTGATAATACGATTCGGGTGTTTGATGAACTATCCTGTACCCCTGATGAATGTATTAAATGTTTCGTATCTTTGGTTCGAGACACTGCGTATCATTGGTGGAATACACTGGTACCAGTGGTTCCAAAAGAACGGGTTACCTGGGAGTTCTTTTAGATTGAATTCTGAAAGAAATATATCAGTCAGAGATTCATAGATCAGAAACACAAAGAATTCCTCGAGTTGAAATAGGGTCGTATTACCGTGACAGAATATGAGCGGGAATTTGTGAGACTCAGCATGTAACACCCCTAACCCGTATCCAACAACGTACTAGGGTTACGAGGTATTACCGATCAAATCATAACATTTAAACATCCAGAGCTCATACATCATTTAAATCATAATTAATCATCCATTTATCTCATACATAATATCATCAACCACATAGGTTATGTACATACCTATATCATCACATATTTTTCAACCACATTTAACACTCAATACTCAATGCCATAATTCATTCGAACCTCTTTAAACATTCAATGATCTCCCACACTCAGTGCCATTTAATTAGCCGAAGCTAAAATAGTATCGCACACTTAGTGCCACTACAATAAACATAAGATGTCTCAATATCGCACACATAGTGCCAACTAATATAGCCGATGTATTTCTTTATCTCGCACACTTAGTGCAATTCATCGCGACTTAGTGCAATTCATCGCAATAACTATTATATTTACGCACACTTAGTGCCACATTTCATTGATGTAAAGCCCCAGAATTTGGGCCTAGAAGTATTGGGCTTGAGCAAGAGAACGATTAGGAAACTGTGCATAAAAGTTTATGTGAGCTAGGAAATGACACAATTAAATGTTTGCTCAAGTGGTTAAGGGTCCTGAGAGGAGTTGGAAAAGTCTTGGGTTCAAACCTGGGCTTTAGCAAAAATTTTGGTTTTTCTTTTAAAGGAACTTGGACTTTGGCCTTTAGACCTTTTAATTAATTGAAGATAAAATGTGACAAGAGCTTGTGGTAAGGAGGCAAGTGGCGTGTTGAGCTATTGAGGGGGGGCTTGGGTTCGAATCCCATTGCAAGCAAAAAGGATATTTATTTTTCATAATTTCACTTACTCCATTTCATCTTACAGAAGGTTCGATAAAATATCGAGCACATTGTTCATAAATTTTCGCACTTATACCAGCACTTATTCATCACATAGTCATATTCAATTACACACATGATCACATGTATTTTCACTTAGTCAATTTCCCGTTGAACTCATCGGAATAATAACAGATACATGGTGGCCTGCACATAGTACCACCCTTGTAGCCGAAGCTATCTGGTGCACATAGTAGCCTGCACTTAGTACTACACATGTGACCAAAACCATCACTTACACATAGTGGCCTGCACTTAGTACCACACATGTGATCGAAGCTATCGGGTACGCATAATAGCTTGGACTTAGTACTACACATGCGACTTATCCGTCTGGTACACGTAGTAGCCTGCACTTAGTACTACACACGTGACCTAAAACCATCTTGCAGCTCTCTTGTAAACATAGTGGCCTACACTTAGTACCACACATGTGACCTAGCTACCTCATTCATATGTTTTCTATTCCGAAGGTTCAACTGGAATTCTCACTTTTCAACATTTTACCAATTCATAATTTACATCAAATAATTACTCCATATTCAACCATATCTCATATAATATAACAAAATATTGATACATAAATAAAAACAATGTATTATTTACATACAAACTTACCTCGGTAGCATAATCAGTGAAAAGGACTTATTCGTCATATTCTTCATTTTTCCCCTGTTTTAAGTTCGAATCTCGTTTTCCTTGATCTATAACAACACATTTCACTTATTTATTCAACATGCTACTCAAATTAACCCAAAATTCACATTTGGAAAAATTACATTTTTGCCCTTAAACTTTGTCATATTTACAATTTTACCCCTAGGCTCGTAAAATGATTTTCATTCAATTTCTTTGTATTTTAAGCCTAGCCGAACCATTTTTATAACTACAACAGCCCACAATTTCCACTAATTCACATTTTTATGACAAATTTTATAATTTTTCCAAATTAGTCCTTTTTAGCATTTTCATCGATAATTACTTAGTAAAAGTCGTTTCTCTAACCATAAACATGCATTTTCTACCATTAAACACAAAAATACACACATATTCATCATGGGTCAAAACCCTAGACTTTAACCATATCTCAAATTAGTGATAGAAATATATAAATCTTGTTACGAGGATTTCAAAAACGTAAAAATCATTAAAAACGGGGCTGGAACGGACTTACAATCGAGCTTGGAAGCTTGAAAAACCCTAGGCATGGTTTCCCCTTGTGAAATTCAGCCATGGGGTTGAAGATGGACAAAAAATGGGTTTTAATTTTGTTTTTAATTCATTTTAATTACTAAATAACCAAAATGCCCCTAACTTAAAAATATTCTATTTCACCTATTTCATGTCCATTTTTGTCCAAAAAATTAACCAATGGTCTAATTATCATTTAAAGACCTCAAATTTAAAATTTCATAACAATTGGACATGTAACACCCCAAACCCGGTCAAAACGCTACGACCGAATCCGGCATGTCACAGGGAAAGATCGCTTTTGAAAAACCAGTTGTCCTCTCTGAATTGAAAAGAAAACGTTTCATTTTGTGGAAATCGGGGTTAGGTTGGGTAGATCATTAAAATCATGTCAAATTTTGCTTAAAGAAAATCGAGTTAACTCGTTTGTTACTACAGGCTTGCCATTTACCCGATGGTAAAATTTTTGAAAAATCCTGTCAAGTTTTAGTAGTTTTGGACACATTCATTTTATAGGTTACCTCCCTTTTTAATCATGCTTTCATGTTTAAACACAAATCCAAAAGTGATCAACGTAATAAATAATCCCGAAATAAGAATTTAGGTGGCCTTATTACATCCAAAACCAAATTTAAAGTAAACTAAATCCAAATTAATAATTTAAAACAAGAAAAATCGAACATCGTGCATGGCCACCTCGAGTCCGTCCCAGCTCCACATCCGCGATCTAAGAATCATCTGTAAAATGTAAAAGGGAGAGGTGAGTCACCGAGACTCAGTGTATAAATCCCCATCCCGAAGATATAAGCCCTTACACAGTTTCATAAGTGAATATGTATATCATGCAACCCAAAACCTAACCATCCGAAACTTCTGAATCTACCCCGTGTGGTCAAAACCACTGGTGATCGAGGTCACAAATAATATATATATGTGGTCAAAACCACTGGTGACAATCCCGTATCGATATGTGGGGCCAACCCACTATGGTGCCAAACCACTGGGACAAGTCACCAAGATATATATATGTGGTACCAAACCACTGGTGGTCAAAACCACTGAGACTTAGTCACAATATTATAATAAGCGGGACCAACCCACTGTGTGGTCAAAACCACTAGTGACGGTCTAAAATCATACCTTTTCCCCCTCCTTTCATCACCCATTTCTATGAACATGCTTTTCATGGCAACATAATCATGCGTAATATTCAGAAATAACATAACATGTCATATGCAACCTTAACCGAGGCATTTAATGCTAGCCAAATCAGAATGGACTTACCCGGAGTCCTCGCTTAAACCCACAAGGGTAACACATCGTACCACATCGATTTCTACCATTATTCCGGCTTTTGACAATTCGCAAAATAGTAACATATTAACCTACGAAGGGTGTAAGAGTTACACACCTGATTACTCGCAATACGATGCTCTCTACGTCTACACTGTCGTTAACCGACACTACCGCTATCTGTCTACTGCTTTGCTCAGATGCCAGCCCACACCCAGGTGGCCAATCGCGAACAGCCGACACAGCCCTCTTCTTGAACTTAGGGGCTGGGGTCTCAGATCTAACCCCACTTAACGCTTGGCTGGCATTAGAGTCCATGAACACCTTTGGTCACTCAAACGGATTAACACACAGAAAAATGACAAAAAGAGATTTAACCCGAATGAATAGATCCCTTACCTAGTCGACAACTCCCTTAGATCAAGATCTAATCCACGAACTGAGCAAATCCCGAGAATCCAAACGCTTGCGTCACCCTCTTCCTATATTCGGCCAAACACATCACTATTAAGCAAATAGCCATTCGGCTTGATCAAGAAATCCCGAAAGAGATAACGCCAAAATACAAGGGATCGCCCCCCATACCTTAACCTGACAGATTCGATCACCCCCTAGCTAGAATCGGCAAAGGCTTGAAACAAGAGAGAATCTGATGAGAAACCAAAAATAGAAATACAAATCATCAACAGAATGCTTAGAGGTTTCGGCTTTTCTGCCCATAGCAATCGAAAGAGGAAAAGAATTGAAATGAGAAAGCAAGGGGGATTCGGCCAAAGGCCAAGAACTTACCCAAATGCCAGAAGTGTTCCACTTATGCACCGAGAAAGATGAAATCGAAGGGGAAACTTTTAGCAGATGATATTCGGCCAAAGGTTACAAGAGAAGGGTGAAAAGTTGATGAGTTTTCGGCAAGGGTTGAAGCTCCAGAAGAATTCAGCTAACAACAAAATAAGAGTAAATAAAAAGATGAAGAGGAGGATGGTAAATGGAGTTTCGGTTCTTAAAGAGTATAGCAAGAAATGATTCACAAACGATGAGTGGAGAGCAAGGTGGGTTCGGCCAACACAAAAGAAGTAAAAAGAAAAGAAATGAAAAGAGGTTTAGGAGGGGTTTCGGTTTTGACACAAGATGAGAGGAAGAGTAGAAGAATGCGGCTAAGGCTTTGAGAGGAAAGAAAATGAGAAATCGGCACAAAAGAAGATGGGACCAAAAAGAGTTCTAAATGCCACCCTTAACTAGCCGAATATACACACTCCACTAAAGCACATTCGGCCACCCCATCAAAGCACCCAACCGATTGCTCTCTTCCCTTCCAAAGTCCATATTTTGGCCAACTCTAAGCTCCCCATGCCCATCTCCACAAATTCCTCCTGACCACTCATTCAAATCTATTTGAATGTTTCAAATCCCTATATTTTTTCTCCTCCACCGATTCAAATGTGTTGACTCCTTCAACACATATCCACCAGTGTCCATCCTGTGCACAACTCTCCCTTGTCCTGGCGTCAAAAAGAATGCCCAAAAGGAGTTTCGTGTAGCTCGAACCAAGGCTCCTTCTGCTCCCTGTGGCGTCACTCCCCTTATGCTTAAGTGACGCCTCCATTTCCACTTTACCACTGGGATTCTTGTGACAAATCATGCCACTATTTTCCCTTAACACCTGACTCAACCAGCTCCCCTCTCTAAGCGCTCAAAAAAACAAAATTTTGCTATGGCCCTGGCCTACCCCTGGCTCATGCCTGGACCCCAATACACTCTAAACTAGATACCTACCATACTATACACATGCACATAAATGAAAATGCAGAGGCCCCGATTTAAGGATGTTACAGTTCTACCCCCTTAAGAAAATAATTTCGGCCTCGAAATTACATGATCAGAAGAGTTGAGGGTATTACTGCCGCATCACATCCTCTGGTTCCCACGTGGCCTCTTCCGCTCCATGATTACGCCATAACACCTTTACCAAAGGTAACTGATTTCCTACGTAAGACTTTGACATCCCGCTCCAAGATCTGTACTGGTTCTTCCTCGAAAGACAAATCCGAGCTCACCTCAATCTCCTCCACTGGCACAACATGTGATGGATCTGAACGATAGCGTCTAAGTATGGAAACATGGAATACGTCGTGGATCTGACCCAATTCTGATGGTAACTCAAGCTGTTAAGCTACTGGTCCCACACGCTTCAACACCCTATATGGTCCGATGAACCTAGGGCTCAGCTTGCCCTTCCGTCCAAACCTCAGCACCTTCTTCCACGGCGACACCTTCAGGAAAACCTTGTCACCCACTGCAAACTCTATATCCCTCCGCTTAAGATCAGCATAAGACTTCTGCCTGTCCGAGGCTTCCTTCAAACGTGCTCGAATCAGCTTAACCTTATCCTCTGTTTCAGCAACCAACTCAGGACCCAGCAACTGACGCTCACCCAACTCTGTCCAACACGTAGGAGTCCGACACTTTCGCCCATACAATGCTTCATACGGTGCCATCTGAATACTTGCCTGGTAGCTATTGTTGTACACAAACTCCGCTAATGGTAGAAATTCTTCCCAACTTCCTCTGAAATCCAAAACACAACCTATCAGCATATCTTCTAAAATCTGAATCACCCTCTCTGACTGTCCATCTGACTGCGGATGAAACGCCATACTGAAATCCAACCTTGTACCCAATGCCTGATGCAACGCTTTCCAGAATCTTGATGTGAACCTAGGATCCCTATCTGAGATAATCGACACTGGCACCCCATGTAGTCTCACGATTTCCGCCACATACAACTTAGCCAACCTTTGAAGTGAGTAATCAACCCGAACTGGTATAAAATGAGCAGAATTTGTCAAACGGTCAACAATCACCCAGACCGAATCCTTCCTGCCAGGCGTAAGGGGTAGCCCACTGATAAAATCCATCGCAATTCTCTCCCACTTCCACTGTGGAATCTTAACCGGCTGCAACAGACACGAAGGTAACTGATGTTCAGCTTTGACTTGCTGACACGTCAAACACTTACTTACAAATTCTGTTACCTCCCGCTTCAGACCCAACCACCAGAACTGTTCCCGCAAATCCTGATACATCTTACTACCTCCAGGATGCATAGCGTAAGGGCTGCTATGAGCTTCCTAAAGAATCTTCTGTCTTAACTCCGTATCTCTTGGCATACAAACTCTCCCTTGGAAACATAACACTCCATCGCTACTCAAGCTATAACCCTCCAATCCACCATTCTGCACTTGCAAACACCGCGCACTTAAAACTTCATCCACTAGCTGTTTTTCCTTAACCTGGTTTACCCACGTCGGCTTCACTTGCAACTCTGCTAACAGACTTCCGTCATCATACAGACTAAGGTGGGCAAACATTACCCTCAAGTCCGCTACCACCTTGCAGCTCAACACGTCAGCCACTACGTTAGCCTTACCCAGATGGTATTCAATCGAACAGTCGTAGTCCTTCAATAACTCGACCCACCTTTGCTGCCTCAAATTCAATTCCTTTTGAGTCAAGAGATACTTCAAACTCTTGTGGTCCATGTAGACAATCGACTTCTCCCCATACAAGTAATGCCTCCAAATTTTCAGAGCGAAAACCACTGCAGCCAACTCCAAATCATGCGTCGGGTAATTTACTTCATGGGGTCTCAACTGTCGAGACGCATATGCCACTACTTTCCCCTCTTGCATCAGCACACAACCCAAACCAGTATGCGACGCATCACAGTAGACCGTAAATTCCTTCCCTGCCTCAAGCTAAACCAACACCGGAGCTTCTATCAGAATCTTTTTTAACTTGTCAAAACTTTCTTGCTGTTTGTCGGACCATACGAACGGAACCCCTTTCCTCAGTAACTTGGTCAACGGCGCTGCAATCAAAGAAAACCCTTCTACAAACCTTCTGTAATATCCTGCTAAACCCAGAAAACTCCGAATCTCTGCTACCGACTTAGGTGGTTTCCAGTCCAATACCGCCTCAATCTTCTGAGGGTCTACTCTGATCCCCTCAGCTGACACCACATGACCCAAGAAGGTTACTTCCTTTAGCCAGAACTTGCACTTACTAAACTTTACGAATAGTTACTTCTCCCTCAGAATCTGCAGAACCACACGGAGATGCTCATCATGCTCTTCCTCAGACTTCGAGTACACCAGAATATCATCTATAAATACTACGACGAATCGATCCAAATACGGCTAAAAAACCTGATTCATCATATCCATGAACGCTGCTGGCGCGTTAGTCAACCCAAACAGCATTACCAAGAACTCGTAGTGCCCATAGCGAGTGCAAAACACCGTCTTATAGATATCAGCCTCCTTCACCTTAAGCTGGTGATACCCTGACCTCAGATTAATCTTGGAGAAAACTGATGCACCCTTAAGTTGATCGAACAGATCGTCTATCCTCGGCAACGGGTACTTGTTCTTAATCGTCAACTTATTCAACTGACGGTAATCTATACACATCTGCATTGTTCCGTCTTTCTTCTTAACAAAAAGTACAGGCGCTCCCCAAGGTGATACACTCGGCCGGATAAAACCCCGGTCCAACATTTCCTGAATCTGCGCTTTCAACTCCACTAACTCCTTCGGCGCCATCCTATATGGAGTAATAGACACTGGCGCGGTTCCGGGTAGCAGATCTATTCCAAACTCAACTTCACGATCCGGAGGCAGACCCGGAAGCTCCTCTGGAAATACATCGGTAAATTCCTTCACCGTTCAGACATTCCTTACCGTTGATTCCTTAGCCTCCAATGTGCAAACATGTACCATAAACGCCTCGCATCCCTTCCTCACCATCTTCTCGGCCTTCAAAGCGGATACTACATTGGATAGATAATTCCTTCTATTACCTATCATCACCACCTCTTCACCCTCAACAGTTCTCAATACCAGGCGCTTAGCTGCGTAGTCCAAACTTGCTTGGTACTCCACTAACCAGTCCATCCCTAGGATCAAATCGAACTCCCCGAATGGCAGTTCCATCAAATCAGCCGGAAACACTACTCCTTGAAGTTCTAGGGGTACATCCCTATACAGTTTGCTTACTTCTACAGAGTGACCTAAAGGGCTAATTACAGTCATCTCCCTAGAAGAAATCTCATAAGCTAAGTCTATAGTTCCCACTATACTACTAGCAACATAGGAGTGCGTCGAGCCAACATCTATCAAAGCAATATAAGGCAATCCAAAAATTAAGAACGTACTGGTTATGACGTCCGGTGCGTCGCCCTCCTCTCGACGCCTCGCAGCATAGACCAACCCAGGCTGTCTTGCATCGATATTCTTGACACCTCTGCTCGGTGCTCCACGACCTCGTCTAGAACCATTACCTCCCCTGGCTGGACCGCGACCCCTCTGTGGTTGCTGGCCATCCCTCCTGAATTGCTCACGTCCTTGACCCTCAGACTGAATTCTAGCTGCTCTCCGCGAACAATCCCTTACCCGGTGCCCCATCGACCCACACTCGAAGCACCTTCTGTTTCCTGTCTAACACTCACCTGAATGAAACTTCCCACATCGAGCACACCGTGGCGGCCACTGAGTTGTAGCAACAGGCTTTGCAGCCTGACTCGACCCGCCAAATCTAGCCCTTTTCTGCGAATTCCCGGCAGACCCTGATGTCCTAGAACTTCTCTTATTCCACTATTTATCCTGATTCTGCTTCACCGACTGCTTTACCTCCTCAGCTATCTTGGCTTTCTCCACCAAGATAGCAAATTCTCTCTCCCGCTGTGGGGCAATCAGCATTCGCAGCTCATCTCTCAGCCCATCCTCAAATCTGACACAACGCTCGTGTTCTGTAGCCACGATACCCTAAGCATAGTGACTTAACCGAAGGAACTCAGCCTCATACTCCGATACTGACTTACTCCCCTGGACCAAATTTAAGAACGCCTTGTGCTGCGCATCAATATAACTGGACCCAACGTACTTCTTCTGATAAGCTGCTTTAAAGAAATCCCAGGTGATGTCATTGGCCATTATACCATCCCTGACCGTGAGCCACCACTGATAAGACTCGTCCCGGAGAAGAGACACTATCCCTTTCAGCTTCTCCTCAGCCGTAAAGTCTAAATCGTCCATTATACGCTCCGTCGCCTCTAACCAGTACTCAGCTGTATTGGGAGCCACACCAGAAACACCCCAGAATACTTCTGCTCCATTAGCCTGGAGTCGTTCAGACACAGATTTCCGAGCTCCCGTTCCAACGCCTGCACCCGCAACTCTCTCCAGGATCCGCAGCATCGCCTGTGACACCGCGTCATCGCCACTCGTCTGATCCTGAAACTCCGCGCCCACCGCTGGCGGCGGTGGTACCTCGTTCTCCGATCCATGACCAGACCCTATCAGTTCAGACACGGTCATCCTACCTCTACCACGACCACGCATATTACGTCCACGTCCCCGAGTGCTCATGGCTAACGCTCACGAATTAATCTGATTAAGGAATTTTATGAGTTAGCTTTCTTCCACTGATTATTACAGAACAGTCTTATGAACAATTTATTACAGCAGTTGTTCTCGCAAGTTCACACAATCCTATGGGCTTCAGTCTCTAAAGTGGATTCCTACTACTAGCATCCATATCACCACTATTTGAACCATGCAATCAAGAGCTTAGGGGACTTACCGTTGCGGATTGGTGCCGGAGACTCAGGTGCCATGCTTTCCAGAACATGTATTTTCCATCAAAATCGTTTTGTAACCTTTTATCGAAAACATTTTGGGCCTCGGGCCCACAGCCGAGCTTTTGAACCTGGCTTTGATACCAAAATTGTAACACCCCAAACCCGGTCAAAATGCTATGATCGAATCCGGCATGTCACAGGGAAAGATCGTTTTTGAAAAACCAGTTGTCCTTTTTAAATTGAAAAGAAAATGTTTCATTTTGTGGAAATCGGGGTTAGGTTGGGTAGATCGTTAAAATCATGTCAAAGTTTGCTTAAAGAAAATCGGGTTAACTCGTTTGTTACTACAGGCTTGCCATTTACCCGATGGTAAAATTTTTGAAAAATCCTGTCAAGTTTTAGTAGTTTTGGAAACATTCATTTTATAGGTTACCTCCCTTCTTAATCATGCTTTCATGTTTAAACACAAATCCAGAAGTGATCGACATAATAAATAATCCCGAAATAAGAATTTAGGTGGCCTTATTACATCCAAAACCAAATTTAAAGTAAGCTAAATCCAAATTAATAATTTAAAACAAGAAAAACTGAACATCGTGCATGGCCACCTCGAGTCCGTCCCGGCTTCACATCCGCGATCTAAGAATCATCTACAAAATGTAAAAGAGAGAGGTGAGTCACCGGGACTCAGTGTATAAATCCCCATCCCAAAGATATAAGCCCTTACACAGTTTCATAAGTGAATATGTATATCATGCAACCCAAAACCTAACCATCCGAAACTCCTGAATCTACCCCATGTGGTCAAAACCATTGGTGGTCAAAACCACTGGTGACCGAGGTCACAAATAATATATATATATATGTGGTCAAAACCACTGGTGACAATCCCGTATCGATATGTGGGGCCAACCCATTGTGGTGCCAAACCACTGGGACGAGTCACCAAGATAGATATATGTGGTACCAAACCACTGAGACTTAGTCACAATATTATAATAAGCGGGGCCAACCCACTCTGTGGTCAAAACCACTGGTGACAGTCTAAAATCATACCTTTTCCCCCTCCTCTCATCACCCATTTCTATGAACATGCTTTTCATGGCAACATAATCATGCGTAATATTCAGAAATAACATAACATGTCATATGCAACCTTAACCGAGGCATTTAACGCTAGCCAAATCAGAATGGACTTACCTGGAGTCCTCGCTTATACCCACAAGGGTAACACATCGTACCACATCGATTTCTACCGTTATTCCGGCTTTTGACAATTCTTAAAATACTAACATATTAACCTACGAAGGGTGTAAGAGTTACACACTTGATTACTCGCAATACGACGCTCTCTACGTCTACACTGTCGTTAACCGACACTACCGCTATCTGTCTACTGCTTTACTCAGATGCCAGCCCACACCCAGGTGGCCAATCGCGAACAGCCGACACAGCCCTCTTCTTGAACTTAGGGGCTGGGGTCTCAGATCTAACCCCACTTAACGCTTGGCTGGCATTAGAGTCCATGAACACCTTTGGTCACTCAAACGGATTAACACACAGAAAAACGACAAAAAGAGATTTAACCCGAATGAATAGATCCCTTACCTAGATCGACAACTCCCTTAGATCAAGATCTAATCCACGAACCGAGCAAATCCCGAGAATCCAAACGCTTGCATCACCCCCTTCCTATATTCGGCCAAACACATCACTATTAAGCAAATAACCATTCGGCTTGATCAAGAAATCCCGAAAGAGATAACGCCAAAATACAAGGGATCGCCCCCTTACCTTAACCTGACAGATTCGATCACCCCCTAGCAAGAATCGGCAAAGGCTTGAAACAAGAGAGAATCTGATGAGAAACCAAAAATAGAAATACAAATCATCAACATAATGCTTAGAGGTTTCGGCTTTTCTGCCCATAGCAATTGAAAGAGAAAAAGAATTGAAATGAGAAAGCAAGAGGGATTTGGCCAAAGGCCAAGAACTTACCCAAATGCCAGAAGTGTTCCACTTATGCACCGAGAAAGATGAAATCGAAGGGGAAACTTTTAGCAGATGATATTCGGCCAAAGGTTACAAGAGAAGGGTGAAAAGTTGATGAGTTTTCGGCAAGGGTTGAAGCTCTAGAAGAATTCGGCTAACAACAAAATAAGAGTAAATAAAAAGATGAAGAGGAGGATGGTAAATGAAGTTTCGGTTCTTAAAGAGTATAGCAAGAAAATGATTCACAAATGATGAGTGGAGAGCAAGGTGGGTTCGGCCAACACAAAAGAAGTAAAAAGAAATGAAATGAAAAGAGGTTTAGGAGGGGTTTCAGTTTTGACACAAGATGAGAGGAAGAGTAGAAGAATTCAGCTAAGGCTTTGAGAGGAAAGAAAATGAGAAATCGGCACAAAAGAAGATGGGACCAAAAAGAGTTCTAAATGCCACCCCTAACTAGCCGAATATACACACCCCACTAAAGCACATTCGGCCACCCCCTCAAAGCACCCAACTGATTGCTCTCTTCCCATCTAAAGTCCATATTTCGGCCAACTCTAAGCTCCCCATGTCCATCTCCACAAATTCCTCCTGACCACTCATTCAAATCTGTTTGAATGTTTCAAATCCCTATATTTTCTCTCCTCCACCGATTCAAATGTGTTGACTCCTTCAACACATATCCACCAGTGTCCATCATGTGCACAATGCACAACTCTCCCTTGTCCTGGCGTAAAAAAGAATGCCCAAAAGGAGATTCCTGCAGCTCGAACCAAGGCTCCTTCTTCTCCCTGTGGCGTCACTCCCCTTGTGCTTAAGTGGCGCCTCCCTTGCCACTTTACCACTGGGATTCTTGTGACAAATCATGCCACTATTTTCCCTTAACACCTGACTCAACCAGCTCCCCTCTCTAAGCGCTCAAAAAAACAAAATTTTGCTATGGCCCTGGCCTACCCCTGGCTCATGCCTGGACCCCAATACACCCTAAACTAGCATACCTACCATACTATACACATGCACATAAATGAAAATGCAGAGGCCCCAATTTAAGGATGTTACAGGACACCTCTAACATGTAGAACTCAACTTTTGCACTTTTTACAATTTAGTCATTTTGACTAAATTGGGTGCCCAAACGTCGAAATTTTCAAACAAAATTTTCACGAAATAATTTCTTGAAATCGTAGTTCATAAAAATGCAATAAAAATAAAATTTTCCTCGTCGGATTTGTGGTTCGGAAACCACTTTCTGACTAGGCCCAAAATCAGGCTGTTACAAATAAACCATTCTCATCCATTATCAAAAGTGACCAAAAGTACTTTCTAAAGCAAGCATTATAACCTATTATGCATACATGACACCAAAACACAAACACATTTAGCTACTATTTACATATTCATCGAAACACCATTATAAAACATCCTATACATTTCAACCACAAATTCATTTACATAAGTTTATACATGCCACTACCCTCGGAGACACAAAAATTACCAGTATTGATGGATAGTGTGAGTCGTTTGATTGATCCATCCAAAATGTCAACAACAAATATCTACAAACAATCCATAAGAACTGATAAACTTTTCGAGCTTAGTAAGAACATAGTATAGCATTTGATCTATAAAAAATTAAGTACGATTCATATACTATTTGATTCAAAGTTTCCAGAGTGTAAACAGGGGCATGAAAGTGCATTCAGGAGTACCAAAATACAAATAGGGGCACGTATGTGTGATTCACAATATTCTTCTAAAAACATAATACTAAAGCATCATAGTATAAGCACAGAAATAAAAATTCGTTTTCATATTGAAATACTACGAACTTACCTTGACGACTAGGGCGTAGAAATATGATCGAGCTAATCTGTAGCTTTCGCCTTTCATCGGTTTAAATCCAGTTGAGGTTTATCTTGATCTAAATAAATAATTATATTCAATTAAGTATTTCAATTAATCTCAAACATTCAATTCAATCCATAAGTCACATTTATACATAATTACCATTTTACCCTTAATGTTTTAACTTTTCACAATTTAGTCCTTAAGCTCATAAATTAAAATTTAAGCATTTTAATCCCCCATTCAAGCTAACTAAAACTATTAGGGACATATATCAACTCATACAAACCATCATTTCATAAATTTAACATGAACTTTTACTATTTTTACAAATTAATCCCTATATGTAAATTTCATCAAAAATTACTTTACAAAACTTGTTTATTTAACAACAAAGATCCATAATCTACCATTAAACATCAAGCACCATTAAAAAACATTCATGGGATAACCCTAAATCTTTAACATTTTTACAAATTAACACCCCGAGCTAGCTAGATTAAGCTAAACCGACTTCAAAAACATAAAAATCATTAAAAACAGGATGAAAAACACTTACCATGCACCAGTTAAACCTAACCAAAACAAGCTATCAACCATGGAGTCTTTCTTCTCCAATATTCGGTCAAACATGAAGCAAAATAGAAGATGATACCATTTATTTTCTTTTGTTTTAACTTAATTTACTTAATTACCATTTTAACCTTTAAAAACTTTAATAGTTTCAATAAAACCTTGCCATGAATGTCCACTAACTATTCAAATGGTCTAATTACCATATAAGTCCATTCACTTTAAAGTTTCATGACAATTTGACCCTTTTAAGTAATGGAACCCTACTTTTACACTTTTTACGATTTAGTCATTTTCACTTAATTAATCAAGCAAACATCAAAATTTCTTAACAAAATTTTAATATGAATTTACTAACATCCCATAGAAATTAAAATAATAATAAAATAAAAATTTACTCATCGAATTCGTGGTCCCGAAACCACAGTTATGATTTCACTAAAAACGGGCTGTTACACAACTACAAAAATTTCAAAAGTGAAAGGGGCAAAATAACCTCGAAGAAGAAAACCCATAGAATATATATACTTATCTCCCAAAATGCACCATTTTGAAAAACAGGCAACATCCAATGGCAACTCACAACCTATTTGAAAATGATATTGTTCATCATTATCACGATTCCCTAGAAACATAGTCCTCAGAATACATTTATGGTTGAATCTCAAGGGTTTTTGACACAATGTTTCATTGTCAAAGAATACCACCATTTGCTGAAAGGTAGCTAGACGAAGAAGTACAGCAGAATAAGATGTCTCGAGAAGGGCCACTTTATACCCTCCCATTTTGACTTAAATGGGGGGAATATTGTTATACCGCTAATCCATATAAGGATAAGTGGCAAGCCAAAAAAACACCTGAGCAGCAAGCCAGCCGACAGCGAATCAGGAAGTCATCCATGAGTCTTACCTTCTACCACAACCATCCAACAAGCGCAAGCCATCCAATACCTAAACCTTTAGCCTTCCATTGGGAATGTGATGCCATTGGTCACCAAACACCACGTGGGTTCAACTGCTCTATACCATCAAGTTAGAATGAGCGAAATGATCTATCTAATCACAAACATCCTCATCCCCTCGAAGGCATCCACCCCACATGTTTTGTAATGATGACTAGATGGAAAATTCAACACGTTAACATCACCTTACATAGGAGTTCCGCTTATAAATACCTTCGGGAATGATAAACAAATAATCAACTCTCCAAAGATACCAAGCCTATACATTGTCAACTTACCTCTAGCTTTCAACCTTAGTACTCTTCTCGTGCCTACTCTTTATAACCTCTAACTCTTCGTCTTGACTGGGTGAACCGACCTTCGTGACAACTACCACCCTCTCCTCCATATCTCTTCCTGGTTGTCATTATATCAACAAGGTACCTAGGGGGTGATATCAATTCCATTCGGGATTTTTTAGATTTTTTTAATTGCCAATCATAATTCGATTTGGCTCAATTCGATTCTCGATTTTTCTAAATGAATTTTTGGTTTTGAATTTTTAGACTTACTTTGACAAAATAAAGTTTTTTATGGCTTTTGAATAATTGATAAAATTTTAAGTTTTCTTTTCATAAATATTTCTAAAAGAATACTTTATTAAAAAAATATTTCTTTACTATTTTAAATATAAAATAATTATTTTTATATTATAAAAAATAAAATTAATTATAGATTAAATAAAAGTAGAGTAATCACAATTTTAAAATTTTTATTAGATTCTATAAACCCTCCAACCAACTCGGTTGGGTTCATTTTCAATTATTGTTTGTGAGACCGGTAACATTAAATAATACAGTAGGATTTGAGGAAATGAAAAGAATGAAAAAGGGCGGCCACGGCTATGGGTAAGAAATATTTGGCGGGTTGAAGTTCGAATTTAAGATTTTGGGTTCTGCGCCTTCTTCTAAAACAATCTTCATCCATTCCTATTTCTAGTTTCTTCCGTCGCTTATTCTCTTTCTCTTTTCTCTCTCGAGAAGAAAGGACAATTCATTCCCAAAAATGGGGGATCCAAGTCACCTCGAGAAAATGGGCAGGGAGCTGAAATGCCCCATTTGGTATTATTCTCTTCACCTCTTTCCTCTTTCTTTTAATTTGCTTTTCTTAATTTTAACTACTTCATTAAATAAATTAAATTATGCTGCAGCTTGAGTCTTTTGAACTCTGCCGTTTCGCTCACTTGCAACCATGTCTTCTGCAAGTATGTTATATAGTCCTTTAATTCCTTCCACGGTTTCTTTTTATTTATTTTTGGGTCTAATTTTCATCCATTACATTGCAATCGCTGATACCCAAAACTCTGTCACTTTTCAGTGTCTGTATTTTGAAATCAATGAAATCGGGTTCCGATTGTCCCGTCTGTAAAGTACCCTGCCGGCGTCGAGGTATGGTTCATTCTTGAGTTTCTGTCCTTTTAAATTGTTAACCTGTTCGTTGTTAGTGAGTTTAATCCTTCCATCTGTCTAAACCACAATTGGGGCCAGCAACATTACTTTGTTTGGTTGTTCATTTTTGTGTTCTTTGCTACTGTATCAGACAATGTTGTTTCAATTGGTATTACATTTTAGTCATTTGCTTATATTCAACCATTGCTTTAATTTGTTGAAATAAGTGGCAGATGACAATAACTAGCAATCAAGCTTCAGTTGCTTGGCTGCTACACTTTTCAACTTCTTTATTTAATGTTTATGCTATAGAGGTTCGTCCAGCCCCTCACATGGATAACTTGGTTAGCATCTACAAAAGCATGGAAGTTGCTTCAGGTTTCAATATATTTGTCACTCAGGACGCGCCTCTGGACACTTCAGCAGGTAATATACCCGGACATTCATTTTGATTTTCCACAAGATATCATAAGATTTATGAACAAAAAAAGGACCTATAATAAGATTTACCCTTTTTTTTTTCTTCGTAAAGGATTGTAGACAGGGATATTCTATTTAACCTTATATGTAGTTTGAGTGCTTCCAGTCATCCACCTTTTTTATGTTCATTACAGATTCTGAAAAGCGAGTTAAAAATGATTTCAATTGTTGTGAAAGAGTGGATAATCAGGGAGCAAACAAAGGAAGAGGATCAAGGGAGGCTAAATCAACGGAAACTTCTGATCCCATTTCTGTGAAGCCTTCTTTTCCAACCAACAAAAGGGTTCAGGTGCCACAATATCCCCTTTCAGAAGCACCCATGCTGCCTGAAAAGAATGGAGGTGGATTGATTGAAATCATCGAGGATGAATCTAAAATGAGTTCAGATATTCTGAAGGAGAACAATCTAGGAGAAAAGGGGGAACAAATACTTTCGCCCTTTTTCTGGTTGAGGGAGGAGGATGTAGAAAGGCCAAGTCAGCTTAGTGATGGGGATCAATGTGTGTACGTAACACCACCTGGACTTCCTTCTTTCAGTGATATGAAGGATTCTGATGATGAAGGCTTTTCTAAGGTAAGTGTTCACTTGCTTATGGCATTGCCAGCTAAGTGCATTTCCTAAAATTTGCTAGCCAGTGTCCAAACAATTTTTATTAAACAATAGCATGTGACTCTTCCTTTTATTTATATACTAGTTTTTTGTTTAAGCTACAATTACATTTTACTTAGCTGCCTCTCGCTGCTCTCATGCCTTTTAATTGCAACTGAACTCTGCAAACAGACATGATTTTGTAATGGCCTGAAATTTTTTACTTATTTCTTTCATAAAATCATGTAGGAGGAGGTGCATGGAAACTGCGACCATCTGAATCTTTTTGATAGTGAAATGCTTGAATGGACACAGGGAGCTTGTTCTCCAGAACTTCTTTCAAGTCCTGTTAAAATGCAGGTAAAAACAATCTCCTTTAAAGCCCCCACCTAAAGCCATTTTGCGCTTTTTGTCTTTTCCAGGGAAATATTTCATTAGGTTTGGTCATTCTCATTTCCTGTTATTTCAAACAAATGCAGGTTGCAGACACCTATGAACCTGCATCACAGGGTGCAAATACAGCTGAGCCCTGTAATAATGGCACATGCATGATAACAGGACATGATGCTTCAGAGGAGATGCTGCCTAATATAGAATCTTTCAGAATCCAGTGTGTTAGTAGTAATAAGATCAGGAGTTGTAAATCCAAGGAGTTGGGTAAGAAACAGAGAAAGACTGCCCAAAAGAATATAGCTGACAGAACTAGCAGTCATATTTCTGGAGATCATGTCAATCTGGAAAAAGGGTCTGAAGATTTTAATAAAAAACAAAAAGATGACTGTAGTAGTTCTTCATATTTGGCAAAGACTAGGAAAAATTGTAAGGTGGCTGGTTTGGATCACCATGTAACTGAACCAATGGCATCACATTTTTCTGCCAAAACTCCTAAACAGGAAGACACACCATTGGCTGCCATAGTGGGTATGGGGAAATGTGATGATGAAAATGAGAATTTGAGGATGGTAAAACGTTGCAGGAAGATCACTGCCCAGTGCCAAAAGAAATCTTGTTCAAAGTTGAAGAAACAAAAACTAAGTTTGGCTAAGGTTGATACCCCTAAAGAAGTTTCAACCACTTGCGGGCAGAAAAATGAATATATGATTCAACAGAAGTCTTCACTTCCTGTTCCCTTAGCCCATGACAATGCTGCTGAGCAGTTCAGAAAAGGATTGAGTAAACATACTAGGGAAGTAAAGTTGGCTCCGACTTTGAAAAGTGAAAAAAACTCGGGTTGTAAGAAAAAGATTAAAGTTTCTTTTAGTGATGACATGAAAAGTGGGTTGGCTGAAGACCAACAGCAGCAGGGAGGAAATGCTAATATTTCTCTAGAGAGACTAAGTGAAAAGGTTCATGGGAGAACCACTGTTGGAATTTCAGGGAGCTCAACAGTAAAGAAGTTGCCTCCAGCTAATGGAGTGGCACTGCATAAATGTGAGACCATTACAATTAAAATACAATGTGCTTTCTGTCTTTCTATGGAAGAAACTGAGGTTAGAGCTTTAGCATTTCATACCAACTATTATATGACTAAAACAACCAATCTTTTCTGTAAATTGCCCAAGCTTATTTTCTAAATAAAATTGCAGGATTCTGGAGAGATGGTTCATTACTATGAAGGCAGTTCTGTTCCTCTAGATTACAATGGTGGCTCTAAGGTCATACATTCACACAAGAACTGCACTGAATGGTAAAAGAATTTATACTCTATAAATTGTCTTTTGATTGAGACTTTGATTTTATAATCTTGGCATTGTTAATATATTATAGTGAAATTTTTTTTGCAGGGCCCCTAATGTTTATTTTGAAAATGACAAGGCAATCAACCTTGAGGCTGAACTCTCCAGAAGTCGAAAAATAAAATGCTCCTGTTGTGGACTCAAAGGTGCAGCGTTGGGCTGTTATGAAAAAAGTTGTCGAAAGAGTTTCCATGTTCCCTGTGCAAAACTAGTCTCACAATGCCGGTGGGATACTGTAAGTATTGTACAGATCAAGCACCTTTCTGTTCTTGATGTGATTTTTTTGAGAAGTTAAGACAGTGTTTCTTTTTAACATGTATTTATTTTGGATCTCATCTATAGGATAACTTTGTAATTTTATGCCCTCTCCATGCCTCCTCTAAGTTGCCTAATGAAAAGTCAGAGTCCCAAGGAATCCGAAAAAGATGCAATTTAAGAGGGTATGCAGAACATTCATTCAGTTTATTTTAGTTTCCAGATGTACTTACCCAGTTCATGCTCATAAAAATTTCATTATATTCTTGCTTCTTTTCCAGACAGTTGCCCATACACCACAATGAAATTCCTATAAATGATGAAGTTGGTGTGCAGAAGAAATGGAATCCTTGTGAATCACGCAACAAATTGGTTCTCTGTTGCTCAGGTCTCACAGTTGAGGAAAAGGTAAGTGAAACTGACTGTTATGCTTGTGCTTTTGTTTTTTTATTTACAGAAAGAAAATCCTTAACATTTATCCAACTTTGAACTACAGGAAATCATGTTTGAATTTGAGAAATTAGCTGGTGTTACAGTGTTGAAGAGATGGGATTCAAATATTACCCATATCATTGCATCCACCGATGAAAATGGAGCATGCAAAAGAACCCTTAAAATTTTAATGGGTATCTTGGAGGGGAAGTGGATACTGAATATAAAGTGTTAGTACTTTTTTCACGGAAAAAATTCTGCTTAAATGCATGCGCCGATTATAGCTGCATCTTGTATTCTGAACTTCTGTAAAACATGTGCTATAGCTTGCATAAATGCATGTGCCAATTATAATTGCATCTAGTAATCTGAATTTCTGTTTGTGTAGGGGTCAAAGCTTGCATCAAAGCCATGAAACTTGTTGATGAGTTGCAATATGAAATAACTATTGATGTTCATGGAATCAGGGATGGTCCCCGACTTGGAAGGCTGAGACTCCAGAATAAGGTCTGTTCCTTTTGTTCTTGGTCTTCAAAATTTTATATTTTCGAAACCTTAGAATGTAGCTGTTACGATGTTCTTGATCTTGTCCTAAACTATTATTTCAGTTCTTCATTATTTTGACTCTGTTTCTAAAATATAAGATATAGATCAGGCTTCTCGGAAAACTCTTGAAAATGATGCTTGCATGTGTATTTAATATGATCATACTGGTTTATCTGATTTTGTTCTGATTGT
The DNA here is from genome assembly GCA_005393395.2 of Gossypium australe. Lineage (NCBI taxonomy): Eukaryota > Viridiplantae > Streptophyta > Magnoliopsida > Malvales > Malvaceae > Gossypium > Gossypium australe. The sequence continues at coordinate 52,756,755 of CM016614.1, forward strand.
TTTTGTTTTCACTGACAACAATGATCTTTGCAGCAACCAAAGCTTTTTGATGGGTGTAAGTTCTATATAATGGGGGATTTTGAACCTTCCTATAAGGGAGATCTACAGGATGTTTTAATCGCAGCAGGAGGTACCATTCTGCATAGAAAACCCATATCAGGTGATCCGGGAGCCCCATTATTGGGTTCCCCTGCATTTCCAATCTTCATAATTTATAGCGTCGAGTTGCCTGTCAAGTGTGATCCCAGCAAGAAGCACATGATTTTAAGCCGCAGGCAATTAAATGCGGAAGCTCTGGCAAGTTCAACTGGAGCCAAAGCAGTAAGCAATTCTTGGGTTTTGAGCTCCATATCTGCATGCAAATTGCTAAGTCTTGGCGAATAATGATACAGATTATAGAACGTCCCTTTCCTTGTATTTCTAAGCAGTTCTATAATTTGTATCTTATGTTTAAATATGGCTTCTTCCAACAATAGGTTTTATATTTTATCGACAGCTTTGGCTGCAAGTATGATCACTTGTACCTGTTGGGCTACTTTACGCACCGACAGTTTACTCTTGTATTGTGTAAAGCGCAGCAGGCAATTAAAGAAGCGGAATTGTTTTCTGCGCATCCAGTACATGAACTTGACTTTTTTTTTTTCAATTTTGTATCTAAGTTTTTTTTTTTCTTTTTTTAATTTGGTATTTGAATGACTTTTTTTAATTTGGGTTAATTTCTTTTTTCAAATTGATTTTAAACTCGACTTTTTTTTTTTTAAAATTTGAATACCCAATGTTATATAAATTATATTAAAACAATATTGTTAGTTTTAATGTATGATTGATATGTAATAGATGATATGAAATTTAATGACATGAATGATTATATTTATTTGGTGAATGTATTTTGTCTTTTTATTACAGAGATTTGATCAAATTAGTTTCTCTATTGGATCAATTTAGTTTTTATATTGTTAAAAAGAAATAGATAAGATCAAATTGTAATAAAGGTAACATTTGTTATTTTAAAAACTATGATTTATTGTTTAATTGAGTTAAATAATTTTATAAATGAAATATTTTGTTTCAAGATGAACTGTAATCGGAAAAATAATTTATAAGACAATTTTTATATAATAATGTTAATTTTGTTACAATTGGGATTTATTTGATTTTTTTAATAGTATAGAGATTAAATTGATTCATTTAATAATAGAGTGACTAATTTGATCAAATCCTTATAATACAGGAACCTCTTAGGTATTTTAACCCATTTATTTAGAGTTTCTTTTGTTTTGTTAAACAATATTCTCAAATTTTACTTTTCATAAGAGTTGAGACTACTTTGACTATTAATGGTAGGAATGGTTCAAGAAAGGATGCATTTGTCATGTCCTGACAGAATTTGGCATCCATATAGGCCAACAAACAAGTACAAGCACCATCAAATGGCCTAATAATGCTACATGGGGGTTTTGAGCCTATATGAGTCTATAATGCGCCTTGGAAGATTTTAGATGTATGTATATTGGCTTGTACACACTTGATCACCTTTCTTGTATAGCATTTAATGAGTAGTTGAGAGTTAGTAAAGAGTAGATCTCTATTGTCCATAGTGGACCTTATAACTTAATCTCAACCATTGATGCCCATGAGGCTTTGCCTATAAACAGAGGGACACCTTACCCTCATTTGTACATAAGTCATTTGAATAAACAGAGCTCCCATTCTTTTAAAGCTTTTTTGCTTTCTTGTTCTCTTTATCAAGTTTGTTAGGAACAATTCGATTCAATGAGCAAAATGCTTACTCAAAAGCTTACTTAGGTATACTTGCGATCGACTTTTCAAGCCTAAGGTTGCACGATTTTTTAGCTTAAGTTCTAAGCACGTGACAAGTGGTATCAGAGCCTAATCATTTTGAGATGATCGAAGATGATGAGTTTCGACGTTGTCAACCAACATAGTGATCTTGATGAGAACAATGTCGTCAACAAGGGGAAGAAGGAAGGTTCGTCGACTAGTTCAAAGAATAGGTTGGGGTCCTTGGAGAGTTGCATGGATAAGATGTCCTAGCCATGTTTGAGTTCGTCACTCGAGTGGAAGACATCGAGGAGAGGATTGAGGCACTTGAGACAAAGTGTGAAAACTCAAGATGGAGCTTAAGGATGCGGGCGAAAGGAGTTTGTCTGAGACCGTGAACGACCTTGTCCAACGGGATGAAGCCTTTGAGGCCATTGTGTTGACATTTCAAAAAGAGATGGAAGAGATGCGCGGTGAACTCCCAAAGTGCAAGACGACCATTGGGGGAGGTGTGTTTGCTATGGCACCAAGACGAGTGAAGGTGCCGAAGCCCAAAGAGTTCCTAGGCAAGAGGAACGCCAAGGATGTTGATAATTTCCTTTGGGGCATTGAGCAATATTTAAAGGCTATCGACATTGATGGCGATGCTACCAAGGCATGCATGACTTCTTTGTATTTGCTTGACATGCTTTTCATTGGTGGAAATGTAGAGGCAAGGATTCAAAGCGAAGCAAGGAAGTCGATATCAAGATGTGGGAGCAATTTCACAAGATTTTTGACAAAATTTTATCCAAAGATGCCAATGCCTGGGTGAAGTCAAGCTCTAAGGACTTACTTAACGTGAGGAAGTTGGTGAGTAGGTTTGGGAATTTTCGGAGCTTATGTTGCAAATATCCAACCTTGAGGACGAGGAGGCCTTGTTTAGCTTTATGGATGGGCTCAAGCCTTAGGAAAAGCTAGAGCTACAAAGGAGGGGCGTCCAAGACTAGACTCAAGCTATGTTCATTGCCGAGTCCTTTATTAAGTTCAAGAAGCAAGACAAGGCAGAGCCCTCCAAGCTTAAGAACAAGGGAAAAGGTGGGGGAGAGAAGGACTACCATTCAGAAAAGGAAACGAGAAGCCACCATCTGAAAAGTAGAAGTCCTCCAAGGATGAGGACAAGAAGAAAGACTAGGGGTTGATAATGTAATAGCCCAATTTCAGTGAAGTCGGAATAGTGGTTTTGTAACCACAAATCCGAGCCAAAAAGATAAAATATTTTAATATTATGGAATGATTAGTAATGTGATAGAAATATTGCATGAGAATTTTGATAAGAAAATTTTATCAATTAGGTGCTTAATTGTAGAAAGGACTAAATTGCAAAAAATGTCAAACTTGAATTCTAGTAGCTATAAGGATTAAATAGCTATGGAATTCAAAACTTGAGTTCTTTAAATGGTAATTAGACCATTGATGAAAAATATGTAGATATTTTTGGTGAATCATCCATGGAAAAATTAGAAAAGGTTAAGGACTAAATTGGAAATGGAAAAATTATAAAGATGATAATTAAATTAAAATGAAATATCATCATTTATATCATCTTCTTCAACCTAAAATCCATGGAAACCCTAGGAGAGAGAAAACAAGCTTTCCAAGCATAAATTGGTAAGTTCCTATGTCTCGTTTTTAATAATTTTTATATTTTTGAGATCGGGAAAGCTTAATTTCTCTATTTGGGGAGTTAATTGAATAGATATCAAAGTATAAAAAATTTTACATGGATGAACATGCTGAAATTTAAAAGTTTATGGTCGAAAATGAAAATTTGTTGATAGATAAACAACTTTTACAAAGGGAAAATTCATGGAAACTTGATTTAGGGACTAAATTGAAAAATGTTAAAACCCATGGAAAATTCTAAAATTTTTAGAATATATGTGCTGTAAAAGTTATATTAGAATTTTGATTAGGCTTGGAATAAAGATTAAATTGCATGAATTTCAATTTCCGAGTCTAGAGACGAAATTGGAATTAATCAGAAGTATAGGGGCAAAATGGTACTTTTGCCTAGATTGTAAATTGAGTTCAATAGAATATGAAATGGATTGAATTGATAATTAAATTCATTTATATAGATCTGGAAGTACCAAACAAAGAGCTAGATCGAGGAAAGGAAAATATTTCGAATTAGTGGATTTTAATTACGAACAGATATCAAGGTAAGTTTGTATAACTTAAATGAGCATAAAAATGTGTTGTTTTGGATGCTATATTACATTGAATATGTTGTATGAAATTGTATGTATGAAGTGTATGAAAATTTATTGATAAAGGGTAAAATTTCGAATGAATATTGAATTCAGATGGATAAATGTGATTTCCTTGATTAAACTGCATGTGTTGCAGAATAGATTTAGCCCGGACGGGTAATCCGAAATGAGTCTCTCGAGTATATGTTTCAATTAGGATTTAGCTTGGACTGTAATCCTAATTGACAGGATTTAGCCTGGACTAGTAATCCAGAATGAACACTATAGGGAATTCTTTGTCATAAAAAGGATTTAGCCTGGACTAGTAATCCGACAAAGCCCTTAGAGTATATGTAACAGCTAGAATTTAGCCTGGACTTGTAATTCTACTATCTGATATGTGACTCGAGAGTGTACCTATAAGGTACTACTAGATATGAATTGACGGATAATGAACTTGTTCACCTCGAGTGTACTACTTGAAATGTCCATCGAAAATTCAATGATTCAATGGATAAAGTACACATTTGGCATGATGAGCTCATCTATGCTTGTAACATCCCGATTTTGGGTCTAGTTGGAATAGTGGTTTCGAGACCACAAATTCGAAGTAGAAATAATTATTTTATGAACATTTTGATATCTATAGCATGATTGCATGATTGTGTGAAAATTTCATGAAGAAATTTTATGCATAAAGTGACTAATTCGAAATTTAGGACTAAATTTAATAAGTTGCAAAATATATATTCTAGAAGCTTTGAGCATGAAATTGCCATGGATTTTTAATTAGAGGGTCTTAAATAGCAATTTGACTAATTTTTATTTTTATGGACAAAAATGGACATGGATAGGTAAAATTTCAAAGAAAGACATTAAGGGCATTTTAGTCATTTAGTAATTAAAAGATTAAAAAGGGAAAATCAAGTCAAAATTTGCTCATCTTCTCCATGCTTTTGCCAAAAATTCTAAAGTTCCATAGCTAGGGTTTTTCTAACTTTCAAGCTTGATTGTAAGTGCATCCTAGCCTCGTTTTTAATGCTCCTTATGTTTTTGAGATCGTTATCACCCAATTTACCTATTTCTACTATTATTTTGAAGTATGGTTCATGTTTAAAAATTTACCCATGTGTGAAATGAATGTATTTTGATGTTTAATGGTAGATTATGCAAGTTTAATGTTAGATAAACAACTTTTGCTAGGTGAGTTTTGGTGAAAATTGACAAAAAGACCTATTTGTAAAAAGATTTCAAAATGTGTGTAAAAGTGTGATTAAATGAAAAATGTGGAATGCTATAATTATAAAAGAGGTTCCACTAGGCTTGGGAATCGAGGAAATTAAATAGATTTCATTTTCCGAGCCTAGGGGCAAAAACATAAATATGTCAAAGTTTAGGGGCAAAAATGTAATTTTGCCATAATATGACTTTTGGACTGAATTGAGTAATGTGATTATTAAATAAGCTAAATTTGCTATTATAGATAAAGAGAAACGAGGTTCGGACCTTGTTCAGGGAAAGAATAAGGTGTTTGACGATTAAATCCCTATTCTACTATTTTTGTATCGAAGTAAGTTCGTATGTAAATGATGTATTATTATTTATGTTTTACATGTGTTATTATTGTATGAATTTTAATTTATGAATTTTAATTTACTCTTTGACTGAATTCGAAAAAGTTCAATAAGCGAGAAAGTCCCGGTTGAACCTTAGGAATAGATAGGATACAAATATCATGACATTAGGGTTATTGAGATTACGTGTAAGACCATGTCTGGGATATGACATCGTTACAAGATTTCGTGTAAGACCATATTTGGGATATGGCATCGATATGAGACTTCGTGTAAGACCATAGCTGGGCTATTGGCATCAATATGAGATCCCACATAAGACCATATCTGGATAGCTGGGCTAATATTTGTTAAGTATATATATGCATATGTTGATGTCTTTCATGGATGTGGATTTTGCATGGTTTGAGATGATTAGATATGAGATGTTGTATGTGATAGGAATTAGTATGTAATTGATGTGTGGATGACATGGTTGTGGTTGAATTGGTTGTACGTATATGCTTAGATTTGTGTTGCTTGTGTTGTGTAGGTTGGTGCAAGTAAGGGTGGCAAAATGGCTTGGTAAATAGCCTCATTTTTGTCCACACGGGTAGATACCAGGCGTGTGTCTAGGCAGTGTGTGCCACACGGTCTGCCCCAAGGGCATGTGTTCTGGCAGTGTGTCCCGTGCACCTTAATTGTTGCAAAACAGAATGCTCAGTATTGAGCACACGGGTAGAGACACGGGCATGTGTCTCAGCCGTGCGGACGGCATGGCCTCGAACACAGGCGTGTGCCCTGGCCGTGTGAAGTCTGCACCTATTTTATGAAAAATTATGGAAATATAATTGAGCACATGGCCTAAGCACACGGGCATGTGGCTTGGCCGTGTGACCTCATTTTGATGATGATGTCATAAATAGAATGCTCCCTAATTTGAACACGGCCTGAAATACGGGCGTGTCTTAGGGTCACACGGGCGTGTCCTGACCCTACACGGGCACGTGACCCCTTTTGCATGAAAATTTTCTAAGTGTAGTAAAATTTTCCAAAGTTCTCAGTTCGGTCCCGGACCACTCCTAATGTATGCTTTAGGCCTCGTAGGCTCGTTTAAGGGGTGATATGAATGTATGTGAAAGGTTTTAAATTTGGGTGGAAATTCATGTCTCGATTTTGAATGTTTGCTTGAGTTTAAGTTCGGTAATGCCTCGTACCTTGTTCTGACGTCGAATAAGGGTAACGGGTGTTACAATGCTTATTGATATATAATGACTAACATGTCGATTGAGTATGTGTGAATAGGTAAATTACCAAATAGTTGGTTAGCATGCTTTGTATGGTTAATATATTAAATGTAATGGGTAAGCTTAATTTATGTTATATGAGCTTACTAAGCATAATATGCTTACTAGGTTTTATTTTCCCTATTTTATAGTGCTCAAAGCTCGTGAGGGTTGGAGATTGGTCGGAGCAAGTCATCACACTATCAACCTGCTATTTTGGTATAAGTGAAAATCTTGTTTTGATAATGGCATGTATAGGCTAACTAAATTAAGTATTGGTATGTAAATGGTGAATGAAATTTAGCCATTGGAATGGCTAATACATTAAGTCTTGATACATGTTATGATTGAATCAATATATTAACTAAAATGATAAGTATGAATGTTTAACTATGCAAATTATGTAAATTACGTGAAGGTAAGTTATTAAACACAAATATATGATGAAATGTATCAATTTGGATGATAAAAATTAGCTTGCATTATACTTGTAATTGGTTGGATTATTTTTGTAAGCGTTAGTTCAGGAAATGGAAAAATTTGGGTGAGAAATGAGGCTAGGAAATGGCCTTATTTTGTCCACACGGGTAGACACACGGCATGATACATGGGCATGTGGTCTGGCCGTGTGTCCCCTGTATTTCAAAATTTTAAAACAGGATGCTCAGAATTGAGCACACGGGCAGAGACATAGGCGTGTGTCTTAGCCGTGTGGGTGACACGGCCTTGAACATGGGCTTGTGTCATGGCCGTGTGAAACCTGCACCTAATTCGAATTAAATTAATTAACCACACGGCCTAGCACACGGGCGTGTGGCATGGCTATGTGGCGCAAGTTAGAGAGCAACCTAAATTGGACACGGCTTGAAGCACAGGCGTGTCTAAGGGTCACACGGGAGTGTGAGCCCTACACTTTAGAAAATTTTTGAAATATCACGAAAAATTTCTAGAGTTTTCGATTAAGTCCCTATTCGATTCTAATGATCGTATTGGGCCTCGATGGTCCATTTAAGGGACATCCTAAACAATATCGGTTAATGAATAGTGAATTATATGATTTATCTGAAAACATTCTGAAAAGTGCCGGTAACACTTTGTAACCCTGTTCCGGTGACGGATACGGGTTATGGGTGTTACATTTATTGGCATCAGAGCTACGGTTTAGTCGATTCTTGGACTAACGTAGCAAGTATGAGTTTAGCTATACATGCCATTATATAATTGTGATAGTGTGATATCTCCTAACCATTTTTTAAATGTATTTTTCATATAGTAAATGTCTTCCAACTGAGCTAGAGCTGATCTTGAGGAAGCTGAGAGTACTGCTCAAGCTTCCGTACAAAGAGCTACATCTAGTAGTAGAAGGCCAGGGTCTGAGGGCCGAGATGATGAGGGTAAAGCTGCATTCTTTCAAATGATGAATGAATGGTTTACACAATATATAAGAACAAATCCTGCTGTTCAGCAACCTCCCCTACCTGCTCCTTAACCAATTACCGAGACACTATAGGGTACTGAATCAGTTAAAATTGGTAAGGTTCCGGTTGATAAAATTAGAAAATATGGGGCTGAGGAATTTAGATCTACTACAGATGATGATGCAGAAAAGGCTAAGTTTTGGCTGGAGAATACTATCCGGGTATTTGATGAATTGTCTTGCTCACCAGCCGATTGTCTAAAATGTACGGTTTCTTTATTGAAAGACACAACCTATTATTGGTGGAAAATTATTACTTCTGTTGTTTCGAAAGAAAACATTACATGGGAGTTCTTTCAAACAGATTTCAGAAAGAAATATATATGTCAAAGATTCTTGGACCAGAAAAGAAAAGAATTCTTAGAACTTAAATAGAGGAACATGACAGTGTTAGAATATGAATGAGAATTTGTTTGATTGAGTAAATATGCTCAAGAATGGGATCAAACTGAGGCTGAAATGTGCAAACGATTTGAAGAAGGGCTGAATGAAGATATTAAGCTATTGATTGGTATTCTTGAAATAAGAGAAATTGCAGTACTCGCTGATCAGCATTGAAAGCAAAAGAATTGTGTAAAGAAAAGAGACAAGCTCGGATTTCTAGTAAGAGATCTATGGGAAAATCCCAATCATTTGTTTCAAACAAATTAAAGAGAAACCAAGATCGTTTTACCGCATCTGCTGGATATTCTGGAAAAGAGTGGGGTTCTTAATGCTCTAACTCGAGATCACCGTATTCATCAGTAACCAATGTTGGTAATGTCAGTAATCCAAAGTTGAAATGTAAACAATGTAATAAGTTTCATTGTGGGGAATATCGTCTAAAAAGTGGGGCTTGATACCGATGTGGTTCGTTTGATCATTTTCTTAGAGATTGTCTGGAAAGAGGGGAAAAAGAGGTTGAACAGATTTTAAAGCCAAGTAATATGGTCTCTAGAGATCCTGCAAATGTTGGTGGTAACCGAAGTGATACAGAAGATTCAACAGTTAAATCTGAGGCACGAGCACCGGCAAGAACCTATGCTATACATGCCAGAGAGGATGCCTTTGCTCCCAGACGTCATTACTGGTACATTTTCTTTACTTGGCATTGTTATTATTGCTTTAATTGATCCCGGTTCCACACACTCATATATATGTACAAAATTAGTAAATGTTAAAACTTTACCAGTTGAATTCACTGAATTTGTGGTGAAAGTTTCAAATCCCTTGGGTCAATGTGTGATGGTGGATAAAGTTTTTAAAAATTGTCCATTGATGGTAAAGGGTAAATGCTTCTTAGTTGATTTGATGTTACTGCCTTTTGATGAATTCGATGTAATTTTGGGAATAGACTGGTTAACCCAGCATGATGCAGTAGTGAATTGTAAACAGAAATACACTGTGTTAAAATGTCAGAATGGTGAGTTACTCCATGTTGAATCTAATAGATTAGATGGGTTGTTTAATGTGATTTCAGCAATAACAGCACAGAAATGTATCAGAAAGGGATACAATGCTTATCTTGCTTATGTTTTGGACACAAAGGTAACTGAGTCATAGATTCAGTCAGTGCCGGTAGTGTGTGAATTTCCAGATGTGTTTCAGAAAGAATTACCTGGATTACCACCTGTTAGAGAAGTGGAGTTTTCTATAGACCTTATTCCGGGAACATGACCAAAATCAATAGCACCTTATAGAATGGCTTCTGCTGAATTGAAGGAATTGAAAGCACAGTTGCAAGAATTGATTGACAGAGGTTTTGCTCGACCATTTTCTCACCTTAGGGTGCACCAAATTTATTTGTGAAGAAGAAAGATGGATCTCTGAGGTTATGTATTGATTATAGGTAGCTCAATAAAGTTACAATAAAGAATAAGTATCCGTTGCCTCGAATAGATGACTTATTTGATCAGTTAAAAGGAGCTACCGTATTTTCAAAAATTGATCTTCGCTCAGGTTATTATCAATTATGGGTAAAGGACTCAGATGTTCCAAAAATAGCTTTTAGAACCAGGTATGGCCACTATGAGTTTTTAGTGATGCTATTTGGGCTGACTAATGCACCGACAGTGTTTATGGATCTGATGAATAAAATTTTCAAATCGTACCTAGACAGGTTTGTGGTGGTATTTATTGATGATATTTTAGTCTATTCTCGAGATGAAAAAGAGCATACTTATCATCTGAGGATTGTATTACAAACTCTACGGGAGAAGAAGTTGTATGCCAAGTTCAGTAAATGTGAATTTTGGTTACGGGAAGTTGGATTTCTTAGACATATTGTATCTGCTGAAGGTATTAGGGTAGATCCGAGTAAAATTTCAACAATTGTTAATTGGAATCCACCAAAGAGTGTGTCAGAAGTCAGAATTTTTCTGGGTCTTGTTGGATATTATCGGAGATTTGTCGAAGGGTTTTCAATGATAGCCTAACTGATGACTCGACTGTTGCAGAAAGATGTGAAGTTCGAGTGGACTGATAAATGTCAACAAAGTTTTGACAAGTGAAAAGCTCTATTGACTGAAGCACCTGTGTTGGTACAACTTGAGTTGGGTAAGGAATTTTTAATTTATAGTGATGCATCTTTAAATGGTTTAGGTTGTGTTTTGATGTAAGAAGGTAAAGTAAATTGCCTATGCTTCAAGATAACTAAAACCACATGAAAAGAATTACCCGATACATGATCTTGAATTAGCAGCTATTGTGTTTGCATTAAAAATATGGCGACATTATTTATATGGTGAGAAATGCTATATCTTCAATGATCACAAAAGTTTGAAGTATTTGATGACACAGAAAGATTTGAACTTGAGACAAAGCAGGTGGCTTGAACTGTTAAAAGATTATGATCTTGTGATTGATTATTATTAGCAGAAAATCTTTATTTGCTTTACGAGCAATGAATACTCGGTTGTCTATTTCTGATGATGGTTCTATTGTAGCTGAGTTGAAAGTTAGACCAGTATTTTTGCAACAAATTTTTGAAGCCTAGAAAAATGATGTTGATTTACAGGCAAAATTGAATCCTGATTTAGAATTTCAGATTGGGTCTGATTGTTGTTTGTTATTCAGAGATAGATTGTGTGTGCCGAAGAATTCAGAGTTGGTACAAAAGATTTTATATGAAGCCCATAATGGTACAATGTCTGTTCATCCCAGTAGTACTTAAATGTACAGTGATCTGAAAAAGATGTATTGGTGGCCGGGAATGAAAAGAGATATTTCTGAATTTGTATCCAAATGCTTGATAAGTCAACAAGTGAAAGCTGAGCATCAGGTACCTTCGGGGTTATTACAGCCAGTAGTTATACCCGAGTGGAAATGGGAAAGAATTACAATGGATTTTGTATCGGGATTACCATTGACTCCGAGGAAGAAAGATACAATTTGGGTGATTGTCAACCGGTTAACAAAGTCTACACACTTTATACCGGTACATATGGATTTTTCTTTAGATAAATTAGCTGATTTATATGTCTCTGAGATTGTTAGATTACATGAGGTATCGGTTTCTATTATTTCTGATAGAGATCCCCGGTTTACACTCGATTTTGGAATAAACTACAAGAAGCACTGGGTACATATTACATTTCAGTACTGCATTTCATCCTCAAACAGATGGTCAATCTGAACGTGTTATACAGATTTTGGAGGATATGTTACGGTGTTGTATACTTGAATTTGAAGGTAATTGGGAAAAATATTTATCTTTAATTGAATTTGCTTATAACAACAGTTATCAGTCCAGTATTAAAATGGCACCGTATGAAGCTCTATATGGTCGGAAATGTAGAACACCGTTGTATTGGATAGAGCTTAGTGAAAAGAAGATTCTTGGAGTTGATTTAATTTGGGAAACAAAAAAAAGAAGAAGGTAAAGGTGATTTGAGATAGTTTGAAAGTAGCTTATGATAGACAAAAGTCTTATGCCGACCTTAAAAGAAAAGAAATAGAATTTGAAGTTGGTGATAAAATATTCTTAAAAGTGTCACCTTGGAAGAAAGTTCTTCGATTTGGACGGAAAGGAAAATTGAGTCCAAGATTCATCGGGCCCTATGAAATTATTGAAAGAACTGGACCGGTTGCATATCGGTTGGTGTTACCACCAGAGCTTGATAAAATCCATAATGTCTTTCAGGTATCAATGTTACGATGGTATCGATCAGATCCTTCACATGTTATTTCTTCGACAGAAGTTGAGATTCAGCCTGATATGACATATACTTAAGAACCGATAAAGATTCTGGCACGGGAAACAAAAGAGCTAAGAAATAAAAAGGTGGCATTGGTAAAAGTTCTTTGGCAAAAACATGTAATTGAAGAAGCTACTCGGGAGCTGGAGGATACCATGAGTAAGCAGTACCCTAATCTCTTTACTGGTAAGATTTTCGAGGACGAAAATCCTTAAGGGGGGAGATTTGTAACAACCCAATTTCAGTGAAGTCAGAATAGTGGTTTCATAACCACAAATCCGAGCTCAAAAGATAAAATATTTTAATATTGTGGAATGATTAGTAATGTGATAGAAAGATTGCATGAGAATTTTGACTAGAAAATTTTATCAATTAGGGGCTTAATTGTAAAAAGGACTAAATTGCATAAAATGTCAAACTTGAATTCTAGTAGCTATAAGGATTAAATAGCTATGGAATTCAAAACTTGAGGTCTTTAAATGGTAATTAGACCATTGATGAAAAATATGTAGATATTTTTGGTGGATCATCCATGGAAAAATTAGAAAAGGTTAAGGACTAAATTGGAAATGGAAAAATTATAAAGATGATGATTAAATTAAAATGAAATATCATCATTTTATATCATCTTCTTCAACCTAAAATCCATGGAAACCCTAGGAGAGAGAAAACAAGCTTTCCAAGCATAAATTGGTAAGTTCCTATGCCCCATTTTTAGTAATTTTTATATTTTTGAAATCGGGAAAGCTTAATTTCTCTATTTGGGGGGTTGATTGAATAGATATCAAAGTATAGAAAATTTTCCATGGATGAACATGCTGAAATTTAAAAGTTTATGGTAGAAAATGAAAAGTTGTTGATAGATAAACAATATTACAAAGGGAAAATTCATGGAAACTTTATTGATGGACTAAATTGAAAAATGTTAAAACCCATGGAAAATTTTGAAAATTTTAGAATATATGTGCTGTAAAAGTTATATTAGAATTTTTATTAGGCTTGGAATAAGGATTAAATTGCATGAATTTCAATTTCCGAGCCTGGGGACGAAATTGGAATTAATCAAAAGTATAGGGGCAAAATGGTACATTTGCCTAGATTGTAAATTGAGTTCAATAGAATATGAAATGGATTGAATTGATGATTAAATTCATTTATATAGATTCGGAAGTACCAAACAAAAAGCTAGATCGAGTAAAGGAAAAGATTTCGGATTAGTAGATTTTAATTACGAACAAATATCAAGGTAAGTTCGTATAACTTAAATGAGCATAAAAATGTGTTGTTTTGAATGCTATATTACATTGAATATGTTGTATGAAATTGTATGTATGAAGTGTATGAAAATTTATTGATAAAGGATAAAATTTCTTATGAATATTGAATTCCGATGGATAAATGTGATTTCCCTGATTAAACTGCATGTGTTGCAGAATAGATTTAGCCCGGACGGGTAATCCGAAATGAGTCTCTCGAGTATATGTTTCAATTAGGATTTAGCTTGGATTTGTAATCCTAATTGACAGGATTTAGCCTGGACTGGTAATCCAGAATGAACTCTATAGGGAATTCTTTGTCATAAAAAGGATTTAGCCTGTTTTATAATGCTCAAAGCTTGTGAGGGTTGGAGATTGGTTGGAGCAAGTCATCACACTATCAACCTGTTATTTTGGTATAAGTGAAAATCTTGTTTTGATAATGGCATGTATAGGATAACTAAATTAAGTATTGGTATGTAAATGGTGAATGAAATTTAGCCATCGGAATGGCTAATAAATTAAGTCTTGATACATGTTATGGTTGAATCAATATATTAACTAAAATGATAAGTATGAATATTTAACTATGCAAATTATGTAAATTACATGAAGGTAAGTTTTTAAACACAAATATATGATGAAATGTATCAATTCGGATGATAAAAATTAGCTTGAATTATACTTGTAATTGGTTGGATTATATTTGTAAGTGTTAGTGCAAGAAATGGAAAATTTTGGGTGAGAAATGAGGCTAGGAAATGGCCTAATTTTGTCCACACGGGTAGACACACGGGCGTGTGTTCAGGCCGTGTGTCACACACGGACTGATACATGGGCATGTGGTCTGGTCGTGTGTCCCCTGTATTTCAAAATTTCAAAACAGAATGCTCAGAATTGAGCACACGGGCAGAGACACGGGCGTGTGTCTTAGCCGTGTGGGTGACACGGCCTTGAACATGGGTGTGTGTCATGACTAAAACCTGCACATAATTCAAATTAAATTAATTAACCACACGGCCTAGCACACGGGCATGTGGTATGGCCGTGTGGCGCAAGTCAGGGAGCAACCTAAATTGTACACGACCTGAAGCACAGGCGTGTCTAAGGGTCACACGGGCTTGTCCTTTGGACCACACGGGCGTGTGAGCCTTGCACCTTGGAAAATTTTTGAAATATCACAAAAAATTTCTAGAGTTTCGATTAATTCCTGATTCGATTCTAATGATCGCATTGGGCCTCTAGGGTCCATTTAAGGGACATCCTAAACAATCTCAGTTAAAGAATAGTGAATTATATGATTTATCTGAAAATGTTCTAAAAAGTGCTGGTAACGCTCTATAACCCTGTTTCGGCGACAGATACGGGTTAAGAGTGTTAAAGATAACATGCTTTCTTTGCGATAGGCGACATAGAGCCTGAGATTGCTTGATTAAAGCCAAACTTTTGGCAATCATTAAGGAGGTGAAAGAGCCATTAAAGGAGACGCTCAAGCTTGGTGATTTGCCATAAATTGATTTGGCAAATTAAGTTCTTTTTGACACTTAATAAGTTTGTACTTAAGAAATTTAAGGCCTTATTTAATTTTTTATTATTTATTAGATTTTTACTTTAGTATTTAGTTTTATGCATTTTTAGTATGTTTTGGGGCCAAAATGGGAAAACTTTTCTTTTGGAGCTTAATAGTTAAATTTGAGCTTGTGCAAGAGGTGACTAACGCAAAAACCTGAAAAAATCTTCTTGTTGTCCTCTAGGTGGCAACACCAGACTCTTGGTGTCGCGACAACGAAGCTTTTTGTCACATTGGGAACTTGAAATTTCAACAATGAAACACTGAAGGTAAACTGGTGACAGATACGCAACATTAAATGGTCCGAGTCATGACATCGACCTTCAAGGTTGCGACATTGAGATCCTAAGGTCATGACATTGAGGGCAATCACCACGGTTAAGGAATCCTAGCCATCAAAGGGGCTACAGTTGCGATATCGGTGTTGCCAAACATACCTGGGAGTAAGTTGTTGGCAAGGTCGCGACGCCAATGCCTGGGTGTTGTGACATTGAAGCTCAACGGGGTAATTGATGCAAGGGTATTTCTCAACCAAAACAAGCCAAACCAATTGTTAAGTAGGGGCAATTTTGTCCATTTTAGGTTAAGCTTGTTAGAACTATATAAGTTAGGGGTGAGCGTTTGATTGAATCGAGTGAAAAAATTTCAAGTTATTCGAGTTGACGAGTCCTACTTTATCATCCTAACTCGATTTGAATTTTTTTTTTAAATCGATTCGAGTAAAATGAAATTCGAGTTGAGTCGGATAGAGTGAAATTTTTCGAGTTAAATTAAAAAAAATTAAACATGTAAATTTAAAATCTTGTTACAATATAACTAATTCCATGTTAAAGCACATAAATTTGAAACCATATATATTTGAAAAAATTTTCAAAGCAAAATAATAAAAAATACTTTAGTATGATAAACTTGAATAATTAATTAACTTATTTAGGTCTCCAAAATTATTACCCTAGAAAATTTTTAATTTTTTAACTTTCTTTATATATGTTTTTAGAATTTTTAGAATTTTTTATAATATTTTAAAATATAAATTTTAAAATTTTTATAAATATTTCGAAATTTAAAAATTATTTTGAATTTTTTAATATTATTTTGAATTATTTTGTAACTTTTGTTGAGAGAGAGCAATTTGCTCATTTTCAAACTTGATAGGGACCAAAAAGGTATTTGTACCAATATGTTATTCAAATTATTTGAGTTATTTCAATTGTAAAATTTAACTCAAAAATCAAATTACTTATTCAAGTTGACTCGAATAATTTGAATAAATTGATTTGATTAACTCAAAATTTGAATCTTTTTTGTTTTTTCGTATCGAGTCGAATTTTGCTCACTCCTAGTATAAGCTACTTTTAAAACTTGCTTAAAGATAGTTTCTCATGAGGTTGATTTTAGATTAGTGCTTGCTGCACATTTAGGATATTTTCTTTGCAATTTTCATCTTTTTCCCCAAAGGTATAGGAACCTTTGATCTGTTGTATTTCTATACGTCAAATTAAGTTCTTTTGACACTTAAAAGATCTTGTTCTCAAGTATTTTATGGAGCTTTTTGTTGCTTTTCATTACTTATTAAATTTTATGTTAGAAGTTAGTTTTATTGTGTTTCTTCTACATTTGATACCCAAATTGACAAAATTATGTCATTGGAAGTTTAATGATTGATTTGAGCTTGTGTAGATAGGTGATTGAGGTCGAACATCAAAGAGGAGTTCTACTGTGGCCGAGGTCACAACACAAAACCTTCTACCACATTGAGAAAGGTTAACTTCACTAAAACTCAACCTGGAGTAGCGTGTTGTGGAGGGCACAACATTGAGTATAAAGTTCCATGACACCCAGCCTTAAAGTCGTGATTCCAAGTCTTCGAGGTTGCGGCTCCAAGCCAAACCTTGAAGTGGAGGGAATTTTCACATCCCAAAAACCGGGTTAGAAGAAATTAAGATAGTGAAACCAAGAGTGGTCACGTCTTGATTTTTAAGTTAAGATACTAAAAATTATGTAAAGTGAGTGATTTGGTTCAAAGGATAGGTGTTGTGCTTTTGTGAGTGTGATGTTTTGGGTTCGATCCCTTGTGATTTTGTTAATTTTTGATTCAATCGTTAACTTTGGACATTTGCCTTAAGTTTAATTTTCACTCAATTAATGATAGAATGAGCCTATTGGTTTAGCAGTAAGGTGTCAACTTACCTTCTGGCCTTGTGTTTGGATCCCTGCTTATGCAAAGTAGGATTTATTTTTTGTTTTAAACTCTGGGGAAAAATCTGATAAGAATAATTAATTGGATTTGGTGGGAGTTAGTGGGGATATGGGTGGTTTTAAAAAATATATATTATTAACAATTTTATTTCCCCTAAAATTGCCCCCTCAGTTGTCCATGTTTTTCCACTTTTCCCAAAATTCCCATTCTATTTTTCACATTTATTTCTTTTCTCATCATCTTCTCCTCTTTCCATCTTCTTTTCTTTTCCTTCGATTATTCTTGTGATTTTCTTTTGTTCTTCTTGGTTCATTTATTGTTCGCTACCTTTTGATTGTCGTGGGGCTATGTGGAAAGGCTGTTGTGATTTTAATTTAATCAATAGTGTAAGTTTTGACCATTACTTTTCTGCTATTTCTAGTTGTACTTTGTTTATGGTTCAAGATTAAGTTTGAGTTTTAGCCATTCTATTCTATGATTAAAAGTTTCCATGATTGTTGGTTAGACGAGGGTTTGGAAGATCGGGTTTCTCCAGTAGGGTAGTGCTCGTTTGGACGCTGCTTTAGAGTGGTAAGTGCACAAATCGTATATTAAGGATTGAAAATTTGACATTATAATACGTTTTTGGTCGGGTTTTTTGATGTTTAATCGAAGTGAGTTTAATAAAAATTTGTAGGTTCGTGAGTTCCGGTGGTTTGGTTTATCAAATCAGTAATCAGGTGTGTGATTCTAACCTAAAACGACGTTAAAAACTCGGGAAAACTTGAAAACAAAGATTGTTTTCGAAACTATTCTGTGTCACATGGCCGTGTGGCAAACTGTATGAGCCACACGATCATGTGCCAGACTATGTGAACCACACAGGCTTATGTTAGACCTTGTCCCAGGTCGTGTGTGTAACTCCCCAAACTCGACCTAGAAGTTAGGCCCGAATCTGGCGTGTCACATTGAAGTGTTTTTCGAAAACCATGTTTTCATTAAAAACCCTTCTTGTTTAAAAGCTTAAGTAAAATCCCAGTTACGTTAGTTTATTTTTAAAACGTGGTACATTGAAAAATTGTTAATTTTATTTCCAAAATATTGTTTTAGTTGCGGAAGCTAATTTTGAGAGTAATCGATTTACGAAAAAGATTAAGTCGCGAAACCATTTCGAAAATGTTGCGAAAACGTAGTGTTGTTTTAAAAACAATTAACATTTTGGAAAACCGTGATTTACTTCTAATGGATATAATTCAAAGTAAATAAAAACCCCAAGTTAGAACCTAGAACCTTAAAGAGGCCTTATTACAAAAATTAAAACCCAAAACGGAATCTAAAGCATAAATGAAGTCCAAAAGCAGTCGTGTGGCCATCTCCGAGTCCCTCGCAGCACCGATCCTTCTAATGCTGGGGATTACCTGCACAGTTAAAAACGGAGTGAGTTTGCAAAAACTCAGTGTGTAATTCCCTCCTAACTAAAACAGTTAGTAAAACAGATATAATTCAGAATCAGTCTAGGCCGGAGCCCAATACAGTAACAGAACAATATGTGTGGGTCTAAGCCTAGTACAATTTCACTTGGGCCTCAGCCCAATCAAAACTAATTCCATATGCATAATGTGTAATGCATGCTAACCCATCCCATTCAACCCTACACTTGCCTCCGTCCAACCTTGCACTACCTGCGGGGAATAAATCACCCACGCCATCCCTACACTCCTAACGTTAGCACCAGTTGCGGTACTAACCAAAATAGCAGCAAAGCTGCCAGTAAATAGAATGGCCAAGAGCCATAAACAGAATGGTTATAAACCATAATCAGGATGGCACAAGGCTATTGATAACTGTAACAAGTTTGGCACATAGCCATCAGCGACGGTAATATAATCGGCACACAGCCACCGGTAATTATGATCGACACAGAGTCATCAATATATAAGTTAGGCACATAGCCACAGGTAAATACGATTGGCACAAAGCCATAATCAAGATGGCACAGAGCCATAATCAGATTACGCGGCTTTAAGCCGTCCGTCGGTCCACAGTCGTCTCATGCAACCCGTGCGGCCTTAATAGATCAATACTGGATCCACAGTCGTCTCATGCGACCTGTGCGACCCTATCAGAACTTCCTCTGTGTCAATGTCCCAACCCCATGCAATATGTCGTGTATGTCATGCTCAATCATTACACGTGTATACAAATGGCCATGCTCAGTAATAGTCATTTAAACATATTTTAAAAGCATATTAGTCACAAGACCACAGTCAAGTCAGTTAAAACACAGTCATGCGATCATAGTCAAATCAGTTAAATTCATAGTCTAAGTAAGTCATTTACCCATAAGGGAAAAACAATCAATTTACCCTATAAAGGTTTTTCGGTATCCTACTTTTTAGGGGTATTTCGTAATTCTACCCTACAAGGGTATTTCGGTAATTTTGCAAACCAAGGGTATTTTAGTAATTTTACAAATCAGGGGTATTTCGATAATTTTGCAAATCGAAGGTATTTTAGTAATTTTACAAATCGGGGGTATTTCGGTAATTTTACCAATTGGGGGTATTTCGGTAATTTTGTAAATCAAGGGTATTTCGATAATTTTGCAAATCGAGGGTATTTTGGTAATTTTGCAAATCAGGGTCTCAGCGACCCAACAGAAGGTCCACCGTCATCTCGAGCGACTTAAGTAACCTAAACATCACAACGGTGTAAATGGGCCTAGGGCCCATTACTCGGCCCAAGTGGGCCCACACACTCATGTGGCCCATTTAGCCCAGAAACAACCACAATTATGCAAACATCACAGTCCAAACAACACTTACCACCTCACATACATTTTATCCGTGTGGGCCCACAAGCCCACTAGGTCCACACAGCCCACTTCGGCCCACTTTGGCCCAGAACTACCTAAGTCATGTGTGCGACATGACAAGTCTATCTACGTCCCACTTAATAGTGAAGTTTACCCACGTGGGCCCATGGGCCATTGGGCCCTTACGGCCCATTCCGACCCAAGCCCATGAGATCGCTCATGGCGGCCTTCCTCGTCGTACGCCCACGTTTCGTGAGCTTGGTCGATCAGGTAACACCCTCAGTGGTGATGTCACATCAAAGGGATAATTCAAAAACGATTTTGCTAAGTTAAAATTTTAAGGCCTAAAAGCCCAAAACTTGAATCTTGCTAAGTAATGGTAAGAGCCCATGTTTAAATTCAAGAAATTTATCCAGTTTCAACAATTAAGTAAATAGTTGAAACAAAAACAACAAAATCAAAATCTAAAGTCAAATCGGAGAATACATGGCCTTATTACAATCCAACAGAAACAAAGTAATTAAAATTAAGTCTTTCAAACTAATCAAAAACTACTTGCAGTGTGGCCACCTCCGAGTCCTCTTCCATGTCGAGCCGTCTACTGAGGATCACCTGAAACCTTTGATAAAAAGGGCGTGAGTTTTGAAACTCACTGTGTACGACCCTTGGTAATCCAATCAACATAAAATTATTACATTGGGTCTAAGCCCTATCAAAACGGTGGTCTTGGGCCTTAGCCCACAATGACCTCATATCACATCAGTATCACATGAATGCAATGCACCCATCCCAAATCCAACCCTGCACTCCATTTCCCTTCCAACCCTACACTCTTGTGGGGATATAAATATCAACCCACCCATCCCTACACTCCAAAGGTAGCACCAACAGCGGCACTACTCAAACATTGCAGCAAAGCTGCTATACATTTAATGGGCTTAAAGCCACCGGTGGATCCACGGTCGTCAAGCGACTATGCGATCCTCACATATCTTCCTCCGTATCATCAAACCCACCCAAATGCAACATATATTTCATGAATGCAACATACACAATTTCACACATTAAGCACTTAAGGGTATTTTAGACATTTCACTACCCGGGGGTAATTTCGTAATTCTACCCTATAGGGGTATTTAGGTAATTTTGCAAAACAGGGGTATTTTGGAAATTTTGTAAATTTGGGATATTTTGGTAATTTTGCAAATCAAGGGTATTCTGGTAATTTTACAAATCGGGGGTATTTTAGTAATTTTCAAACTAAGGGTATTTTGGTAATTTTCAAATCAGGGGTATTTTGGTCCCTCTCGGGTTTTAATTATGAACTTTGGCCCATTAACAAGTCCTTGCGGCTAAAGTGAACAGACACTATGCACCAGGTAGGATTCTAGAGAAGAGAAGGTGGGTCGTGAGAACCGCTTAAGTACCAAGCTCTCCCTAGATCCAATCTTAGACATGCATATGTCCATTGCCACACTCTAACCCAGCAACTTGTCCCCAGACATGTTGATTATTAAATTAAGTCTTATGCGGTTTAAGAGTTGTTCAGAACTAGGCCTAAAGTCCATTAAACCCTAGCATACTTGTCAACGTCCCCATAAAGCCCATCAAGCCCATTTCACATTCATATAACCCATTAAGCCCAAATCACATCCTTATGGCCCATTAGGCCCAGATCTCATTCATATGGCCTATTAGGCCCAAAACAATTCTAGATCATGTAACATGCATGACTAACTCAATTCATATAACCAAATCAATCAATTTCATCAAACTTAGCCTCAGGGCCCACCGGGCCCATTTAGCCACTTTCGGCTTTTCGGCATTGCCGATATCATGTGTGTGTAGTGTTTGTACACACCTGGTAATAACGCGTGCTGTGATTTCCTCTTAGTCACGAACCTACATTCGATATTACTTAATAATTAATCATAGGCTAAATACAAACTTTATAAAAAATCGAAGCCTCAACCTTATCGTGTGCGACAAGCCTTAATAGCTCCTTTCTTTAACACCAATCGCAATTAGACCCTAGATCTGTACCAACTTAATCATTAGAGCCTAAGTAATAGATGACTTGCATCCAACACAAGTTACCCTCACAACATATATGACCATTCGGCCAACCCTTAAACCGAAGTAAAGAACACTTACCCAAAACCCGAAATGCAACAAGAGTGAAATGGTAACGACCTTGGAGGGAAGAGATCGATGCTAAATCCCAAGAATCAATTGGCCAAAGCTGAAGAAAAACACAGAGGAGATTTGACCAAGGTGTATTCGGCCTAAAAATCGGAGTGGTGCAAAGGGATATTCGGCACCTAAATGCAAGGTAAAGGAAGAAGATAAAATCACAAAAATCAAAGAAGAACCTTGAGGGAGAATAGAGGCTAATCGGTTTGCCAAGGAAGAAGAGAAGAGTGGCTCAGAAGCAAGAATAAATGTTTAGAAGGTAGGAGAAGAGTGAAGAATCGGCAACAAGGCAAGGTATTTTCAGTTGTGGAAAAATAAGGTTTTGGCAAGGAAAAGAAAAAGAATGGAAAATTCGGCATTACCTAGGACCCCAGAATCGACACACACACATTTATATAGCTTATAGCCGAAACTTAGCCACCCATAAAGTCCAATTCGGCACCACTTCATCCACTGCTCATCTCCTAATTTTTCTCCATGATATCTCCCTTATCCTTCTCCTAAATTCTCTCTACTGATCACTTCTCCTTAGAGCCCCTCTACACGCCACTTCCAGCCTTCTGGAAGCCTAAAATTAAGCTCCAAAATAAAGCTAAGCTAGCACTCGAACCTCAGACCTTCCTGCATGCATATGTCACCACCTCTCTACACCCTACTGGCGTCACTTAGTCACTTCACCACAGGCTTCTTTGTGCCATTTTTCACTTATTTTTATTTAAAAGCCCACTAATCACAACCCTGATTCCTTAATTAATTAAATTAAGAATCCTCCACCAAAAAACTCGAACCCAGAGCTTCTCCAACACACCTAGACACTCCAAATTCATTAAACCTTTAAAGCCGTCATGTCATTTGTCATTTTCTTGCTCACTTAAAAATTTTATGAGACCCAAAGCCCAAAGCCCAATAGGCTCAATTCTACTAAGCCCAAATTTGGGGCGTTACAGATCACATGAGCATTCACACGTTCATGTGGCCCAAAAGCCCAATCCTTCAGCTTTTCAGCTTTTCGGCAATTTGGCATTTCGGCATTTGCCGCTACAGCTAACACCGTGCGAAAAACATTCACACTATATCGGCTTTTGACCGATTAGCAATTATGGTACTAATACACACCTGTTGCGATGTCGAAACTAAACCACTTCCGAGGTTGAGAACCAACCAATCAATCACAGAATCACTCTTGTTCCAACACCACGTAGACTTTCCAACACTTTACCTTCATGAGAACAGTTAACCAAACTCATAAACAACCATAATCCCCTAATCGGTACCACTAAAACTTGAACCCTTACCAATAAAGGAAATGATCACTTGAAAGAGATAAGGAATCGGCCCAACACCTTCCTTATTGAAATCGAATCCCTAGCAACATTCGGTCAAGACACTACGTTACAAGGCAACATCTAGGCGAAAAGTAATTGAGAGAAAAGAAGTACATTCAGCCCTTAAATAAAAGAAATCGCCATCTTCAAAGACAAAAACTTACCAATACTCACCAAGACTCAAGTCTAGGAGCCATGCAAATCAAATAGAGATCAATAAACCAAGAGAAAAAGTGTTCGGGTTTGAAGAACAAAGGACCCGAAGGTTAATCTTCAACCTTACGAAATCAAGATGATTCGGCTTATGAGTAACCCCAAAGAGGAGAGTAGCATAAATGAAAGATGAAGAAAAGAGATAGGGAGAAGGGATATTTGGTTACAAGAGATTAATGGAGAGAAATAGAGGAGAAAAGTTTAGAGAAGAGGAGGAAGAAATTTGGCCAAAGGTACTTGAAGAAAAAGAGAAGATGGGACGGCACAGTAGTGAAGTAATTGAGAGGAAAAGAATTAGAGAAGAAAAGGAAGTCTAGAAGAGGAGAAATGATGGAGGAATTCGACCAGTAATTGAAAGTAAATTCGGTACAAAATGGGCTAAATGGTCATGCCATTTCAGCAAAAGAAAAGAAGTCGAAATAAGAAGTCTTGAAAACAAAAAGCGACAGAACAAGCGAGCTAAGAAAAACAAAATTCTCTAGTAAGATTCAGCTAACGCCCACACAAAACATCAAATGCCGAAACCAAAAATGAGCCAATCCCCCTAGCCGAATTCTTGAGCAACCCAAAGTCCCTATTCGGCTCAGACACTACTTCATCACCCCTTACTTGATCTCCTCCAGCAACCAACATTATCCCTCAACATCCTCCTTAATCTACTCCACACCTCTCATTCAAATACCAAGACCAATTCAAACCTTCACCAAGTAGAGTTCCACTCCAACTCAACTTCTAGCTCAGCAAGGAGTAAAATAAATTACTCTTTTGAGCAGGGAGAGACTTCAACCTCTGACCTCCTTGCCCCCTTGTGATGCTACCTCATTGCTAGTCCACCACACGCCACTTGCCACTAAGCCACAAGCTCCTCTTGTGTTATAAATTATCCAAAAAATATTCTTAAAACCTAGCCACTAACATCAAGGCTCCTTTAAGTTTTTGCTAAAGCCCAAGTTTGAACCCAAGACTTCTCCAACACCCCCAAACACTCCTAATCACTTAACCATTAAAGTGACAACCAATTTGTATTTCTTGCACACATAAACTTTTATGTGCAGTCTCTTAGCGGCTCCCATGCACAAGGCCCAACACATCTAGGCCCAAAAATTCAAAGCGTTACAGTGTGGGCCACATAGGCGTGTGGGCCCATTTTCTGAAAAATTTCACTTAGGCCCATTAGATTCTAAAATTCGTAATTAGACCTTCCATGGGGTCCGTTAGGCTTAAACATGATTCTAAAATATGAAATATGATATTTTGCAAATGTACGTGATAGGGATAAGGTATGTGTTACAATTGCAAGTGTGTGTAAAATGTGAAATTCGTATATGATCTGTAATCTGATAAGTCTATTAGTATGTTCTAATGTAAAAAGCATGTATGCCATATGTGCATATGATGTCTGTTAGTATTTGAATGAGCATTGGGGTGGGATATGATATGTGATGGAGGAAGTGTGTATCACACAGCCACCAGACATGCCCATGTCACAGGCCGTGTGAACATTCTAAATGGGAGCACATGGCCGTGTCCTAGCCCGTGTCCTACCCCGTGTCCAAACAAGTGAGGTTACTGACTTGGGTCACACGACCAACCACACGCCTGTGTGTCTAGCCCGTGTGCCCTTCAAAATGGCCACACACGCCCCTATGCTAGGCCGTGTACTAGGTCGTGCCAAACATGTAGTGTATACTGACTTATGCAACACGGCCAAGTCACACGCCCGTGTCCTAGGCCGTGTGCCAATTAGGGGATATACTGACTTGTACCACACGGTCGATCACACTCCCGTGTGTGATGTAACATCCTAAAAATAGGGGTCTGGCATTTTTGTGTTATTGCTTGTGTTGTGCTTGATAAGCTTGTTATTTGGGTGTGTTCGGGGGTCCTGGGGAGGCTCGGGTTCGAGCCCAGGTCCTGGTGAAATTTTGGTGTTGGGCACTTTTGTGAGGTGAGCTAGTGGAGGCAGGACTTAAGTGTAATTAATTGTATTTTAATAACACAAGATGAGCATATGGCCTTGTGGTGTTGGCGTCACTTATGAAGGAAGGAAAGTGCGGTTTGAATCCCACAAACAGTAGATTGGAAGGTTTTATTTTTTTGCTCAGGCAAGGGAGGTGGCTGAATGGAGATCAAACTCTGTAGGAGAGAGGGAAGACTTGGTCAAATAACTTGAATGGGTGATGGAGAGTGAATGGGGGAGTAAATCAAGGAGTAAATCAAGGGATATGGGAGTGCGGTGATAGTTGGCCAAAAATGGGAAGTGCATGAGGGTGAGAATTTCGGCTAGAGTGGAGAGTAAGGTAGCAAATTCAGCATTGGGTGTGTAGCTTATGGAGAAAAATCAGAAACCTCTTGGTGTGTGCCGAAATTCTCTAGTAACTTTTAGTTTTTCTTTTTTTTTTTTCATTTTCGGCTTTTGCTCTTTTTGCATTTTGGTATTTCTATTCAAGTGCTTCGGATTTTCCCTTTGGCATTTTTTTCTTTTCTCCTCTTCGTGCGTTTCCTTTCTTCTTGTTCTATCGTTGGAAACTGGCCACTTGTGCAATTCTTGTTCAACCTTCCATGCCTTTCAATTGTTTTTCTTCTCAATAGCCGAACCCCCTACCTCTGTTCTTCTAGTTTTCAATAAGCTTGCTACGTTTCTACTTCTTTTAGATTATTCATTTCGGTTAACCTCTTAGCCGAATCTTGGTGGTGGTGGTAGCTGAAGCTTGTCATTCCATTCGGTTTATCCTTGGTAGTTAGGTAATGGTTCTTCTTCTTCCACTTACTCTCATTCTTTTTCTCTTGGCTCTGCTTAAGCCGAACTTAACCACTCTTTTGGCCTTGAATCTCTTGTGTTCTCTTTTGGGATAGGACCGAATCCTTCAGAGTGCAACTCGAAACCTGTTGGTTCAATCTGCTTCGGAATCTCATTTTCTTGTTGGTAAGTGGCGGGGATGACCGTTTAGGGGTGTTAACTCTCTTATTTTGGTTGAAGTCTTTGGGACCGAAAATATCTCTTCTCTCATTCTCTTTCTCTTATCTTGAATGCGCATTACTAATGCAATCTCTTCGCTAGGGGCATGAAATTTGGATTAGTAGGAGGTGGGCCGATTACCCTCTTCAGAAGGGAGGGAAATATTCGTTGGTAAGCTTAACCGAGGCTCTTCTTTTGTCTTCTATTAAGTATTCAAAGATTGGGTTCTTGCGTACGGGAGGACTAACTATAATCGATTGTGTCCTTAGGTGCTTCGGAGAGTATCGTGTTTCGTTTTCCAGACAGGTGTGTAATCTCACACCGTCACCATGTAGTTTCGTAATACTCTACAATATTGGTAAAAACCGAATCACTGTTATCTGCATGATTAATAATTTGGAATGCTGCATGGAATCGAATAACTCGCTCTAATAACCTCAGTTATAAATTTGCTAAAAACATTGTTAACCGGTTGAGTAACCAAAATGCCCTTGGTGGTCGAATCACCAAAATGCCCTTGGTGGGCCGATTTACCAAAATGACCTTGGTGGGCAAATTTACCAAGATGCCCTTGGTGGGCCGATTTACCAAAATGCCTAAGAGGGTAAATTACCGAAATACCCATGGATGAGAAATTACGAAAATACCCTTGCTGGGTTGAATGACTGTTTTACCCTCAATGTTGTCTAGTAACATGTGTATGTTTACATTACACTTTTATATCTTGATATGTATGCTGCATTTTATCATGTTGCATTGGGCGGGTTAATGAATGAACAGTGTATATATATATATTTATATATACATCTATACATAATTATGACTCCGGTGGCTCAGCCACAAATATTCTGTGAATAGTAGCTTGACTGCGATATTGGTGTGATTGGTGGGGTGGGTTGACTTGATCCCTACAGGTGTGATTGGTTGGTCGGGGGTGTGTTGGTTGGATTGGGTTGGGTTGCACTATTTCATTTGCACTTCCATGATTATAGGGCTTAGGCCCAAATTGATGTCTTATGGGCTCGAGCCCAGTAATGCCGGTTTAGGGGATTGCATACTGAGTTCTTGTAACTCACCCCTTTTCACTAAACTCGCAGGTAATCCCCAACGATAGAGGACTTGGAGCCGTGGAGGACTCAGTGGTGGCCATACATTGGAGATTTCGCGCGAACCTTAGTAAATTCAGCTTTTACCTTATTTTTAAGATTATTTAATTTGGGTGTAATGTTTTGTAATAAGGCCTCTAGATTTAAATTTCCTTTTAAACTTGCTTTCCATTATTATTTATTGTTAAATGCTTAATACGAGAGTTTTCCTAAAAGTGTTAACAAAATGGTTTTAAAATATCACGTTTCCCCAAGTTTTCAAATTCAGATTTCATAATCAAAGCAGATTTTAAAATAATAACAACTTCTTAGAGAATCGGACCTTAAACAAGTCGTATGGTTTTCAAATTAAATAATGAAACTCAGAATTTTCAAAAGAGGCGCAACATTTTCAACAAACTACTTTTCTAAACAATCGCTTAGCTTTTCCAATAGACATCTAAACTTAAGGTTCCAACTTCTTAACAAACACGCGATTAATTTTTTTTAAAAGACCTTTTTATGTGACGCGCCAGATCCGGTCGTAAGTCTAGGCCGGGTTTGGGGTGTTACATGTGAGACCGTGTGGAGCATACTGACTTCATTTCAATTTCAACACTAGGGGACACATGGCCATGTAACATAACCGTGTGTCACACATGGCTGAGACACACGCTCGTGTGGACAAAAATAGGCTATTTACCAAGCCAATTTGCCACCCAAACTTAAGTTCATCTAAACAACCAATATGGAAAAAATTCTAAGCATAATTGAACATCAATTTTAGCCACAATCAAGACTAAATTATACCATTTCCAATACTAGCTATCAACATGCTCATAACCTCAAGTTTATCCAATCAAAACATACCTAATCACATATACCAAATAACTAGCTAAACCTTTATCAAACATACATCATTTTGCACCAATTCACAAATACAATTCAAATCCAAAATCAACCAATTAACCTTTACTATGAAAATATCCACAAGCTTCATAACAAGCCATTCATGAACTCAAAAATCAACCATAATACACAAATAAACACATAACCAAATCCACCAAATTAAGCCACATCTCATGGCTATATTTACAAACCAAAACATATATATTCAAGTCATTACAAATGACCAAAATCATTATCAATTCATGATGAAAATGACTCAAAATGCCTATACATGCCATATACACAAAACATAGTTTCAAAAGTACCAAAGAGTCAGTGGATAGTGTGATGAAGTTTCCGACGATCCCCGAATCCGAGCTAGCTTTGAAATCACTATAAAACCCATGAAAATACACAAAATAAGCTATAAAGCTTAGTAAGCTCGTATGTTAATAATGAGTCATTCAAATAACATAAAACAATATACAATAATTCTATTAAATCTCAAAGCTATCAATTTATCATTCACATAACTTACCAAGGAACTCATCAATTCCATAGTTTCAATACTCAATTCATTATCGTACGTACCTGTACCATCTCGTACCAATCTCATACTCGACCACATCCTTCATTCACCTGTTGAACCATTCAGAATAGAAGTCGGATACTCAAGGTCTCACTTGATAAGTACCTATACCGTGGCCCGAAGCCAAATCAAGGTAACTTATCCGAAATTCCGGTATCATGGCCCGAAGCCAAATCAGCTGATATGAATGGCCCAAAGCCAAATCGGTATATCTCGCACCCAAAGTGCTAAAAACATGGCCCGAAGCCAACTCAAAGTATACCTAATGACATGTCATAGCATCCTAAACTATTCTTAAGGTTCAACCGGGATTCCAATTGTCGAATCTTTGTCAAATCCTTTCTTAACTCATTCGTAATTGTCGAAACCAATTTTTTTCGTGTTTTGGAAAAACGGGGATCGACTTTAAAAAATATGGGAATGGAGTCGCCACCGACCTTTTTTCGAGGTGTGATCGGATCACCTTGAAATTGAAAGCTTTAATAAAACTTTGGTTTATTAAAACATATTTTGGTCTATAAAAACTCGAGAAAACAAGTTCGGGAGTCGGTTACGTACGAGGAAGGGTTAACACCCTCGTAGCACGCAAAACTGGTACCTAATTGATTATTTAATGTCTTAATGCCGAAAATTTGAAAAGATTCTAGATTACGATCCATTTACTTAAGATATATTTGGACAGAATCATATTGGATGCCAAAATTTCTTATTTCGAAGAAATAAAATGTCGTACTCAGTAAGTTAGGGCACAACATCTTATGTTCTCGAAATTAGATTTACCCTTCGACATTCAATACTCGTACATTTAAAAATTAAGAAGGATATTCAATTATTTGGGTATACGAAAAATCGAAACCCAGTAAGTTAGGGAACTATTTCTCAAAATTCCCGAATACAAAATATTGCCTTTGTTCTTTTGAAATTTTTATCTCGAGATGATAAAATATCACACCCAGTAAGTTAGGGCGCAATGTCTCAAATTCCCGAGAATAAGTTTTTTATTTGAAATATCATGCATTTTGATTTAAGAGAGAAAGGATACTCGGCTACTAGGTTTTAAACGAGAAGAATCGGAACTCAGTAAGTTAGAGCACGATTTTCTCGAAACCTCTAAACATGAGTTGAGAAAAATTTGGCATATCACTATGTCTTTGACGGAAATTTAAAATAAGTGTTTAACTTGGGCCGTAATACAGTTCAGGTTTCTTAATCAAAAATCAAATTTTAAGAAAATTCCATTAAGCGATCAATTGAAAACAATATTGCGGTTTTAGTTGAAAATTTGAGTCAATTTGTTACTAAAAACCATCATTAATTAACCGATTATAAAATCGTAAATTCAAAGTTTTTAATTTTTAGAAAGCACCCACTTTGACAATTTATTAGACATGCCATAACAATTTGATAAGAAAACCCAAATTAACGTTTAAGTGGCCTTATTACAACCCCAAAATCCAAACTTAAATAGTAATAATCTAAAATAAATAATAAAAATAAAATTTCTTAAAGCATTATGCATGGCCACCTCGAGTCCATCTCGGCTCCATATCCAGGGTCTAAGGGTTACCTGCAAAATTCAACTGAAGGGGTGAGTCACCGAGACTTGGTGTGTAAATCCCCATCTCAGTGAGCATTGGGCTCTCACACAAATTCATATACTATATGTGTACGTAATGCAGCCCAACCAACCTATTATGTCCAACCTCCATATCTCCTGAGTCTACTCAATATCTGTGGCACCTAGCCACTGGTGGTACCTAACCACTGGTGGTTCCAAACCACTGGTGACAAATGTCACAAAATATAATACGTGGGGCAAAGCCACTTGTGGTACCAAACCACTGGTGACAATCCCTTAATGAATATATGTGGGGCCAACCCACGGTGGTACCCAACCACTGGGACGAGTCACAGAAATAATATATGTGGTACCAAAACACTGGTGGTTCGAAACCACTGAGACTTAGTCACAAAATGTAATATGTAGGGC
Organism: Gossypium australe; assembly: GCA_005393395.2. Lineage (NCBI taxonomy): Eukaryota > Viridiplantae > Streptophyta > Magnoliopsida > Malvales > Malvaceae > Gossypium > Gossypium australe. The sequence continues at coordinate 52,788,324 of CM016614.1, forward strand.
CAACCCACTTGTGGTACCAAACCACTGGTGACAGTTTAAAAATCATATTTTCTCCCTCTTCACGTCATACCCCCAAGTCCATGCCATGTTTAACAGTTAATATGATATGATCATGCTTTCAAATGCATAACAATCAACCATTTCATTCATACATACCTTTGCTAATAACAGTTAATAACATAAATAATATACGAAGTGTGCGAGAGTTACACACCTGATAACACGTAACACAACGCTCTCTATGTCGACACTATCGCTAACAGGAACTACTGCTATCTGTCTACTACTCTGCTCAGAAGCCGGCCCACAACCCAGTGGCCAATCCCGAACAGCAGACACCGCGCGCTTCTTGAACTTTGGAATGGATACCACGGGTACCCTCTCCCTCTCAAATGGGTACTTGTATCCATGGAGAGAACCCTAATTAGTTACTCAAAAGAAACACTGATTGTCTAAACGAAAGATTGCTTTAGGTATACTATACGAATATAACCTAGCCGAAATGAATAGAAGAAGAACCCCTTACCTTTACTTCAAACGAATCATACCAGAAGATTTGGCTTGCACTCCCGGCAAAAAGGGTGATTCGATTCGGCCTTTACCCAAATCGACAGTTGTCCCAAACAATGAACGGCAAAACAAGGAGTATTCGGCACTTGATAAAAAAAAGGAAAAAGTAAGAGTTTGAAGAAAAAGAAGTAATGGTAGTTTCGGCTATGAAGAAAATGGATATCCAATGGCCTTGGAAGATTCGACTAACATCCAAAGAAACAACGGGAAAAGAAGAGAACAAAGAGAAGAAGATGAGAAGCAGATTTCGGCTTTAACAAGAGAGAAAGTGAGAGTTGTCTTAGATACGGTTATGGTGTTTCAAAAGAAAAACAAAGAAGGGGAAAGGGAATTCGGCTTTGCAGAGAAAATAATGAGAGAAGATAAAAAAAATATGGAATGTGCAAGTCAAGAGAATTTCGGCAAAGGTGGGAGATTTGTGCTTCAGAGAAAATGAGAAGAGAATTGAAACTCAACAACAAAGAAAGAAACCCTTTGAATATCCTAGGCACTTTCGGCACATAAGGCCAAAACACTTATCACTCGGCACCAACTTACTAAGACCTCTCGGTTGACAACACACCCACAACAAGCCAAAAACCCCCAACCCAAGTCTCACATAGCCATCACACCCCTCTTCCCCCACTATCCAACTTTCGGCCAACTCTCAAACACCAACCCCTTCCTAGATTTTCTCCACTGAATGCTCACCATCACCTATTCAAACCGATTGACCACTTCAACTCCCCCCATCACCTCTCATCCATCCATTTCAAACTCATTTGACTTATTCAACACCCCCTCTTTAAGGTCCCTAGCCGAATCTACCACCTCCCCTCTGACTTCAAAAACAAAATTCCAAAATGTAACCTAAGCTACTCGAACCTGTTCCCTCTCCTTGTGGCGTCACTACAAGTACCCCAAGTGGCGCCTCCTTGCCACTCCACCAACTTTATTTTTGTGTCAACCAAACTTACTTTAATACCCTTAAGGCCCAACTCAACTAGCTTCCCCCAAAATGCCTAACACAGAAATTTCCAACAAGGCTCAAGCTTAACCCCAAGCCTTCCTGGGACCCCCAAACACACCAACACAACACACAGAACATAACATACACACAAAAACACATCAAATGCATAGCCCCTAATTCAGGATGTTACAGTTCTACCCCCTTAAAGAAATTTCGGCCTCGAAATTACCTGGTCAAAAGAGTTGAGGGTATTGCTGTCGTATCGCAGCCTCTGGTTCCCACGTTGCTTCCTCTAAACCGTGATTCCGCCACAAAACCTTAACCAACAGAACCGTTTTCCTTCGCAAAATCTTAACATCACGATCCAAGATCCGCACTAGTTCTTCTTCAAAAGACAGATCTGGGCTTACTTCAATTTCTTCCACTGGCACAACATGAGATGGATCTGAACTGTAGCGTTTTAACATCGAAACGCGAAACACATCACGGATCTGATTTAACTCTGAAGGTAGCTCGAGCTGATAGGCTACTGGTCCCACACGTTTTAACACGTGATAAGGACCGATAAACCTGGGGCTCAACTTACCCTTCCGTCCAAACCTTAGCACCTTCTTCCACGGTGACACCTTTAAGAAAACCTTGTCGCCCACTGCAAATTCTATGTCCCTACGCTTCAGATCGGCATAGGACTTCTGTCTGTCCGAGGCTTCCTTCAATCGAGTCCGAATTAACTTAACCTTATCTTCCGTTTCAGAAACCAATTCTGGACCCAACAACTGACGCTCACCCAACTCTGTCCAACAAGTAGGAGTGCGACACTTCCGACCATACAACGCTTCATACGGTGCCATCTGAATACTAGATTGGTAGCTGTTGTTATACGCGAATTCTACCAATGGTAGTAATTCTTCCCAACTACCTCTGAAGACTAAGACACAGCCCCTCAACATATCTTCCAAGATCTAGATCACCCTCTCCGACTGTCCATCAGATTGTGGATGAAACATTGTGCTGAAATCTAACTTCGTACCCAACGCTTGATGCAACGCCTTCCAAAATCTTGACGTAAACCTAGGGTCCCTGTCTGAGATGATAGACACTGGTACCCCGTGCAACCTCACGATCTCTGCTACATATAACTTAGCCAACTTCTGCAGAGAGTAGTCGACACGAACTGGTATGAAATGGGCAGACTTCGTCAGACGATCAATGATTACCTGTACCGAATCCTTCTTAGTAGGCGTAAGGGGTAGCCCACTAACAAAGTCCATCGTGGTCCTTTCCCACTTCCACTGTGGAATCTTGACCGGTTGCAACAACCCCGAAGGTAACTGATGTTCTGCTTTTACCTGCTGACACGTCAAACACTTACTCACAAATTTGGTTACTTCTCACTTTAGACCCGACCACCAAAACTGTTCCCGCAAATCCCGATACATCTTACTTCCTCTAGGCTGCATAGCGTATGGGCTAAAATGCGCTTCCTGAAGAATCTTCTGCCTCAAATCCACATCTTTTGGCATGCAAACCTTCCCACAGAAACATAAAACTCCATCACTGTTCAAACTGTAATCCTCTATTCCACCATCCTGTACTTGCAGAAGTCGAGCACTCCAGACATCATCTGATAACTGTTTCTCTTTAATCTAACTTACCCATGTCGGCTTCACTTGCAGTTCCGCTAAGAAACTTCCGTCGTCGTATAAACTAAGGTGAGCAAACATTGCTCTCAAATCTGATATTACCTTACGGCTCAGCGCGTTTGCCACGACGTTAGCCTTACCCGGATGGTACTCAATCGAGCAGTCATAATCCTTCAATAGCTCGATCCACCTCCGCTGTCTTAAATTCAACTCCTTCTGGGTAAGGAGATATTTCAAGCTCTTGTGATCCGTATAGATGATGGACTTCTCCCCATATAAGTAATGTCTCCAGATCTTCAGGGCGAAAACTACTGCAGCCAACTCCAGGTCATGTGTCAGATAATTTACCTCGTGAGATCTCAATTGTCGAGAGGCATACGCTACCACTTTCCCTTCTTGCATCAGCACACATCCTAACCCTGTGTGCGACGCATCACAGTAGACGGTAAACTCCTTCCCCGCCTCTGGCTGGATTAACACCGGCGCCTCTGTCAAAATCCTCTTTAACTTCTCAAAACTTTCCTGCTGTTTACCTGACCAAACGAATGGTACCCCTTTTCGTAACAACTTGGTCAATGGTGCCGCAATCAATGAGAATCCTTCCACAAACCTTCTGTAATACCCAGCCAGCCCAAGAAAACTCTGAATTTCTGCCACAGACTTAGGTGGTTTCCAATCCAACACAGCTTCAATTTTCCGAGGGTCAACCCTAACCCCTCAGCTGATACCACATGGCCCAAAAAGGTAACTTCCCTTAGCCAGAACTCGCACTTACTGAACTTAGCGAACAACTGCTTCTTCCTCAGAATTTGCAAAACCACACGAAGATGTGAATCATGCTCCTCCTCGGACTTTGAATAAACCAGGATATCGTCTATAAACATCACGACGAATCGATCCAGGTAGGGTTGAAAAACCTGGTTCATCATGTCCATAAACGCTGCTGGCGCATTGGTCAACCCAAACGGCATCACCAAGAATTCGTAGTGACCATAGCGAGTACGAAATGCCATCTTATGAATATTTGCCTCCTTGGCCTTAAGCTGATGATAGCCTGATCTCAAATCTATCTTTGAGAAGATTGATGCTCCCTTAAGTTGGTCAAATAGGTCGTCTATCCTCGGCAACGGGTACTTTTTTTTGATCATCAACTTATTCAACTGACGGTAATCAATGCACATACGCATTGATACGTCCTTCTTCTTAACGAATAGCACCGGCGCTCCCCAAGGTGATACACTCGGTCAGATAAAACCCCGATCTAACAGTTCTTGAATCTGCACTTTCAGCTCCACTAACTCCTTCGGTGCCATTCTATATGGGGCAATAGACACTGGCCCTGTTCCCGGTAGAAGATCAATACCAAACTCCACCTCGCGATCCAGAGGTAATCCCGGAAGCTCTTCTGGGAAAACATCAGAATATTCCTTCACTGTTCGAACATCCCTCACAGTTGATTCCTTGACCTCCAAAGCACAAACATAAGCTAAAACGCCTTACATCCTTTTCTCACTATTCTCTCAGCCTTTAAAACGGATACCACATTAGATAGGTAATTCCTTCTCTCACCTATCACCACCACCTCTTCACCCTCGAAAGTTCTTAACACCATGCGCTTGGCGGCACAGTCCAAATTTGCTTGATACTTCATTAGCCAATCCATACCTAAGATCAAATCGAACTCCCCGAACGGTAGTTCCATCAGATCAGCCGAAAAACTACCCCTCGAACTTCTAGAGGTACACCCCTAAAAAGTTTGTTCACCACTACAGACTGTCCTAGTGGGCTAATTACAGTCATCTCCCTAGAAGAAATCTCAAAGTCCAAATTCAGAGTTCCCGATATAGTACTAGCAACATAAGAGTGTGTCAAACCAATATCAATCAAAGCAGTATAGGGCAACCCATAAATAAGGAATGTATCGGTTATGGCGTCCAGTGTGTCGCCCTCCTCTCGGTGCCTAGCTGCATGGACCAACCCAGGCTGTCTCGCGTCTGTATTCCCAGCACCTCTACCCGGTGCTCCACGACCCCGACCAAACCCATTACCTCCTCTGGCTAGACCACGACCCCTCTGCGGTTGCTGACCATCTTTTCTGAATTGTGCACTCCCTTTACCCTCTGATTGTACCCTGACTGGCCTCCATGGGCAATCCTTTATCTGATGATCCTTAGACCCACATCCGAAACATCCTCTATTACCTGCCCAACACTCTCCCGAATGAGATTTCCCCCATCGAGTACACTGCGGTGGCCACTGAACAGCAACAGGCTTCGCAGCTTGACTCGGCCCGCCTAATCTAGACCTCTTCTAAAAACCCCCAGTAGACCCTGATGGCCCGAAACTTCTTTTATTTCTATTCCTCTCCTGATTCTGCTTTTCGGACTGCTTCACCTCCTCGGCTATCTTAGCCTTTTCCATAAGAACAGCAAATTCCCTCTCTCACTGTGGAGCTATCAGCACTCACAGCTCATCTCTCAACCCATCCTCAAACCGAACACAACGCTCATGGTCCGTGGCCACAATACCCCGGGCATAACGGCTTAGACGTAAGAATTTCGCCTCATACTCGGACACCGACTTACTCCCTTGAACCAGATTTAGAAATGCTTTACGCTGCGCATCCACACAACTTGATCCGACGTACTTCCTCTGGAATGCTGTTTTAAAGAAATCCCAGGTGATATTATCAACCATCGTACCATCTCTGACCGTGAGCCACCACTGATAGGCCTCGTCTCGAAGAAGAGACACGACTCCTTTCAACTTCTCCTCTGCCGTGAAGTCAAGATCATCCATTATAACTCCACTGCTTCTAACCAATATTCAGCAGCACTGGGAGCTACACCAGAAACGCCCCTAAATATTTTTGCTCTATTGGCTCGGAGTCATTCAGATACAAATTTCCGAGCTCCTGAACCCATGCCTGCTCCAGCAACTCTCTCCAAGACCCGTCACATTGCCTGAGACACCGCATCATCCCTACCTGTTTGGTCTTGAAATTCTGCTTCCACTGCTGGCGGCACTAGTATCTCACTTTCTGACCCATGACCAGATCCTACTGGTTCCGATACAGTAATCCTACCCCTACCACGACCACGTACATTATGTCCACGCCCTCGAGTGCTCATGACTAACGTTTGCGATTTAATCTGATTAAGAGTTTTATGGGTTAGTATTTCTTTCTTCCACTGTTTATTACCGAACAGTCTTATGAGTATATTACCAAAGTAGCTGTTTTCGTGAACACATGCATTCCTACAGGCTTCAATCTCTAAGGTAAATTTCCTAATACTAGCAATCACATCACCGAACAATTAAATCATACATCCGATGATTAGAAAACTTACCGTCGCGGATCAGTGCCGGAGACTCAGGTGCCATGCTTCCCGAAAACATGTATTTTATTGAAACCAGTTTTCAAACCATCTATTAAAAATAGTTTGGGCCTTACACTCACAGCTGAGCTTTTGAACCTGGCTTTGATACCACAATTGTAACACCTCAAACCCGGTCCAAACGCTACGACCGAATCTAGTATGCTACAGGAAAGAAAATTTTAGAAAAACTAACTAAAAATCATGAGTTGAGAAAAAATTGGCATATCACTATGTCTTTGACGGAAATTTAAAACAAGTGTTTAACTTGGGCCGTAATACAGTTCAGGTTTCTTAATCAAAAATCGAATTTTAAGAAAATTCCATTAAGCGATCAATTGAAAACAATATCGCGGTTTTAGTTGAAAATTTGAGTCAATTTGTTACTAAAAACCCGTCATTAATTAACCGATTATAAAATCGTAAATTCAAAGTTTTTAATTTTTAGAAAGCACCCACTTTGACAATTTATTAGACATGCCATAACAATTTCATAAGAAAACCCAAATTAACGTTTAAGTGGCCTTATTACAACCCCAAAATCCAAACTTAAATAGTAATAATCTAAAATAAATATTAAAAATAAAATTTCTTAAAGCATTATGCATGGCCACCTCGAGTCCACCTCGGCTCCATATCTGCGGTCAAAGGGTTACCTGCAAAATTCAACAGAAGGGGTGAGTCACCGAGACTCAGTGTGTAAATCCCCATCTCAGTGAGCATTGGGCTCTCACACAAATTCATATACTATGTGTGTATGTAATGCAGCCCAACCAACCTATTATGTCCAACCTCTATATCTCTTGAGTCTACCCAATATCTGTGGCACCTAGCCACTGGTGGTACCTAACCACTGGTGGTTCCAAACCACTGGTGACAAATGTCACAGAATATAATACGTGGGGCAAACCCACTTGTGGTACCAAACCACTGGTGACAATCTCTTAATGAATATATGTGGGGCCAACCCATGGTGGTACCAAACCACTGGGACGAGTCACAGAAATGTAATATGTGGGGCCAACCCACTTGTGGTACCAAACCACTGGTGACAGTTTAAAAATCATATTTTCTTCCTCTTCACGTCATACCCCCCAAGTCCATGCCATGTTTAACAGTTAATATGATATGATCATGCTTTCAAATGCATAACAATCAACCATTTCATTCATACATACCTTTGCTAATAACAGAGCATAATGAAACTTACCTGAAGTCTTTGATCTAACCCTCAAAGGTATTTTAGTGACCAATATCGTCACTTCAGCTTTTAGTCATAACAGTTAATCACATAAATAATATACGAAGTGTGCGAGAGTTACACACCTGATAACACGTAACACAACGCTCTCTATGTCGACACTATCCCTAACAGGAACTACTGCTATCTGTCTACTACTCTACTCAGAAGCCGGCCCACAACCCGATGGCCAATCCCAAACAGCAGACACCGCGCGCTTCTTGAACTTTGGAATGGATACCACGGGTACCCTCTCCCTCTCAACTAGATCGGTACTTGTATCCATGGAGAGAACCCTAATTAGTTACTCAAAAGAAACACTGATTGTCTAAACGAAAGATTGCTTTAGGTATACTATACGAATATAACCTACCCGAAATGAATAGAAGAAGACCCTTTACCTTTACTTCAAACGAATCACACCAGAAGATTCGGCTTGCACTCCCGGCAAAAAGGGTGATTAGATTCAGCCTTTACCCAAATCGACAGTTGTCCCAAACAATGAATGGCAAAATAAGGAGTATTCGGCACTTGATAAAAAAATACGATATTTCGGCTATGAAGAAAATGGATATCCAATGGCCTTGGAAGATTCGACTAACATCCAAAGAAACAAAGAGAAAAGAAGAGAACAAAGAGAAGAAGATGAGATGCAGATTTCGGCTTTGACAAGAGAGAAAGTGAGAGTTGTCTTAGATAAGGTTATGGTGTTTCAAAAGAAAAACAAAGAAGGGGAAAGGGAATTCGGCTTTGCAGAGAAAATAATGAGAGAAGATAAAAAAAATATGGAATGTGCACGTCAAGAGAATTTCGGCAAAGGTGGGAGATTTGTGCTTCAGAGAAAATGAGAAGAGAATTGAAACTCAACAACAAAGAAAGAAACCCTTTGAATATCCTAGGCACTTTTGGCACATAAGGCAAAAACACTTATCACTCGGCACCGACTTACTAAGAGCTCTCAGTTGACAACACACCAAAACAAGCCGAAAACCCCCAACCTAAGTCTCACATAGCCGTCACACCCCTCTTCCCCCACTATCCAACTTTTGGCCAACTCTCAAACACCAACCCCTTCCTAGATTTTCTCCACCGAATGCTCACCATCACCTATTCAAATCGATTGACCACTTCAACTCCCCTCATCACCTCTCATCCATCCATTTGAAACTCATTTGAATTATTCAACACCCCCTCTTTAAGGTCCCTAGCCGAATCTACCACCTCCCCTCTGACTTCAAAAACAAAATTCCAAAATGTAGCCCAAGCTACTCGAACCTGTTCCCTCTCCTTGTGGCGTCACTACAAGTACCCCAAGTGGCGCCTCCTTGCCACTCCACCAACTTGATTTTTGTGTCAACCAAACTTACTTTAATACCCTTAAGGCCCAACTCAACTAGCTTCCCCCAAAGTGCCTAACACAGAAATTTCCACAAGGCTCAGGCTTAACCCCAAGCCTTCCCGGGACCCCCAAACACACCAACACAACACACAGAACATAACATACACACAAAAACACATCAAATGCACAACCCCCAATTCAGAATGTTACAAAACGGCTTCGAGTGGCCCTTGTTATACCCACTCATATTATTCACATCCCTGTCCTTCCTCTTCGGGGCTTTTGAAGTCCACTCTCCCCTTTCCTTTGTTTCTGTCAGTATAACCGGTTTGGCTCGATCATCCTCTGGGTTAGAACCTGAACCTATTGAGAAGTTGAACAGGGCCGAAGCATCAGTCTGACATTGGGGTCCAATAATGACAGGTACCCCATGTGAATGCTTGTCTGATTGAGTCGGGATACTTATCGGGGAATAAACGATGTCTTCATCATCATCCACACTGCTGACCACTGGGCAACTCTTTTTTTCAAGTCCCTCGACTAGTAGTTGGGTTAACTGGCGCATCATATTCATCTGATCTCGCATATTCCGTTGAATTTTGGCCAACTATTATTGCATTAGTATTTGCCTTTACTCTAATCTCTCCAACTTTTGTTCCATGTCTTCTAGGTTAACTGAAAATATTTCACCTAATCAGGGTCATTTTGTAAAAACTAATGCAAATGATGCAATGTAATGAAAATAGTATAATGCAAATGATGTAATGCACATGCATGAAATGCAATGCAAACATAAACAACACAAAACACGTTAGCACAAGAAACATAAACAACCAAAATAGATTACCTAAATGAGTGACCACTAGGATTTGGCGCGGCTCTACTTAAGGTGGGCTCCTAGGTTTCTCTATATGGGGTTTGGTTCTAAAGAGGTACCTGAACCAGCAGATTCCTCGATCCTCACCCATTATAGGCTCATACAGAATGAGTTCGGTTCAGGGGAATACATTTCCCTATGGCTGCACGGAGTTGAAAATCTTACGAATACATAGGTACGGATGTATCCCGCGAAAGCGATTCACTATCCTGCACGAAGGTGAAAACCTCACGAAGGAATAGCTTCTCACTCCCACTTAAAAAGGTGTGACCCATCAGTCATGCAATATGATGCAAAAATATTTTACAAGATTTACATTAATCACAACAATATGAATGCAATAATAGGATTGTAATTTTTCAAATCAAATTTTTAGTTTTTGACGAAAGGACAAAAAATAATCAATTTTACGGCTTGACTCTCTTTTAGTGATTCCCCAGTGGAGTCGCCAAGCTGTTGAAACCAATTTTTTTCGTGTTTTGGAAAAACGGGGATCGACTTTAAAAAATATGGAAATGGAGTCGGCACCGACCTTTTTTCGAGGTGTGATCGGATCACCTTGAAATTGAAAGCTTTAATAAAACTTTGGTTTATTAAAACATATTTTGGTCTATAAAAACTCGAGAAAACAGGTTCGGGAGTCGGTTACGTACGAGGAAGGGTTAGCACCCTCGTAGCACCCAAAATTGGTACCTAATTGATTAGGAAATAATATATAACCAATCATAGGAAATAAACCTAAATCCAATAATAAATAAGTTTAAAACAAATGATGTAAAAAAAGGATTTAAATAAATAAAATCTAAAATAAAGCACATAAAATAATTTAATATAAAAGATATAAAAAATTTAAAACAATATATTCAAGAGAAAATTATGATATACAACAATTTTGAAGGAATAATATATATATATATATATATATATATATATATATAAAGGAACAAACTATATCATATGAAAACAATCTAAAATAAATAATATTAAAACATGTTAAAATAAATAATACATATAAACAATAATTTAAAAAACAAATAGTATAAATATTTTTTATATCATATGATAAAATAATTTAAAATCTAATTAATAAATAAGTTAAAAACAAGAGGGCAAGGATTGTATATGAAAACAAAAAAAAAGTGCTTAATTGAAACGAAATAAAATTAAGACTATAAAAAAATCATTTTTACATATGCGGGGATCGAATTGAAATACGCGTGGACTATTAGGGACTAAATCAGAAAATATTTCCCAAGCCCAAAACGCATCGTATACATGGGGACTAAATTAAAACAGAGCAAAAATTAAAAGCAAAATTAAAATAAAATAGAACCTAATTAGAAAAGACACAAAATGCAGAAGGACTAAGACGGTAAATAACCCAATTCTATAAAACGCGTGGATCCTTCCCCAGGTCGGGTCACTCGATCGGGTATGGCCTCTGAACGATGTCGTTTTGGGCATTGAATTGCTACTCCAAAACGACGTCGTATGGTTTTTCCTTAAATACCAAAAATCATTTTTTTTAAAAAAGCATTTTAACACTGTCTTAAAAAAAACAAAGAAAATTCTCTGAAAAACTCCCTAGGGCTCTGACGTTGCCCCGTCTCCGAGCCGCCGTACTCTGCCACCATTCACCACCGTGCGCGGTGGTCGGAGACCCCAAAAGTCAGCCGTTTCAGACCTTTCAAACAACCCAAGTCAGATCTAAACTCGAAAAACCAGAAACCCTAACCAAAATTAAAAACAACCAGAAACCTTTTGAATTCGGGTTCTCCGATCAAAACAAAATTGGGTAAAAGTTTCTTTCTTTATCTATATAATGTACAGTATGTTAAAAGCGAAAATGAGATGAAAAAAAGATTAATAGGCAATATACCTCTGTTCTATTTTTTGTATTAAAAAAAACATCCTCTTTACATTGATTTCTTCGGCTCTTTATATAGCCGATTTGAAAATAAAATCAAAAAATACAAAAGTTTTCTTTTTTGTTTTCTGTATTTGCTGTCTTTTTTTTTGCTATTCGTTTGCAGATACAGACGTGGCCAAGATGCGGAGGTCGTACGACACTGATGCGCTGGAGGCAGTACGGAGGCGCGCTGGTGAAGGCTTGCGCGTGGGTGGAGGCGTGGGGCATGCGTGGAGGCTATTGCGACGCAAGATTGCCCTTAGAACTCCTTAGGGTTTCTGTTTGCCAGAACCATTTGGGCCATTTGGGCCGTTAAAAATTGGTCCAATTTTGGGTCTGCTGTAATTAGTAATTTGGGCTCGGTTCAAGCTAATTCGGGCTAGGTTCGATTTGGGTTAATATTTGGGTTTGTAAAAATTGTTAAAATGGACTGTTATTTTGTAATGGACTTTTATAATAATAATTTGTTTTTTGGGTTTTTAATTGGTTTTAGTTTTTTGGTTTGAATCTAGTTAATTGGTAGGCTAATGGGCCCGGGCAAGTTTTGGGCCCTACAGTAATCACATAATCAAAATTCATGCTATATCAAAGTATATAAAATACATTTGAAACAAAATTATAACATACGAACTTACCTCAGAAGTTAAAACGGCAAATCTAGTCGATTAGTCGATAACTTTATCTTTTCCCCGGTCCAAGTTCGTATTCCACTTTTCTTGATCTAAATATATTCAAAATTAACTTATTTAATCATCTATTCATTCAATTTAGTCCAAAACACTCTTTAAGGAACATTTACACTTTTGCCCCTAAAATTTCACATTTTCACAATTTAGTCTTTATTACATAAAATAAAAAATTCATGAAATTTCTTTAATACCCATGATAGTCGAAGGCCCCTAGCAGCCCATATTTATCACTTTTTCACACATTTAACCACTAATTTTACACATTTCTCAATTTAATCCCTATTTTGCATTTCCTCTAAAAATCACTTTACAAAACTTGTATATCTAACAACAAGATTTCATATTTCATCATCAAACATCAAAGAACACATATTTATCAATGGAAACTTTCAAAATCTTTAACAGTTTTGCAAATTAGTCCCTGGGTGTAACATCTTGAATTTTTGGGCCTATGCGTTTAATGGGTGAACATGTGTAATGTGTTAATTTAACTGTTAGGGGTCCAAATTGGGCTCAGGATGTGGTCAAGGCCTTGGTGAAATTTTTGTTTGGGCACTATAGAGTCTTAAAAGGTGGTATCTGTGTTTAAATTATCAAAATGGGCTTGTGGCCCAGTGGTCAGTGGCGCCACTTAGGGAGCAAGGAGGTGACGCCACACAAGGGAGTAAGGGGCCCAAATTTAAGTTTCATGGAGCCCAATTCTTTTAATTTAAGCTAGCTAATTTTAAGCATTAGGGTTAGGTGCAGTGGATGGCAACAAGGCTATTATTTAGGGGATTTTTAATGTTTAAAATATGTGGATATTATGCTGATAAAGGAGGGAGGAGTTGGAGCTAATTAAGTCTCTTTTAGATGAGTTAGTAGATTAAGATAAAAGAGAAAAGATAGGATTTATCTGCAAAGTTAGGTAAGTGCCGAAATTTCTATAAATAGGGGGGATATCTCATCAATTTCGGCATTTAAACCCTACTCTTTTCTTCTTTCCTTGTGCCGAAATTCTCAGTCTTCCTCTGCAATTTCTTTTCTTTTGATTTCTTCAAAAGCCGAAACCTCCCAATCTTCTCAACATCTTTTCTTTCAAAAGCTGAAACCCTGAACTCTCTTCTGATCTCCATTGTTATTCTTCTCCCATTCACTAAAAGCCGAAACTACACTTCTGTATGGTCTTGTAGCCGAAATCTCCCTCTTGTTCGTCTTTTTCGGGATTTTCTTAAAAGCCGAAATTCCTAGATCTCTAATCTTCTACGCTTCGATCTTCTGCTGTGATTGCCTAATCTTTCTGCAAGGGGTAGCCGAAACTATCTGTTTAGGTAAGTGTTGATTGTGCTATTCTTTCAATCTTTTCCGGCTTTTTGGAGACCATAGCCGAATGGCTACATGGTGGACTGATTTTGTATTTTCTTTCTTTTGCGGCATTCCAGGATTTGAAGGAGATCCAATCGCCTAAGGTCATCCTACTTCCGGGATCTAATCGATTTAGGTAAGGATATTTGTTTATTTAAACATATAAATTCGGGTAAATAATAGTCTCTGGCTGAATGTAGGGGAAGCTTTATCTTCGCATTTTTCCGGCTCTTGAGCGAAATTGTAGATAGAAGGCAGTAGATCTGATTAGCGAGGGTATCGACATAGAGGGTAGTCCTACGTATTTATCAGGTGTGTAACTTCTCACACCGTTTAGATTGTCTGCTAATATGTGTTATTAAATCTGCTTATACTCTATTAAATGCCGAAATCCCGGCATAACGGTTGAAAACCCGAGGAGGGTAAAAGCGAATCACCAGGTTAGTGATCTCCGTCATTCGTAAGTGAATGTTTCTGCTGATGATATGTTTTGTATGTATGCCGATTTTTGTGATTGCACGGGGTTGGGTGATTGATGAAAGGGGAAGTGTTCTGTTGTAGTGGCTTTTGCCATGATCTGTTGTAGTGGCTTTTGCCATGATCTGACGATGAGCAGCTAACTGCAGCATGACTGCCATCGATGGTGTATAGCGGTGTGGGTTGATTGTTGAAAATCCCAATGGTGTGACTGGCAGGTAAGGGTAGTGTGTAGCGGATGGAAACCTAGGATTGGGTTGGGCTTTGCATAATTTCTGTTATTTCAAGTTTTAATATCTGTTCTGTGGGGCTAAGGCCCAATCTGATGGTGCATGAGGGTTGCACACTGAGTCTCGTGACTCACCCTATTATTTAACATCTTTCAAGTAGCACCTAGTGCATCGGACTGGGCTGGAGAGGAGCGCAAGGTGGCCATGCAAGAGATTATTTTGATTCAGTAGAAGACTTTACTTAGTTGTTTATTTTTAACATTTTTAATTAATGGGTTTTAAATTTCGTTGTAATAAGGCCATGGGCCATTAGTTTTATATTTTCAGTTTTTGGGCTTTACCTTTAGACACCTGAATTATTCGATAAAAATTAAAACTAAGGCATGTACTAAATTTCGGTTTTTAATTCATAAAGGCATCTTATAAAATATATATCTTATATTAATTACCAAATTATTAAGTTTTCCAGTATAAATGCTTAAACTCGACAAATGACTTCCAAAAATGCGACATGTTTTACTAAAACTTCTTAGTGACATGCCAGATCTGGTCGTGGTGTTTGGGCCGGGTCTGGGGTGTTACAAATTGGTATCAGAGCCCGGTTCAAAACTCGGCTTTGGGGTTTTGGGCTCAAAACATTTTCTAAAAATGGGTTTTTGCAACATGCAAGTTTATAAGTAACACAGGATGGTTTTTCTTGGCATGGTACCTACGTCTCCGGCCCAAGTCTACCAGGTAAGTATTCTGAACTCACTGGGTGTTACAAATGTATGTGGGCTTGATGGGCTTTATGGGACGTAGATTATTTGAATTAGAACTTGATGGACTTTAGGCCTAGCTTAAACAACTCCCTAAATCTCATAAGACTTAATTTCACTAAACAAACCCATGAACAAGTCGCTAGGTTGGGGTGTGGCAACAGGCATGCGCATGTCTAGGATTGGATCCAGAAGAGCCTGATACTTAAGCAGTCCTAGTGACTCACCTCCTCTTCGCTGGAATCCTACCTGGTGCGTAGTGACTGTTCACCTTAGCCGTGAGGACTTGTTGGTGGGCCAAACTTTGTGATTAAAACCCGAAAGGGACCAGCCACCCTATTTCGCAATCAAAATACCCCAAGTTTTGTATAATTTCCAAAATACACTTGATTTGTGGAAATTTTCCAGAATACCCCAGAATTGTAAAACTACCAAAATTTGTGAAATTACCGAAACATTTTGGTTGGAAAAATTTCCAAAATACCCGTGGTTTGTGAAAATTTCTAAAACAACCGTGATTTTATAAAATACCCATGTGTTGCAAATTTACTCGAAAACCCTAGATTTACAAGAATAACCCGGTTTGCGAAATTAAATTTTCCAAAGTACCCCTGTTTCAAAAAAAACTTTTTTTTTCAAAATAGCCTTGCTTTATAAAAAAAATCTGTACCAAAGTACTTCTAATTCAAAGAAAATCACCAAGATACTTTATTTTGGAAAAAATACCCTGTAGGGCAAAACTACGGAAAAACCCCTGGGTAGTGAAATGACGAAGATACCCTTATGTGATGAATGTGAGTTCATGGATGTTATATGTATGTTGATGTGTGATGGTTGAATGTACGTGGATTAGGAGATAAACTTGAGACTGAAACTGTAGATAGGTTCGAATTCAAAAGAACTACTCTTAAAACTACTGTTCATAAGATTGTTCGTGGTTAATCAGTGAAAGAAATTAATAATTCATAAAATTTCTAATTCAGATAACACGAAACTCAATGATGAGCGCTAGAAGAGGAAGAAGAGGCCACGGGCGAGGCCGTGGAAGTGTTAGGACTGATGTGCTGACTCAACTAGTTAGGGAGGTACTGAAGGAGGTTAAAAAAATCGGTGAAACACTTCGGGTTGGGTGCGTGGACTGTAAGAAAAAAAGAGATCTTAGTTTTCTAGGGTTGCAGTCGCGTTCTGTGAAGCATGTTAAGGTACGTCCAAACTTTCGGGTTTACAAATATTGCAGAAGGCGTCATCCGAGTGAATGTTGGAGGAAGTTAGGAACGTGTTTAAGATGCGAGTCTGAGGAGCATAAGGCTCGGGATTGTTCAATCACCATTAAGTCGGGTATGTTTTGTGTGGATGCTATATTTTTGGGTATAGAAACTGTATGCATGCAATGTTTATATATTATTAAATTAGAGTGCGTAGCGAAAGCATAGTGGTGAGACTTGGGTAGTATTAATAGTTAGTTGGAAATTTCGAGGACGAAATTTCTTTAAGGGGGTAGAACTGTAACAACCTGAATTTTTGGGCCTATGCATTTAATGGGTGAACATGTGTAATGTGTTAATTTAACTATTAGGGGTCCAAATTGGGCTCAGGATGTGGTCAAGGCCTTGGGGAAATTTTTTTTTGGGCACTATAGAGTTTTAAAAGGTGGTATCTGTGTTTAAATTATCAAAATGGGCTTGTGGCCCAGTGGTCAGTGGCGCCACTTAGGGAGCAAGGAGGTGATGCCAACAAGGGAGTAAGGGGCCCAAATTTAAGTTTCATGGAGGCCAATTCTTTTAATTTAAGCTAGCTAATTTTAAGCATTAGGGTTAGGTGGAGTGGATGGCAACAAAGCTATTATTTAGGGGATTTTTAATGTTTAAAATATGTGGATATTATGCTGATAAAGGAGGGAGGAGTTGGGGCTAATTAAGTCTCTTTTAGATGAGTTAGTATATTAAGATAAAGGAGAAAAGACAGGATTTATCTGCAAGGTTAGGTAAGTGCCGAAATTTCTATAAATAGGGGGATATCTCATCAATTCCGGTATTTAAACCCTACTCTTTTCTTCTTTCCGTGTGCCAAAATTCTCAGTCTTCCTCTGCAATTTCTTTTCTTTTGATTTCTTCAAAAGCCGAAACCTCCCAATCTTCTCAACATCTTTTCTTTCAAAAGCCGAAACCCTGAACTCTCTTCTGATCTCCATTGTTATTCTTCTCCCATTCACTAAAAGCCAAAACTACACTCCTGTTTGTTCTGGTAGCCAAAATCTCCCTCTTGTTCATCTTTTTCGGGATTTTCTTAAAAGCCGAAATTCCTAGATCTCTAATCTTCTACGCTTTGATCTTCTGCTGTGATTGTCGAATCTTTCTGCAAAGGGTAGCCGAAACTATCTGTTTAGGTAAGTGTCGATTGTGCTATTCTTTCAATCTGTTCCAGCTTTTTGGAGACCATAGCCGAATGGCTACATGGTGGACTGATTTTGTATTTTCTTTCTTTTGCGGCATTCTGGGATTTGAAGGAGATCCAATCACCTAAGGTCATCCTACTTTCAGGATCTAATCGATTTAGGTAAGGAGATTTGTTTATTTAAACATATAAATTCGGGTAAATAATAGTCTCTGGCCGAATGTAGGGGAAGCTTTATCTTCGTGTTTTTCCGGCTTTTGAGCGAAATTGTAGACAGAAGGCAGTAGATCTGATTAGCGAGGGTATCGACATAGAGGGTAGTCCTACGTATTTATTAGGTGTGTAACTTTTCACACCATTTAGATTGTCTGCTAATATGTGTTATTAAATCTGCCTATACTCTGCTAAATGCCGAAATCCCGGAGTAACTGTTGAAAACACGAGGAGGGTAAAAGTGAATCACCAGGTTAGTGATCTCCGTCATTCGTAAGTGAATGTTTCTGCTGATGATATGTTTTGTATGTATGCCAATTTTTGTGATTGCACGGGGTTGGGTGATTGATGAAAGGGGAAGTGTTCTGTTGTAGTGGCTTTTGCCATGATCTGTTGTAGTGGCTTTTGCCATGATCTGTTGTAGTGGCTTTTCGCCATGATCTATTGTAGTGGCTATTGCCATGATCTGACGATGAGCAGCTAACTGCAACATGACTGCCATCAATGGTGTGTAGCGGTGTGGGTTGATTGTAGAAATCCCCAATGGTGTGACTGGCAGGTAAGGGTGGTGTGTAGCGGATGGAAACCTAGGATTGGGTTGGGCTTTGCATAATTTCTGTTATTTTATGTTTTAATATTTGTTCCGTGGGGCTAAGGCCTAATCTGATGGTGCACGAGGGTTGCACACTGAGTCTCGTGACTCACCCTATTATTTAATTCAGGTAGCACCTAGTGCATCGGACCGGGCTGGAGAGGAGCGCAAGGTGGCCATGCAAGAGATTATTTTGATTCAGCAGAAGACTTTACTTAGTTATTTATTTTTAACATTTTTAATTAATGGGTTTTAAATTTCGTTGTAATAAGGCCATGGGCCATTAGTTTTATATTTCCGGTTTTTGGGCTTTACCTTTAGACACCTGAATTATTCGATAAAAATTAAAACTAAGGCATGTACTAAATTTTGGTTTTTAATTCATAAAGGCATCTTATAAAATATATATCTTATATGAATTACCAAATTATTAAGTTTTCCGGTATAAATGATTAAACTCAACAAATGACTTCCAAAAATGCGACATGTTTTACTAAAACTTCTTAGTGACATGCCAGATTTGGTCGTGGTGTTTGGGCCGGGTCTGGGGTGTTACACTGGGCTAGCTAGTACTAGGTGCAACGATCACAAAAACATAAACATCATCAAAAACGGGACAAAATTGGGCTGACTATTGAGCTTGCAAGTGATCGAATGCTTCAAGCTATTTTAATGGATTTTTCCACCCTAATATTTAGCTAGGAGAAGATGAATGCATCAAATGGCCTTTTGTTTTATTATTTTACTTAAGTTATTTTATAAATTACTATTTTAACCTTTACTAATATTCACTAAAATCATTTAATATAAGTCCACAAATGTCTACTCATATTAAAAATGGTATATTTACCACATAACAACCTCCACTATTTAATTTCATAGCCATTTAATACCTTTAACTATTAGAACATCACTTTTAAACTTTACGTGATTTAGTCTTTTTTATCAAATTAGCCATTCAAATGATAAAATTTCTTAACGAAATTTTCACACAATCATTTAATCATGCTGTAAACATTAAAATAGTAATAAAATAAATATTTTGATCTCAGATTTGTGGTCCCAAAACCACTATTTTGATTTGACTAAAAACGACTTGTTACATCAGGAGCTTGATTTAGCTAGCCCAAGTACTAAATCGTAAAACTGTTAAAGTTTTGAAATGTCACCATTGATGATTTTTGAAGCTTTTGGTGTTAATATGTTAGCTTATAAGCTTAGAAATGAAAATGGGACTAAATTGCAAAGTTTAAATGGTAGTTTTGAGTATAGGGACTAAATTGAAAAATAATTGGAAATTTTCATGAAATTTCTATAATTATGGATATTAGAGGGTTGTAGAATGATGTATTTGAAGTTAGATTACAAAACGGGGCTTAAATGTGAAAGATATGGTTCTATCAATTTTAGGGACTAAATCGAATGAAATGTGAAACTTTGGGAAATTGTGAAAAGTGAAATTAATATGTCATATACATGGAATGAGATAGTATAAGTGATTAGAACTGATAAATTGAAATAAATAACTTAATAGATCAATATTTGAATCAACCGATAGATAATCGAGGAAAAAGGAAAATTGCAGATTAATCCTCGACAGATCGTTTACTATCATTTTTTCCAAGTAAGTTCATATGGTATAGTTTTATATGCAAACGTAATGTAAGTGTTTGAAATATAATTTATGTTGTGTGAATATATTTTGAATTGTATATGGATTGGGATAAAAAGGTGAGAAAATGACTAAATTGTAAAGAAATGAATTAATGTGTTAAATGTGATCGGATGAACATAAGAAATGATAGGATACAATTGGCATGCCAATAGGGTTATTTGTGTGCTATATGGGATATGGTATGTGATGATACTGATGTACAAATAATTCACTGTTTATACCAGAATCTAGCATCTGTTACAAATTATCAAGCTTTGTCTTTATAGAGACCATTGTTACTGGTTGTCTCTACGGAGACCTTGGTGTGTTCTGGAGGGATGTAATTGTAGAAAAAACAGGTTTGGAAAATACAACAAAAAATAAATATAGGAGAAAAACTAAAGTTTTAATTTTTTTCCAAAAACAAGAACTTGGTTGTGATAGCATAAGGGCTACTATACGCCTCTCGTAGTATAGACTACCTCAACTCGGTATCATTTGGTACACACTCCCATGGAAACAGAGAACCCCTTCGCTATTCAATCCAAAATTTGATCTATTACCACTCTCAATCTATCGGAAACGAAGACCCAGTGACTCATCCTCCAACTGTTTATCCTTAATCTACTCGATCCACATCGGTTAAACCTGGAGTTCAGCCAACAGGCGACCATCATCAAATAAACTGAGACGAGTAAACATCGCTCTCAAATCAGTCACAGCCCTTCGGCTCAGTGCGTCGGCCACCACATTGGCCTCACCAGGATGGTATTCAATTGTACAGTCGTAATCCTTTAGAAGCTCAATCCATCTACGCTGCCTAAGGTTTAACTCCTTTTGAGTGAGGAGATATTTGAGACTCTTGTGATCAGTGTAAATGATACACTTCTCACCATACAAGTAATGTCTCCAAATTTTTAGTGCGAATACCACTGTGGCCAACTCCAAGTCATATGTCGTATAATTTGCCTCATGAGTCTTAAGCTGTCGAGACGCATACGCAACCACCTTACCCTCTTGCATCAACACACATCCTAAACCGACATGTGATGCATCACTGTACACAGTAAAATCTTTTCCAGGCACTGGCTGTATCAGAATCGAGGTTTCAGTCAATACGGTCTTGAGCTTCTCAAAGCTCTTTTGCTATGAATCAGTCCAGTTAAATGGTACACCCTTACAAAGCAGCTCAGTCAAGGGTGCTGCAATTATAGAAAAGCCTTCTACAAATCGTCGATAGTACCCAGCCAGTCCCAGAAAAATGCGAATCTCTGATACAGTCCTAGGCCGCTTCCAATCCAAGATAGCTTCAATCTTTCGAGGATAGACCCTAATCCTCTTAGCAGATACCACATGGCCCAGAAATGTTACTTCTTTTAACCAAAACTCACTCTCACTGTGCTTGGCGTACAGTTGCTTCTCCCTCAAAACCTGTAAGACCACTCGAAGATGTTCATCTTATTCATCATCAGTCTTCGAATACATCAGAATGTCGTCAACAAAGACTACAACGAACTGATCCAGATAGGGCTGGAACACTCGATTCATCAGATCCAAAAAGGCTACTGGTGCATTCGTTAATCAAAACGACATTACTAAGAACTCGTAGTGCCCATAGCGAGTCCTAAACGCAGTTTTGTATACATCAGCCTCCTTAACTCTCAACTGATGGTACCCAGATCGGAGGTCAATTTTAGAGAAAATCGAAGCTCCTCAGAATTGATCGAATAGGTCGTCTATCCTCGGTAGGGGGTACTTATTCTTGATGGTCAACTTGTTCAGTTGCCGATAATCAATGCACATACGCATGGATCCATCCTTCTTTTTTACGAACAGAACTGGTGCTCCCCACAGAGACACACTAGGACGGATGAACCCACAATCCAGTAACTCCTGGATTTGAGCTTTAAGCTCTACAAGCTCCTTCGGTGCCATTCTATAAGGGGCAATGGACACCGGAGCTGTACCAGGAAGGAGCTCAATCCCAAACTCAGCTTCACGGTTCGGAGGTAACTTAGGTAGCTCTTCAGGGAAGACGTCTAGAAAGTCTTTAACAGTTCTGATTTCTCTAACAGAAGAATCCCCAAAATCTGAAACACTGATGTAGGCCAGATACGCCTCACATCCTTTACGAACCAACTTTTCGGCCTTCAATACAGAAATCATATTCGACAAGTAGTTCTGACGTTCCCCAATTACCACTACTTCATTGTCTTCTTCAGTTCTCAATACTACCCGTTTAGTGGCACAATCCAAGTTCACTCGGTGTTTAATAGCCAATCCATGCCCAGTATCAGATCGAATTCTCCAAAAGGAAGTTCCATTAAATCAGTCAGAAAAATAACTCATTGTACCTCTAAAGGGACGTTTCTAAATAACTTATTAACCCGGATGGACTGCCCTAATGGACTTAATACCGTAATTTCACTCGGAGTACTCTCAACCGGAATCCTCAAGTTTTCAGTAACAGAGCAGGAAACATAGGAATGAGCGGATCCTATATCTATCAATGCAAAATAAGGTACATTAAAAATTAAGAATGTACCCGTGATGACATCCGGAGCATCTCCCTCCTCTCGGCGACGTGCAGTATATACCAAATCTAGCTGTCTCGCCTCAGTCTGATTAGCGCCTCTGCCTCATGCTCTCTGCCCACGGCCCAACCCATTACCACCTCGAGCCTGACCGTGGCCTCTTAGTGGCTATTGAACACCCCTCGGTGACTGTGCAGTACCTACGCCAGGAGCTTGCATCTGATCAGGCCTCCGTGGACACTCTTTGATACGGTGCTCCAATGAACTGCACCTCAAACATGCCCCAGTTCTTTTCCAACACTCGCCCTGATGGCGTCTCCCATAATCGGTACAAGGCTGTTGACCAATAGCAACCACAGGGGCCTCAACTCTGATCAGCCCATCCACTCTGACCTTTTTCTTAGGCCTCTAAATGGAACTTGAGGGATCTGATTCCCTCCTGTTCCTACCTCTCTCTTTCTCACGGTTCTGGCACTCAGTGCATTTAACCTCTTCGGTGATCTTCACCTTATCCACTAGTGCAGCAAAGTTTAGCTCCCTCTGTGGAGCTATCAGAACTCTAAATCTATCTCTGAGGCCGTCCCGAAGTGAACACATCACTTGTACTCAGTCGCCACCATACCTCTCGCATAACGGCTCAGCTTTAAGAACTCAGCCTTATATTCGGCCACTGACCTGCCCCCTGAGTCAGATTTAAAAACTCTCTCCTCCGGGCATCCACATAACTAGCACCCACGTATTTTCCCTGGAAGGCAGATTTGAAGAATTCCCAGGTCAGTTGTTCGGGCTGAGTGCCCTCATTTACAGTGAGCCACCACTGATATGATTCATCTCTTAGCAGCGATACAGCACCCTTTAATTTTTTCTCGGGGGTGTAGTCCAGGTCGTCCATAATTCTCTCCGTGGCCTCTATCCAGTACTCAGCCACTTTAGGGGCAACTCCAGCAATACCCCTAAAAATCTCAGCTCCATTGGACCGGAGTCGTTCCGTAACCGACCCTCAGCCCCCAGTACCAGTATTGGTCTTAGCAACCCTCTCTAGAATTCTTAACATGGCTTGGGATAGTGCATCGTCCCCAGCCGTTCGATCATGAGGCCTAGTCTCAGTCACAGGTGAAGCAGGTGTCTCACTAGTTTCCAAATTAGTTATGTGGCCAGATGACGAGGACCCAGCTCGAGCACCTCTATGGCCTCTACCACGTCCTCTTGTACCCCGTCCACGAGTACCTCTAGTGCTCATTATCTAATCACGTGTTATCTGTATTAATAGTTTTATACAGATCAGTTTATAGTTTTAGTATTTGTTAATCAAAGTCTTATGCAAAGTAGAATAGAAATTCAGTGCCTATTTTCATAAATCAGCCTAACAGCTTTGCTACAGTCTCAGTATACACTATCTTAAGTGTTTTTAGTATAGTACATCTATAGTAGTCGTAGGATATACTACCTATAGCAATTTCAGTTTAGAACATATAACAGTTTCAGTCAAAATCATATTGCAGTTTTTAGAGAGAACTTAAAGGATCGGTGTAATGCCTCAAAACTTTAGGGTCTGTAACTTTAAATGTTTTGACACAAATACTTGTTTGCTTCAGTGGTTAAGTGATTTGGGTGTGTTTGGGAGTGTATGAGAAGTCTTGAATTCAAACCTAGGCTTTAGCAAAATTTTAGTTTTCCTATTAAGTAAACCTTGACTCTGGACTGTAGGCCTTATAAACAAATGTGGTAGATTTATGTCACAAAAGAACTTGTAGTCCAGTGGTAAGTGGCATGTTGAAGGCTGCAAGGGAGCTCGAGTTCGAATCCCATGGAATGCAAATGGATATTTATTTTATTTCTTTGTGGTGAGACAAGTGGAGTTTGACTGAAACTCTACTAGATGAGGTTTGAATTGGTTAAAGAGGAGAGAATCAAGGGATGTGGTTGGTAGTTGGGTAATTTGGAGGAGAATTAGGAGGAGGAAATCAAAGAATTCAAAACTTGGAGAGTTATAGCTGATATGGGAAGCTTGTGTATGCGAATTCGGCTAGGGATCTCTTTTGTGTGCATTTCGGCAATTTGAGAGCATTTTTGGGACATTATTGTTGTGCCAGTTTTAATTTTTGGGTGTTGTGACAACTAGTCTTGGTTTTCCTCAGTGCCAAATTTTTCGGGTTTCTCCTCTTTTGCGGTTTCGTGCTCTACCTTGGTGATCAAATTGCTTTTGGGCATTTTCTTTGTTTTATTTCTTACTGAACCTTGTCTCTCTACTATCGATCTTAAACCTTCATTTGGCCGAACCCTTGTCCCTCTTCTCTCACAATCAAAGCCGACTACACTATTATTTTTTCCTTCTTTATTCACCTTTCTTCTCCTCTCAATACCTCTCTTTGTCTTGGCCGAACTTAACATCTCTCTTCTTCTATTATTCTTATTTTGTTTCCTCTATTGTTTTACAAGTCAATTCTCCTCCACTCTTGTCCTTTGAACTCCATTTTTTCCCTCTTAAATACTAAGTCGACTACTCCTTGGTATTTTGGTTTCGATTTTACAAGACTTCAGAGAAATTGGTTGCCATTTGTATGTTCCTTCTCTAGTTCACTATTATTCTAGGTATTACCGAGGAGTGAAAAGTGCAAGTGTTCTCGATTTGTTGAAACCCTGTCTCCCAATATTTGGTATTTTTGACACCTTGTTTTGGGTATAGGCCAATTACTCTTAGATTCTAGAAGTGTTATGTATAAGGTTTTGGGCTACATTTTAATCGATTCTATCTATCTATCTGTCGTGTGTGCAGTTAAGCGCCAAGATACGTGTGATTGATTCTAGCCACGATCTAAGTATATTTGGCCATACTCCATTCGGTCAAGGTAAGTAGGAGTATTGTTTGGGGATTAGATGACTATGAACACTGTTAAGTAAGAGACTAACTGAAGGTTGGAATGAATGTAGGTTGGTGTTCAAGATTTTTTGCAAGTGTTCGCAAACAGGTGTGTACACACCTTGATCTAACTGTAACACGACAAAAGCCGAAAATACGGTGATTGAGGCCACATGGGTGTGTGAACCCTCGTGGGGTAAACCGAGCCCACAATTATAGGTGATAGACTGTAGAGGCCACCACGAGCGTTCTCGTGCTCTTGGGCCGTTATGGGCCTCGTTGGGCTAAAATGGGCCGTGTGGGCCCAATGGGCTCGTAGGCCCCACACGAAATAAATCTACGGCAAGTGACAAACACTGGATTGGGCTACGTTGTTCGCATAGCCGTGACTGAATTTGGGCTAGATTGGCCATACGAGCGTGTGGGCCCACTTGGGCCGAATATTGGACCTTGGGCCTATGTACATCATTTTGATCATATAGGTTATCTGTGTCACTCGAGGCGACTGTGGACCTTTAGAAAGGTCGTTATCTGCACTGAAACCGTAAAATAGGTAAAATGACCAAAATACCCCTAAAGGGTAAAATTACTACTTTACCCCTAATAGATGGAAATTACCATTTTACCCCTAGAGGTAAGTCGACTAATGAATGCATATTATTGTATGACTATATTGAGTAGGACATACTGCATACACGAGATATTTATGACATGGCATACTGCATGGGATTGGGATATTGGTATGGGGGAAGTGTCGTGTTACTGGTGGCTTTGCCACAAACACTGTTACTGGCAGCTTTTCTGTGATACTGATACTGGCAGCTCTGCTGCAATACTGTAACTGGTGGCTTTGCCACATATACTATTACTGGCAGCTCTATTGCGTCATTATTACTGACAGCTATGCTGCAATATTAGTGTGTTAGTTGGTACGGGTGGTGTGTTGGTTAAATTGGGGTGGGTTGCATATTTGCACCATACTGATTCTGTATTGGGCTTAGGCCCACATTGATTACTGTAATGGGCTAAGGCCCACACTGTACTGATACTGAATAGGGCTCAAGCCCAGACTGTTACTGCATGATAGAGGATTACACACTGAGTTCTTGTAACTCACCCTTTTCTTTTAAATGTATAGGTAATCCCCAGCCTTAGATGATTTGGAGCTATGAAGGACTCGAAGGTGGCCACACGTTTGCTAATGTTTTATTTTAGACCTAGTTATTTAAATTTTTATATTGGGTTGATATTCATGTAACAAGGCCTCTCGTGATTTTAATTTCTTTTAATTGCGTTTAATTTTTTATTTTCAAACTGCCAAACTGTTACAAACAAGTTTTCAAAAATAATAACTGTTTTAAAAGACAAACACACATTTTTAAACTTTAAAATGACATTAATTAGAGTAGCTTCCAATGGTTTTTAACCAACTAAGAAACCAACAGTATCAAACATGGCAATCGTTCAAAAACGGTTTTCTCTCAATAAGCCTGATTTCGAAAAACATTTCGATGTGACATGTCTAATTCGGTCGTAACATCTAGTCCGAGTTTGGGGTATTACATTTAGTGGTATCAGAGTGAAGTTGCAAAACTCGGCTATGGAATGGGTTTTGAAAAGTCTTTCTGAAAGTAGATTTTAAAGATTCTAAACGTTTTTTGAAATATGTACAAGTGTGGCACACCGAGTCTGCGGTGCTAAATTTGTAAGTTCTCTAATGCTGTTTACTAATATACTGTGAATCTCTAGATAGAGGAAACTGAGACCGTAGGAGACTGTAAACTGTAATGAGACCTCAATCTGCGAAAACAAACCCCTAATGACTGTTTTTCATAATACATTTGTTAATAATCACTGAAATTATAATCTGATGCATAAGAATTTTTAAACAGATAAAGCGCATATCGAAATGAGCATAAGAGGTACTCGCAAAAGGGGTACACAGGGCCGCGGTAGAGGTCGAGGAAGTGCTCTGGCCGGATCATTGGCATCGAGCCATATGCTTGCTGGGGAAGCACCGGCCTCACCAGTAACTGAGATGGGGTCATATGATTGAGCAGCCGGGGATGATGCTCTATCCCAAGCGATGCTCTGTGTTCTAAAGAGGGTTGCTAGAGCTAGTATTGGAACAGTGGGTCGAGGGTCAATTTTTGAGCAACTCCGGTCTAATGGAGTGGAAAGTTTTAGGGGTATTTCTAGAGTAGCCCCAAATGTGGCGGAGTACTGGTTAGAGGCTATCGAACGGATAATGGACAACCTTGACCGTATTACGGAGCAAAAATAAAAAGGGGCAGTGGCTTTACTGCGAGATGAGGCCTACCAATGGTGGCTCACCGTGAGAGAGGGTACGCAGGCTGACTGAATGACATGGGATTTCTTTAAGGTGGCTTTCCAAGGGAAATATGTGGGTGTAAGTTATGTGGACACCCGAAGAAGGGAATTTCTGAACCTGACCCAAGGAAATAAGACAGTGGTGGAATATGAGGCAGAGTTCTTGCGGTTGAGTCGGTATGCTCGAGGGATAGCAACAACTGAGTATGAACGCTGTGTGCGTTTTGAGGATGGCCTTCGAGACGAGTTAAGGGTATTGATAGCTTCGTAGAGGGAGCGACATTTTGCTGCTCTTGTAGAAAAGGCAAAGATTGCTGAAGAGGTGAAGTGCTCGGAGCGCCAGAACCGTGAAAAAGATAAGGGTAGAAATAAAAGGGATTTTGGGCCCTCAAGTTCTTTTGGGAGGCCTATTAAGAAGGCTAGGTTTGATAGGCCGGTTCGGACTGGAGTTCCTATTGCTATTGCTAGACCTCAACCTTGCGCTAATTGTGGGAGATCTTACCAGGGTGAATGCTGGAAGAGGATTGGGGCGTGCTTTATATATGGGTCCATGGATCATCAGGTTAAGAATTATCTGCAAAGGCCTGTTCAAATGCAAGCAGTAGGACAGGGTTACGTTAAGCCAGTGAGAGGTGGTCAGCAGCCACCCAGAGGCCGTGGGCAGGCCAGAGGTGGTAATGATAGGGGACAAGGTCGTGGAGCCCTAGGTAGGGGTGCTGGTAACACTGAGGTGAGGCAACCGGCCCTGGTATATGCTGCTCATCGCAGAGAGAATGGTGATGCTCTAGATGTTATAACCGGTACGTTCCTAATTCATAATGTACCGTACACTGCTCTGATTGATATAGGGTCTACGCATTCATACATTGCATGTACTGTCTGGCACCTTGGGTATCTTGTGTGAGAGTATTGTTAATGAAATGACGGTGTTAAGTCCACAGGGAGAGTCAGTTAGGGTAGACAAATTGTTCAGAAATGTGCCCCTAGAGGTTCAAAGGGTTGCCTTTCTGACGGACTTTATGAAATTGCTGTTTGGTGAATTTGACCTTATATTGGGTATGGATTGGCTGGTGAAACACCGTACAAATTTGGATTGTACTGCTAAGCGTATGGTGTTGGGAACTACTGAGGATGAGGAAGTGGTAGTAATTGGGGAGAGAAAGGACTTCCTGTCTAATGTGATTTCAGCACTAAGGGCCGAAGAACTGGTTCGCAAGGGTTGTGAGGCGTTTTTAGCCTATGTTGGAGTATCTGACTCCGAGGATCCTTCTGTTGGAGATATCAGGACAATTAAGGATTTTTCTGATGTGTTTCTTGATGAGCTCCCTAGGTTGCCTCCGAATCGTGAAGTTGAATTTGGTATCGAGCTCTTGCCTGGAATAGCTCCAATGTCCATCATCCCTTATAGGATGGCACTGAAGGAACTGGTAGAGTTGAAAGCTCAGATCCAAGAGCTACTGGATCGAGGATTCATTCGACCTAGTGTGTCTCCGTGGGGAGCACCAGTGTTGTTCGTAAAGAAAAAGGATGGGTCCATGCGCATGTGCATCGATTATCGGCAACTTAATAAACTGACTATCAAAAATAAGTATCCCTTGCTGAGAATTGATGATTTGTTTGATCAGCTGCAAGGAGCTTCGATTTTCTCCAAAATAGATCTCCGTTCTGGGTACCATCAGCTGAGGCTTAAAAAGGCTGATGTGTATAAGACTTCGTTTAAGACTCGTTATAGTCACTACGAGTTCCTAGTGACGCCGTTTAGACTTACGAATGCACCAGCTGCTTTCATGGATATGATGAACCGAGTATTCTAGCCCTACCTGGATCGGTTCGTGGTGGTATTTATAGACGATATCTTGGTGTATTCGAGAATCGAGGATGAACATGATGCACATCTTTGAATTATTCTACAGATTTTAAGGGAGAAACAACTGTACGCTAAGTTCAACAAGTGTGAGTTCTGGCTACGAGAAGTGACATTTCTTGGTCATGTGGTATCTGCCGAGAGGATTAGGGTTGATTCTCGAAAAATTGAAGTCGTACTGGATTGGAAACCACCTAAGACCGTATCTGAGATTCGAAGCTTTCTAGGTTTGGCAGGGTATTACAGACGTTTTGTTGAGGGGTTTTCTTTGATTGTTGCACCTCTGACTAAGTTGCTGCGTAAAGTTGTACCATTTAACTGGACTGATAAGCAGCAAGAAAGTTTTGAGAAATTGAAGAAAGTTCTGACTGAGGCCCCTGTCTTGATACAACCAGAGTCTGGGAAGAAATTTACTGTCTACAGTGATGCATCACACATTGGATTGGGTTGTGTGCTGATGCAGGAGGGTAAGGCGGTTGCTTATGCGTCTCGTCAGCTTAAGCCTCACGAGGCGAATTACCCAACTCATGACTTGGAGTTGGCCACGATGATAATCGCACTGAAAATTTGGAGGCATTATTTATACGGCGAAAAGTGTATTATCTACACAGACCACAAGAGCCTCAGGTACCTCCTCACTCAAAATGAGCTGAATCTTAGGCAGCGAAGATGGATAGAGCTGCTTAAGGATTATGCTTGCTCGATTGAGTACCTGGAAACATGAAAATTTATATACTTTTTCATGCCCTTTTTGACCCAAATTCATGTGGTTTCGAGTAAATTCTTGTCGAAAAATAATTAAATATTATAAAATAATTAAAGTGTGCTAAAAATATGAACATGATGAATTTTAATTAATTTTATAGTGAATTTTGTTTAATTTTGACTATTTTCGATAGATTCGCACAAAAGGCAAAAATCGACTCGGCAGACACTGCTCGAAGAACAAAACCGAGAAGCTATTTGAAGTTCAAGGCAAATTTATTTCCAGCCCAAGACGGTCCAATTATGAAGATTTAATCATAATATAATTAATTTTAATTTATTCCTAATTTAATTTGGGCTAAATAAATTATTATTAATTAATTATGGGAAAAAGGGCTAGTTGAACCGCACTGGTTGAACCGAATCGGTTGAACCGAACCAGCCATCAATTGGTCAACCCAAACCATCCACAATGAAAGCGCAAATCAGCTTATTAGCTGATTAATTCAGCTTGCAAAGGAGTCCTTGAAGATCTTTCAAAATCTCATTCAAACCCCTCCAAAATTCATGGCTTTTTAGATTGCCCCATGCTATATTTAGCAAAGTTGAAACATTCAACTTTGCCACATGGGATGGCCGGGCAAGGGAGGCCTCTTTTGCTGCTGCTATGTGCTATTTTTAGCAACCTTAAACACCTATAAATACAGCCCCTAGCTGCTCATTCAAAACACACCTCAAGCCTTCACATTCTTCTCTCTCATTTTCTCTCAATTCCCCATTTTCCCTTTTCCCTTTTTGGTGTTCTTGTGCCGATTTCCCCTCTTGGAAAAGAGGTGTTTTTCAGCCCTTTGAAGCAGCAATTGTAGTGTTCATAAGCCCCTTGATAGCCGAGGACAACGAAGAACGAAGAAGGGATCAATTAGACAAGCCACGGAGAGCCACCAGATTTGTTTCTTGTTCCCTATCTCTTTAAATTTTTTGTTGTTGTTTTGACAAACATGCTTATGAATATTCATGCTTTTGAAATGTTTAATTTAATCAATTTAGCTCGAATTTAATTCGTGTTGTTTTGATTTCATTTCGCTCTCTTAGATTATTAAAATTGTGTTTATGCTGTTAAAGGCCTCGGTGAAATGTTTGATTAAGTAAAATTATGCTAAGTTATCTGGCATTATAATTGTTTAGATAGCTAATGAATTAATTATTTAAACGCATTGAAATTGTAATTAATGGACACAATACTTAATCTGTGCATGTTTAATTCTTCTAAGGTAGCTGAAGATTAAATTAGCATTGTATTTGACGATACATATGCCTTGCATAACTTGCAGGATTTTTGTGATTAAATTGTTTCAAGGTAAAAATACTTTGTTACTTCACATGATCTTTTATATGCTTGTTAGGTTGAATTAATCGTTTGCATCGACATAGGAATATGCGAGAGATTGTTTAATTTAATAAGTATGTATGTGCAATAACATGTTTACTAGTAGAAGTTTGTTTAATCGTTCGAATTTGCATAGAAATATGTACAAGAGATGAATGGATTTTTATTTGTAAGTATGTTCATAAGTTAGCAAATTACCGAGTTGCCATGTTTTGACAAGTATAAACACGAGCTTAATAATTCGAAGGTAAGAAATGTGATTAATCCAACACAATTATGGCATCTTGATTAAAATCAGTTTTTGGAATCGTGCATTAGAATTTTGTTTTATTTTATTTTTCTTTTAGGTTTTAAATATTCCTCAAAACCAAATATTTTTCTGTCACCAAAGTGTTTGAACCATTTTCATAAATAATCCTTTTACAGTCCCTGTGGGTACGATAACTCAACATTTACTTGTCACTTTATTACTTGTTACGATTGTGTACACTTGCACATTTCCACCGTTCCAAGTTTTTAGCGCCGTTGCCGGGGACTGTTTTCAAAAGTCATTATTTGTGAATTTTTGTTTACATTTTTGGTTTATTTATTTTCATATTGAAATTTTTACTAAATCACTTTTTCTGTGAATATTTTAGGTGTTCATGAGTATTGACCAGATTATTGATTTACTCCCTGTGGACCCTGAAATAGAATGAACCTTTCGACAACGAAGAAGACAAGCAAACCAAAGAAGGACCGAAGGAATGAATTTCGAGAATATGAACCAAGGAAACGGAGCAAACCCTGCTCAGAATCCTATCCTTATTGCTGATGATAGGGATAGAGCCTTAAGAGAATATGTCGTGCCAGTGTTTAATGATCTTAATCCGGGTATTAGGAGACCCAAAATCGAGGCACAACAATTCGAACAGAAGCCAGTCATGTTCCAGATGCTTCAGACAGTGGGCCAATTCAGCAGAATGCCTACTGAAGATCCTCATCTTCACTTAAGACTATTTATGGAAGTGAGCAATTCTTTCAAGTTAGCCTGAGTTTCCGAAGATGCCTTACGATTGAAGTTGTTCCCATATTCGCTAAGGGACAAAGCTCGTGCCTGGTTGAATTCATTGCCACCGAACTCCATTTCTACATGGCAAGAGTTAGCTGAGAGATTCCTCATGAAGTATTTTCCGCCTAGCAAAAATACTAAGCTGAGGAATGAGATCACTGCTTTCCACCAAATGGATGACGAGTCCTTGTATGAGGCATGGGAAAGATTTAAAGAGTTATTATGAAAATGCCCTCATCATGGAATCCCTCATTGCATTCAACTTGAGACATTCTATAATGGTTTCAACGCCCACACAAGGATGGTAGTGGATGCCTCTGCTAATGGTGCTCTCCTTTCTAAGTCTTATAACGAGGCTTATGAAATTATCGAGAGGATTGCCAGCAACAACTATCAATGGCCAACCAGTCGAGCAGCGTCAGGAAGACGAGTCTCTGGAATACATGAAGTAGATGCTCTTACTTCACTCGCATCTCAGGTATCATCGATATCCTCAATGCTTAAAAACCTTACTACTAATGGGTCTAATAGTTTTGCAGCACAGCCACCTAATCAATTTGAGAATATAGCCTGTGTCTATTGTGGGGAGGGACATTTGTTTGACGAATGTCTGTCGAAACCAGAATCTATGTACTACATGGGCAATCAGAACCAAAACCGAGGAAGGCAAAGGCTGCAATCCAACTTTTATAACCCATCATGGAGGAACCACCCGAATTTTTCCTAGAGTAACCAAGGGGCTGGAACCAGTACCACTTACACTCAACCTAGACCGGCCCAGCCGCCTAATTTTCCGCAACAAGTTCAGAAACCAGTTCAAGCTGAAGCATCCAATAGCCTAGAAAGTTTGCTAAAGACATATCTAGCAAAGAATGATGCTTTAATCTAGAGCCAAGCAGCTACATTAAAGAATTTGGAGAACCAAGTGGGCCAGCTTGCAACTGAACTTAGGAACCGACCACAAGGTGCTTTACCTAGTGACACAGAAAATCCAAGAAATCCGGGGAAGGAACATTGCAAAGCGTTGCAATTAAAGAGCAGAAAGATAGTAGCCCAACACTGTCGAAGTTGAAAAGGAGCAAGCTGATGCTCAAGACTCAGAAGAAATTCAACCAAGTGTTGAAACCCCAGTTTCACCAGAACCGAGATCGGCAGAATTCGACAAAGTAACCTCAGGACCTGTTAATTCTGATCAACCAACAACTTCGTTAGAAGCAGAATTACCACCAAAGGCGAATCAACTGGAATCAGTTCCAGTAATGAAACCATCGCCACCCTACCCTCAAAGACTTCAGAAGCCGAAGCAGGAGATTCAATTCAAGAAGTTCCTTGACGTACTTAAGCAACTTCACATCAACATCCCGTTGGTCGAAGCACTTGAGCAAATGCCGAATTACGTCAAGTTCATGAAAGATATCTTGTCAAAGAAATGAAGGCTTGGAGAATTTGAGACAGTAGCTCTGACAAAGGAATGCAGTGCATATCTTCAGAACAAACTACCCCCAAAATTGAAGGATCCTGGATGTTTTACCATACCATGCAACATTGGATCAACATATTGTGGTAAAGTGTTATGTGACTTAGGCGCGAGTATCAACCTGATGCCTATGTCAATATTTAGAAAATTGGGGATAGGAGAAGTTAGACCAACTACGGTTACACTTCAACTAGCAGATCGATCCTTAGCGCATCCAGAAGGAAAAATTGAGGATGTATTGGTACGTGTAGATAAGTTTATCTTTCCTGCTGACTTTGTAATTCTAGACTTTGAAGCAGACAAAGAAGTACCAATTATCCTAGGAAGACCATTCTTAGCAACTGGAAGGACCCTTATTGATGTGCAAAAGGGCGAGCTGACTATGCGTGT
Organism: Gossypium australe; assembly: GCA_005393395.2. Classification (NCBI taxonomy): domain Eukaryota; kingdom Viridiplantae; phylum Streptophyta; class Magnoliopsida; order Malvales; family Malvaceae; genus Gossypium; species Gossypium australe. Next base: position 52,823,178 of record CM016614.1, read on the forward strand.
TCAGGATGATCAGGTAACATTTAATGTTTTTAAGTCAATGCGATTTCCTGACACTATGGATGATTGTTCTGCAGTAGCCGATTTAGAGGAATTAATAGTAGAGAAGGAACTTAAAGGTGTTGATGACCCATTGGAAAGAATTTTGACATCGGATCCCCCAAATGAGGAAGAGGAGGACGAATACTTAGCTTTGCTAGAAGCTAATCAAAAGGGATCCGCAATCCCGTTTTGAATCTTTGGAATTAGAGAAAAGAGATTACATGTAGCTAAAAGCATCAATCGAGGAGCCACCTAAAATTAGAACTCAAGGTATTACCGTCACACTTAAAATATGTTTATTTAGGTAATGCCTCTACTTTGCCTGTGATTGTTTCAGTATGTTTATTTAGGTAACGCCTCTACTTTGCCTGTGATTGTTTCAGCTGAATTAACTACTTAACAAGAAGAGAAACTTATCATAGTTTTGAAACAATTCAAGAAGGCTATCGGATGGACCATAGCTGATATTCGCAGTATTAGCCCATCCGTATGCATGCACAAGATCATATTAGAAGATGGCGAGAGAGGAATGATTGATGGACAACGGAGACTGAACCCCATCATGAAAGATGTTGTGAAAAAGGAAATTATCAAGTGGTTGGATGCGGGTATAATTTACCCCATCTCAGATAGTTCATGGGTGAGTCCAGTCCAGTGTGTGCCGAAGAAAAGAGGTATCACGGTCGTGGAGAATGAGAACAACGAGTTGATACCAACGAGAGCAGTTACGGGATGGAGAATCTGCATCGATTATCGGAATCTGAACAAGGTGACTAGGAACGATCACTTTCCTCTACCGTTTTGGGACCAGATGCTGGATAGACTCGCAGGACGAGACTACTACTGTTTTCTCACTGGATACTCAGGGTATAATCAGATTACAGTAGCACCGGAAGATCAACACAAAACAACATTCACCTGTCCGTACGGTACTTTTGCATTTAGACGCATGCCATTTGGTTTATGTAATGCACCAACTACATTTCAAAGATGTATGATGTCTATTTTCATTGACATGGTTGAGAAGTATTTGGAAGTTTTCATGGATGATTTCTCAGTATTTGGAGATACTTACGTTGATTGCTTAGCCAATCTAGCGAATGTACTAAGACGATGCAAAGAAACGAATCTCGTACTCAACTGGGAAAAATGCCATTTTATGGTACGAGAAGGAATTGTTCTAGGTCATCGGATAACGAGACATGGGATCGAGGTGGACAAAGCAAAAGTAGATGTTATTGAGAAACTCCCACCTCCAACATCTGTAAAAGGTGTTAGGAGCTTTTTGGGCCACGCCGGTTTCTATCGAAGATTTATCAAGGACTTCTCCAAAGTGGCTAAACCCTTATGCAAGCTCTTGGAGAAAGACTTGACATTCAAGTTTGATGAGGAATGCTTAAAGGCCTTCAACGATCTGAAGAATCGATTAGTCACGGCACCCATAATCGACACACCAGACTGGAATTTGCCATTCGTGTTGATGTGTGACGCAAGCGACTTCGCCATTGGAGCTGTCTTGGGCCAGTGAAGGAACAAAGTTTTTCATCCCATCTACTACGCAAGTAGAACTCTAACCGGAGCTCAACTGAACTATACGGTAACAGAAAAAGAGTTACCTGCTATTGTGTTTGCTTTCGACAAGTTTTGATCTTATCTTGTAGGTACCAAAGTGATTGTCTATACGGACCACTCCACAATTAAGTACTTATTAGCCAAGAAAGATGCTAAGCCGAGATTGATCCGGTGGGTGCTTTTACTTCAAGAGTTCGATCTAGAAATTCAAGATCGAAGGGGAGTAGAAAATCAAGTAGCAGATCACTTATCCAGATTGGAGCCGCAAGAAGGAAATTCTCCACTTTTACCGATCCAAGAGACATTTCCAGATGAACACATACTAAAGGTAAATCATTTCTACAATACTCCTTGGTTTGCTGATTTTGCTAACTATTTAGCTTGTGGTTTGATGCCGATTGATAAAACTTATCAGCAAAAGAAAAAGTTTCTTCACGATGTGAAGTACTATTTTTGGGAAGAGCCATATTTGTTTAAAAAGTGTGCAGATCAGATGATTAGGAGATGTGTGAAAGATGATGAAATACCGAAGATTTTATACCACTGTCATTCAACTCCGAGTGGGGGACACTTTGGAGGTACACGTACATCAGCCAAAGTATTACAAGCCGGATTCTTTTGGTCAACACTATTCAAGGATGCATACGCTTACGTAAAGAGCTGTGATCGATGTTAGAGGGTTAGAAATGTCACCAACAGAAATGAGATACCCCGAACAAATATCATTGAGGTAGAATTGTTCGAATGTTTGGGGTATTGACTTTCTTGGTCCCTTTCCTCCGTCTTTTGGTCACAAGTACATATTGGTAGTAGTAGATTATGTGTCCAAATGGGTCGAAGCTGAAGCTTATCCGACGAACGATGCCAAGGTTGTGATGAAATTCTTGCAGAAACATGTGTTCACGATATTCAGAACCCCAAGAGCTATTATCAGCGATGAAAGGACCCACTTTCTGAACAAGTGGTTAAAATGGTTGCTAGATAAACATGGAGTGAAACACAAGGTTGCTACAGCTTACCATCCGCAGACAAATAGGCAAGCTGAGCTAGCAAATAAGGAGATTAAAGGCATACTTGAGAAGGTAGTTTGCCCGAACCAACGAGATTGGTCCAAGAGATTAGATGATGCTTTATGGGCTTACAGAACAGCATACAAGACACCCTTAGGAATGTCACCCTACAGGTTGGTCTTTGGGAAAGCATGTCATCTACCTCTGGAGTTAGAGCACAGAGCTTACTGGGTGCTTCGACAACTCAATTTGGATCTCAAGCTTGCTAAAGAGAAACGAATGCTCCAACTCAACGAGCTAGAGGAATTTCGAATGTTCTCATATGAAAATGCCAAATTACTCAAAGAGAGACTCAAGAAATGGCATGACAAGCATATTCGAGTTCGAGAATTTGAAGCAGGTCAGCAAGTCTTGTTATTTAATTCCAGATTAAAGTTCTTTCCTGGTAAGTTGAAGTTACGTTGGTCGGGTCCATTTACAATTCATCGCGTCTATCCATACGGAGTTATTGAACTCCAAGGTAAGAGAGGTAATTTTCAAGTTAATGCTCAGTGTTTGAAACATTATTACGGAGGAACCCCTGAGCGGGATAAAATCTTGTTCAGTTTATCTAACCCTTGGTTTTTATTGCTTTCAATAAATTATTTAGGGAATATTTCCGGGTTTATTATGCTCAAATAAATTCTGTCTAAGAGATTGGAACTTAAGCGGGACCGCTTGTGACCCCTCCAATCTTTCCTGGGAATTGATTTTTGCATAATTTTCCAAGGAATTAGCCCCTAAACGACAAAATAAATCTTTAGTTTTTCAAATAAAAAGGTCAATTTTGACCCAAGTCTTAACTTGCAACTCAATTTCAAATTTTCATTAAGTCTAAGGACTTAATTGAATTATTTTCAAAAATTGGTTGCTATTTTCGTAAGTAAAAAAAACTAGGTGCCTCCTTTTGTAAATATTTTTAAAAGGCGTCTAAAATAAATATTTTTATTTAATTTCATATTTATAAATTATTGATAAACTTTAATATATAATTATATTTATTATAATTTATATACTAACTTTTATCAACTTAGCTTAGGATTAGATTTAATTTTATTTTATATTTATCTTGGAAATTAAATAGCAATTGATAATTTATATGTGTTTATTTAATTATTAATTGTTGTTTATCATGAGTAAAATTAGAAGGGAACTCTTATTTTTAACGATTTAATTATTCTAAGAGTTCTAGTCTAGTTTATACTCTTCCCTCTATAAATTGCACCATTGATTTACCCCATTCACTCATCACTCAAACTCCCATCCACCAAAACACCAAGTGCCGCAAAGCCCCTAGCCATAGCTCCATTCAGCCAGCAGCTGCTCCAGCACACGCCACACATGCCAGGCTACTCCAGCACACTTGCACATCACCAGCTTCTGCCCAGGTCGGGGCCTCACGGTGCTGCTTCTGTCCGTGCACCTGCTGGACACCATCGCCCCACACCAGACCAGCCTGTGGCCTGCCTAGCGCAAGGCCTTGATGCAGCCCCCTTGCGCGCCACCAGCTAGCTACCTTGTGCGCCTATGCGCACATCTCCCTTCCCAACCTAAGCCAACCCTCCTTTAAATTCTCCCTTTTAATTCATTAGTATAGTTTTACTTTAGGAGTTTTTAAATTCTACAAAGAAGGTGGTAAGAATAATTTTCTTTCTTAAATTTAATTTTTATTCAATTACTTAATTTTTCAATTTATTGAAATTTTAGTAATTATTATTAAATTTTTAAGAAGCTAATTTTTATTTTTTCCATCTGATATTCAGGTTAATTATGACTCGCAAGAGAACTCGTGCCTTCGCTCAAATCGACAACACACAAAGCAAATTTCACTGTGAAGAAGCCAAAGTAAGATACGAAAATATCTTCAAAAATCAACAGATGCATCTAGAGAAAGGCTTCACATTGAAGGAGAGCAACTACAAAGACTTTATGGCGCGTATTCGTCAAGTTGCTAAAGCACTCAATTGGGAATTGTTTTGTGAAAAGAGATCAAGTGTGGATGAAGAACTAGTTCGTGAATTCTACGCTAACTTAACTTCAAGCGAATTGACCGAAGTTCTAGTCCACAGAATTAAGGTACCCATAAACTCTAATGCTATTAATGAGTTCTTTGAATTACCTGATTTCGACAATGATGAATATTCCTCTCTGTTGAGCAATATTAAGCCTAAAATTCTACAAGAAATCCTCGAGGAACTCACAGTTCCAGGTTCTAAGTGGACTGTGTCAAAGCAAGGAATCCACTCTTGTCGAAGAGAGTATTTGACACCACTTGCGAAGGTATGATTCTATTTCATTTGTTTTAGCCTTATGTCTAGTTCACATGAGACTACAATTTCATTAGAGCGAATGGTCCTATTATACTCGATTTTAACTGGAAAGACCATTGATGTGGGCAAAATCATTTTGAGAGAGATGCGAAATTGTGCCGTTAGACGTTCTGGCCCTGCCTATTTCTCCTTTACGATCACAATTCTATGCTTAAAAGCAAAACTCCTTGCGGACGTAAAGAAGATAGAGTATAGTCAAGGCACAATCACCGATTGGGATCTTTACCAAGTGGCTGGAGATTCTGTTCTTCAGCAACGAATTGAAGAAAGCGAGGATCCCGAAGAAACAGAAGATGAACCCACAGAAATCCAGCTAGAGCAATCAACTGAAGTCCCTCATGAGGCAGAATCAATGGAACCAAAAGCTGAACCTAATATCGAGCCATCAATGTTTAGATCTCCACCGCCTAGCCCAGATCATCGTGATGAGCTTTTGAAGCTGATGGACTTAATGCAACACATGCAATGGCAGCAACAAGCTTACTGGAGATATGCAAAAATAAGGGATGACTCGATGAGGAGTGCCCTCAAGAAAATTTATAATGACCCGTTTATTTTTGTACCTGAGTTTCCAGATTTCATATTTGAGCCATGGGTTTCATCATCAAAGAAGGAGCAAAGTGATTCATGCAAAGGCAATACTAATGGAGCAAAAGATGAGTCGAATTTGGAAGGATCGGCGAACAAATAAAAAAGGGAAGGACTTCAACTTTCGTTTATTTCTTTCTTAAGTATTTTAGGATTAGGTTAATTCGAAATTTTTATTTTTGCACAATAAAATAAGAGATAGGAAGCATGAATAAAATATGAACAAGTCTCAAAGGCTAAAGTGTGGCAATAGATATATACATGTCTAGGATTGGATTTTAGAAAGAGCTTGGTACTTAAGCAGTCAATTTGACTCACCTCCTCTTTTCTAATTATCCTACCTGGTGTATAGTATCTATTTACTTTAAACAATGAGGACATTGTTCACTTTAAGTAGGGGGGACCGAAAATTTGAATTGATTCCACTCAGAATAAAATTTTCTTTTAGTTATGATTAGGATATATTTTTGTTCAATAATTTCAAATTTTGTTAATTATGCTAAACTTCAGTATTAATAAAGTTCTATTATTTCAATAAGTTATTATGCTAGCTTAATAATGATATAAATGTATTTTTAATAAAGCATGCAAGTTCGTACCATAAAATTTTTAGTTCCCTACGAAAAAATTAGGCATGCATGAAAGCTTAAGTCTTTAGAATTGACTTAGTAATTTCTTGAGGCGAAATCCTAGGAAACATGGAATATTGAAAATGATTTAGGCAACTATTGTTTGGACCGTTTGAGCTTTTCAAGCCGACCCTGATAAAATTATCCTTTGATACCCAATTTTGAGACTATATGGCCTAATTTTATTTGGACCTATGTAATATTTAGCCATCAATTTTCTCTTCATTACTTCTAAAATTGTCCCAAACACTAGACTCAGTATTATTCAGAAGATCATTTGAAAATAAGTTTGGGGGAGTTGAAAAGAAGTATCAATGGCTCGAAAAATTGTACATGAAGCAAGTGCTCGAGTTTGAGCTTGTTTAAAAAAAAACAACATGTACTCAAAATAAGTGGTCGAAAGAGCAAAAGTTGGTGTATCAAGGGTGAAAATTCTGCAGGTTCGATTTTAAGCTGAGTCTAGGGTTTTTAAGCCAAAAATTTGTCTATCTTTTACATACCCCTAAGCCCAGCCACGTTACAACCTTATTAAAGACCTATTGATTCAAAATTCCAATGTTACCTACATTAGTGGAGAGCAATTGCTCTGTTCAACATATGAAGACATTAGTTAAGCTTAATGATTACAGTTTACTTTTTGAATAGGGAATTAAAATCAAATTGGTAGCGAGCAACATGTCTTTATTAAGAAACATTTAGTCTAATTTTGCTTGTATAATATTGTTGGAGGTAATTTGAATGATGTGAATGCTTAAGTAGCATAACTATCAAATTTCTTATCTTTGAGCCTAAGTATATTCAATTCATAATTTTGAGAAAAAAGTTGTTCTGACTGAGTTTTTCAAAGGTGTTTTTGAGAAAATTCTTTTCAAATTTTTGCATTACTCGGGACGAGCAATGAATTAAGTTTGGGGGTGTGGAAACACGAAAATTTATATACTTTTTCATGCCCTTTTTGACCCAAATTCATGTGGTTTTGAGTAAATTCTTGTCGGAAAATAATTAACTATTATAAAATAATTAAAGTGTGCTAAAAATATGAACATGATGAATTTTAATTAATTTTATAGTGAATTTTGTTTAATTTTGACTATTTTCGACAGATTCGCACAAAAGGCAAAAATCGGCTCGGCAGACGCTGCTCGAAGAACAAAACTGAGAAGCTATTTGAAGTTCAAGGCAAATTTATTTCCAGCCCAAGACGGTCCAATTATGAAGATTTAATCATAATATAATTAATTTTAATTTATTCCCAATTTAATTTGGGCTAAATAAATTATTACTAATTAATTATGGGAAAAAGGGCTAGTTGAACCGCACTAGTTGAACCGAACTGGTTGAACTGAACCAGCCATCAATTGGGCAGCCCAAACCGTCCAAAATGAAGACCCAAATCAGCTTATTAGCTGATTAATTCAGCTTGCAAAGGAGTCCTTGAAGATCTTTCAAAATCTCATTCAAACCCCTCCAAAATTCATGGCTTTTTAGATTGCCCCATGCTATATTTAGCAAAGTTGAAACATTCAACTTTGCCACATGGGATGGCCGGGAAAGGGAGGCCTCTTTTGCTGCTGCTATGTTCTATTTTTAGCAGCCTTAAACACCTATAAATACAGCCCCTAGCTGCTCATTCAAAACACACCTCAAGCATTCACATTCTTCTCTCTCATTTTCTCTCAATTCCCCATTTTCCCTTTTCCCTTTTTGGTGTTCTTGTGCCGATTTCCCCTCTTGGAAAAGAGGTGTTTTTCAGCCATTTGAAGCAGCAATTGAAGTGTTCATAAGCCCCTTGATAGCCGAGGACAACGAAGAACGAAGAAGGGATCAATCAGACAAGCCATGGAGAGCCACCAGATTTGTTTCTTGTTCCCTATCTCTTTAAATTATTTGTTGTTGTTTTGAAAAACATGCTTATGAATATTCATGCTTTTGAAATGTTTAATTTAATCAATTTAGCTCGAATTTAATTCGTGTTGGTTTAATTTCATTTCGCTCTCTTAGATTATTAAAATTGTGTTTATGCTGTTAAAGGCCTCGGTGAAATGTTTGATTAAGTAAAATTATGCTAAGTTATCTGGCATTATAATTGTTTAGATAGCTAATGAATTAATTATTTAAACGCATTGAAATTGTAATTAATGGACACAATACTTAATCTGTGCATGTTTAATTCTTCTAAGGTAGCTGAAGATTAAATTAGCATTGTATTTGACGATACATATGCCTTGCATAACTTGCAGGATTTTTGTGATTAAATTGTTTCAAGGTAAAAATACTTTGTTACTTCACATGATCTTTTATATGCTTGTTAGGTTGAATTAATCGTTTGCATCGACATAGGAATATGCGAGAGATTGTTTAATTTAATAAGTATGTATGTGCAATAACATGTTTACTAGTAGAAGTTTGTTTAATCGTTCGAATTTGCATAGAAATATGTACAAGAGATGAATGGATTTTTATTTGTAAGTATGTTCATAAGTTAGCAATGTAACATCCCGAAGTGGGGAGGGGGGTCATTTACAGTCCTATTGTTTTCATGCGTTTGCCTGATAAAATGCTTAGATATTGGCCTTTTGATTTATTTTAGGATTTAGTCTTAAACCCCGGGAAATTCTGTCTTAGGGCTAAAAATTTATTTTTAGTGCCTAAGGGGAAGGAGCTAGGAGAGATAAGGATTAAGAAAAAGTTTTGGAAGAGTTTGGCATAAGAAAGCGAGCGGCAAAGTGGTTTGAGGCGCCACTTAAGGGCTTGGGGGCGCTGGGCTCAGGTTCGAATCACCATGGACGCAAGGGTGGTTGTTTTTGTTTTGGCGTTGAAGTGAGGGAGTGTTTAAAAGAAATTGTGATTAGTGCATGTCACAAATAAATGCCTTGGCAAAGTGGCCAGAGGCGTAATGATTCGTTGCAGCTCGAGGTCGCGCGTTCGAGTACCGTTGGGGGCGCGCGAGCACTTTTATTTTGCTTTTAGCGCTAAAGCATTAGGGGCCAGCAAAGTATAGTTTAAAAGAAAGTTATGGCGGATTATATCACAAAAGTCGCCTTGGCCGAGTGGCTAAGGGGCGCTGCACTTGGGATGCTTGCTGTTTCAGGTCTTGGGTTCGAGACCCGTATGCAGCAAGGGAGATTTTGTTTTTTTTTTGTTCTGCTTTGGCCGACGTGGGAAAGGCCCGCATGGGGCATGCACGCATACCCAGGGCTGTGGAAGTAGTTGTTTATTTATTTCTATTATTTTGTTTATTTAATTATTTTATTATTTGGAGTATGGGTTTATTTATCTTATGTTTTGGTATGGGATGGTGTTATGTTATATTATATTAGATTATTATTATTATTATTATTATTATTATTATATAGAAAGGTGATGGGCTAGTTTATTAGTTTAATCAAAGGATGGGGTAGTTATGGGGGAATGTTTAAACAATGTGATTTTGAATTTTCATGATGAGAATGAAGCGTGCTTGGGGGTTGGCCGGCCTTGAAGATGGAGCTAGTGTTGGGCATTTTGGTTAATTAATGTTGGTGATGGAAACATGATTAAACAAAGTTTATTCCAATTAGTGATGGAATTATCACAAAAAAAAATGAAGTATGGTCGGCCTTGAAGGTAACAAAAGCATAGCCAAACTCCCTTAGCATGTTTTGTTTCCTTTCCTTGTGCATGCTGAAATTTTTGCTCTTCTTTCTCTCCTTGGTTTCTTTTGAAGTGGCCGGCTACTCCATCTTTTTCCTCAAGGCTTGGCCGAACTTTGGTGATCATCTAGGTGAAGAAATCATCGAGGTAAGGGCAACCAACTCTTGTGGCCGTGAGTTTTAGGCTTTGGCCGAAAATGGGAGACTCCAAGGGGCTTGGGGTTTCGGTTTTGAAAAGGCTCTAGGGAGTGTTTTCAGCTAGCTCCTGTTATTTTCTTTTCCTTCCATTGTTTTTTTTTCTAAGCTCTTTAACCTCGTCAAATTTGCTTTCTTTTTCCATTGTAGTCTTAGCCGAATGTTACTTACCACATAGAGCATAGGCCGAATCCACTAAAGGAAGGTGTTGTCATTTTCAAAGGTTGGTAGCCAACACTTAGGGGCTTTGAAGGTGTCCTTCGGGTTTCGTTTCTTCGAGGTAAGGTGACATGGAGATTCGGCTAAGGCCTTAATTATGAATATAGTGTGCATGCCGTTTCTAACGAATATTTTTGGTAGGAAGCTCGACAAGTCGAGTGGTAACTTCGGGATTTCGGTTCGTTTTGATAGGTAATAGTAAATTTCGGTCCAAGTATTTCGCGTACGACATATCCTTTGGGATTTTTCTTGATTGATAGCCGAATAGCCTATATTATTATTATTAATTTTGGTGTTGGCCGAATATAGGGCAAGAAATCTAGCGCGATAGATCGATTTTTCGGGCTTTCGTTGTTGAGTAGTTCGGGATTCACTTAGACTTACGTTTGATCAGGTGTGTAAGCTCTTACACACTTTATTAGTATAAATTGTTATTATGATGATATTTATAAACTCTCAAGTAGCAACTTTTCCTAGTGGGCATAAGCTTGGTTTTCGGGTGAGTCCCCTATTGCTCGATCTATGATATATGTTGTGTATGCCATCATATGCTGTTAAATGCTATGTTATATACAAATGCATGATATATGGGATCATGATACTTGTTATGTGAGCATGATGATGGTGGGATTGATGAGAGGAAGTAATAATCGTGTCGACGGACACCAGTGGTTTGGTACCACATTTCGTGACTACGGTCACCAGAGGTTTGGCACCTCCAGAGGTTTGGCACCTCCAGAGGTTTGGCACCTCATAGCGTCTCGTCCCTGTGGATTAATTCCACTGTGGGTTGGCCCCACATTTGAGATACGGGATCGACGCCAGTGATTTGGTATCACACGATGGGTTGGCCCCATCATTTGATTGTGACTTCGGGTCACCAGTGGTTTGGCACCACAAGTATTGACAGATACCGTGACTTTAAGTCACCAGTGGTTTGGCACCACCAGTGGTTTGGTACCACACGGGGTAGAAAAAGGAGCATGGATGGCTAGGTTGGGTTGCATAATTGCATGTCATACTAATATCTTGTGTATGAGTGGTATTTCCGAGTTGGGGATTTTCACACTGAGTCTTGGTGACTCACCCCTTCCCATATCATCTTGCAGGTGAGTAGAGCGCGGATACGGAGCCGGGGAGAACTCGAGGCGGCCATGTTTGTTCTGTGGACTTGAAATTTTATTTTGCCCCGCTTTAAGTTTATTGTTCACTAAATTTCTATTGGGTTGTAATATGGCCGCTTATTATTTTGGATGTTTAGGTAGTTGTTTTTACTTTATTATATGACTGATGAACTTATGAACTGTTAAGCAAATCAGTTAAAAGTAACGTTTTCAAAATAAGTACTCGTATGCGTTTTCAAAAATTGTTACCATCGGGTAACAAAATTTTCTAAGTTATCGATAACTCTAATGTTCTAAAAATTTAAATGATCAAATGGTTTCAAAGGAAGAAAGGGTTTTCAACTCAATCGTATTTATCAAATCCACCCACTTGAGTTTTAGCAAATACCGTTAACAAAATTTTTGAATTTCTACTTTAGTCCAAACCTTTCAAACTCCTTTTTACTCCGTGACATACCAGATCCGGTCAAGGCTTGTGGGCCGGATTTGGGGTGTTACAAGTTGGTATCAGAGCCCGGTTCAAAACTTGGCTGTGGGGGGCCCAAGACCTAAAAATGTTTTCTAGATAGGCTTTTGAGAACTATTATGAAAATGGTTTTGCTTTGAACAAAATGGCATCGAGTCTCCGGCACCAATCCGCTCGTGTAAGTATTTCTAAACTCTGTGTAAATGATTATCTGTAAAAGGGGTAGAAATGGGACGTAGATAGTATGAAAGGTATGTGAACCTTAGGACTAGATTACCCCAACAATCGCATAAGATTTTAATTGCCTTAATAAACAAACCTATGACTAAGTCACCGAGTTAGGGTGTGGTAACCCTTGTACGCATGTCTAGGATTGGATCCGGAAGAGCTTGGTATTTAAGCGGTCCTAGTGACTCACCTCCTCTTCGCGGGAATCCTACCTGGTGCATAGCTTCGGTTCACCCTAACCGTGAGGACTTGCTCATGGGCTAAACCCGATTACTAAAACCCGAAAGGGAATTAGCCGTGTTTTTATGAAAACTCTAGTCTTTTAAAACTTCCCTTGAACTTGTGAATGATTTATAACAAAAATAAATTTTTTTCGAAAAAAATTTTTCGATTTATGAAAACTACAAAAATACCCCTAGTGGTAAAATTTCAAAAAAATGCCCCTGGTTTCCAAATTACTAAGCTACCCCCAAATTCAACAAAACTCTCTTATTTTACAAATGTACCCAAAAACCTTAATTTGCAAATATCAAAAATGCCACGATTTTGGAAAATTACGAAATTGCCCCTAATTTGCAAATTACCAAAATGACCCTGATTTTCAAAGTTTTTGCAACACTACCAATTTGGGAAGACAATTTCTCAAAAAGAACCCCAAGTTTTGCAAATTTTTAAATTTCCCCTTGATTTTTCAAGATTTACAAATTTACTCTGTTTTATTACCAAAATACCCCTGTAGGGTAAATGACGAAAATACCCCCGGGTTAGGATTTGGACAAAAAAGGTGATGGAATAAGTGAAAGTGTATCCTCGAATTACAATAGAAGACTTGAAACTTGTTTGATCGAAAGAACAACTTCTTAACTTCGCCCATAAAATTCTTTGCTAATGATTAGTGGAACATTGGCTAACTCATAAAACTTGATCAGACAGATTGCGCTATAAGAAATGAGTTATAGAGGTCGCGGTCGTCGGGGATGCGGTAGAGGCCGGATGGCCATGTCAGAACCAGTTAGGTCGGGCCAAGGATCGGATAATGAGATACCACCTCCACCACCACCCCCAACTTTTAGTGTTGGACATCAGGATCAGACGGGGGGTGAGTCGGTATCGCAGGCTATGCTGCGTGTTCTAGAAATGATGGCTGGGACCGGTAGAGGTACTGGAGCTCGGAAGTCTGTATCTGAGGGACTCCGATACAACGGAGCTGAAGTATTTCGGGGTGTGTCAGGTGTCGCACCCAGTACGGCCGAATATTGGTTAGAATCGACCGAGAGGATCATGGACGATCTCGATTTAACAAATGAGGAGAAGCTGAAAGGAGCAGTGTCGCTTCTAAAAGATGAGTCATACCAGTGGTGGCTCACGGTTCGGGATGGTGTTACGGCAGATGACCTTACTTGGGAATACTTCAAAGCTACTTATCAGAAGAAGTATGTGGGCACCAGTTACACTGATACTCAGAGGAAAGCCTTTCTGGGATTGGTACAAGGAAATAAGTCGGTATCTGAGTATGAGGCAGAATTCTTGAGGCTGAGCCGCTATGCTCGGGGAGTTGTGTCAACTGAGCATGATCGTTGTGTCCGCTTTGAAGACGGACTTAGGGATGATTTAAGGTTGTTGATTGCTCCACAACAGGTGCGTGAGTTTGCTGTTCTGGTAGAAAAGGCTATGGTAGCCGAAAGGGTCAAGGAGTCTGTGAGACAGAACTATGATAGGAACAAGTAGAAAAGAGGTTTTGGGTCGTCTGGATCGGGTAATAATGCACAAAAAAGGGCCAGGCAGAGTGGGCCGAATCAGGCTGGAAGGCCCATGGCTACTAATCAGAGACCGGCTCAGTGTAATCGTTGTGGGAAGTCACATTGGGGAAGTTGTTGGACCGGTGAGAGGGGTTGCTTTGAATGTGGATCTTTGGATCATCGTGTAAGGGATTGTCCTCGGAAGTTGGCAAGGAATCAGCCAGAGGGTCAGAACCGTACTCAAGCAAGGAATGTGGGACCACCGCTGAGGGGTCGTGGTAATTGTAGGGGAGGCAATGGTCCTAATCGAGGTCGCGGAATTCAGGGCAGAGGTACAGGCAACACAGAAGCTAGGCAGCCTGGCTTAGTCTACGCAGCGAGGCGTCGCGAGGAGGGTGACGCACCGGACATCATCACCGGTACGTTCCTAATTTTTGGTTTTCCATATATTGCATTAATTGACGTGGGTTCGACGCATTCATACGTTGCTAGTAGTGTGGTAGAGACTATGAACTTGGACTTTGAGACTGCTTCTAGGGAGATGACTGTAATTAGCCCTCTAGGACACTCTGTGGTAGTGAACAAGCTATATAGAGATATACCCCTAGAACTCCAAGGGGTAGTGTTTGTGGCTGATCTGATGGAACTGCCGTTATGGGAGTTCGATCTAATTCTTGGAATGGACTGGCTGGTTAAGTATCAGGCAAGGTTGGATTGCGCTGCTAAGCGCATGGTTCTAAAGACGGCTAAGGGTGATGAAATGGTCATGATAGGTAACAGAAGAGATTATCTATCCAATGTAGTGTCTGCCTTGAAGGCCGAGAAAATGGTCAGAAAAGGTTGTGAGGCGTTGTTGGTTCGAATTTGTGCCTTGGAGGCTAAGGAGTCAGCAGTTGAGAAGGTCCGAACTGTAGGGGAATTCACTGATGTGTTTCCAGAAGAACTCCCGGGTCTGCCTCCAGATCGAGAAGTTGAGTTTGGTATAGACTTGTTGCCCGGAACGGCACCTGTGTCTATAGCACCCTACCGAATGGCACCAAAGGAGTTGGTGGAGCTGAAGGCTCAAATTCAGGAGCTCTTAGATAGAGGGTTTATTCGACCAAGTATATCTCCGTGGGGAGCACCTGTGCTGTTTGTCAAGAAGAAAGACGGGTCAATGCGGATGTGTATCGACTACCGTCAGCTAAACAAGTTAACGATCAAAAACAAGTATCCGTTGCCTCGGATTGATGACCTGTTTGATCAACTGAAGGGTGCATCGGTGTTCTCGAAGATAGATCTTAGGTCGGGATATCATCAACTTAAGGTGAAGGAGGTTGATGTGCACAAGACGGCATTTCGTACCCGGTATGGGCATTACGAGTTCCTAGTGATGCCGTTTGGGTTGACCAACGCGCCGACAGCGTTCATGGACTTAATGAATAGGGTGTTTCAGCAATACTTAGATCAATTTGTCGTGGTGTTTATAGACGACATATTGGTTTACTTAAAGACGGAGGAGAAGCATGATAGGCATTTGCGTATAGTTCTACAAGTACTGAAGGAGGAGCAGTTGTATGCCAAATTCAGTAAGTGCGAATTTTGGCTTAGGGAGGTGACTTTCTTGGGTCACGTAGTGTCAGCTGAAGGGATTAGAGTGGACCCTCGCAAGGTTGAAGCGGTGTTGGATTGGAAACCACCTAGGTCAGTGGCGGAAATTCGAAGTTTTCTGGGTCTGGCCGGGTACTATCGAAGATTTGTGGAAGGATTCTCTTTAATCACAGCGCCATTGACTAAGCTATTAAGAAAAGGAGTCCCATTTGTTTGGTCAGAGAAACAGCAAGAAAGTTTTGATAAGCTAAGGAAGATTCTGACGGAAGCTCCAGTTTTGGTACAGCCTGAGGCAGGGAAGTTGTTCACGGTTTATTGTGATGCGTCCCATACTGGTTTGGGATGTGTGTTGATGCAGGAAGGGAAGGTAGTGGCCTATGCATCCCGTCAGCTAAGACCGCATGAGGTTAACTATCTGACTCACAACTTGGAGTTAGCGGCAGTAGTCTTCGCTTTGAAAATATGGAGGCATTACTTGTATGGGGAGAAATCGATAGTCTACACGGATCACAAAAGTTTGAGGTATCTCTTGACTCAGAAGGACTTAAATTTGAGACAGCGCCGATGGATTGAACTGTTGAAGGACTACGACTGTTCATTTGAGTACCATCCAGGCAAGGCTAACGTGGTGGCTGATGCGTTGAGCCGGAAGGTCGTGACAGACTTAAGGGCGATGTTTGCTCATCTCAGTCTATACGATGATGGAAGTCTTTTGGCAGAGCTGCAAGTTAAGCCAACTTGGATCGAGGAGATTAAGGAAAAGCAATTAGGGGATGACAGTTTAAACACGCGGAGGTTGCAAGTTCAAGATGGCGGTTTGGAAGGGTATGGTTTGACTGGTGATGGTGTGTTGTGTTTTCAAGGGCGGCCTTGTATGCCGAATGATGTGGGATTGAGGCAAAGAATTCTTCAGGATGCACATAGCAGCCCATACGCTATGTATCCTGGAGGTAGCAAGATGTATGGAGATTTACGGAAGCAGTTCTGGTGGCCAGGGTTGAAGCGTGAGGTAACCGAATTCGTGGGAAGGTGTCTCACGTGTCAGCGAGTAAAGGCTGAACATCAGTTGCCATCTGGGTTACTTCAACCAGTGAAGATTCCTCAGTGGAAATGGGAGAAGATTACTATGGACTTCGTCAGTGGGCTACCCCTCACGCCCAGCAAGAAGGACGCAGTTTGGGTGATTGTGGACCGTCTGACCAAGTCGGCTCACTTCATACCGGTAAGGGGGGATTACTCGCTTCAGAAGTTAGCTAAGTTGTATGTGGCGGAGATAGTGAGGTTGCACGGTGTGCCAGTGTCGATCATCTCAGACAGAGATCCCAGATTTACGTCGAGGTTTTGGAGAGCACTACATCAGGCTTTGGGTACACGCTTGGATTTCAGTACAGCATTCCATCCACAGTCTGACGGGCAGTCGGAAAAGGTTATTCAGATTTTAGAGGACATGTTAAGAGGCTGCATTTTGGACTTCAGAGGTAGTTGGGAAGAGTTTTTGCCATTAGCTGAGTTCGCATACAACAATAGTTACCAGGCAAGCATTAAGATGGCACCATATGAAGCGTTGTATGGCAGGAGGTGTCGCACACCTACTTGCTGGACAGAGTTGGGTGAGCGACGGATGTTAGGACCGGAATTGGTTGCAGAAACTGAGGATAAGGTGAAGAAGATCCAAGCTCGGTTGAAAGAAGCCTCGGATAGGCAAAAGTCATATGCCGATCTCAAGCGGAGGGATATAGAGTTTGCCGTGGGAGACGAAGTTTTTCTGAAGGTCTCGCCATGGAAGAAAGTGTTAAGATTTGGGAAAAAGGGCAAGTTAAGTCCAAGGTTCGTGGGACCGTTTAAGGTGTTGAGACGAGTGGGACCAGTAGCTTATCAGCTCGAGTTACCAGCAGAACTGAGTCAGATTCACGATGTGTTCCATGTCTCCATGCTTAGACGCTATCGTTCTGATCCATCACACGTTTTGGCAGTTGAGGAAGTTGAGGTGAGTCCAGATTTGACGGTGGAAGAGAAACCTGTGCAGATCCTAGATCGGGATGTAAAAGTTTTGCGTAGGAAGTCAGTTCCTTTAGTGAAGATCCTATGGCGGAATCATGGCGTGGAAGAAGATACGTGGGAGCCCGAGGATGCGATGCGGCAGCAATACCCCCAACTCTTCTGATCCTGGTAATTTCGAGGACGAAATTATTTTAAGGGGGTAGAACTGTAACATCCCGAAGTGGGGAGGGGGGTCATTTACAATCCTATTATTTTCATGCGTTTGCCTGATAAAATGCTTAGATATTGGCCTTTTGATTTATTTTAGGATTTAGTCTTAAACCCCGGGAAATTCTGTCTTAGGGCTAAAAATTTATTTTTAGTGCCTAAGAGGAAGGAGCTAGGAGAGATAAGGATTAAGAAAAAGTTTTGGAAGAGTTTGGCATAAGAAAGCGAGTGGCAAAGTGGTTTGGGGCGCCACTTAAGGGCTTGGGGGCGCTGGGCTCAGGTTCGAATCACCATGGACGCAAGGGTGGTTGTTTTTGTTTTGGCGTTGAAGTGAGGGAGTGTTTAAAAGAAATTGTGATGAGTGCATGTCACAAATAAATGCCTTGGCAAAGTGGCCAGAGGCGTAATGATTCGTTGCAGCTCGAGGTCGCGCGTTCGAGTACCGTTGGGGGCGCGCGAGCACTTTTATTTTGCTTTTAGCGCTAAAGCATTAGGGGCCAGCAAAGTATAGTTTAAAAGAAAGTTATGGCGGATTATATCACAAAAGTCGCCTTGGCCGAGTGGCTAAGGGGCGCTGCACTTGGGATGCTTGCTGCTTCAGGTCTTGGGTTCGAGACCCGTATGCAGCAAGGGAGATTTTGTTCTTTTTTGTTCTGCTTTGGCCGACGTGGGAAAGGCCCGCATGGGGCATGCACGCGTACCCAGGGCTGTGGAAGTAGTTGTTTATTTATTTCTATTATTTTGTTTATTTAATTATTTTATTATTTGGAGTATGGGTTTATTTATTTTATGTTTTGGTATGGGATGGTGTTATGTTATATTATATTAGATTATTATTATTATTATTATATAGAAAGGTGATGGGCTAGTTTATTAGTTTAATCAAAGGATGGGGTAGTTATGGGGGAATGTTTAAACAATGTGATTTTGAATTTTGATGATGAGAATGAAGCGTGCTTGGGGGTTGGCCGGCCTTGAAGATGGAGCTAGTGTTGGGCATTTTGGTTAACTAATGTTGGTGATGGAAACATGATTAAACAAAGTTTATTCCAATTAGTGATGGAATTATCACAAAAAAAAATGAAGTATGGCCGGCCTTGAAGGTAACAAAAGCATAGCCAAACTCCCTTAGCATGTTTTGTTTCCTTTCCTTGTGCATGCCGAAATTTTTGCTCTTCTTTCTCTCCTTGGTTTCTTTTGAAGTGGCCGGCTACTCCATCTTTTTCCTCAAGGCTTGGCTGAACTTTGGTGATCATCTAGGTGAAGAAATCGTCGAGGTAAGGGCAACCAACTCTTGTGGCCGTGAGTTTTAGGCTTTGGCCGAAAATGGGAGACTCCAAGGGGCTTGGGGTTTCGGTTTTGAAGAGGCTCTAGGGAGTGTTTTCGGCTAGCTCCTGTTATTTTCTTTTCCTTCCATTGTTTTTTTTTCTAAGCTCTTTAACCTCGTCAAATTTGCTTTCTTTTTCCATTGTAGTCTTAGCCGAATGTTACTTACCACATAGAGCATAGGCCGAATCCACTAAAGGAAGGTGTTGTCGTTTTCAAAGGTTGGTAGCCAACACTTAGGGGCTTTGAAGGTGTCCTTCGGGTTTCGTTTCTTCGAGGTAAGGTGACATGGAGATTCGGCTAAGGCCTTAATTATGAATATAGCGTGCATGCCGTTTCTAACGAATGTTTTTGGTAGGAAGCTCGACAAGTCGAGTGGTAACTCCGGGATTTCGGTTCGTTTTGATAGGTAATAGTAAATTTCGGTCCAAGTATTTCACGTACGACATATCCTTCGGGATTTTTCTTGATTGATAGCCGAATAGCCTATATTATTATTATTATTAATTTTGGTGTTGGCCGAATATAGGGCAAGAAATCTAGCGCGATAGATCGATTTTTCGGGCTTTCGTGGTTGAGTAGTTCGGGATTCACTTAGACTTACGTTTGATCAGGTGTGTAAGCTCTTACACACTTTATTAGTATAAATTGTTATTATGATGATATTTATAAACTCTCAAGTAGTAACTTTGCCTAGTGGGCATAAGCTTGGTTTTCGGGTGAGTCCCCTATTGCTCGATCTATGATATATGTTGTGTATTCCATCATATGCTGTTAAATGCTATGTTATATACAAATGCATGATATATGGGATCATGATACTTGTTATGTGAGCATGATGATGGTGGGATTGATGAGAGGAAGTAATAATCGTGTCAACGGACACCAGTGGTTTGGTACCACATTTCGTGACTACGGTCACCAGAGGTTTGGCACCTCCAAAGGTTTGGCACCTCATAGCGTCTCGTCCCTGTGGATTAATTCCACCGTGGGTTGGCCCCATATTTGAGATACGGGATCGACGCCAGTGATTTGGTATCACACGATGGGTTGGCCCCATCATTTGATTGTGACTTCGGGTCACCAGTGGTTTGGCACCACAAGTATTGACAGATACCGTGACTTTAAGTCACCAGTGGTTTGGCACCACCAGTGGTTTGGTACCACACGGGGTAGAAAAAGGAGCATGGATGGCTAGGTTGGGTTGCATAATTGCATGTCATACTAATATCTTGTGTATGAGTGGTATTTCCGGGTTGGGGATTTTCACACTGAGTCTTGGTGACTCACCCCTTCCCATATCATCTTGCAGGTGAGTAGAGCGCGGATACGGAGCCGGGAAGAACTCGAGGCGGCCATGTTTGTTCTGTGGACTTGAAATTTTATTTTGCCCCGCTTTAAGTTTATTATTCACTAAATTTCTATTGGGTTGTAATATGGCCGCTTATTATTTTGGATGTTTAGGTAGTTGTTTTTACTTTATTATATGACTGATGAACTTATGAACAGTTAAGCAAATCGGTTAAAAGTAACGTTTTCAAAATAAGTACTCGTATGCGTTTTCAAAAATTGTTACCATCGGGTAACAAAATTTTCTAAGTTATCGATAACTCTAATGTTCTAAAAATTTAAATGATCAAATGGTTTCAAAGGAAGAAAGGATTTTCAACTCAATCGTATTTATCAAATCCACCCACTTGAGTTTTAGCAAATACCGTTAACAAAATTTTTGAATTTCTACTATTAGTCCAAACCTTTCAAACTCCTTTTTACTCCGTGACATACCAGATCCGGTCAAGGCTTGTGGGCCGGATTTGGGGTGTTACAAGCAAATTACCGAGTTGCCATGTTTTGACAAGTATAAACACGAGCTTAATAATTTGAAGGTAAGAAATGTGATTAATCCAGCACAATTATGTCATCTTGATTAAAATCAGTTTTTGGAATCGTGCATTAGAATTTTGTTTTATTTTATTTTTCTTTTAGGTTTTAAATATTCCTCAAAACCAAATATTTTTCTGTCACCAAAGTGTTTGAACCATTTTCATAAATAATCCTTTTACAGTCCCTGTGGGTACGATAACTCAACATTTACTTGTCACTTTATTACTTGTTACAATTGTGTACACTTGCACATTTCCACCATTCCAGTACCATCCGGGTAAGGCTAACGTGGTAGCTGACGCACTGAGCTGTAGGGCTGTATCCGATTTGAGAGCAATGTTTGCTCGTCTCAGCTTATATGATGATGGTAGCTTGTTGGCTGAGCTGCAAGTTAAATCGACGTGGACTATACAGATTAAGGGTAAGCAGTTGTTGGACGAGTCACTAGTTCCTCGTCTTCGACAGGTGGAGAAGGGGGAAACTTCAGATTTTGGGCTGAATAGTGAAGGAGTATTGTGTTTCCGTGGGAGAGTTTGTGTACCATGGGATTCTGAACTAAGGCAGTCTATACTGCAAGGCACGCATAGTAGTCCGTATACTATGCATCCTGGCGGAAACAAGTTATACTGAAATCTTCATGAGCTGTATTGGTGGCCAGGACTAAATTGCGAAGTTACTGATTTTGTGAGTAAGTGCTTGATGTGCCAGCGAGTTAAAGCTGAGCATCAACTGCCTTCACGATTACTGCGGCCAGTTAAGATTCCACTTTGGAAGTAGGAGAGAGTAACCACGGATTCTGTGAGTGGGTTGCCCTTAAGGCCTACTAAAAAGGATTCGGTATGGGTTATTCTAGACCGATTGACTAAATCTGCCCATTTTATACCAGTCCGTACTGATTACTCGTTGCAGAAGCTGGCAAAGTTGTATGTGGTTGAGATTGTAAGACTGCATGGGGTACCGATTTTTATTATATCTGATAGAGACCGTCAATTCACATCTCGATTCTGGAAGAAATTACACGAGGCTTTAGGTACTAGGTTGGACTTTAGTACTGCATTCCATCCTCAGATAGATGGTTAGTCAGAGAGGGTGATTTAGATACTGGAGGACATATTAAGAAGTTGTGTCATTGATCTCTGAGGCAGCTGGGAAGACTATTTGCCACTAGCAGAGTTCACATATAATAACAACTATCAGTCCAGTATTCAAATGGCACCGTACGAGGCGTTATATGGTCGTAGGTGTTGTACTCCTACCTGTTGCACTGAGTTGGACGAGCGGCGAGTTTTGGGGCCAGAGTTAGTTTCTGATACCGAAGAAAAGGTAAAACTAATTCGAGACCGGTTGAAGGAAGCATCTGATAGGAAGAAGTCTTACGTAGATCTTAAATGCCGAGAGATTGAGTATTCCGTGGGAGACTTCGTATTTCTTAAGGTCTCTTCATGGGAAAAGATACTAAGGTTTGGGTGACAGGGTAAGCTTAGCCCTAGGTTCATTGGGCCTTACCGTATACTGAAGCGTGTGGGACCAGTCGCCTATCAACTTGTGTCGCCTCCAGAATTAGACCGGATTCACGATGTGTCCACGTCTCCATGCTGAGGCGTCCGCTCTGATCCCACACATATAGTAACAGTCGAGGAGATCAAAGTTAGGCCAAATCTGACTTTTGAGGAAGAACCAGTACATATATTGGACCGTGAGGTTAAGGCACTGAGGAAGAAATCAATCCCATTGGTTAAAGTGCTTTGGCAAAATCACGGTACCGAGGAAGCCACGTGGAAATATGAGGAGGTGATGCGACAACAGCACCCTCACCTATTCTAACCAGGTAAATTTCGAGGCTAAAATTTCTTTTAGGGGGTAGAATTGTAACGCCCCAAAACTTTAGGGTCTATAATTTTACATGTTCTGACACAAATACTTGTCTGCTTCAGTGGTTAGGTGATTTGGGTATGTTTGGGAGTGTGTGAGAAGTCCTGAGTTCAAACCTAGGCTTTAGCAAAATTTTAGTTTTTCCTATTAAGTAAACCTTGACTCTAGACTGTAGGCCTTATAAACAAATGTGGTAGATTTATGTCACAAAAGAACTTGTAGTCCAGTGGTAAGTGGTGTGTTGAAGGCTACAAGGGAGCTAGCGTTCGAAACCCATGGAATGCAAAGGGATATTTATTTTATTTCTTTGTGGTGAGAGAGGTGGAGTTTGACTGAAACTCTACTAGGTGAGGTTTGAATTGGTTAAGGAGGAGAGAATCAGGGGATGTGGTTGGTAGTGGGGTAATTTGGAGGAGAATTAGGAGGAAATCAAGGAATTCAAAACTTGGAGAGTTGTAGCCGATATGGGAAGCTTGTGTAAGCAAATTCGGCTAGGGGT
The DNA here is from genome assembly GCA_005393395.2 of Gossypium australe. Lineage (NCBI taxonomy): Eukaryota > Viridiplantae > Streptophyta > Magnoliopsida > Malvales > Malvaceae > Gossypium > Gossypium australe. Next base: position 52,846,367 of record CM016614.1, read on the forward strand.
CTATTTTGTGTGCATTTCGGCAATTTGAGAGCATTTTTGGGACATTATTGTTGTGCGAGTTTCGATTTTTGGGTGTTGTGACAACTAGTTTTGGTTTTCCTGAGTGCCAAACTTTTCGGGTTTCTCCTCTTTTGCGGTTTCGTGCTCTACCTTGGTGATCAAATTGCTTTTGGGCATTTTCTTTGCTTTATTTCTTTAAGCCAAACCTTGTCTCTCTACTATCGATCTTAAACCTTCATTTGGCCAAACCCTTGTCCCTCTTTGATGTGTGCTGTTAGAGTCTTAAAAATTTATATAATGAATGATCGAGCCTAGAAACTAACTGTGACAACGATTAAGGCAAGCGCACCTATTGAACAGTTGTATAGCTTAGTGGCAAGATCAAATTGTCGAACCCAAAGGAACCTGAAGTACTAATACTAACTCTCTTTTTATTATTTAGCCTAAGAATTAAAGGAATTTTTATCTAATCTAAATTAACTAACAACTAAGCTAAAGATGCAAAGGCAAAAACAATGAATTTGGGAAAGTACTATGGGAAAAACCAATTGATTAAGACAATACCCGAGGAAGAATCCACCTAGACTTCACTTGTTATCTAACTCTGAACCAGACGATTTATTCACTTGACTTGATCCATAGGATTCCCTAAGTTATGTTAATACCTCCGTCGAGGCTACTAACGTCTAACCCTAGGTTGATTAATTGAAATCTCTTTCTAATTAAAACCCCTAGAATTGCATTAACTTGATATATGGACTCCCATATTAGGTTTAACCCTAATCCGAAAAAATCTCGTCACCCTATGTCTAGGCGTGTGATCAACTTCGCTTAATTATGCTGGATCTACTCTTAGATAGGGACTTTTGCTCCTTCACCTAAGCACATCACACTTGAATTAATATCCCGGAATATCAAAACAAGAATTAAGAACAAATCAAGTATTTATCATATAGTTCAGCAAATGATAATAAGATTTATCTTAGGTTTCATCCCCCTCAGGTATCTGAGGGTTTAGTTCATAATCATAAAAGAATACATCTTAGAAGAAAAGATAAAACAAAACATAAGAAAAACTCTAAAATCCCCTGAAGGAATTGAAGAGAGATCATCCGTCTTGAGTATGACTCCGGCTTCTTGAGATGAATCAACTGGCTTTCTTCGAGTAAATTCCACAATTTTGACCCCTCTGGCTCAACTCTTTAGCCTAGCTGGATGCTCCCTGAAGGTTGGCCTTTAGGGTGTATATATAGGCTCTTGGAATGGCTTTCTTTGCCTCTAAGTACCCTAATTCGACTGAAACTTTTCTTTCTCACATCAGGGACACGCCCATGGCACACGCCCGTGTGAATCGTGGCCAGGCTGTGTTCGAGTCTATTAATGAGGCACGACCGTGTGGTCATGGGCCCAGGTCGTGTCGATTTCGTATTATGGCCCATTTACTCTGTTTTGGGCCCGTTTTTCATTCTTTTCATCCTCTGGTGCTTTTCTGAGTATAAAACATGAAAACAAAGGATTAAGAGCACCAAATTGCACAATTCAAGGCTTAAAGCATCCAAAAGCGTGCTAAATGTGGGCTTAAAATATGTTACTATTTCAGTTTATCAAATACCCCCACACTTAAGCTTTTTCTTGTCCTCAAGCAAAATTCTCAACTCACAATTAAAACGAACTTCCTTGATTCATAATATTCATCAATAATGTTTCATCATAATTCAGAGATAATTCATACATTGTTTAACTTAAAGAGTCTTAAAGATTCAAACAATCAAAGTCATAAGTCAAACATGAAAATTTAATCCCATAGGCTTGCATGAAAATCAAATCTCCACCATTGTAAAATGAGATGATAAACAAATCAAACGGTCTTTAACAGGGTTGTAATGGGGCTTGGGTTAAAGGTGTGGATAAAGGCTGAATTAGAGGGTTAGAATCGAGATTGAATTGACAAATTACCTAACCATAAACAATGAACTATTAAATAATTACATCAATTGAAAACTTGTAATACTAATACTAATAGTACGAGCTTCTTCTTCAGCAATTGAAATTTAAACGTATAAGCTCATATATTTCAATTTTTTTTAAGAACAAATCAAGTAATAATAAAGGACAAATTTAACTACTGAAATAAAGATCATAGTTAGGCAACCGATCAAATCAAATCTCGACAAAAATGTAGTCAAAAGGAATGGTGATAACAAATACAAAGGGTTTTGGGTTAATATTAGTAGGTGAGTCAATAAATGGGTTGTTAGGATTAACGGGTTTCACTAGGGGTTAATTATGAAGGTAGGCTTTTAGCGGAGTAAGTGGGTTAAAACCTAGGTGCCTTTATCATCTCTGTATATCAAATCAAATGTGTGGTCTAGACATGTATAATCGATGCAAGTTCTAGAATAACAAATCAATGTTGACACTCATAATCAAGAAAAATTAATATCAGTGAGCAAGAAAAAGAATATATGCTTTACAAGGCTCAAAATCTCACAAAAATTATGGGTATTTGATGTCAACCTTGCAAATTTAAAACTTAAGTAATATTCAAATTCAAGTAGACAACCTAGCAATAATTTTAATTCTGAAAAATAGACTTATCATGCTCGATTCTCTAGTATCCTTCAAATTTAATCATCGATGCACAATTAACTATGACTTAATCCAAAACACATCAATAAAAATCATAAATCAAAGAAATTACGTTCTAATCATAATATGAGAAAATTACTTAAATATAAGATATCATTCAGGGATTTGAGAATAATGCAGAAAGTTAGGCACTTTCTTGAAATAAATATTCACCCCCACACTTAAGTATGAAATTTAAGAGAAAGGGAGAGGTGAAACTTCCTGAATTTGGATGGTTTCCTTGAGTTGGGAGTCCCGTGGTGTGGTGGCTGCTACCGAGCTCTGCGCTAGATGAAGAAATTGGGAAGCTCGTGAAGAAATAGCCAGGAAATATTAAGACACAATTAAAATAAACTAATTATGTATTTAAAGACAAGAATGATAAAGAGAAATAGTGTAAAAATTGAAATAAAACTAAAAGAAAAGATGAATGGACTGAAAATTCCTTATTGTTGGATGGTTCGCGAGGTGGGTGTGATTTCTAAGGCTGCAGTGGGTGGCTATGGTCGTGGTCGTGGTGATTCCCTAGCAGCCTTTAGAACCTAAAACCAAGAAACTAAAATAAAATAAACTAATTTAAGCATAAGAGAGTCAAAGAGAAGGAAAACAAAGGAGAAGAGTACAGAAGAAGAAGAATTAAATGGCCTCAAAGACCCTTGGCTTGTCTAGTACCTGAAGCGGCCGACATGAACTTATGTAGATCGATCTCCCTTGGGGAGATCGTGCTTGGATCCTTTCGCTTCTTTGACATAGATGTGGTGTAGCTCAAGGGTTTGGGGAATAACTAAAGAAGATAAGTATGGGGAGGGAGAGATCTGAAGAATGGGATGGAAGAAAGGAGATGGGAAGTAGGTAAGAAGAAATGGGGGGTTTAAATAGAATTTTCAGGTCTGGTGCGTCCCCACGCCCATGTACCATGGGCGTGTTGTGTCACACGGCCGCATCGCACGGCCGTGTTATGCTTTGTTTACTTCTCCCACGCCCATGTTTAGGTCGCAACGTCCGTGTATGATCTAACAGTGTTGGCCACGGCCGTATCGCACGGCCATGGCGTGGTAATTGGAGTCCGTGACTCGAAGATATAATTTGTTCTGACTCGTACCATCTCTGCCCTATCAGTTCGGAGATTCGTGGTGTCCACACGGTCACGGCCACGGCTGTGTGCAAGGCCGTGTGGCATGGAAATCTACACTTTTGGTTAGCTTATACTTAGATGCTGAAGTAAAAAATAAAAATAAAGGAATGTAAAAGTTAATAGAGTTAGTGCTCGGGTTGCCTCCCGAGAAGCACTCATTTATAGTCTTAAGCTAGACTTACCTCTCATTCGAATATTCATGGTGGTCTGAAGAGTTGAACATCCTCTCTCATACTATCAGTTCTACTATCATGGTAAAGTTTAAGTCGAGTATCGTTTACTTTAAAAGTTCCGAATGTACCTCGACTGTTTCGTATGGGAAGATATTGATTACCTTGAAAGGGATTTCTTTCTTTGTATTAGGATCAGGAGGAGATATTCAAGGGTCTGCTTTATCTAACAATACCTGATCTCCGATTTTGAACTTGTCTGTCTCGTGGAGTGGCTTTGGTTCTGCTTCGTGTATCCCTAGTTTTTCCTTGAAATGCGTCTTCCACTCATCTAGTTCATCGATCTGAAACCTTCGTTCCTCCTGAGTTATTTTTTTATTGGCACGGGGTCCAGGATCGGGTTCAGTTGTGTTTTTCGTGGTGCTTCCTGAAAAGAAGGTTTAACCGAATGTTTATTGATAGAGTGTATGTTCTCACCTTGATTATTCGATGTCCTAGCCAAATTGAGACCTTGAAGAGTGACTGTCTCGTCACCTACACAGAGTATGAGTTCACCTACATCGACATTAATTTTAGTCCTGGCAGTTGCTAAAAAGGGTCTTCCTAAAATTAAGGGGATTGTGTTGTCCTCATCCATGTCTAAAACGACAAAGTCTACTGGAAATATGAATTTATCAATCTTCACGAGTATATCTTCGATTATACCCCTAGGAATTCTAACAGTTTTATCAGCTAATTGAATGTTCATCCTAGTTTGTTTGGGTTTCCCTAGACCTAGTTGTTTAAACAGTTTATAAGGCATGACATTTATGCTTGCCCCTAAATCAGCTAACGCATTATCAATAGATAAACTACCAATTAAGCATGGAATTGTAAAACTCCCTGGATCTTTTAATTTCCGTGGTAGTCTATTTTGCAAGACTGCCGAGCACATTGCGTTTAGTTCCACATGTGATGCCTCGTCTATCCTTCGTTTGTTCGTCAATAGCTTCTTTAAAAATTTCCTAGAATCTGGCATCTGTGAAAGAGCTTCAAGTAACGGTAAGTTAATATGTAATTTCTTTAAAAGTTTAAGAAACTTACCGAACTGTTCTTCTGTGTCGTCTCTCTTTATTGCTTCGGGATATGGTATGCGAGGTTGGTATTCTTTGATTACCGGTTTTGGTTTATCATTACTTACCTCAACCTTACCTTCTTCTACCATATTCTCTTGCCTTAAATTGGGCTCATCTAACCCTTCACTATTTTGAGTTGTTATGGCTTGAATATGCTCCTTTGGGTTAGTCTCGGTGTTGCTTGGTAGGCTTCCTTGTGGTCTTTCAGAGATCAGCTTAGCAAGTTGTCCTAACTGGTTTTCAATCCCTTGAATCGATGCTTGTTGATTTTTAAGTGTTATCTCGGTATTTTGGAAACGTGTTTCTGAGACTGCTATGAATTTTGTCAGCATCTCCTTAAGGTTTGGTTTCTTTTTCTGTGGGTAGGGTTGTTGTTGGAAGTTTTGAGGGGGTTGTTGTCTTTGATTTCCTTGACCACCCCATGAGAAATTGAGGTGGTTCCTCCAACGTGGATTATAAGTATTACTATAAGGGTTATTTTGAGATCGGAAATTTTTACCCATATAGTTCATTTTTTCACTCTCCATGCCCTGTCCGTAGGGTGGGTACTCAGGATTCGCCACGACTCCACTTGTTTCGCACTGCATAACTGGATGTACTTGCGAAGAACAAAAACCATCGATCTTTTTATTTAACATCTATACCTGATTTGTTAGCATGGTTACTGCGTCGAGGTTGAAAACTCCGGCTGCTTTAGTTGGTCTTGTCCTTGTAACTTGCCACTGATAGTTATTCAATGACATCTCCCTATAAACTCGTAGGCTGCTTCAGGAGTTTTGTTATTCAGAGTTCCGCTGGCTGCTGAATCCATTAATTGCCTTGTTGAGGGGTTCACACCATTGTAGAAAGTTTGGACCTGTAGCCACAAGGGTAGTCCATGGTGTGGGCACCTTCTCAACAAATCCTTGTATCTCTCCCATGCATCGTAAAGTGTCTCTAAATCCATCTGCACAAAAGAAGAGATATCATTCCTCAACTTGGCCGTTTTGGCCGGCAGAAAATATTTTAATAAAAATTTTTCAGTCATTTGATCCCATGTAGTGATTGACCCTCGTGGAAGAGAATGCAACCACTGTTTGGCTTTATTCCTCAAAGAGAAGGGAAATAACCAAAGACGGATGGCATCATCAGAAACACCATTTATTTTGAAGGTATCACAGAATTCTAGAAAATTCGCTAAGTGTGTGTTAGGATCCTCATCCTGCAAACCATTAAACTGAACAAACTGTTGGATCATCTGTATAGTGTTAGGTTTCAGTTCAAAATTATTTGCAGCAATAGTAGGTCTAACAATACTTGACTCAGTTCCTGTTAAATTAGGTTTATCATAATCATACATAGTTCGAGGAGCATGATGTTTGGCCATCTCTAGAGGTGGCAGATTATTCTCAGACATCTCTTCGGTGGTATTAGCTTCTATTTCTTGCTCTTCTTCTATGTAATTTAAGCTTCGCCTTATTTCTCTACGATTTCTGTGAATAGTACCTTCAATATCATTGTCGTAAAATAGGGGTCTTGTCGGGTTCCTTCTAGTCATAAACTAGAGGTACCTGAAAGGAGTAAAAGAACAAAAATCAGCAAAAATAAAAAAAAAAGAAATTGCAGAAAATAAAAAAATGGCTAAAGTAATAAAAATTGAGCTTTCTTAATATTCTGGTTCCCCGGCAATGGTGCCAAAAACTTGATGTGTGCTTTCAGAGTCTTAAAAATTTATATAATGAATGATCGAGCCTAGAAACTAACTGTGACAACGATTAAGGCAAGCGCACCTATCGAACAGTAGTATAGCCTAGTGGCAAGACCGGATTGTCGAACCCAAAGGAACCTGAAGTACTAATACTAACTCTCTTTTTATTATTTAGCCTAAGAATTAAAGGAATTTTATCTAATCTGAATTAACTAACAACTAAGCTAAAGATGCAAAGACAAAGAGAATGAATTTGGCAAAGTACTATGGGAAAAACCAATTGATTAAGACAATACACGAGGAAGAACCCATCTAGACTTCACTTGTTATCTAACTCTGAACCAGACGATTTATTCACTTGACTTGATCCGTAGGATTCCCTAAGTTATGTTAATACCTCCGTCGAGGCTACTAACGTCTAACCCTAGGTTGATTAATTGAAATCTCTTTCTAATTAAAACCCCTAGAATTGCATTAACTCGATCTATGGACTCCCATATTAGGTTTCACCCTAATCCGGTAAAATCTCGTCACCTTATGTCTAGGCATGCGATCAACTCCGCTTAATTATGCTAGATCTACTCTTAGACAGGGACTTTTTCTCCTCCACCTAAGCACATCACACTTGAATTAATATACCGGAAATATCAAAACAAGAATTAAGAACACATAATTAAGAACAAATCAAGTATTTATCATATAGTTCAGTAAACGATAACAAGATTCATCTTAGGTTTCATCCCCCTCAGGTATCTGAGGGATTAGTTCATAATCATAAAAGAATACATCTCAGAAGAAAAGATAAAACAAAACATAAGAAAAACTCTAAAACCCCCTAAAGGAATTGAAGAGAGATTCTCCATCTTGAGTATGACTCTGACTTCTTGAGATGAATCAACTGGCTTTCTTCGAGCAAATTCCACAATTCTGACCCCTCTGGCTCAGCTCTTTGGCCTAGCTGGACGATCCTTGAAGGTTGGCCTTTAAGGTGTATATATAGGCTCTTGGAATGACTTTCTTTGCCTCTAAATACCCTAATCTGACTGAAACTCTTCTTTCTCACGTCAGGGACACGCCCATGGCACACGCCCGTGTGAATCGTGGCCAGGCTGTGTTCGAGTCTATTAATGAGGCACGACCATGTGGTCTTGGGCCCAGGCCATGTTGATTTTGTGTTATGGCCCATTTACTCCGTTTTGGGCCCGTTTTTTATTCTTTTCATCCTCCGGTGCTTTTCTGAGTATAAAACATGAAAACAAAGGATTAAGAGCACCGAATTGCACAATTCAAGGCTTAAATCATCCAAAAGCGTGCTAAATGTGGGCTTAAAATATGTTACTATTACGGTTTATCACTCTTCTCTCACAATCAAAGTCGACTACACTATTATTCTTTCCCTCTTTATTCACCTTTCTTCTCCTCTCAATACCTCTCTTTGTCTTGGCCGAACTTAACATCTCTCTTCTTCTAGTATTCTTAGTTTGTTTCCTCTATTCTTTTACAAGTCAATTCTCCTTCTCTTTTGTCCCTTGAACTCTATTTTTTTCCCCTCTTAAATACTAAGCTGACTACTCCTTGGTATTTTGGTTTCGATTTTACAAGACTTCAGAGAAATCGGTTGCCATTTGTATGTTCCTTCTCTAGTTCGCTATTATTCCAGGTACTACCGATGAGTGAAAGGTGTAAGTGTTCTTGAGTTGTTGAAACCCTGTCTCCCAATATTTGGTATTTTTGACACCTTGTTTTGGGTATAGGTCAATTACTCTTAGATTCTAGAAGTGTTATGTATAAGGTTTTGGGCTACATTTTGATCGGTTCTATCTATCTATCTATCTGTCGTGTGTGCAGTTAAGCGCCAGGATACATGTGGTTGATTCTAGCCACGATCTAAGTATATTTGGCCATACTGCATTCAGTCAAGGTAAGCAGGAGTATTATTTGGGGATTAGATGACTGTGAGCACTGTTAAGTAAGAGACTAACTGAAGGTTGGAATGAATGTAGGTTGGTGTTCAAGAGTTTTTGAAAGTGTTCGCAAACAGGTGTGTACACACCCTGATCTGACTGTAACACAGCAAAACCCGAAAATATGGCGATTGAGGCCACATGCGCCTGCGAATGCTCATGTGGTAAACCGAGCCCACAATTATAGGCGATAGACTGTAGAGGCCACCATGAGCATTCTCGTGCTCTTGGGCCGTTATGGGCCTCGTTGGGCTGAAATGGGCTATGTGGGCCTAATGGGCTCGTGGGCCCCACACGGAATAAATCCATGACAAGTGACAAACATTAGACTGGGCTCCGTTATTCGCATAGCCGTGACTGAATTTGGGCTAGATGGGCCACACGAGCGTGTGGGCCCACTTGGGCTGAATAGTGGACCTTGGGCCCATTTACATATTTTTGATCATATAGGTTATCTGTGTCGCTCGAGGCGACTGTGGACCTTTGGAAAGGTCGTTATCTGCACTGAAATCCTAAAATAGGTAAAATGGCCAAAATACCCCTAAAGATGAAATTACTACTTTACCCTTAATAGATGGAAATTAACATTTTACCCCTAGAGGCAAGTCGACTGATGAATGAATATTATTGTATGACTGTACTGAGTAGGACATACTACATATACGAGATATTTATGACATGGCATACTGCATGGGGTTGGGATACTATTATGGAGAAAGTGCACTGTTACTGGTGGCTTCGCCACAAACACTGTTACTGGCAGCATCGCTACGATATTGATATTGGCAGCTCCGCTGCAATACTGTTATTGGTGGCTTCACCACATATACTGTTACTGGCAACTCTGCTGCGTCATTATTACTGGCAGCTATGCTGCAATATTGGTGTGTTGGTTGGTACGGGTGGTGTGTTGGTTGGATTGGGATGGCTTGCATATTTGCATCATACTGATACTGTATTGGGCGTAGGCCCATATTAATTACTGTAATGGGCTAAGGCCCATACTATACTATTACTGAATAGGGCTCAGGCCCAGACTGTTACTGCATAATAGGGGATTACACATTGAGTTCTTGACTCACCCTTTTCTTTTAACTGTACAGGTAATCCCCGGCCTTAGATGATTTGGAGCTGCGAGGGAGTCGGAGATGGCTACACGTTAGCTAATATTTTAGTTTAGACCTAGTTATTTAAATTTTTATATTGGGTTGATATTCATGTAATAAGGCCTCTGGTGATTTTAATTTCTTTTAATTGGGTTTAATTTCTTATTTTGAAACTGCAAACTGTTACAAACAAGTTTTCAAAAAATAATAACTGTTTTAAAAGATGAACACACATTTTCAGCCTTCAAAATGACATTAATTAGAGTAGCTTCCGCGAGTTTTTAACCAACTAAGAAACCAACAGTAACAAACATGACAATCGTTCAAAAATGGTTTTCTCTCAACAAGCCTGATTTCAAAAAATACTTCGATGTAACACGTCTGATTTGGTCGTAACATCTAGGACGGGTTTGGGGTTTTACAATCGGCATCTGAGACTCGACGTGCCACACATTCAGTAAAATATTCCAAAACACTTCAAACTATTTGAAAACAGTTCTTTAGAAATTCATATTAAAAACCAAATCCACAGCTGAGTTTTGTAATCTGGCTCTGATACCACTAAATGTAATACCCCAAACCTAGCCTGGATGTTAGGGTCGAATCTGGCAACGCCACATTGAAGTGTTTTTCAGAAAATATGTTGTTGTTGAAATCCTCATTTCTATTTAATCGCTTTGTGTTATTCAATGATGAGTAAAAACTGGGTCATTCATTTTTAAAGCATGAATCATTGAAAAGTTATTTATTTTTAAAAATGTTAAATTTAATATTAATAAATTTAATATTAAATTTATTAAAATAATATTATTTTTAAAATAGTTAATCTAAAATCAAATTATCCAATAGAGTCCTAGTAGGAGTGTGATTCTTCCTCTACTCAATCGCCAAAAAACCACCACCACCGACCACTGGAATGCCAATGCTGCAGTTATCGGCACCTGATCGCTAGAATCAGAGTCTTAAAATTTATAAAGAGAATGATCGAACCTGCAAACTAACTCTGACAAAGATTAAAGGCAAGTGTACCTATCGAACAGTATTATAGCTTAGGCAAGACCGGATTGTCGAACCCAAAGGAACTAAAAGTACTAATACTAACCTTCTTTTTATTATCTAGCCTAAAGTAAGTGAAGTTGTTTAGATCTAACTACTACTAAGCTAAAGACGCAAAGACAAAAAGAATGAATTGGGAAATAACTTGAGGGAAGACTCTGTTGATTTAAGACAATACCCTCAGGAAGAATCCACCTAGACTCCACTTGTTATTTAACCCTGAACCATACGATTTATTCACTTGATTTGATCCATAGGATTCCCTGATTTATATTAAACCCTCTCTCGAGGCGAATAACATCTAACCCTAGGTTAATTAACGGAAATCTCTTTCTCACTTAATAACCCCCTAGAATAGTAGTAAATCGATCTATGGATTCCCATATTAGGTTTCACCCTAATCCGGCAAAATCTCATAACCCTATCTCTAGACGCACGAACGACTCTGCTTTAATTATGGTAGATCTATTCTTAAGCAGGGAATTTTGCTCCTCCACCTAAGAACATCTGACTTGAGTCAATATCTCGGAAACATTAACACAAGAATTAAGCGCACATAATTAAGAACAAATCAAGTATTTATCCTATAGTTCAGAAAATAATAACAAAATTCATCTAGGTTTCATCCCCTTCAAGTATCTGAAGGGTTTAGTTCATATCAAATAAAGAAAACATCTCAGAAGAAAAGATAAAACAAAACATAAGAAATCCCTAAAACTCCCTGATGGAATTGAAGGAGAGATCCGCCGTCTTGAGTAGAATTCTGGCTTCTAGAGATGGATCAATTGGCTATCTTCGAGTGATTCCCACAACTCTGACCTTTTCGGCTTGGCTCATTGGCCTAGCTAACCGCCCTCCTTCAGGTAACACTTAGGGGGTTTATATAGGCTCTTGGAATGTGTTTCTTCGCCCCAAAGTATCCAAATCCGAATGAAATTGCTCTTTGCCACGACAGGGACACGACCATGGCACACGCCCGTGTGACTAGTCTTCAAGCTGTGTTCGGACTTCTTTAATGAGGCACGGCCGTGTGAATCAGGGGTAAGGCCGTGTTCTAGATGATCAATGTGGCATGACCAAGTGGATTTCGTGATATGGCCCATTTTCTTCGTTTTGGGCCCGTTTTATGTTCTTTTCATCCTCGGGTGCTTTCCTGGGTATAAGACATGAAAAGAAAGGATTAAGAGCACCTTTTTACATAAATTGAGGGTTAAATCATCCAAAAGCATACTAAATGTGGGATTAAAATATGTTATTTTTACAGTTTATCAAATACCCCCACACATAAGCTTTTGCTTGTCCTCAAGCAAAATTCTCAACTTACAATTAAAACAAACTTTCCATGGTTCATAATTCCTATCAATAATGTCTTATCATAATTCATAGATAATTTATACATGGATGATCTAACTCGAAGAGTCCTAAAGATTCAAACAGTCAAAGTCATACATTTGTAGCATAAAAACATAGGTGTCTCCCCTTATCTAAATAATTACCTTTGATTCAAAATTGACAAGGATTGACATCCTCACTAAAGATTCACTCAAATCACTCGAGGTGCTTAAGGTTCAGTAAAAGAGCTCGAACCTGAAAAGTTAATCCCATAGGCTTGCCTGAAAATCAAATCTCCACCACTGTAAAATGAGATGATAAACAGATCAAAAGGTCTTTGTTAGGGTTGTAACGGGGCTAGGGTTAAAGGTGTGGATAAAGGCTTAAATTAGGAGGTTAGAATCGAGACTAACTTGACAAGTACCTACCTAGAAAATACTGAGAAAATACCAACTGAAAAGTAATAATCCTACTAAGATGAGCTTTTCTTTCGAAAAATAGACTTTAACTGTATAAGCTCACTAACACTGAATATACTTTAAATTATTTTTAGAACAAATCAAGTAATAAAAGATAAATTCAACTACTGAAATAGTATAATTAGATAACTTAATCAAATCATATCTCGATATAAGGGTAGTCAAAAGGAATGGTGATAACAAATACAAAGGGTTTTGGGTTATTAGTGGGTGAGTCAATAAAAAGGGTTGTTAGGTCAACGGGGTTTACTAGGGGCTAATTATGAAGGTAAGCTTTTTAGTGGAGTAAGTGGGTTAATACCTAGGTGCCTTTATCATCTCGGTATATCAAATAATAGGTGTGGTCTCAACATGTATAATCGAGGCAAGTTCTAGAATAATAGTTCATAGTTGACACACTCATAATCAATAAAGTGAGCATGGAAAAGAATATATGCTCTTAATAGGCTCAAAATCTCACAACAATTATGGGTGTTTTGACATCAACCTCGTAAATTTCAAACTTCAAGGTAACATTTAGATTCAAGTAGACAACGTAAAAATTTATTCTGAAAAATAGACTTATCTAGTATCCTTCAAATTTAATCATGAATGCACAATTATCAATGACTTAATCCAAAACATATCAACAGAAATCATAGATCAGGAAAAATTCATCATAATATGAGAGATTTTTACTTTCGAACAAGGCATAATTCAGGGATTATTAAATAATACTATAGTTAACCCCCCACACTTAAGTTGTACATTGCCCTCAATGTACAAAGATAGACAATAGCAAAATAAAAATCATAAGATGGGGAGAGAAGTGAAACTTCCTAAATTATGGATGAAGTCGTTGAAAAGAAACCGGATAGGATTGGAGGTGAACGTGGGGAAGCGTCTCGAACCGTTTGAAATTAAATCCTCGAAGCAGCCATTCTAATTTTATTGTATCCTAAACTGAATCTATGGTGCCCACACGGCCACGGCCACGACAGTGTGCAAGGCCGTGTGGTTTGGAAATCTACACTTTTGGTTTATTTAAATGCTAAAAAGGGAAAATAAAAATAAAAATAAAAATAAAAATAAAAATAAAAATAAAAAATAAAAAATAAAAATGAAAATAGGGTTAGTGCTTGGGTTGCCTCCCGAGAAGCGCTCGTTTATAGTCTTAAGCTAGACTTTACCTCTCATTCGTATGGTCATGGTGGTTTGAGGCGGTGAAAATCCTTTCTCATGCAATCAACTCGGTTTTTGATATAAAGTTTAAGTCGAGTATTGTTTACCTCAAAGTGCTGAATTTAGGATTGCTTACCTCGACTGTCCCGTATAGGAAGACAATAAGTACTTTAAAGGTGATTTCTTCGTTTGTTTTGATGTCTGATGTAACACCCCAAACCCGATCAAAACGCTACGACCGAATCTGGCATGTTACAAAAAAGGAAAATTTTAAAAACCGAGTTAAAAATCATGAGTTGAGAAAGATTTTGCATATCATTATGCCTTTGGTGAAGATTTAAAACAATGATTTGGTTTTAGCCGTAATATAGTTCAGTTTGATTAAAAATCGAATTTTAAGGAAAAATCCCATTACGCGGTTATTTGAAAATAATGTTGCGATTTTAGATGAAAAGTTCGAGTCATTTTGTTACCAGAACCTGTCGTCAATTAATCAGTTAAAAATTTGAGGTTTATTCTTGTTTATTAATTTTTGAAAACATCCACTTTGGTAATTTAAGAAAACATGCCATGGCAATTTAAAATAAACCCAAGTTAACGTTTAAGTGGCCTTATTACAACACCCAAAATCCAAACTCAAGTAGTAACAAACTAAAATAAATATTTGAAATAGAATTATTTAAAACATTATGCATGGCCACCACGAGTCCACCTCGGCTCTGTATCCGCGGTCTAAGGATTACCTGCAAGAATCAACAGAAGGGGTGAGTCACCGAGACTCAGTGTGTAATTCCCCGTCCAAAAGAGCTTTGGGCTCTCACACAGATCCATATATCAAGTATGTACGACATGCAACCCAACCGACCTATTACGTCCATCCTCCACAACTCCGGAAACTACCCCATATCTGTGGCACCTAGCCACTGGTGGTACCGAACTACTGGTGGTTCCAAACCACTGGTGACAAAAGTCACAATTAATAATATGTGGGGCCAACCCACTTGTGGTACCAAACCACTGGTGACAATCCCTAATATTAATACGTGGGGCCAACCCACTGTGGTACCAAACCACTGGGACGAGTCACAGAAATAACATATGTGGTACCAAACCACTGGTGGTTCCAAACCACTGAGACTTAGTCACAAGATATAACGTGTGGGGCCAACCCACTTGTGGTACCAAACCACTGGTGACAGTTTGAAAATCATGTTTCTCCCACTTCACATCGTACCCCAAACCCATGCTCATGTTTAACAATTAATATGGTATGATCATGCTTTCAAAACATAGCAAATAATCATCTCACTCATACATACATTAGCAAATAACAGAACACAACAGAACTTACCTGGAGTCCTCGATCTTACCCACAAGGATAATTTAGTGATCCATACCATCACTTTGGCTTCTAGCCGATCATAGATAATAGAATAACTAAAATACGAAGTGTGTGAGAGTTACACACCTGATAACACGTAATACCACGCTCTCTATGTCGATACTATCGCTAATCGAAACTACTGCTATCTGTCTATGACTCTGCTCAGAAGCCGGCCCACAACCCGGTGGCCAATCTCGAACTGCTGACACTGTTCGCTTCTTAAACTTAGGGGCTGGGTTTACAGGTCCAACCTCCTCCTTAGAATTGCTGGTATTTGAGTCCATAAAATAGATCTTGGTCAGAAGACCAAGTTAAACTGCGGAATAAGGTAATAGCGAAATCAGTTGTTTGAAACAAAGAGGTTCTTACCGAAATTGATAGAACCCGGAGGTTTGAACACTTGGGTTGGAAGAAAATCGTTTGATGCCCTTACATAATCCCATGTTAGATCCAACCTTCCATAATCAGGTGTTAAAGAAAGTGGCCTTCGGCCAAATGAATGATGTAGATCACTTACCCTGATTGGTCGAACCCGACTGATCCCAGAGGCCCTTCACGCACTGACTGAAAGCAGGAGTAACGAAACCAATCCCTCCCTATATTCAGCCAAAACCCCATGATAGCATTAACGCCCTTGGTCGACAACTAACAGAGAAAAGAGAATTAAAAGGAAGAAGAGAGAAAACAACACTTACCCCACTGAGAAGAAAACCGTTTGAGAGGCTTAGAAGGAAAAGTAGGTTTTGGCTTCAACGTCCAGTAAAAGAAAGGTTTTAATTAGGGGGTATTAAGAGATGAGTTCGGCGAAGAAGAATGATTGAGGAGACAAACTAATGGAGTGGTGGTGGAGTTTGAGAAGTTACGGCTAAGGGGTTTAGGGGTATGATGATGGTATGAGCAAACGAGAAGTGAAGAATGAGAAAGGAGGAAAGGTAGAGAGTATTGGTGGTTCGACTTTGAAGAAATAGATGGAGAGAATGTGTTACCCGAAGAGAAAAGAAAAAGAGAAGACCAAGAGGGATGCTACAATATTCGGCTTGACAAAAGAGATGAAGCAAGCTGCGGCAACCAAAGAAGAAATTTGATAGGAGAAGAAGCAATTATGAATTTCGGCTTTTGATGGAGAGAATCCAAGTTGCCGAAATACAAAGAGAGGAAGAGAAAAGAATTGACTCCGGTTTCAACTAAAGAAGAACAAATATTGCTCTTTAGGAATTTCGGCTACTCAAAGAAATAAACCCTACTGCTCGAACTGCCTCATACACCAAAATGCCAAAACTAGAGTTTAACACCCAAAGCTAACCCCCTTTGAATTTTTGGCACACACACGCACACAAAACCGAATGCCCAACCTCACCTAGCTCCTTTCAAAATTCGGCTAACACTTCCCCTCTCCCCACAAACACTATACCGTCCCTTCAATCTGTCCTTGACTCCCTCTCCTCCACTCATTCAAACCAATTTGAACAATTCAAACTCCTTAAATCGCTCTCCACCATTCCTTTGAAATATTTGACCAAGTCCTACCTCTCTCCTCCAGAGCTTGATTGTCATCCAATCACCTCCCTTTCATGAGCAAAAAAAAAAAAAAAACAACACTCCCTTGCTGCCTGAGAGTTTCGAACCCTCTCTCTCTCTCACCCTTACCTTGTGACGCCACCTCCCCAGCATGCTAAGTGGCGTCCCTTTGCCACTCTTCCACTGCACTTCCTTGTGTCACCAACCGCAATCCAAAACCTCTTAAGTCCTGCTCCTATTTTGCTCTCCCTTAAAGTGCCCAAAAAGAAAATTTTCTCTAAGGCTCCGGCTTACCCCTAAGTCATCCCTGGACCCCAAAGTACCCTAAACTAGCATGAAAAACATAGCATTCACACACAAACACACAAAATGCAAAGCCCCCAATTCAGGATGTTACAGTTCTACACCCTTAAAGAAATTTCGACCTCGAAATTACCTGGTTAAAAGAGTTGGGGGTATTGCTGCCACATGACATCCTCTGGCTCCCACGTAGCTTCCTCCGATCCATGGTTCCGCCACAACACTTTCACCAAAGGAACTGATTTCTTACGCAAGTCTTTGACATCACGATCCAAGATCTGTACTGGTTCCTCTTCAAAAGATAAGTCTGGGCTTACTTCAATTTCTTCTACTGGTACAACATGAGACGGATCCGAACGGTAGCGTCTTAACATCGAAACGTGAAACACATCATGGATCTGACTTAACTCTGAAGGTAGCTCAAGCTGATAGGCCACTGCTCCCACACGCTTCAACATGCGATAAGGCCCGATAAATCTAGGGCTTAACTTGCCCTTCTGCCCAAACCTAAGCACTTTCTTCCACGATGACACTTTTAAGAACACCTGGTCACCCACCTCAAACTCTATGTCCTTACGCTTTAGATCTGCGTAGGACTTCTGTCTGCCCGAGGCTTCCTTCAATCGAGTCCGAATCAACTTAACCTTGTTTTCCGTTTCAGAAACCAGTTCTGGACCCAACAACTAACGCTCACTCAACTCTGTCCAACATGTAGGAGTAGGACACTTTCGACCATACAACGCTTCATACGGTGCCATCTGAATACTAGATTGGTAGCTGTTGTTATACGCAAATTTCGCCAACGGTAGAAATTCTTCCCAACTACCTCTGAAGTCTAAGACACAGCCCCTCAACATATCCTCCAAGATCTGAGTTACCCTCTCCGACCGTCCATCAGACTGTGGATGAAACGCTTTACTTAAATCCAACTTTGTACCCAACGCTTGATGCAACGCCTTCCAAAATCTTGACGTGAACCTAGGGTCCCTGTCTGAGATGATAGACACTGGTACCCCGTGCAACCTCACGATCTCTGCTACATACAACTTAGCCAACTTCTGTAGAGAGTAGTCGACCCGAACTGGTATGAAATGGACAGACTTCGTCAAACAATCCACAATCACCCATACCAAATCCTTCTTAGTAGGCGTAAGGGGTAGCCCGTTAACAAAATCCATCGTGATCCTTTCCCACTTCCACTACGGAATCTTGACCTGTTGCAACAACCCCAAAGGCAACTGATGTTCTACCTTTACCTGCTGACACGTCAAATACTTACTCACAAATTCGGTTACTTCTCGCTTTAGACCTGGCCACCAAAACTGTTCCCGCAAATCCCGGTACATCTTACTACCTTCAGGATACATAGCGTATGGACTGCTATGTGCTTCCTGGAGAATCCTCTACCTCAAATCTACATCTTTCGGCATACAAACCTTTCCACGGAAACATAAAACTCCATCGCTGTTCAAACTGTACTCCTCTAATCCACCATTCTGCACTTGCAGAAGTCGACCGCTCCAGACATCATCTGATAATTGTTTCTCTTTAACCTGATTCACCCATGTCGGCTTCACTTGCAGTTCCGCTATTAAACTTCCATTGTCGTACAAACTAAGGTGGGCAAACATTGCTTACGGCTCAACGCGTCTGCCACCACGTTAGCCTTACCTGGATGGTACTCAATCGAGCAGTCATAATCCTTCAACAGCTCGATCCACCTCCGCTGTCTTAAATTCAACTTCTTCTGGGTAAGGAGGTATTTTAAGCTCTTGTGATCCGTATAGACGATGGACTTCTCCCCATACAAGTAATGTCTCCAGATCTTCAGGGCGAAAACTACTGTAGCTAACTCCAGATCATGCGTCGGATAATTTACCTTGTGAGGTCTGAATTGTTGAGAAGCATACGCTACCACCTTCCTCTCTTGCATCAGCACATATCCTAACTCTGTATGCGACGCATCACAATAGACGGTAAACTTCTTCCCCGCCTCTGGCTGAATTAACACCGGCACCTCTGTCAAAATCCTCTTCAACTTCTCAAAACTTTCCTGCTGTTTATCTGACCAAACAAATGGTACCCCTTTCCATAATAACTTGGTTAACGGTGCCGCAATCAAAGAGAACCCTTCAACGAACCTTCTGTAATATCCAGCCAGCCCAAGAAAACTCCGAATCTCGGCCACCGACTTAGGTGGTTTCCAATCCAACACAGCTTCAATTTTTCGAGGCTCAACCCTAATCCCTTCAGCTGACACCACATGGCCCAAAAAGGTAACTTCCTTTAGCCAGAACTCGCACTTACTGAACTTAGCGAACAACTGCTTTTCCCTCAGAATTTGCAAGACCACCCGAAGATACGAATCATGCTCCTCCTCGGACTTTGAATACACCAGGATATTGTCTATAAACACCATGAAGAATCGATCCAGATAGGGTTGAAAATCCGGTTCATCATGTCCATAAACGCTGCTGGCGGGTTAGTCAACCCAAACGGCATCACCAAAAATTCGTAGTGACCATAGTGAGTACGAAACGCCGTCTTATGAATATCCGCCTCCTTGACCTTAAGCTGGTGATAGCCCGACCTTAGATCTATCTTGGAGAAGACTGATGCTCCCTTAAGTTGGTCGAACAGGTTGTCTATCCTCGGCAATGGATAATTATTTTTTATCATTAACTTATTCAACTGACAGTAATCAATACACATTCGCATTGATCCGTCCTTCTTCTTAACGAATAGCACCGGTGCTCCCCAAGGCGATACACTTGGTCGGATAAAACCCCGATCTAACAGTTCCTGAATCTGAGCTTTCAATTCCACCAATTCCTTGGGCGCCATCCTATATGGGGCAATCGATACAAGCGCTGTCCCTGGGTAAAGATCAATACCAAATTCCACCTCTCGATCCGGAGGTAGACCTGGAAGCTCTTCTGGGAAAACATCAGAAAATTCCTTCACTGTCCGAACATTCCCTACCGTTGACTCCTTGACCTCCAAAGCGCAAACATAATCTATAAACGCCTTACATCCTTTTTTCACCATTCTCTTAGCCATTAAAACAGATACCACATTAGATAGGTAATTCTTTCTCTCACCTATCACCACCACCTCTTCACCCTCGGAAGTTCTTAACACCATGCGCTTGGCTGCACAGTCCAAATTTGCCTGATACTCCACTAACCAATCCATACCTAAGATCAAATCGAACTCCCTGAACGGCAGTTCCATCAGATCAGCCAGAAAAACTACCCCTTGAACTTCTAGAGGCACGCCCCTAAAAAGTTTGTTCACCACTACAGATTGTCCTAGAGGGCTAACTACAGTCATCTCCCTAAAAGAAGTCTCAAAGTCTAAATTCAGAGTTCCTGATATAGTATTAGCAACGTAAGAGTGTGTTGAACCAATATCAATTAATGCAGTATAAGGCAACCCATAAATAAGGAACGTACCGGTTATGACGTCTGGTGCGTCGCCCTCCTCTCGACGCCTAGCTGTATAGACCAACCTAGGCTGTCTTGCATCTGTATTCCCAGCACCTCTGCCCAGTGCTCCACGGCCCCGGCCGAAACCATTACCTCCTCTGGTTGGACCACGACCCCTCTGCGGTTGCTGGCCATCTCTTCTGAATTGTGCATGTCCTTGACCCTCAGATTGTGCCCTGACTGGCCTCCGTAGGCAATCCTTTATCCGGTGATCCATAGACCCACATCCGAAACATCCTCTATTACCTGCCCAACACTCTCCCGAATGAAATTTTCCGTATCAAGCACACTGCGGTGGCCACTGAGCAGCAACAGGCTTTGCAGCTTGGCTCGGCCCGCCTAATCTAGCCCTCTTCTGAAAACCCCCAGTAGACCCCGATGGCCCGAAACTCCTTTTATTTCTATTTCTCTCCTGATTCTGCTTTTCAGACAGCTTCACCTCCTCAGCTATCTTAGCCTTTTCCACAAGAACAGCAAATTCCCTCTCTCGCTATAGAGCTATCAGCACTCGCAGCTCATCTCTCAGCCCATCCTCAAACCGCACACAACGCTCATGGTCCGTGGCCACAATACCCCGGGCATAACGGCTTAAACGCAAGAATTTCGCCTCATACTCGAACACCGACTTACTCCCCTGAACCAGATTCAGAAATGCCTTACGTTGCGCATCCACATAACTTGATCCAACGTACTTCCTCTGGAATGCTGTTTTAAAGGAATCCCAGGTGATATCATCAGCCATCGTTCCATCCCTGAGCGTGAGCCACCACTGATAGGCCTCGTCTCAAAGAAGAGACACGATTCCTTTTAACTTCTCCTCTGTCGTGAAATCAAGATCATCCATTATATGCACAATTGCTTCTAACCAGTACTCAGCTGCGTTGGGAGCTACGCCAGAAACGCCCCTAAATATTTCTGCTCCATTCACTCGGAGTCGTTTAGACACAAGTTTTCGAGCCCCCGTACCCATACCAGCCGCAGGAACTCTCTCTAAAACCCAGAACATTGCCTGAGACACTGCATCGTCTCCACCCGTTTGGTCCTGAAACTCTGCTTCCGTAGCTGGCGGTAGCGGCACCTCATTTCCTGACCCATGACCAGACCCTACTGGTTCCGAAACAGTAATCCTGCGCCTACCACGACCACGTACATTACGCCCACGTCCTCGAGTGCTCATGACTAACGTTTGCGCTTTAATCTGATTAAGAGTTTTATGAGTTAGCTTTTCTTTCTTCCACTGTTTATTACCGAACAGTCTTATGAGTATGTTATCAAAGTAGTTGTTTTCGCGAACACATGCATTCCTACAGGCTTCAGTCTCTAGGGTAAATTCCTAATGCTAGCAATTATATCACAGAATGATTGAATCATACAACCGAGGATTAGAAAACTTACCGTCGCGGATCGGTGCCGGAGACTCAGGTGCCATGCTTCCCGAAAACGTGTATTTTGTCAAAACCATTTGTCAAACCATCAACTGAAGACAATTTGGGCCTTACACTCACAACCGAGCTTTTGAACCTGGCTCTAATACCAAAATTGTAACACCCCAAACCTGGTCAAAGTGCTACGACTGAATCTGGCATGTTATAGAAAAGGAAAATTTTAGAAACCGAGTTAAAAATCATGAGTTGAAAAAGATTTTGCATATCATTATGCCTTTGGTGAAGATTTAAAACAATGATTTGATTTTAGCCTTAATATGTTCAGTTTGATTAAAAATCGAATTTTAAGGAAAAATCCCATTACGCGGTTATTTGAAAATAATGTTATGATTTTAGCTGAAAAGTTCGAGTCATTTTGTTACCAGAACCTGTCGTTAATTAATCAGTTAAAAATCTGAGGTTTATTCTTGTTTATTAATTTTTGAAAACATCCACTTTGGTAATTTAAGAAAACATGCCATGGCAATTTAAGATAAACCCAAGTTAACGTTTAAGTGGCCTTATTACAACACCCAAAATCCAAACTCAAGTAGTAACAAACTAAAATAAATATTTGAAATAGAATTATTTAAAACATTATGCATGGCCACCACGAGTCCACCTCGGCTCCGTATCCGCGGTCTAAGGATTACTTGCAAGAATCAACAGAAGGGGTGAGTCACTGAGACTCAATGTGTAATTCCCGGTCCAAAAAAGCTTTGGGCTCTCACACAGATCCATATATCAGGTATGTACGACATGCAACCCAATCGACCTATTACGTCCATCCTCCATAACTCCGGAAACTACCCCAAATCTGTGGCACCTAGCCACTGGTGGTACCTAACCACCAGTGGTTCCAAACCACTGGTGACAAAAGTCACAATTAATAATATGTGGGGCCAACCCACTTGTGGTACCAAACCACTGGTGACAATCCCTAATATTAATACGTGGGGCCAACCTACTGTGGTACCAAACCACTAGGACGAGTCACAGAAATAACATATGTGGTACCAAACCACTGGTGGTTCCAAACCACTGAGACTTAGTCATAAGATATAACGTGTGGGGCCAACCCACTTGTGGTACCAAACCACTAGTGATAGTCTGAAAATCATGTTTCTCCCTCTTCACATCGTACCCCAAACCCATGCTCATGTTTAACAATTAATATGGTATGATCATGCTTTCAAAACATAGCAAATAATCATCTCACTCATACATACATTAGCAAATAACAGAACACATCAAAACTTACCTGGAGTCCTCGATCTTACCCACCAGGGTAATTTAGTGATCCATACCATCACTTCGGCTTCTAGCCGATCATAGATAATAGAATAACTAAAATATGAAGTGTGTCAGAGTTACACACCTGATAACACGTAATACCACGCTCTCTACATCGATACTATAGCTAATCGAAACTACTGCTATCTGTCTACGACTCTGCTCAGAAGCCGGCTCACAACCCGGTGGCCAATCTCAAACTGTTGACACTGCTCGTTTCTTAAACTTAGGGGCTGGGTTTACAGGTCCAACCCCCTCCTTAGAATTACTGGCATTTGAGTCCATAAAATAGATCTTGGTCAGAAGACCAAGTTAAACCGCGGAATAAGGTAATAGCGAAATCAGTTGTTTGAAACAAAGAGGTTCTTACTGAAATTGACAAAACCCGGAGGTTTCAACACTTGGGTTGGAAGAAAATCGTTTGATCCCCCCACATAATCCCATGTTAGATCCAACCTTCCATAATCAGGTGTTAAAGAAAGTGGCCTTCGGCCAGACGAATGATGCAGATCACTTACCCTAATTGGTCGAACCCGACTGATCCTAGAGGCCCTTCACGCACTGACTGAAAGCAGGAGTAACGAAACTAATCCCTCCCTATATTCGGCCAAAACCCCATGATAGCATTAATGCCTTGGTCGACAACTAACAGGGAAAAGAGAATTAAAAGGAAGAAGAGAGAAAACAACACTTACCCCACTGAGAAGAAAACCATTTGAGAGGCTTAGAAGGAGAAATAGGTTTCGGCTTCAACGACTAGTAAAAGAGAGGTTTTAATTATGGGGTATGAAGAGATGAGTTCGGCGAAGAAGAATGATTGAGGAGACAAACTAACGGAGTGGTGGTGGAGTTTGAGAAGTTACGGCTAAGGGGTTTAGGGGTATGATGATGGTATGAGCAAACGATAAGTGAAGATTGAGAAAAAGGAAGAAAGGTAGAGAGTATTGGTGGTTCGGCATTGAAGAAATAGATGGAGAGAATGTGTTACCCGAAGAGAAAAGAGAAAGAGAAGACCAAGAGGGATGCTACAATATTCGGCTTGACAAAAGAGATGAAGCAAGCTGCGGCAACCAAAGAAGAAATTTGAAAGGAGAAGAAGCAATTATGAATTTCAGCTTTTGATAGAGAGAATCCAAGTTGACGAAATACAAAGAGAGGAAGAGAAAAGAATTGACTTCGGTTTCAACTAAAGAAGAACAAATATTGCTCTTTAGGAATTTCGGCTACTCAAAGAAATAAACCCCACTGCTCAAACTGCCTCACACACCAAAATGCCCAAACTAGAGTTTAACACCCAAAGCTAACCCCCTTTGAATTTTTAGCACACACACACACACACAAAACTGAATGCCCAACCTCACCTAGCTCCTTTGAAAATTCGGCTAACACTCCCCCTCTCCTCACAAACACTATGCCGTCCCTTCAATCTCTGCTTGACTCCCTCTCCTCCACTCATTCAAACCAATTTGAACAATTCAAACTCCTTAAATCCCTCTCCACCATTCCTTTGAAATATTTGACCAAGTTCTACCTCTCTCCTCCAGAGTTTGATTGTCATCCAATCACCTCCCTTGCCTGAGCAAAAAAAACAACACTCCCTTGCTGCCTGAGAGTTTCGAACCCTCTCTCTCTCACCCTTACCTTGTGACGCCACCTCCCCAGCATGCTAAGTGGTGTCCCTTTGCCACTCTTCTACTGCACCTCCTTGTGTCACCAACCGCAATCTAAAACCTCTTAAGTCCTGCTCCTATTCAGCTCTCCCCCAAAGTGCCCAAAAAGCAAATTTTCTCTAAGGCTCCGGCTTACCCCTAAGTTATCCTTGGACCCTAAAGTACCCTAAACTAGCATGAAAAACATAGCATTCACACATAAACACACAAAATGCAAAGCCCCCAATTCAGGATGTTGCATCTGAAGTGATGATTCGAGGGTCTTCCTTATTCATCAATACCTGATCCCCTATTTTGAAGTGATTTGTTGTTCCTATCAGCTCATCTGGGGGTTCCTTCGGTTTTACTTCGTGTGGTTCCAGTTCCTCTTTAAAGTGTGTCGTCCACTCTTCTAATTTGTCGACCTCAAGGCTTCGTTCCTCATATAGTTCTTCTTTGTAGGCATGGGGCCAATGATTCGGTTAACTGAATGCTCATCCTAGTTTGTCTGGGTTTCCCTAGACCTAGTTGTTTAAACATTTTATAAGGCATAACATTGATGCTTGCCCCTAAATCAGCTAAAGCATTATCAATAGATAAACTACCAATTAAACATGGAATTGTAAAACTCCCTGGATCTTTTAATTTCCGTGGCAGTTTATTTTGTAGAATTACTGAGCACATTGCATTTAGCTCCACATGTGATGCCTCGTCTAGTTTCCGTTTGTTTGTCAACAGCTCTTTTAAAAATTTTCTATAATCGGTTATCTGCGAAAGAGCTTCAAGAAACAGTAAGTTAATATGTAATTTCTTTAAAAGTTTAAGAAACTTACCGGACTGTTCCTCTGTATCTTCTCTTTTCATCGCTTCGGGATAAGGTATGCAGGGTTGGTACTCTTCGATTACTGGTTTTGGCTTTTCTTGTGTTACTTCAACTTTACCTTCGTCTACCTTGTTTTCTTGTATTAAATTGGGTTCATCTAACCCTATACTCTCCTGAGCTGTTATAGCTTAGATTTGCTCCTGTGGGTTAATCTCTGTGTTGCTTGGTAGACGCCCTTGCGGTCGTTTGGACATTAACTTTGCAAGTTGTCCAACTGACTTAGTAATTTCCTGAACTTGGTTCTTGATCTCTTTGATCGATGCTTGTTGATTATCAAACTTGTCTCAGTTTTTTGGGGACGGGTTTCTGTGGCTGCTATGAATTTTACCAGCATCTTTTCCAGGTTTGACTGTTCTTCCTGTTGGTAAGGTGGTTGTTGAAAATTTGGAGGAAGTTCCTGTCTTTGGCTATTTTGATCATCCCACGAGAAATTGGGAAGGTACCTCCAACCTGCATTATAAGTGTTACCATAAAAATTATTTTGAAGTCTAGGATAGTTACCCATATAGTGGACTTGTTCGTTCTCCATGCCATATCCGTAGGGTGGGTACTCAGGATTCGCCACGCCTCCACTTGGTTCGTACTGCATAACTGGATGTACTGGGTCGAGGTTGTAGATATTGGCTGCTTTTGTTGGCTCTGTCCTCATGAATTGCCACTGATAATTATTCAGTGCCATCTCTTTTAAACTAAAATTATCTGCCAAAAATAAAAAATTAGCAAAGTAAAAAAATAAAAATGAAAAATAAAAATAATAATGAAAATAAATTACAATAATAATAATAATAATGGCTAAAGTAATAAAAATTAAGCGTTCTTAATATTTTAGTTCCCCAGCAACAGCGCCAAAAACTTGATCGCTAGAATCAGAGTCCTAAAATTTTTAAAGAGAATGATCAAACCTGCAAACTAACTCTGACAACGATTAAAGGCAAGTGTACCTATCGAATAGTAGTATAGCTTAGGCAAGACCGAATTGTCGAACCCAAAGGAACTAAAAGTACTAATACAAACCTTCTTTTTACTATCTAGCCTAAAACAAGTGAAGTTGTTCAGATCTAACTACTACTAAGCTAAAGACGCAAAGACAAAAAGACAAAAAGAATGAATTGGGAAATAACTTGAGGGAAGTCTCAGTTGATTTAAGACGATACACTCAGGAAGAATCCACCCAGACTCTACTTGTTATTTAACCCTGAACCATACGATTTATTCACTTGACTTGGTCCGTAGGATTACCTGATTTATATTAAACCCTCTCTCGAGGCGAATAACGTCTAACCCTAGGTTAATTAACAGAAATCTCTTTCTCACTTAATAACCCCCTAGAATAGCAGTAAATCGATCTATGGATTCCCATATTAGGTTTCACCCTAATCCGGAAAATCTCGTCACCCAATCTCTAGGCGCGCAAACAACTCTACTTTAATTATGCTAGATCTATTCTTAAGCAGGGACTTTTGCTCCTCCACCTAAGAACATCTGACTTGAGTCAATATCCTGGAAACATTAACATAAGAATTAAGCATACATAATTAAGAACAAATTAAGTATTTATCTTATAGTTCAGAAAATAATAACAAGATTCATCTAGGTTTCATCCCCTTCAGGTATCTGAAGGGTTTAGTTCATATCAAATAAAGAAAACATCTCAGAAGAAAAGATAAAATAAAACATAAGAAATCCCTAAAACTCCCTGAAGGAATTGAAGGAGAGATCCACCGTCTTGAGTAGAATTCCAGCTTCTAAATATGGATCAACTGGCTATCTTCGAGTGATTCCCACATCTCTGACCTTTTCAGCTTGGCTCATTGGCCTAGCTAACTGCCCTCCTTCAGGTAACACTTAGGGGTTTATATAGGCTCTTGGAATGTGTTTCTTCGCCCCAAAGTATCCAAATCCGAATGAAATTGCTCTTTGCCATGACAGGGACACGGCCATGGGATACGCCCGTGTGACTAGTCTTCAAGCCGTGTTCGGACTTCTTTAATGAGGCACGGCCGTGTGAATCGGGGGTAAGGCCGTGTTCTAAATGATCAATGTGGCACGGCCGTGTGGGCTTAAATCCAGGCCGTGTGGATTTCGTGATATGGCCCATTTACTCCGTTTTGGGCCTGTTTTATGTTCTTTTAATCCTCGGGTGCTTTCCTGGGTATAAGACATGAAAAGAAAGGATTAAGAGCACCTTTTTACATAAATTGAGGCTTAAATATCCAAAAGCATACTAAATGTGGGATTAAAATATGTTATTTTTACGATTTATCAGCACCACTGTACCCAGTGGTGCAGCGTGACACCCTTACGGCACCCTGAGCCGGTTCAGCTATCGTCAATTCGGTTCAGGCCAGTGACGACTCAATCAGTCTTATCTAGCCACTGGTTGGATAGTTGACCTGGTTTCACATACTGGGCCCAGTTCGACTAGTTTTGGGTATCGGTATCAATTTTTGGTTCTCGATTCCAACTTTTGATTTCAAGTCCAAATTTCAAGTCTAATTACCTATTGGACCAATTTTCTGAATTAAAAATTAATTTTCAAAAAAATCATATTTATTTTAATTAATTTGATTAATTTAATTTTACTTGATCAAAATTAATCTTCCCAAAAATCACTGAGATTTTCCAAAATTAATTTTTGAAGAAAATTTTTTAATCAAATTCTCTAGTTTAACAATTCTTATGACATTTCAATTTAATTTAACATTGAATAAATAAACTAAATTAAATTATTTCTTAAGTCATAGAATTTCCTTTTGATTCAAATGTAGATCGGTCGAGCTTTTGTTGAGCTAGTAGAAGGACCAATCAAACATATACAATTAGGCTCTAGTAATTGCAATTATGTCCAGAAGCATTGTTCCAATAATTCACAATTTACTTAATCATGGAGTCAGTCCATGAAAAGTACCATGATTGAAAACTCATTATTGTTGTAACACCCCAAAAATTTAGAGACTTTTATTTTTCATGTTCAGACACAAATTGCTTGCTTGCTTTAATGGCTAAGTGATTTGGGTGTGTATAGGGGTGTGTGAGAAGCCTGGGTTCAAGTCTTGGCTTTTGCAGAATTTTTAAAATTTGCTCTTAAAAGGACCTGGACGCTAGCACCTAGGTCTTATTAATTATTGTGCTTACATTAAGTCACAAAAAGCCTATTGGTGCAGTGGTGGTGGCATTACAAGTGTGGCAAGGGGGCCTGAGGTTCGAGTGTTGGCGCAGCATAGGGGGCTTTTATTTTGCAGCTAGGACGGCTAGAGCTTGTGTTGCAGTGGAAGTCTGATGGATGAGAGGAGTTTGAATTGGTTATGGAGGGATCTTAGGAACAAATCATGGAGAGGATTATGGAGAGATTTGTGGAGATTTTCAAGGAATTTGAATGTGAGGGGAGTTGTGGCCGAATGGGACTCTAAGGCCTTGGTGAAATTAGGCTAGGGGAAAAATAGGGAGCATTTTCGGCACTAGGATTCCCTTGTTCGGTTTTGTGAGTGTTGATAGGAGGGTGCCAAATTTCTTTGCTGAGAGTTTAGGGTTTTTCACTTTTTGCATTTTGGGTTCTCTCAAGTCTTATCTGTACTACGAAACTAACCACTCGTGTCATTTCCCTTCTGACCATTCGTGTCATTCTTTCTCCTCATCTTTGATATTTTCTTTCTCTCATAGCCGAACCTTCCCTTCTCTTCTTTTAACTTCTGTTCATCTTCTATTATGGGTTGGCCGAACATCACTGTTGTTAATCATTCTCTGTGTCAATCTATTGCAAAGGTTCTAAAAATCGGTAAGTGTTCAGAATCCATTCTCTAGTTTTATTTTAAAACCGAATGCACCTATGCTCTTCCTTTCTTTTCCAAAACCGAATAACCCCATTAACTGATTTTTATTTCATTCTTCATGTACTGCTCTCATTGTGATTCTAGAGTCTTCCTCAAGGAACGGTGAAGTGTGAACGATTTGGAGGAGTCACACTTTTGTTCTCAAACGTCCGGTAAGGTAATAAGGTTACCTCATGTTTTTGGGGTTGGTCGAATATGCCCTACCACTTTTTAATGTGTTCTTGACTGTACTTTAGGAAAGCAGTGAAGGCGGGTGATCGTTTCAGAACAGCGAGCGTTGAGGGATTAAGATCACCCTCATTCAAACAAGGTAAGAAGGGTATTTCGGATTAAGTGTTATTAAGAGGGTGTTACCCTAACAATTAAGGACTAACATTGGATCTCAATGAATCTAGGTTAGGTGCTCATAGATCTTGGAACGACTTTGTAAAAAGTTGTGTAATCACACTATTGTTTCTGTGAGTCGGCAAAAGCATAAAACCGAAAAGTTGAAATTTGAGGACTCACGAGCGTGCGATCGCTCATGTGGTAAAACAAGCCCAGAATCGTGGGCAATAGACTGTAGAGGCCACCACGTGCGTTCTCGTGTTCTTGGGCTTTCATGGGCCTCGTTTGGCTAAAATGGGTCGTGTGGGCTCAATGGGCTCGTAGGCCCCACACGAAATAAATCCATGATAAGTGGTAAATATTGGACTAGGCTATATCGTTCGCATAGTCGTGACTGAAATTGGGCTGAATGGACCACACGATCGTGTGGGCCCACTTAGGGTGAATATTGGGCTTTGGGCCAATATACACCATTTTGACCATATATGTTATCTGTGTCGCTCGAGCGACTGTAGATCTTCGGAAAGGTTGTTAAATGACTGAAATACCCCTAAAGAGTAAAATGATTGAAATGCCCCTAAAGAGTAAAATGACTGAAATACCCCTAAGGAGTAAAATGACTGAAATAACCCCATAGAATAAAATGACCGTTATACCCTAAGGGTAGGTTGACTGATGTGTTCATGATTGTATATAATTGTTATCGAGTATGAAATTCTGCATATACTATGATTTATGACATGACATACTGCATGGGGTGGGATACTGTACTGGTGGCTCTACCACATATACTGTTACTGGCAGCCTTGCTCCATTACTGTTACTGGTGGCTTTGCCACATATACTGTTATTACTGGCAGGTATGTTGCAACATTAGTGTGTTGGTTGGGTGGGTCGATTTTATCCCCACATGGTGTGTTGGTTGGTACGGGTTGTGTGTTGGTTGGATTGGGGTGTTTGTATAACTACCTAAGCCATGTGCGCAACATGACAAGTCTTTCTACGTCTCACTTAACAGTAAAGTTTACCCACGCTGGCCCACGAGCCCATTGGGCCCATTCGGCCTAAGCCCGTGAGATCGCTCATGGCGGCCTTCCTTGTCGTATGCCCACGTTTCGTGAGCTCAGTTGATCACATGAGCGTTCGAACGCTCATGTGGCCCAAAAGCCCAATCCTTCGGCTTTTCAGCTTTTTGGCAATCCGGCAATCCGGCATTTCGGCATTTGTCGCTATCGCTAACACCGTGCAAAAAACATTCCCACTCTACCGACTTTTGACCGATTAGCAATTACGGTACTAATACACACTTTCGGCTTTTCAGTCGATCATCAACAGAGCACAAAGTTACACACCTTCGGCTTATCAGCCGACTATCAGGTACAGGGTAAAAATACACACCTCTTTGCGAAAATAGCTAAGATCCACGTTCTCCGAATCCTTGACTGAACACTAATCGGTTTGTTACCCTTGATTCCCAACTAGAATCAACTATACGATCCTTATCGACTAGCTGCAATACAACCACAATCTTATAATCACCAACACCATTTGAACAGTTAAATCTCGAAGAGAAATGCTTACCCAAACGTGTAGTTCAGATGTGGAGAGAAGGCAATCGGCCAAACTTAGACACACCCTTGGTTGATCGAAGAGTCGACGACTTGTCAGGAACTTTTGAAGAACCGTAATAGAACAACAAATGAGAGTAATCGGCTAGCCCCGTAAAACTAGATTGAAGGAGAAAATTTAGTTTCAGCGATATGAGAAAAGGCACTTGAAGAAAGTTGAAAGAATAAAGATAAGAGTAGAAAGAAGAGGTGAGAATCGGCAAGGAAGAAAAAGAGATGGGCAAAGAATAAGCACTCAACGTTACTAGAAGAGACAGAAAAGAAAATGCACGAAAGGTCCAAACGAGGGAAAGGGAGAAACACTTCAATGTGACACGCCAGATTCGGGCCTAACTTTTAGGCCGGGTTTGGGGTGTTAAATAATCTGCTTGACATGTTCCGCAAGTTGGCAATCTATAGGGAAAGGGAAAAACAAACGAGGTAAGCATATACAATGCTTAGTAAGTTCACATGTATTAAACCAAATTACCTCAGGTTATAAATATACACTATATGCTAAATTCAGATGATCTGCTTGACATGTTTTGCAAGTTGGCAATCTACAGGGAAAGGAAAAAACAAACAAGGTAAGCATATACAATGCTTAGTAAGTTCACATGTATTAAACCAAATTACCTCAGGTTATAAATATACACTACATGCGACTTAGCATGATGAAGTTTGTTTATCATGGCAAATCAAATATCAAAAGGTGAGTTCAACATTTATCAGACTATATAGTAACTCAATCAAATAACATTTCAATTTACTAATTCAACATTTCATTACCATTCACAAAAGAAATAATCATTTAATCAATTCACTATTTTAATCATATCATACAATCTTTTAACCTGCAATACAACCCATTTTAAATGAATGGCAAACATTATTTTCATTTCATAATTTGAATTTCTCAATCCAATTCATATTAAACCATATGAACTTTATTCACGTATCATATCAATTCATCATTATACCAAATATATATTAAATGTTAATTTAATGTCAATCACTACTTTGTTTCATAGTACAAATTTTGAATCACTTTCATCGATTTGTCACGCTTTTACATTGGCCCCCTGGGCTTGTATAACCAATTCTCAATATATATGTATCATCCGATCATCATATCAACTCAATCTGAATATCATTTATTCCATTTACAATATACATGATAGATACATGGATCCAACCAAGACAACAATTTGACACATAATGCTTGTTAGATAAATTCGAAAATAATAAGTCATGCCCTGCGTTGTTTGGTAAAACCGAAAAATAGATGTGCCTAGCTCTGGTCGGTATAATTGACAAATGAGGTGTCCAGCATTCCTCGACATGTAGTCGTATAACCTTGAACTCTTCCTATCCTATGTCATGCCAACTATATCTGACTGTACCCAAATAGTTAACAGGGTAATAGTTTCTCAATTTCATTCATAAGTTCATCAACCAAACAATAAATTTTCAAATATAATAGCACATCACATAACCATACTAATTCAATTTCACGTTTACAACATTATATCATACTTTCACACATATTCAATTCGGTCCTTATCACTACCAACTTGTCTGAATCAAATCAATTCAACTCATTTCATCACATCATTACATAACATATCCTATTTTAGTCGAATTTAAGGTTAATTCCATAATTATTTCAATTTGCAATTCATCGTATTCAATTTGATCCTACATCTCACCTTTTTGTACCGAAACATAAAAATCAAAATTTCAATTAAACATAATTACAATTATAATTCTAAATACATAAAAATTTAACACAAACATATTGTATGAACTTACCTATTCTAGACAACAAACAAACAATTCTCTAAGGACTAGTCAACAAATTTTGCCATTTCCCTGATTATTTTCAATTTGGTCCAATTTTTGATCTATTCAATAATACAATTCTATTTATCAATTCCAAAAATTTTATATCATCCTATTATAAGTATATATTTTTAATTTTATTATTCAATTGCTCCCAAAATTTTTGCATTTTATTCAATTTAGTCCCTAAAATCGAACTTATTATATCTTCCGAATTTGAACTCCAAATTTTAAACCCACTTCAATTACATCCATATACCGCCTTTTGTTATTACAATTTATAAAAATTTCATACCAATTTCAAGATATTCACAATTTAGTCCCTAACCCAACGCTAAGAAAATTTACTCATCAAATTAATCCTATTTCATTTCTATGTTTCAAAATCTACCATAAACATTCAAAAACTTCAATTAACATCAATGAAAACTTTAAAAATCTTTAACAGTTTTAAAAATAGAGATACAAATTAACTAGACTTAATTGCAATGATCTCAAAAATATAAAAATTACTAAAAATGGGCTTTGGAGGGCTTACCATGTAATGACCGAATATCTTGAAGCAAAAAAAATGGTTTCTTGGCTTTCTTTTGATGGTTTCAATGGAGAATAAGATATAAAAAGATGGTGATTTCTTTTTTATTTCTTTTACTATTAATAAATATATTAATATTTCTTTAATAATTCCTTCAACAAACCGCCCACTTTATGTTTAATGTTCTAGTTGGAATTTAAAAACATTGGTGTACTTAACTTTTTGAGAAATTATAATCTATAGAAATTAAACTTTTACCTCTTTTACGATTTAGTCTTTTTACCTTAATTAATCATCTAATCACTAAAATTTTTAGACCAAACTTCAATTCACCTATATAACAACTCCATAAATATTTAATAAAAATATTCACAGGCTCAGTTTATAGAAACGAGGTCTTGATACCTCATTTTCCAAAACCACTTGAGTTTCAATTGCACCACTTGTACATTGACTAGTTAATCGATTAATAAAATCTATTAACAATTCACTATTAAACTATATTTAACTATTAGCTATTAACTATTAATTAAATATATCTATGGACTCTTTCGTTAGAATTGTGGTCCCAAAATCACTGTTTCAGACACCATTGAAAAACTAGTTGTTGCAATGACTGTGATAAATTGCTTGTTCAAGAACAAGTAACCCGTGGCCATGTTTCATATTTATCAATCCACACAATGCCAATGAGAGGATATCTGTAACACCCCATACTTGGTCCAATCGTCAAACCCGATCTACTGGATGTTACAAAATGTAAATAGAAACTCTCGTATACAAATTACTCAATAATATTCTATAATTCAATATAAATAAGTTAAGTCTACGCTAAACAAGCATTACAAACAAAATCAAGTCTCATTCGGGCTTATGAAAGCCCTTAAAGAAGCTCAGAACTAAATCAGAACTAATTGAAATATTTACAAAATATTGGGTAAAAAGGAAAAATAGGGGTCACATGGCCGTGTGGTGCAATATAACACAGCCGTGTCCCCAGACCGTGTAACAAGCTGATACCATGTAACCCAAGTTCACATGGCTGTATCACCAGACCGTGTAACTCACTATAGTCGTGTGGACTAAAAGCCATCATGAATGTGTTGAACACACGGTCGTGTCATTCAACTATGTGTGACACACGGCTATGTGGTAGTCCGTGTGCAACAAAAATGACCTATTCTGAATTATTTGCAATCCAACCATTCAAGTGACCTATAATGTTATTTTTATGCCAATCAAACCAACACCAAAACTTACATATTTCAAAGACAAAACACTGATTCTCCTAATCATATAAACATAATACTAATATGCCGTCATTGACACCAACAATTCAATAAACTCAATTCGTGTCTCAGCCATTTCATGTCACAACTCAATCATACCAAACATCTGCATTTGCTTAACACAACCAAAGTCTATAGCCATTTCATACCACCATCGTAAACATATGTATAGTACCATTCACCAAAACATTCTTAATATCAGGCCTTGTAACAAATCACCCATCACATGACAAGTTACCATATGCATATATTCATATATACATCCAAACTCAACCATGCCAAAAACAAACTTTACCTTTCAATATTTAACCCTCCTAAGTACATGCCACAAATAACCAAGCTTGAAACATCAAAAGTCTACCGAATTCGGAGAAAAAAGGTGTATGCTTCTCGCCGATCTGATTGACATGTTTTGTACATCCAAAATCTATAGAAAAGTAGTAACACGAGTAAGCATATAACATATTTAGTAAGCTCATACAATATAAAAAAATATCTTACATTAACCATTTAACAGTTACATGAATCAATATGAAACAATTTCAACTCTCATGACATTCAAAACAACATCAACCAAATGAGATTTAGGCCAAACCACTTATATAATTTCAAATGGTAAAATACCAACTTCAACTCAAAATACATCATGAATCCATTTTCTAATTTATCACTTTGCTCACTTTCATTATTCAAATTGCATCATATATCCTTGTCATAACCATTCATATCATGTTTGTCATTTTTGCCAACACCAACTTCATAATTTCACATGTCCATCTTTTATTTCTAGTCGATGAATCTTTGTAAAAGAACTCCATATACAGATTAAAATAATAGTTCCTGGTTACTCGTTAGGGTTGAACCTACAAGATAAATAGCCTGGCCAAGGCTTAATATTCCTATATTCTCGAGTTCGTAACATATGTAGGAGCTCGAAACCTAAACATGTATTCTAGAGTCTACAACATATACAGGAGCTCGAAACCTATTCCTGTATACTTGAGTCAGCAACATATGCAGGAGCTCAGAACCTATTACTGTATTCTCGAGTCCATAACATATGCAAAAGTTCAGAACCTAGGTAAAACTCATAACCTCGTAGACGAATCAGGATTTAACCTTAAATTATACCATTTTGTAACAGTCCATTTCAATTTGATTTAATTCTCAATTCTGGTACTAATTCGTAGCCAATTCAAATTTCTAATAAAACATTAATGAACATACAAATACAACTCATCAACAAATTAAACATATTTATATTGTATGAATTTACTTGAAAAAAAGGTACCACTTTAGATAATAAGGACTATTCGACAGTTTTCTCTTTTTCACCTAAGTCAACAACTTGATCTATATGATAGTTAAGATTCAAAATATCAATACCAATCTCAATAGTAACTATAACTTCCCACTCGATGGAATCATAGTATCCGAATACTGTTCAAAGAAAGCGTCAAATAAGATGAGTTAGAAGTAAATAGTATCTAAGCCATTATAAAGATAAGAACCATTTGTGTGTGCCTGTAACGCCTTTGGATTTAGCGAACATTGGGTTAGCACGAAGTGAATAACAAGTAAGTCGATAAAGAAAGGTTTGCCCCTAGAAGCCTTTGTTGGCATGCATAAGATGGGCGGAGTTTGCTATAGGTAAATGAACTTTGTGAGGAGAAGCATATGTTAGTAATGAAGAACACCCCTTAACGATGGCCTTGAGCCGGTTAAGTTATAAAAAATTAATAGTTAAAGCTTAACTGAATATGAACTACTTAGTTAAGAGCAAAAGGAAAGCACTTGGTTAGTATTCTTGGTCTGTAAGATTTGTATAAGACTACCAAATGATTGATGTGACGTTTGTTGAGTCGCAATAAAGTTAAGGGACAAGTCAAAGCGTATAAGACAAGGAAAATATCTTATATCCCTTCTCAGGAAAGTAAAACCAAAGGAAGATAAGAAAGCTCCTCTAGGTTAAGTATAAGGCCAGATGAATGGCGAGCCCTATAGCCTATAGGAAAGTAAAATGTTATCCACCCCACTAAGACTTTTGATGTATATATGAGCATGCTGTCTATAAGGAAATCTAATGCGAGATGCCGCTAGGAAAAAAATGCCCAATAAAACACATAACGGACTCGAGAAATAGAGTTGCCGCTGAAAAGCCGTGATGCACCAACGCGTGATCAGTTGAGCTATCAGTTACGCCCTAGTGAAAGATAGGCTAAGACCTAGGCATAAGCTACGTATATGTTTGTATGCCCATACATGTTGCTCTATAGCTGTCGTGCATCTAATTGGTGATCACATGGGTTAATTGATAAACCGTAATAGTAACATATTTTAATCCCACATTTAGTATGCTTTTGGATGATTTAAGCCTCGATTTATATAAAAAGATGCTCTTAATCCTTTCTTTTCATGTCTTATACTCAGGAAAGCACCCGAGGATAAAAAGAACGAGAAACGGGCCCAAAACGAAGCAAATTGGGCCAAGGTGGAAATCGACACGGCCTGTACTTAAGCCCACACGGCCCTTCCTTGTTAATCATCTAGAACACGGTCTGACCCCCGATTTACACGGCCGTGCCTCATTAAAGAAATCTGAACACGGCCCAAAGACTAGTCACACGGGCGTGTGACATGGCCATGTCCCTGTCGTGGCAATGAACAATTTCATTCAGATTTGGATAATTTGGGGCAAAGAAACACATTCCAAGAGCCTATATATACCCCCTAAGTTCATCCTTAAAGGGGCGGTTAGCTAGGCCAAGGAGCCAAGCCGAGAAGGTCAGATTTGTGGGAATCACTCGAAGATAGCCAGTTGATCCATCCCAAGAAGCCGAAATTCTACTCAAGGCGGTGGATTTCTCCTTCAATTCCTTCAGGGAGTTTTAGGGATTTCTTATGTTTTGTTTTATCTTTTCTCTTGAGATGTTTTCTTTATTTGTTATGAACTAAATCCTTCAGATACCTGAAGAGGATTAAACCTAGATGAATCTTGTTATTATTTTCTAAATTATATGATAAATATTTAGTTTGTTCTTAATTATGCAAGTTTAATCCAAATTTGATGTGCATAGGTGGAGGAGGAATAGACCCTGCCCAAGAGTATATCTAGCATAATTAAGTGGAGTTGATCGCACGCCTAGAGATAGGGTGACGAGATTTTGTCGGATTAGGGTGAAACTTAATATGGGAATCCATAGATCGATTTACTGCTATTCTAGGGGGTTATTATTAAAGAAAGAAATTTCTGCTAATTAACCTAGGGTTAGACGTTAGTCGCCTCGAGAGAGGGTTTAATATACGTTAGGGAGTCTTACGGATCAAACTAAGTAAATAAATCATATGGTTCAGGGTTAAATAACAAGTGAAGTCTAGGTGGGTTCTTTCTGAAGGTATCGTCTTAATTGATAAACCGTAATTATAACATATTTTAATCCCATATTTAGCTTACTTTTGGATGATTTATCCATCAATTTATGTAAAAAGGTGCTTTTAATCCTTTCTTTTCATGTCTTATACCCAGGAAAGCACCCGAGGATGAAAAGGACATAAAACGGGCCCAAAACAGAGTAAATGGGCCATATCACGAAATCAACACGGTCTAGCCCAAAGTCCACATGGTCATGCCTTGTCAAGCCTCTAGAACACGGCCTTTCCCCCAATCTACACGGTCGTGCCTCAACTTAGAAATCCGAACACGGCCTGAAGACAACCGTGCCCCTGTCGTGGCAATGAACAATTTCATTCGGATTTGGATACTTTGGGGCAAAGAAACACATTCCAAGAGCCTATATATATCCCCCAAGTACCACCTTTGAAAGAGCGTCAAAGCTAGGCCAAAGAGCCAAGCCGAGAAGGTCAGAGTTGAGGGAATCACTCAAAGTTAGCCAGTTGATCCATCCCAAGAAGCCGAAGTTATACTCAAGACGACGGATTTCTCCTTCAATTCCTTCAGGGGGTTTTATGGATTTCTTATGTTTTGTTTATCTTTTCTCTTGAGATGTTTTCTTTATTTGTCATGAACTAAACCCTTCAGATACTTGAAGGGGATGAAACCTAGATGAATTTTGTTATTTGATTTCTGAATTATATGATAGTTACTTAGTTTGTTCTTAATTATGTTGGTTAATCCAAATCTGATGTGCTTAGGTGGAGGAGAATAGACCCTGCCTAAGAGTTCCACTAATTAACCTAGGGTTAAACGTTATTCGCCTCGAGAGAGGGTTTAATATACGTTAGAGAGTCTCACAGATCAAGCTAAGCAAAGAAATCATATGGTTCGGTGATAGGTAACAAGAGGAGTCTAGGTGGATTCTTCCTGAGGGTATCGTCATAACCAACTGAGTTTTTCTTCAAGTTATTTTCCAATTCGTTCTTTTTATCTTTGCGTCTTTAGCTTAGTAGTCGTTAGTTTAGATTAAAGCAACTTCACTTTGTTTTTAAGGCTAAATAATAAAAAGACAGTTAGTATTAATACTTTTAGTTCCTTTGGGTTCGATAATTCGGTTTTGCCTAAGCTATACTACTGTTCGATAGGTACACTTGCCTTTAATCGTTGTCAGAGTTAGTTTCCAGGTTTGATCACTCGTTTTATAAATTTTAAAGCTCTGGTTTCAGCGATCATTAATCAACTGAGTTTTTCCTAAAGTTATTTTCCTAATTCATCCTTTTTGTCTTTGTGTCTTTGGCTTAGTAAATAGTTTAGATTATATTAAAGCAACTTCACTTATTTTAGGCTAAATAGTAAAAAGAAGGTTAATATTAGTACTTTTAGTTCCTTTGGGTTCGATAATTCGGTCTTGCCTAAGCTATACTACTGTTCGATAGGTACACTTGCCTTCAATCGTTGTCAGAGTTAGTTTTCATGTTTGATCATTCTCTTTATAAATTTTAAGACTCTGATTCCAGCGATCAAGTTTTTGGCGCCGTTGCCGGGGAACTAAAATATTAAGAAAACTCTATTTTTATTACTTTAGCCATTATTTTTAATTTTTGCAATTTACTTTTAATATTTTTTTAGAATAATCTAGGTTTTGCTAAATTTTCTTTTTTTTTCGCAGGTACCTCTAGTTTATGACTAGAAGAACCCGAGAAGACCTCTAGTATACGATAGTGATATTGAAGCTACCGCTCGAAAAAATTGCAGAGAAATCAGGCGAGCCTTAAATTACACAGAAGAAAATCAAGAAGACAGATCCAATCCTACTGAAGGGATGGACGAGACTAATCCACAACCACATGATGTGGGAGAAAATAATGCTCCACGTACAATGTTTGATTATGTTAAACCGCATTTAACAGGAGAAGAATCGAGTATTGTTAGGCCTGCTATAGCTGCTAATAATTTTGAATTAAAGCCTAACACAATACAAATGATTCAACAATTTGTTCAATTTGATGGTTTGCAGGACGAAGACCCAAACACTCATATAGCTAATTTCTTAGAGTTCTGTGATACCTTCAAAATAAATGGCGTTTCTGATGATGCTATACGTCTTCGGTTATTTCCCTTTTCATTAAGGAATAAAGCCAAACAGTGGTTGAACTCGTTACCACGAGGGTCAATCACCACATGGGAGCAAATGACTGAAAAGCTTTTATTGAAATATTTCCCACTGGCCAAAACGGCCAAATTACGGAATGATATCTCTTCTTTTGTGCAGATGGATTTAGAGACATTATACGATGCATGGGAGAGATACAAGGATCTCTTGAGAAGGTGTCCACACCATGGTCTACCCTTGTGGCTACAAGTTCAAACTTTTTATAACGGTGTAAACCCCTCAACGAGGCAACTAATTGATTCAGCCGCCGGTGGAACCCTAAACAACAAAACTCCTGAAGCAGCGTGCGAGTTCATTGAAGAAATGTCACTATATAATTATCAGTGGCAAGTTACAAGGACTAAATTGACAAAATCAGCCGGAGTTTACAACATTGATGTAGTAACCATGCTATCAACGCAGGTAGAGATGATGAATAAAAAGCTTGATAGTTTGTGTTCTTTGCAGGCACACCTAGTCATGCAGTGCGATACAAGTGGAACTGTGGCGAATCCTGAGTATCCACCCTACCAACCAGGCGCAGAGAGCGAACAAATGAACTATATAGGTAATAATTTCAGATCCAATAATAATCCTTATGGTAATACTTACAATCTAGATTGGAGGAACCACCCAAATTTTTCATGGGGAGGTCAAGGATATCAAAGACAACAACCTCCTCAAAATTTCCAAAATCAGTCATATCCGCAAGAGAAAAAGCCAAACCTCGAAGAGGTGCTGACGAAGTTCATGGCAAGCACAGAAAACCGCCTCCAAGATACAGAGAAAACACTCAAAAATCAACAAACATCGGTTGACGAGACCAAGAACCGAATCGGGGAACTTACTAAGTCAGTAGGGAAAGTCACTAAGGCAGTTGGACAACTTGCAAAGTTAATGCCTGAATGACCGCAAGGACGTCTACCAAGTAACACGGAGATTAATCCAAAGGAGCAAATTTAAGCCATTACAGCTCATGATATTAAAGTGGTAGACAAACCAAATGAGGTGGACAAAGGTAAAATAGAGGTAACACAAGAAAAGCCAAAACCGGTAATCAAGGAATACCAACCTCGCATACCTTACCCTGAAGCCATAAAAAGAAATGATACAGAGGAACAGTTCGGTAAGTTTCTTAAACTTTTAAAGAAATTACATATTAACTTACCTCTTCTTGAAGCTCTTTTTCAGATGCCAGACTCGAGAAAATTTTTAAAACAGCTCTTGAAG
The DNA here is from genome assembly GCA_005393395.2 of Gossypium australe. NCBI lineage: Eukaryota > Viridiplantae > Streptophyta > Magnoliopsida > Malvales > Malvaceae > Gossypium > Gossypium australe. The sequence continues at coordinate 52,888,345 of CM016614.1, forward strand.
AACAAACGCAAATTAGACGAAGAGCCACATGTGGAATTAAACGCAGTATGCTCAGCAATGTTACAGAATAGACTACAGTGCAAAAAGATTTAGGGAGTTTTACTATTCCATGTTTAATTGGTAGTTTAAATGTTGATAATGTGTTAGCTGATTTAGGGGCAAGTATAAATGTCATGCCTTACACATTGTTTAAACGACTAGCTCTAGGGAAGCCCAAACAAACTAGGATGAGTATTTAATTAGATGATAAAACTATTAGAATTCCTAGGGGCATTATCGAAGATGTTATTGTCAAAATCGATAAATTCGTTTTCCCAGTTTATTTTGTTGTCTTAGACATGGATGAGGATAATTCAATCCCCTTAATTTTAGGAAGACCTTTCCTAGCAACTGCTAAAACTAAAATTGATGCTGCCACAGGAGAACTCATACTTTGTGTAGGTAACGAATCAATCAGTCTTCAAGCTCTTGACTCGGCCAAGACAACAATCGATGAAGGTAAGAAAGACAATTCATTTGATAATCAATTTGTGCAACCTTCATCGCACGAAACACCACAAGGATACAACCCTGAGCCAAATCATAGACCCCAAGCCGACAAAACAAAATTACATAAGGAACAAAGCCTAAGGGTCGACAAACTAAAAGAGCAGGAAACACAAATCAAAGAGGAACAGGAACCGGATGAAGTAAAACCTAATGAGCCCCCAGAAGAGCTCATAGGAACATCGAATCACTTTAAAATAGGAGACCAGGTACTGATAGACAAAGATGATCCTTGCATCATCACATCGGACTTGAAAGCAAACGAAGAAATTCCTCTTAAGGTACACAATATCTTTCCGGAAGGAACAGTCGAGGTAAGCAATCCAACATTCGACACCTTTAAGGTAAACACTTCTCGACTTGAACTTTGTCAAGAAAATAGAACTGTAAGCATGAGGGAAGATATTCAAACCTTTTAACCTCCTTGATGTTTTTTAAATTACGAGAAAAGTCTAGCTTAAGACTATAAACGAGCGCTCCTCGAGAGGCAACCCGAGCACTAACACTATTTACCTTCAAATTTATTTTCAATTTCTTTTCTTTCCTCTTTCCTTTCCTGAACATCTAGCTTTAAACTAACAAAAAGTGCAGAATTCCAGACCACACGGTCTTACACACGGCCGTGTTCATGACCGTGTGGACCACCAGAATCCCCGTACTGACATAGCAGAGGTCGTGCAAATCAAATCCCAACTAATCTCGACGTCACAGATCCAACCGCTACCCCACAAGCACTGACAAAGTGGCGCGACCGTGCCCCACAACCGTGTGAAGCTACTGACTTACCAAGCACGGGTAGAACACGCCCTGCCTCCCAACCGTGTCAACATACTGACTTCTCAAACACAGGCGTGACTGGTTGACACACGGGCATGGTGAAACAACACGCATGGACACACGGCCGTGCGAGGCGGCCGTGTGCATTAACACGCCCTCGGTCCACAGGCGTGGGAACGTGCTAGATTTGAGATCTTATTTAAACCCCACAGCCCTTCCCCTTCTCCCCATCTTCTTTTTTCCTTCTTTCCTTAGAAAAGGTGTCCAAACTCTTGAGTAACACTAGAACTATGCTGAAAAAGCGGAAGAAGGCAAGCATAGTCTCCCCAAAAGAGACCCTACACATAAGTTCATGCCGGCTACTTCATCCAAACATCAAGCCAAGGGTCTTTGAGAGAATTAGTTTTTATGTTTCTTTTCTCTTTTGCTTCAATTTCCTTCTCTTTGACAATCTTATGCTTAGTTTAGTTTAATTTATTTTAGTTTCTTAGTGTCAGGTTCGCCAGACTGCTTGGGAATCACGCCACTTCTGCCACCACCACCACCATAGCAGCCCTAGGAATCACACTCACCTCACAAACCATCCAACAATAAGGACTCTTCGGTCCATTTTTCTTTTCTTTTACTTTTATTTTCCTTCTTAGTCTCCTTTCCTTTTTCTTTCTTATTTTTAGTTATATATTTCATTTATTTTAATTATGTCTTATTAAACCCTGGCTAATCCTTCACGAGCTCCCCAATTTCTTCATCTAGCACAGGATCGTCATCCAGACCGACCCCTTCAAATATACACACCACAACTTCTACCATCCTACAGGGACACCATCCAAAATTCAGGGAGTATTCTTTCCCCTTCTCTTTTGATTTATCCCTTAAATCTTATATCTATCTTTGTACATTGAGGGCAATGTACATCTTAAGTGTGGGGGCTGAATATTTATTTAAAGAAAGGGCCTAACTTTCTTCATTATTCTCAAATCCCTGAATTTAGTCTTGTTTTTTAAGTAATTTCCTCATACTACTAATTAGGATGAAATTTCTGATGATTTATGATTTTTATTGACACGTTTTTGAGTAAGTCGTTGATAATTGTGCATTGATGATTAAATTTTAAGATACTAGAGAATCAAGCATGATAAGTCTAATTTTCAGAACTAAAATTCTCACTAGGTTGTTAACCTAAATTTAAATATTACCTTGAACTTTGAAATTTACAACGTTGATGTAAAAAACACCCATAATTTTTATGAGATTTTGAGCCTTATAGAGCATATATCCCTTTTTCATGCTCACCTTTTGATTATGAGTGTGTCAACTATGAACTGTTATTCTAGAACTTGCCTCAATTATACATGTTGAGACCACACCTATGATTTGATATACTGAGATGATAAAGGCACCTAGGTTTTAACCCACTCACTCCACTAAGTAGCCTACCTTCACAACTAACCCCTAGTGAATCCCGTTGATCCTAACGACCCTTTTTATTGACTTACCAACTAATATTAACCCAAAACCCCTTTGTATTTGTTATCACCATTCCTTTTGACGACCCTTATATCGAGAGTTGATTTGATGTGTTGTTTAGCTGTTATCTTTATTTTAAAGTAATAGATTCATTCCTTGTAATACTTAGTTTGTTCTTAAAAAAATGAAGTATATTCATTATTAGTTCCATAATTAAATGAGCTTACATGTTAAAATTCCACATCTTGAGGAAAAGCTCGTATTATTAGTTTTCAATTGATGTAATTATTTAGGATTAGTTCAAATTTTTGTTAGTTAGGCAATTTGTCAGGTCAGTCTCGATTCTAACCTTCTAATTCAGCCTTTATCCACACCTTTAACCCTAGCCCCGTTACAACCCTGTTAAAGACCTTTTGATTTGTGTATCATCTCATATTACAGTGGCGGAGATTTGATTTTCAGGCAAGCCTATGGGATTAACTTTTCAGGTTCGACTTCTGAGAGCTTAATTTTGAACCTTAAACACCTCGAGTGATTTGAGTGAATCTTTTGTGAGGATGTCAATCCTTGTCGATTTTGAATCAAAGGTAATTATTTAGATAAGGGGAGACACCTACGTTTTTGTACTACAAATATATGACTTTGATTGTTTGAATCTTTAGGACTCTTCGAGTTAGATCATCCATGTATAAATTATCTATGAACTATGATGAGACATTGTTAATAGGAATTATGAATCATGGAAAGTTTGTTTTAATTATAAGTTGAGAATTTTCCTTGAGGACAAGCAAAAGCTTAAGTGTGGGGGTATTTGATAAACCGTAATAGTAACATATTTTAATCCCATATTTAGGATGCTTTTGGATGATTTAAGCCTCGATTTATATAAAAGGGTGCTCTTAATCATTTCTTTTCATGTGTTATACTCAGGAAAGCTGTAACATCCTGAAAGTGGGGCTATGCATTTTTGAATTAATTATACGAAATGGCATGTCTTATGTGGTATGAATGTATTATGAACATTTTTGGAAACTTGGAAATGTAAGGAAATGCTTTAGGAATGTTAAGTTTCAAAAGAGGAAAGTGAACATTTTTGGAAACTTGGAAATGTAAGGAAATGATTTAGAAATATTAAGTTTAAAGGAGGCAAACGAACATTTTTGGAAACTTGGAAATGTAAGGAAATGTCTTAGAAAATGCTAAGTTTTAAAGTTTAAAAGAGGAAATTAAGGCAAGGTGGCCTTAAGAAAATTAATAGAAGAAATTTGACACAAGAACGGGCCTGGAAAAGTGGCAAGGAGGCACCACTTAAAGCCCAGTAAGTGACGCCACACTCAAGGGGGAAGGAGCCTAGGTTCGAGTCACTGAGGAAGCAGAACAAAGCTTTAATTTTTGCGGCACAAGGAGGAGGTAATGGACGGCACTAAGTAACTCAAGGGAGGAGTTTAATCCTCTTTAAAATTCGACAAAAGGGTGTGATTAATTGTGGATTAATTCCTTTTATTTTTAATGGATAAAGGGAGAAATAATAGAAGGATTATTATTATTAAGCAAAGTGATAAAGGATGGAGTATTATTATTTATTTTAAATAAAAAGATAAAGAGGAAAATAAGGGAGAAGTGATGGCCAAGTAAGGGACTTTAACCTTAGTAATTTCGGCTAAGCTAGTAAAAGGGAGTAGCCGAATGTCATTCAATACTTTTGCCTCTCTTTCAAGCACTCTTTTCTCTCCAAGCTATCATCTTCTTCTTCTTTTCTTTTTATCTGCTCTAGCCGAAATTTCCATCTCCCTAGTTCATCTTAGCCGTAAACCCTCCCTAAAAAGATTCATACTCTTCCTCTTGTGTTCTTTGAGATAGCCGAATACCCTACTTCTATTGGGAGCCATAGCCGATTCTTCCTAAGCCCATACTCTCTTTTTTCTTTTCCGCTATTGAAGCCGAAACCTCCTAGTATTCATCAGAAGCCGAAATCAATTGAGTAAGATCTAGGACAAAGCCGAATATTGTTGTGAATTCATGCCAAGGTGTTGTCGACTACAACATTAGGGGAGGAATTTCGGGATATCAGGTGTTGCCGATTTCAATACTAAAGGTAAGGATGTTATTGACATCGTTTTGGTTCTTTTCTTTAAGCCGAAATTTAGATTCTAATGCCATCCATATCTTTGGCCGACACTTTGAAGGGCCTTTTGGGATTTACTACGTGTCGACTACAAGGAAGGAGAAGTTCTTTTCCCGAAGGTACACCATAGGCCGTGTGTTCCCTAGTTATTCGGTGAGTTTCGGGATTTAAAATCCACAAGGTAAGTATATATATGCAATCGGCCAAGGCTTATTTTAGCAGTAGATCTATTTTCTTACATGATTTAAAAGCTGAAAACTAATCTATGAAGGGATTCAATACCAGCCGATTACAAGGAAGGGAGTCTACAACATTCCGGGATTGGATTAGTAAACAAATCGGCAAGGTAAGGATTTAAGTATACAAATCCTACTAGGACTTGGATTTATGGCCGAATGGCTCTGTACTAAGTATTAAGTGATTGATCAAATGTAGAGATTTAAGATCTAAGGCATTAGATCAAGCTGTTCGGGATTTGGAGTGAACTTGCTAAAGCTAATCAGGTGTGTACCTCACACTACTTTTAATAAGATTCATGGCAATAATTAATATATGCATGTTTATAAGAATGTGAATAGGGCTAAGGTACCATGCTATGGTACAAAAGTACTCAGGTACGTTTCCTACTCCTACTAGGATTATGAATATATGTATGTATGACATGTGAAAAGTGATAAGAATGTGAATTAAGGCATGATGTGCATGATATGCATGATATGGGGCATATGGGATATTATAAAAAGGGGAAGTGAATGTGGTGACCTAAGACCACGAGATCTGAATGTGGTGACTCTTGACACAAAATATGTATATGGTGGCTATGTCACGAATTTTATAAGGGCGATGAGCACGTCGACTGCAGCGACTGCCTTCGATGGTGTGTAGCGGATGGAGGGTTGGCTTAGTAGTCCCCACGGTGTGCAGGTTGGTACGGGTGATGTGTAGCGGATGGCATCTAGGTTTGGGTTCGGGTTGCATCATTATTTTATATCTGTTATATGAATAAGTATGTGTTATGATATTGTATGCCTGAATTGTTAAATTTTAGTGTTGGTTACAAATTGAGTCTGTTTGACTCACCCCGTTGGGGAACTTTTTCTTCCAGGTGACGATCAGTGATGGACCGGGCCGGCAGAAGCTTAGGGATGGCCATGCTCAGCAAAAAATTCAGTTTATTTGGACTATTTTATTTTAAGTACTTTGGTTTTAATTATTTTTGGGATTTATTAATGTAATAAGGCCATAGTTGAACTACTTTATTTTACTTTCATTTATTATGTTACAAATTTTTATCAATTAAAAGATTAAGTAAATTTATTTTAAATTTAACTCTAAATGTTTTGTCACCTAAGTAAAAGATTTTTAATAAAATAGACTTGTTTTCAATTCAAGCCCAACCCAAAACAATCTTTCTTTCAAAACACACAAGTTTTTCCTAAGTAACAAAAGAATTTTGAACCGGTTTACATCGAGGAACATACCAGATCTGGTCAAGGCTCGTGGGCCGGGTTTGGGGTGTTTCAAAAGCACCCAAGGATAAAAAGAACGAGAAACGGGCCCAAAACGGAGCAAATTGGGCCAAGGTGGAAATCGACACGGCCTGGACTTAAGCCCACACGGCCATGCCTTGTTGATCATCTAGAACAATGTCTGACCCCCAATTTACACGCCCGTGCCTCATTAAAGAAATCCGAACACAGCCCAAAGACTAGTCACACGGGCGTGTGACATGGCCGTGTCCCTGTCGTGGCAATGAACAATTTCATTCGGATTTGGATACTTTGGGGCAAAGAAACACATTCCAAGAGTCTATATATACCCCCCTAAGCTCATCCTTGAAGGGGGCGGTTAGCTAGGCCAAGGAACCAAGCCGAGAAGGTTAGATTTGTGGGAATCACTCGAAGATAGCCAGTTGATCCATCCTAAGAAGCCAGAATTCTACTCAAGGCGGCGGATTTCTCCTTCAATTCCTTTAGGGAGTTTTAGGGATTTCTTATGTTTTGTTTTATCTTTTCTCTTGAGATGTTTTCTTTATTTGTTATGAACTAAATCCTTCAGATACATGAAGGGGATGAAACCTAGATGAATGTTGTTATTATTTTCTGAATTATATGATAAATATTTAGTTTGTTCTTAATTATGCAAGTTTAATCCAAATTTGATGTTCTTAGGTGGAGGAGGAATAGACCCTGCCTAAGAGTAGATCTAGCATAATTAAGCGGAGTTGATCGCATGCCTAGAGATAGGGTGACGAGATTTTGCCGGATTAGGGTGAAACCTAATATGGGAATCCATAGATCGATTTACTGCTATTCTAGGGGGTTATTATTCGAGAAAGAGATTTCCGTTAATTAACCTAGGGTTAGACGTTATTCACCTTGAGAGATGGTTTAATATACGTTAGGGAGTCTTACGGATCAAACTAAGTAAATAAATTGTATGGTTCAGGGTTAAATAACAAGTGAAGTCTAGGTGGATTCTTTCTGAGAGTATCGTCTTAATCAACTGAGTTTTTCCTAAAGTTATTTTCCTAATTCATCCTTTTTGTCTTTGTGTCTTTGGCTTAGTAAATAGTTTAGATTATATTAAAGCAACTTCACTTATTTTAGGCTAAATAATAAAAAGAAGGTTAATATTAGTACTTTTAGTTCCTTTGGGTACGATAATTCGGTCTTGCCTAAGCTATACTACTGTTCTATAGGTACACTTGCCTTCAATCCTTGTCAAAGTTAGTTTTTAGGTTTGATCATTCTCTTTATAAATTTTAAGACTCTGATTCCAGCGATCATTAATACATGTGTCAAACATCAAATACTTGAACATCGAGTAATTGTTGGGAACTTTTCATTACTTTGTCAAGAAGTATTCTCCCTCTATATAAGGATGAGCTGTAGGAAAAAATCCTCTCATCCTTTAGGGTTAGCCGTAAATGAGAGGATCATCTTTGAGATGCCTTTGTTAAGGTGAGTTTCATAACCTCGCTGCCATGAGAGCAAATCTGTTTAGCTTAATAACAAGAATGGTAAAGCTTAGTTGTACGATTCTAGTGTTTAAGTGAGAAAAGAAATGAACTAGAAGGAAATATCTTGACAAGTTGTTGTGGTTTAATGTTTAGGGGCAACTGGTCTGCTCGATCGAAGCCCAGGTTTGAAGTTTGAAGCTGTAAAAGGTAAGGTTTAGGTGAGGATATCGAGAGGGTGGTTCTGAGAGTACCTCACGAATCTCTAACTGATCTCTTTGTGTAAACATGTATGTTTGTATGTTTGCATGTTGATCTCTGTATATTTATGAATGTTTTGTGAAATAAGAAAGAAAGGAATGCAAATGTAATATGCTGATTCTATGAAGATGAATGCTTTAAGAGTTATGCATGTGTGATATGTTGATTCTTTGGAAATGTGAATCTGATAAGCTTGCATGTGTGGCTTGATGTCTAAACGACAATGCGCATGTGTCTTGTGTTATTAAATTAATTTATGTGTTTTATAATAATAATATTAATTTAATTTAATATTAAAATAGTAAAAAACAAAATAAAGTTGGGATTCATCTTTTTAATTCTTTAGTTAGCAAACTGAAACACCAGTTTTAAAGCTTGGCAGCTTCAGTCTTGTATTTATTCACGCATGTTAGTCCTCCAGCTATTGGTTTTTAATAATTTTTTATGTTTTTAAGATTGTTGTAGGTTAATCTAGCTAACCCAGGGATAATTTGTGAAACTGTCAAATTTTTTAAGTTATGCCATTGATGAATTTGTGATGTTTTTAAAGTTTGATGATAGATTTATAATCTTGATAGTTAAATAGGACTATTTTGTAAAGTGGTTTTGGTTGATTTTAAATTTTAAGGACTAAGTTGTTAAAATAGTAAATTTATATGAAATTCTTGTAAAAATTTATTAAATATGGGCTGCATAGGGACTATATAAAATTTGGCTAGCATTTTTAGGGTTAAATTGTGATAGATTTGAAAGTTTCAGGTTTAAAGACTAAATTGAATAAAAGGTAAAAGTTTAGGCTAAAAGTGTAAAATGTTGATAAAGGGTTGTATATGTGAATTTAAGTGTGTTAAAGTAATTGAATTGGTTAATTGAATGAAAATATTATATTTTGATCAAGAAATGGATCATTCGGTTGATAATCACAAGAAAGGAAAAGTCATAGAGTAATCGTCGTTGAAATGTTCATAGCTATTGCGTTTAGGTAAGTTTGTAAAATTAAATTAAACAAATTTATTTGTTGTTTTGTGATTTAATACCTATTTACGTTTGATGTGATTGAGTTCATTTGCTTGATAACTGGTAAGCAATGAAATGGATTAAGTTGCAATGTTAATTAAGTTAAAGGTTATGTTTGAAGATAATAAACTTCATAAATGAAATAATGTGTATATAATTAAATGATATGGATATGAAACGTGACCCCTATGAACCTCATGAATGCTTAGCATACAAATGACATGTCATTAGGGTTATTATCATTTTGAGTGCTCGTCTTGGATGTCCTATCGATGGCTGAGGTCCTACATTTGTTGTGAATTCTCCAAAGCTCGTGTGAACAGCATCGTGTAGCCTAACAACCCAACCCACAACTCGTGTGAGCAGGCCCATTTCATAGCTCGTGTGAGCAATTATAGTTACAACTCTTGTGAGCATTTATAGTCACAACTTGCGTGAGCATTGTTCCTGCGTATCCAATGTTATTTCATTATGGTTCATCTGGAGGAAAATGAATAAATGGAATGCATATATGAATCTGTTATGTGAAAAATAGATATATGAAATGGTTATATGAATCGATTATATGGAACTAGATATACAGAATGATTATATGAATCAATTATATGGAATAGATTTACGGAATGGTTATATTAATCAGTTGTATGGAAATAGATATGCAGAATGATTATATGAATCAGTTATACGGAAATAGTTATATGAAATGTTTAAATGAAATGTTTTTATGGATATAGATATGCAAAAAGGGACATTTGAAATGAATACTTGAAATGAAAATGTTAAATGTTAAATAAATAGATGATGGATGAATGGTATATCAAATGTGTTCACTTGAATATGTTTTATGACATGAAGAAGTTACACGTTTTTATATATATGAATTTACTAATCTTGTAAGACTTGTGATGTGTATAGTCAATTAAATGAACTCATGACCTAAATTATGATTTTTATTATGAAAGGTTTAAGTTAAGTCCTTTACGGTAAGTCAAAGTTTATGTTCAATATAAACTAACTAAGCTTTACACAAGCTTACCTTGTTTTGGTTTTTCTTCTTGTAGATCATCGGATACAAGCTGTCGATTGGATTGCTTTTGGAGATCACATTATCCGAAAACTTAATCAGTAACTAATTTTTACTTTGGTCCAGTTATAAGTGGCATGTGAAAACCGTTTTGGTATATATATATGTTATAAGAATTATGGATGTGTTTTGTGTCAATTGAAGTATGATATGTATATATTGATGTAAATCTCAATTAATATTTTGGTTTATTGTGGTGTGTGGTAGCAATGATATGTCTTTGGTTTTATATGCATTGTGAATGGTTGATTTGGAGTGGTTGACTTGGTACAAATTCTTAGATAGCTTGGTAAACCTTGGTTAATGATTTTGGTCATGACAAATGAGGTATATTTGATAGTTGAATAAGTATGAAATGCTAAGTAGTAGTATTTGAATGGATTATGTTATAATGTTTAAGTTGTGGTGCCAATGAGGGCATATTGGTTAGGCACTTAGGTTGAATGGTATTTGGTATATTTTAGCAAGTTTAGGTACATTTTGAATAGATTTGATTATTGGTTGTTGCATAGCTTGGAACCCAAGCATTTGAATATGAAATGGCTTGGTTTTGAAGGCGAATTTAGGCACACACGACCTATGACATGGTCTGCCAGACAACCGTGTGCTCCACATGGTTGTTTGACACGGTTGTCTGGTCTGTTTAATTTTGGTGCAGGTTTTTCCCATACGGCCACAGGTTGTTAATAGCCTAGCGACATGGCTGTGTGACCCTATTTTTGAATTGTACACGGTCTAAGAACACGGGCATGTGGCGTAGCCACACGACCACACTTGAGTCCACTCGGGCTGGTCTCCTTCACATGGCCTAGCCACATTGCCGTGTGACCCCTATTTACACTTTTACTCAAAATTTTGTAGAAGTTTCAATTTAATCCATGATTGATTTTGGTTTGTTTTAAATGTTCCTTAGGCTCGATTTCAGACTTGTTTTCATATATATGCTATGAATGTTAATTTATTATGAATATTTTATTGTTAAATTTAATTTCGAATAGGAAAAGTCGGTTATTGAATTTGTTATCTATAGTAATACTTCGTAACTCTAATTCGGTGAAACTTGGTTTTGTTATTTTTATTTTGTTTCATTAGTTTTGTCTAACTTAGTTGTTACTTAATTTCTACAGGTTTGCCATCAGTGCATGAGAGGAGGCATTCCTGTTAACGAAGAGTATCCTTTTGACCCAGAGATCGAGAGAGCCTTGCAAAGAAGGAGAAGAGAATTACGTAATATGGCTAGGGAAGGGAACAATCCTATTCTGAATAACCAATTAAATCCTAATGGTCAGGATGTTAATCGTCCTATTCATCGTGTAATAGATGACCGAGACAGGCCAATTCGAGATAATGTAGTTCCCATTTTAGATTACCTGAATCTAAGGATAGTTAGACCACACATACAAGCTCAACATTTTGAGTTGAAACCGGTAATGTTTTAGATGCTGCAAATAGTTAGACCATTCAGTGGGTTGTTAACTGAAGATCCGAGACTACATTTGAGACTTTTTATTGAATACTCTTGAATTACAAACTGTGCTGAATGGTTTTGTAAAGTTATCTGGTTAGGAGCCAACTAGGTTGACTGGTCAAATATAAAACATACAAAATTCTCATTTATGTTCCTCTCGAAATCTATAGATAATTATGAAAGACAAACTCTGGATTCAAATGACACTTGTTAAGTTCCACTAAAAGGAACTAATAGTATATATATAGTGAGAAGACTTCATGATAACGTTTTTTTTCCTTCAAATTTCTATTCTCTGGTTCTTCTTCTTAAACTTGTATGTTCTCTTCTTCCTTATCAAGATGGAGCTAAATTTTTTGAGTTAACCAGTGGACGTTTCACCTCTTGGTAAGTCAAATGACTCTACATGTTAAGTTTTTGAAAGATTAAAGTTGTTAAGAAGCTTATGAACAGTAAGTTATGAATACAAGACTTTGCATGGGGTGTTCTATGATTGAGATGTGAACAATTTGTATGAAATGGGTTTTAATGGTGAATCTATGTTCTTTCAGCAATTCTTGTTGTGAGAAGGGTATTCGAATTTAGAGTTCAAGCTACAGTTTACGTAAGTATCAATTGAGTTTGTAACAGTCCGGTTTATACCCTAGTCAGAACAGTGGTTTCGGGACCACAAATTCGAGTCTAAATAATATTTTAATATTATTTTCTATGCCGTTAATATGGGATTAAGCATGTGCTAAACTTCCGTAAGTTAAATTGTTTGTCCGTGTGTTTAATTTGACAAAAGGATTAAATTGTATTAAATGTGAAAGTTGCTTGCTATTTGTTAAAGTACTTAAGTGTTGTGGCTTTGTAAGGTTGGAGGCCTTATATGGAAATTTGCTCATTTTTACTTATAGTGGACGGCAATGGTCATTATTGACCTTATATATATATATATATATATATATATATATATATATGTTTGGTTTTATATTATAAAAGGTTAATAATGTCATTTTTGACTTAAAATGATTTATGATAAAAACAAAGTATGAAAAAAAGACATTATTTCATCCATATTTTGACCGAATATTAGAGAAGGAAGAAAGGCTTAAGTTCTTTTGATTTTCGACACTTTTAAGCTTGAATTCAAGGTATGTTTTTAGTCGGTTTTCGATAATTTTTACGTTTTTGCAATCGTTGCTTTGATAGCTTCAAAACCCATGTGTTAATTTGATGAATTGGTTATGTTTGTGAGTTATGCCATTGATGATATGTTAAGCTTTTTGATGATTTTTGGTGTTAAATGAAAGATATGAGTTAGATGAACATACTTTGTTCTTGAAGTTTTGATAAATTTAGCTAATTAGGGCTAAATTGAGAAAATAGAAAGTTGAGGGACTAAATTGCAAATTTGATGAAATATTTGGACTTATATAGTCCCTAGAGAGGTTCGGCCAAGCATGTGTATATGTGGATTTTGTGAATTTGGTGTTTTGTGAAAAATGGACTAGATTGATAAAATGTGCAAATGTGAGGGCTAAATTGAAAATAGCCCTAAATGTATGTCTTTGGATTGAATTGAATGAACTAATGAATAAAAGGATTAATTCTGAATATGTTTAGATCAAGAACCGAGGAAAACAGATTTAGATCGCGAGAAAGCGAAAGTAAACGAGTAGCCGTTTCTATTCCGATAAACTGAATCCGAGGTAAGTCACTATGCAAATAAACGTACTTGTTTGATATTATATGTGTTCATATGATTAATGTTGACTATGAAGGTTTATGAGAAGTTATGAAAATGAATTCCGAGATAAGTTCGATATAGTGATTAAGTCCGATAAGTCTCGTACGAACCTAGGAATAAATAGGATTAGCTATGTCATCACATAGGTAACTGTTCTGTTTTATCATGTAAGACCACGTCTGGGACGTTGGCGTTGATTTGAGATTCGTGTAAGACCCTGTCTGGGACAGTGGCATCGATATCTGAATATGTGTAAGATCACGTCTGGGACGTTGGCATCAATATAAGATTTACGTATAAGACCACGTCTGGGATGTTGGCATCATTATGATTTTTACGTGTAAGACCATGTCTGGGACATTGGCATCATTCTGGTTTGTGTAAGACCCTGTTCGGGACAGTGGCATCGATATCTGAGTGCACGTAAGACCTCGTCTGGGACGATGGCATTGTACTACTATTCTGAGCTTTTAAAGTATCCTGTTGGATTCCTTATGGTTCAACGGGCAAGTATGAAATACGAATGACAAATCCGAGCTTTGATAGATTAAGTAAATGAATGTTCAATTCAAGTATGTTGATCATACACCAAATGTGTATATAAGGTAAGTGACTAAGTGTTTTACTATGATGGATTGAAAATATGATACATGAAAGCATATATGAAAAACTATGTGTTTGTGATTCTTAAATTGATAAATGTGGCAATTTGGCCAAGAATATGAATCAAAGTATAAATGTGAGAAATTTACCTTGTAGAAGAAATATGCCAATGTGGTTATATGCTTACATGCTTTACATATCAAGTTTGTTTGTGTATTTACTTACTAAACTTTTGGAAAGCTTACTCTCTGTATGTGTTTTCTTTGTTCTGTAGGTCGTCAAAGCTACTGATAGGCTCAGAACCGTCACGGATCGTCATCACACTACTAAAACTTATTTTGGTACACTTTGAAAATGTATATAGCTCAATATGGCATGTATAGGCTAGTTTTGGTATAAGTTGTATAATGAACTTAGCCATGTGATTTGGCTAATTATGTTTTGGTAATATGCCTTAATGAATGTGTTATGTGAAGTCGTTTTGGCATGATTAGTTGATATATGAAATGGTTATGAGATGGTAAGTATATATAATTGATGAAAGGAGCTTGGTATAATTTAGATTTAGTCATGCAAATTGGTATGTTTGGAATTGGTTTGAATGGTTTGTAGTGTGATTACCTTAGCTGGCAAAGATACATGAATTGGTTGATTATTTTGGTATGTTTTGATGGTAAAATGTGCATGAGATATCTTGTTAAATATGGCTTGTAGGTTTGACCCTTATGGGTGGTATTTTGGCCCTGTAAATGGCCTATAATGTCACACGGTTGTGGCACACGGGCGTGCCTAACGACCGTGGGTGAATTGTAGGATGTGGTTTAACATCACACGGCCTCGACATGGGTGTGTCATCTGGCCGTGGTGTGCAAGTCAGTAGCTAGCATAAAAGTACACGGCCAAAACCCACGGGCGTGCTTGGTGGCTGTGGTGAGGAAGTCAGTATATGACCTAAAAGTACACGGCCATGGCACACGGGCGTGCCTAATGACCGTGTTGGTATAGTTAGTATATAGACACGGATGGATATACGGGGGTGTCTAGAAGTCGTGGAGGGCACACGGTCTCCTCCCACGGGCGTGTCTCCCCTGTAGTTTATTAAAGTTTTAAATTTTCGTGAAATTTCATATGTGTTTCAGTTTAGTCCCAACTCGACTTCTAAGTATGATTAAGGTTTTGAGGACCCGTTTAAGGGACATTATGTCTGAGAATGATGATTGAATGTATGATTTTGTCCGCGAACATTTTCGATATGTCTGGTAACGCTCCTAATCTTAATCCGGCAACGGAAACAGATAGAGGTGTTACATTTGGTTGGTATCAGAGCTACGGTTTAGCCGATTCTCGGACTAACGTAGCATGTCAGAGTCTAGCTATACATGCCATATATCTGAATTGTGATAGTGTGATGAATCCTGATGTATAAATGTGATTTTCGTATAGTAATGGATCCCGAAAGAGCCGTAGCTGACGACGTAGAAAGTAATGCGCCTGCTCCCGCGCAAGGGACAGCACCCTCTGATTCGAGACCGGCTATGAGCGGTCATGAGGGAGAAGCTAAACAAGCTTTCTTCCAGATGATGAGTGAGTGGTTCACTCAGTTCGTAAGAAATAAGCCGACTGTTTCACAACCTCCGCCCCCGATTAATCCCCCTCAGACATCCGGTATACCTCCGGCTGTAAATCTGAATGTAACATCCCGAAATTAGGCTTAGTAGGATTGGGTCGATTGGACTTTGGGCTTAGGAGTGTTTAAAATCTTTAAGAATAAGAGAATGGTGTTTTTGCAAATTGGATTTATTAGTTAAGTGGATTTGGAAGGTTATGAGGTTTTTATGAATTCTCGGGTTTAATTGGGCTTTAGGAAAAATTTGAATATCATCTTGTTACTTGTGTTAGCTCGAGTATGATTATTATTATGTGCTTAGTATAGTTTTGTGAAGGTTTGGATTTATTTTACTAAGTTAGAATAGTTTTTAATTTGAAGATATTAGTGAAGTGGATTAAGTGAACTTGACACTTAAGTTAATTTAAGTGTTAAATTTAGCACATGAGGAGTTAGTGGCAAGGTGGTTATGGCACATGGATGGTTGCTTGAGGGAAGTGGTTCGAGTAGCATGGCTTGCATTTGGAAGACTTTATTTTTATGTAGCTTTGCATTAAGTGTTGGTCAAACTATACATATGGTAAGTTAGACTTTAGATTTTATGGCAAGTTGAATATTAGATTAGGAAAGCTTGTATTTTGGGAAAAGAATCTTAAGATTTATGGAAGGATGGAGGGATAAGGGGCTTGGATGATGGAGAGTTGTTTTGGAAATATTTTTATGGTCATTTTGTCCATGAATGTGGACGGTTTCATGGACGAAGGGGGTTGGCTTAATTTTTGTGAGTGAATAGGAGGAAATAGGGAGAAAATTAGGATTGTGTTTAATTCAAAATTTCTTTGAATTGTTGGCAAAAGTATGGTTGCCGAATTTTGATTTGTGTAGGGGGAAATAGGGTGCCGAAACTTCTTTGTAGTGAGGTGACATTTTCGGCTAGTTTTGTAGGTGTTAGTCTTTGTTTTTGTGTCAAGCCGAAATCTCCCTTTGCTTTGCCATTTTCTTCATAGTATTTTCAGTTGAAGCAAACCCGATAACCCAAGTAGAATTGTCGATTTACTCACTTAGTCTTTAAGCCGAATTACATTTGTTTCTTTTCTCTTTTTTCTTCTTGGAAACCGAAACGATACTCTCCCATATCTTTCTTTTACTTTCCCATTTCTTTGCTCAAAACAGAAAGTATCTATCTTCTTCCTTTCATCTCTTTCTTTTCTTCTTTCAAACTCTTGAGCCGAAATCCTCTTCACTTTTTCTTGCCAAATTCCTCTCTTCCATTTTACTTTTCTTTTTCTTTCTCTTTTCCACTCTAGCCAAATTCTCTCTCTCTCATTTTGATTTTCTTTGCCACTCACGTACTTTATTTCTTTTTATCCACATATCTTTTGCTATCTTCATTCAAAACCATAGCCAAATCCTCTAAGCTTTCTACTCCCTCCACTTTGGCGTAATCCCTTTTCATCAGTAAAGTGTCGAAACACCATCTCAACCTCATTTCTATACATATCTTTGTGTTAGCCGAATATCCCATTACCATTGAGAAGGTTTAGCCGAAACCCTTTTCTCTTATTTGATCTCTTCAAGCAACGTGGTGGTAAGTAATTTCTATCCTAGCAATCGGTGTAGGTTCTCTTTCTTTTAAGTGTGCCGAATCAAGGATTAAGCCTTGGTTTAGGGATGGCCGATTATGCTTGTGCCATGATATGTGTTTCTTGTGATGGTAGCTAGCATTAAGGAGCATTAAAGGAGAAGCTTTCGGGATTCGATTCTTCAAGGTAAGTAAGTGTAGCATTCGGCCAAGGGCCATTCTTTTGGATTATTGCTTAAAGCCGATTCTAATGTGGGTTGTTTAGGGAATTTCGACAGATTCATAATCAAGTGGCGTTTTCGGGATTTAGTCGACTGTACCAAATAGGTGTGTAGTTATCACACTGTCTCTTGATTGTGTGTATGTGTTATATTTATGTATATGTGATATGATGTTAATGGTAGCCGAATTAAGGACTAAGATTGTGAATACCCGTGGTGGGTGATCGAATACTCAGGTCAGTGATATACGATATTAAATGATCATTGATGAATATATGAAATGTGATGGCATGTGATGCATAATTGTTCAAGTGATATGTTGCCATGATACACATATATGCATGGGACTTGGGATGTGACTATCGAAGGAAAGGGTGTACATTATGTACGTGGTCTGATGTTAGCCTTGTGCTACATTGGCGCTTGATGGTGGCTATGTGCTCCATCAAGGGAGGTGTTGGCTAGGTGCCCATCTCGGCGGATGATAGCTGTGTGCATCACCGTAGATTGAGGATGACCTCGAGTCACCTCGTGGATACAGATATGTGGATCACTATGTGATTGGTGGCTTAGCCACGGCCTTGGGCAGCAAGTCTGCCAAGGTAAGATATGTGGATCACTATGTGATCGGTGGATTAGCCACGGCCTTGGGCAGGGAGTCTGCTAAGGTAGGAGTAACGGATGGACTCTAGGTTGGGTTGGGCTTCATGTTGCATATTTATGCATTTTGCATGACTAATTATGTGGATCAATGTGGATATGGGCCAAGCCTAACATGTGGAATTATGTGGATATAATGCCTTATCATCTGATATGTGATTGATGTGTGGATATGGGCCAAGCCCATACGTGGAGACATGTGAAATAACTATGCACTAAGTCTGTTTGACTCACCCAATTTTTCTCAAACCTTTCAGGTGATGCATAAAGCTTGGACCGGGTTGGAGTGGATACGAGGTGGCCCATGCAGAAGAGGATTTTCTTTATACAATTTATGTTTCAGTATTTTAAGTATTTATTTATTGTAATAAGGGCCTCCTAAAGTATTTAAGGAATTTTATTATGTTATAAGTTGGACTATCGATTATATTACTATCTGAAAATGTTTTATTTTTAGCAACTTATATTTTAAAATATATGATAAAGTTTTTAACCGAAGAATTTGTAACATCAAAGTTTTACTTAAAGTTTTAAATACGAAATGATTTATCAACAACAACAAACTTTCATGCTTTAGTTTATGAGTCAAAATATTTTTCAACGTTTTTCCGCAGTGGCATTCTGAATTCGGCCGTGGCTCATGGGCCGGGTTTGGGGTGTTACACTGAATCTGTTGAATAAGCCTCCTGTTGACAAGATCCGTAAGTATGGGGCCGAGGAATTTCGGGCTACTAAAGATGATGATGCTGAAAAGGCCGAGTTCTGGATTGAAAATACCATTCGGGTATTCGATGAAATGTCTTTGACTCCGGAAGAATGCATAAAGTGTGTTGTATCGTTACTTCGGGATGCAGCCTATCAATGGTGGAAAACCTTAATTTCTGTTGTTCCGAGAGAACGAGTAATGTTGGAGTTTTTTCAGATCGAGTTCTGGAAGAAATATATCAGTGTGAGGTTCGTTGATCAGAAACGAAAGGAATTTCTGGAACTTAAACAAGGCTGAATGATTGTTTCTGAGTATGAGCGAGAATTCGTGAGACTGAGTCAGTATGCCCAGGAATGTGTATCTTCTGAAGCTATAATGTGCAAAAGATTCGAAGATGGCCTTAATGAAGATATCCGTTTGTTAGTCGGGATTTTAGAAATAAAAGAGTTTGTGGTACTTGTTGACAGAGCTTGTAAAGTTAAGGCACTCGGGAAAGATAAGAGAAAAGTTGAGTCTGAAGTTCGTGATGTGAGAAAGAGATTTCCGAGCAAATCATTCCAGTCATCTTCGAAGAGATTCAAAAAAAATCAGAGTCATTCTAGAGATAATGTGGGACATTTGAATAGAAATCAATTTAGACCGCAAATGAGTTCTAAAACCTCAGCAACTTCAGTGGCTAGCGTGGGAAATGCTCGATCTGAGAGACCTTAATGTAAACATTGCGGAAAAAGGCATCCGGGAAGTTGTAGATTGAATGACAGAGCTTGCTTCAGATGCAGATCGCTTGATCATTTTATCCGTGATTGCCATGAGTCTGTCGAGCCAGAAACTGTTCAGAATTTGAGGTTTGATAATGCATTTGCAAGAGGTAGATCGACGAAGAATGTAAGAAACACCAGTGGTAGTCAGAGAACTATGAGAGACAATGTTGTCCGATCTGAAGCTAGAGCACCTGCCAGAGCGTATGCTATCTGAGCTCGTGAGGAAGCTTCATCACCTGATGTATTAACTGGTACTTTTACTGTTTATGATACTTTTTTGATTGCTTTGATAGACCCTAGTTCTACTCATTCATATATATGCATGAATTTAGTATTCAGCAAGACTTTGCCTGTAGAGTCTACTGAGTTTGCTATGAAAGTATCGAACCCCTTAGGTAAAAGTGTCCTTGTTGACAAAGTATGCAAGAACTATCCGTTACTATTTCGAGATATCTGTTTCCCTGCTGATCTGATGCTTTTGCCATTTGATGAATTTGATATTATTCTGGGTATGGATTGCTTGTTTATGCATAATGCTATTGTGAACTGTAAAAGAAAGACTATATATTTGGAAGGTCTAAATAATGAGATTGTACGGGTTGAATCTGATGATTTAAATGATTTGTCTACTACGATATCTGTTTTGTAAGCTCAGAATTTTGTGAAAAAGGGTTACGAGGCATATTTTGCTTATGTGATTGATTCAAGAGTATCGGGGAAGAAGGTTGAGTCAGTGCCTGTAGTCTATGAGTTTTCTGATGTGTTCCCTGAAGAATTGCCGGGTTTGCCTCTGATTCGTGAAGTTGAGTTCGGTATTGAGTTGCTACCTGGTACCACACCTATTTCGATAGCTCCGTATAGGATGGCACCAACAGAGTTAAATGAGTTAAAGTCACAGTTGCAAGAATTGACTGATAGAGGGTTTGCTAGACCGAGTTTCTCGCCTTGGGGTGCTCCTGTTCTGCTCGTGAAAAAGAAAGATGGCATGATGAGAATGTGTATTGATTATCGTCATTTGAATAAGGTAACAATAAAGAATAAATACCCGTTGCCCAGAATCGACGATTTATTTGATCAGTTAAAAGGAGCTACTGTGTTTTCCAAGATTGATCTGAGATCGGGATACTATCAGTTGAGAGTGAAAGATTCAGACATTCCGAAGACTGCTTTCAGAACAAGGTACGAGCATTATGAGTTTCTAGTTATGCCATTTGGACTAACAAACGCTCCTGCTGTTTTTATGGATTTGATGAACAGAATTTTCAGACCGTATCTAGATCAGTTTGTTGTTGTATTCATTGATGATATTTTGATTTATTCACATGATGAAAATGAGCATGCTGAACATCTGAGAATTGTGTTGCAAACTTTGAGAGAAAAGCAATTATACGCGAAATTCAGCAAATGTAAATTCTGGTTGCATGAGGTTAGCTTTCTAGGACATATTGTGTCAGCTTCTGGAATCTGAGTAGATCCGAGTAAGATTTCTGCTATTCTGGATTGGAAACCTCCGAGAAACGTGTCTGAAGTCCTAGTTTTCTGGGACTTGCTGGTTATTACCATAGATTTGTAAAAGGGTTTTCAGTGATAGCTACTCCGTTGACTAGATTACTTCAGAAAGATGTCAGATTTGAATGGTCGGATAAATGTCAGAAAAGTTTTGATCAGTTAAAAACTCTGTTAACCGAAGCTCCAGTATTAGTACAGCTAGAACCGGGTAAAGAATTTGTTGTATACATTGATGCTTCGTTTAATGGTTTGGGATGTGTTTTGATGCAGGAAGGCAAAGTGATAGCTTATGCCTCGAGACAGTTAAAGCCTCATGAGAAGAACTATCCGACACATGATCTTGAGTTAGCTGCGATTGTGTTTGCACTTAAGATTTGGCGTCACTATCTATACGGTGAGAAATGTCACATATTTTTAGATCACAAAAGTTTGAAATATTTGATGACTCAAAAAGATTTGAACTTACGTCAAAGAAGATGGCTTGAGCTGTTGAAAGATTATGAGTTTGTGATAGATTATCATCCAGGAAAAGCGAACGTTGTTGCTGATGCATTGAGTAGAAAATCGTTGTATGCACTACGAGCTTTGATTACTCAACTAAATTTGTCTGATGATTGTTCTATGACAGCTGAATTAAAAGCGAAACCGTTGTTTTTACAACAGATATGTGATGCTCAGAAGTCTGATAATGAATTGCTAGCGAAACGAGCTCAGTGTGAAATGAACTCTGAATCTGAATTTCAAATTGTTGATAATTGTTTGAGATTCCGAGATCGTATCTATGTTCCAAGAAATCCAGAGTTGATTCAGTTGATTTTGAATGAAGCACATAATAGTCGTCTATCCGTTCATCCGGAGAGTACTAAGATGTATCATGATTTGAAACGACACTATTGGTGGTCTGGTATGAAAAGGGATATTTCTGACTTTTTTTTGAAATGTTTAATTTGTCAACAAGTGAAAGCTGAACATCAAGTTCCGTTTGGGTTATTACAACCAATTTTGATTCTTGAGTGGAAATGGGATAGAGTGACGATGGACTTTGTTTCTGGTTTGCCTCTGACTCCGAGAAAGAAAGATGCGATATGGGTCGTAGTTGACCGATTAACGAAATCTGCCTATTTTATTCCGGTAAGATCTGATTTCTCACTTAAGAGATTTGCTGAGCTTTATATTGCTGAGATTGTAAGATTGCACGGGGTACCAGTATCCATTGTGTTTGATAGAGATTCAAGGTTTACGTCGAGATTCTAGAAGAAACTACAAGAAGCTTTGGGCACGAAATTGCATTTCAGTACAGCTTTTCATCCACAAACAGATGGTCAGTCTGAACGAATTATTCAGATTCTTGAAGATATGTTGAGTTACTATATACTTGAATTTAATGGTTCGTGGGAACTGTATCTGCCGTTGATCGAATTTGCATACAATAACAGTTTTCAGATGAGCATCAAAATGGCACCTTATGAAGCTTTGTATGGACGTAAATGTCGTACGCCTCTGTATTGGACCGAACTCAGTGAGAATAAGCTTCACGGGGTTGATTTGATAAAAGATTCAGTACAGAAAGTGAAGTTAATCCGAGATTGTCTGAAAGCAGCATCTGATCGTCAAAAGTCGTATGCAGATTTGAAACGAAGAGATATAGAATTTGAGATCGGTGACAAAGTATTTCTGAAAGTGTCTCCATGGAAGAAAGTGCTTCGATTCGGACAAAAAGCCAAATTAAGTCCAAGGTTCATCGGATCGTATGAGATCATTGAACGTGTCGGACCTGTTGCATATAGATTAAAGTTGCCGTCTGAGCTAGAAAAGATACACAACGTATTTCATATTTCGATGCTCCGTAGGTATCGATCCGATCCGCCACATGTTATTGCCCCATTTGAAATTGAAATCCGATCTGATATGACATATGAAGAGGAACAGATCCGTATCTTAGCTCGTGAAGTGAAAGAGTTGAATAATAAGAAGATTCCGTTAGTGAAAGTACTGTGGAATCGACATGGGATTGAAGAGGCTATCTGGGAGCCTGAAGACTTAGTGAAACAACAATATCCGAATCTGTTTAACGGTAAGATTTTCGGGGACAAAAATCCCTAAGGGCGGAGAATTGTAACAGTCCGGTTTATACCCTAGTCGGAACAGTGGTTTCGGGACCACAAATCCAAGTCTGAATAATATTTTAATATTATTTTCTGTGCCGTTAATATGTGATTAAGCATATGCTAAACTTCCGTAAGTTAAATTGTTTGTCTGTGTGTTTAATTTGACAAAAGGATTAAATTGTATTAAATGTGAAAGTTGCTTGCTTTTTTGTTAAAGTACCTAAGTGTTGTGGCTTTGTACGGTTGGAGGCCTTATATGACAATTTGCTCATTTCTATTTATAGTGGACGGCAATGGTCATTATTGACCTTATATATATATGTTTGGTTTTATATTATAAAAAGGTTAATAATGTCATTTTTGAATTAAAATGTTTTATGATAAAAACAAAGTATGAAAAAAAGACATTATTTCATTCATCTTTTGGCCGAATGTTAGAGAAGGAAGAAATGCTTAAGTTCTTTTGATTTTCGGCACTTTTAATCTTGAATTCAAGGTATGTTTTCAGTAGGTTTTCGATAATTTTGACGTTTTTGCAATCGTTGCTTTGATATCTTCAAAACCCATGTGTTAATTTGATGAATTGGTGATGTTTGTGAGTTATGCCATTGATGATATGTTAAGCTTTTTGATGATTTTTGGTGTTAAATGAAATATATGAGTTAGATGAACATACTTTGTTCTTGAAGTTTTGATAAATTTAGCTAATTAGGGCTAAATTGAGAAAATAGAAAGTTGAGGGACTAAATTGCAAATTTGATGAAATATTTAGACTTATATAGTCCCTAGAGAGGTTCGGCCAAGCATGTGTATATGTGGATTTTGTGAATTTGGTGTTTTGTGAAAAATGGACTAGATTGATAAAATGTGCAAATGTGAGGGCTAAATTGAAAATAGCCCTAAATGTATGTCTTTGGATTGAATTGAATGAACTAGTGAATAAAAGGGTTATGTTTAGATCAAGAACCGAGGAAATCAGATTTAGATCGCGAGAAAGCGAAAGTAAACGAGTAGTCGTTTCTATTCCAATAAATCGAATCCGAGGTAAGTCACTATGCAAATAAACGTACTTGTTTGATATTATATGTGTTCATATGATTAATGTTGACTATGAAGGTTTATGAGAAGTTATGAAAATGAATTCCGAGATAAGTTCGATATAGTGATTAAGTCTGATAAGTCCCGTACGAACCTAGGAATAAATAGGATTAGCTATGTCATGACATAGGTAACTGTTCTGTTTTATCATGTAAGACCACGTCTGGGACGTTGGCGTTGATTTGAGATTCGTGTAAGACCCTGTCTGGGACAATGGCATCGATATCTGAATATGTGTAAGACCACGTCTGGGACGTTGGCATCAATATAAGATTTACGTATAAGACCACGTCTGGGACGTTGGCATCAATATAAGATTTACGTATAAGACCACATCTGGGACATTGGCATCATTATGATTTTTATGTGTAAGACCATGTCTGGGACATTGGCATCGTTCTGATTTGTGTAAGACCCTGTCCGGGACAGTGGCAACGATATCTGAGTGCACGTAAGACCTCGTCTGAGACGATGGCATTGTACTACTATTCTGAGCTTTTAAAGTATCCTATTGGATTTCTTATGGTTCAACGGGCAAGTATGAAATACGAATGACAAATCCGAGCTTTGATAGATTAAGTAAATGAATGCTCGATTCAGGTATGTTGATGATACACCAAATGTATATATAAGGTAAGTGACTAAGTGTTTTACTATGATGGATTGGAAATATGATACATGAAAGCATATATGAAAAACTATGTGTTTGTGATTCTTGAATTAATAAATGTGGCAATTTGGCCAAGAATATGAATCAAAGCATAAATGTGAGAAATTTACCTTGTAGAAGAAATATGCTAATGTGGTTATATGCTTACATGCTTTACATATCAAGTTTGTTTGTGTATTTACTTACTAAGCTTTTGGAAAGCTTACTCTCTGTATGTGTTTTCTTTGTTCTGTAGGTCGTTAAAGCTACTGATAGGCTTGGGACCATCACGGATTGTCATCACACTACTAAAACTTATTTCGGTACACTTTGAAAATGTATATAGCTCAATATGGCATGTATAGGCTTGAAACACCCCAAACCCGGCCCACGAGCCTTGACCGGATCTGGTATGTTCCTGGAAGGAAACCGGTTCAAAATTCGTTTATTACTTTGGAAAGACAGTGTGTTTTGAAAGAAATATTATTATTGGGTTGGGCTTGAATTGAAAACAAGTTTATTTTACTAAAAACCCTTTACTTTAGGTGACAAAACGTTTAGGGTTTGTTTTAAAATAAATTTACTTAATTCATTAATTAATAATAGTTCGTAGTCATAACAAATAAAAGTAAAAAAAATAAAGAAATTCAACTATGGCCTTATTACATCAAATAATCCCAAAATTAAAATTTAAAATACTTAAAATAAAATAAAAGTCCAAATCGTAAATTTCTTGCTGTGCATGGCCATCCCTAAGCTTCTGCCGAACCCGGTCCATTACTGATCGTCACCTGAAAATAGTCCCACAGCGGGGTGAGTCAAACAGACTCAATGTGTAACCAACACTAAGAATTAACATTTCAGGCATGCATTATCATATCACATACATATTCATATAACAGGTAAAAATAATGATGCAACCCAAACCCAAACCTAGATAGCCATCCGCTACACTTCCCCGTACCAACCTGTACACCGTGGGGACTACTAAGTCGACCCTCCTTCCGCTACACTCCATCGAAGGCAGTCGCTGCAGTCGACGTGCTCATCGCCCTTATAAAATTCGTGGTCTTAGGTCACCACTTTCAGATTTCGTGGTCTTCGGTCACCACATTCAGATTTCGTGGTCTTAGGTCACCACATTCACTTCCCCTTTTCAATAACCCATATGCCCCATATCATACATAGTATGCATCAACATGCCAAATTTCATATTCTTGTCTTTATTCACATGTTACATACAACATATTTCATAATCCTAGTGGGAGTAGGGAAACGTACCTTAGTACTGTGTACCATAACATGGTACTTAGCCATATTTTCACATTCTTAATAATACATTTAATTTAATCATAGCCATGAACATATCAAAACTTAGGATAGGGTACACACCTGATTTGCTTAGGGTTTCCAATCCAAATCCCGAAAAGCTTGATCTAATGCCTTAGATCTTAGATCTCTACATTTAATCAATTATTTAATACTTAGTAAAGAGCCATTCGGCCATAAATCCAAATCCTAGTAGGATTACGGGAACTCAAAACTTACCTTGTGGATTTTAAATCCCGAAACTCATCGAATAACTAGGGAACACGTGGCCTTTGGTGTACCGTCGGGAAAAGAACTTCTCCTTCCCTGTAGTCGACACTTAGTAAATCCCGAAAGTATTCCTTGCCTTAGATGTCTGTCGAAATCCCTATAACTTCATGTTAGATTAATTTCTAACATTTATTCACAACAAATAACCCTTAGCCGAATGTTAAATATGACTTACCTTAGATTCTTAAATCCCGAAATAGTTGACTTGTCTTATGAAGTTGTCGACAATGGTAGAAATCCCGAAGAGCCTTCTTTCCAAGTTTCGACTAACACAATAATGGGGTTAGATTTCCTAGTTTCGGCTTTTGGAATATTGAGAGGAGAAGAATGAAGAAGAAAAGAATATTTGCTTAAGAGAATTCGGCAATGTTGAAATAAGGAGAAGGGAAATTCGGCAAGGCTTAGGAGAATTGAAGAGAAAAGAAAAGGGGTTGCAGAGAAAATTCGGCAGAGGTTATCAAGGAAGAGAAAATAATGCTGAATGGCCTCTCTTTTCCTTTTATAGCCGAATTTACTAGCTTAGAATCCCTTACTTGGCCACCACTCTTCTATTTTGATAGCTTTATCACTTTAATTATCACCTAAAACTTAATCCAATAATTATCTCTTATCTCTTAATAAAAATATCAATAAAAATCCATCATTTATCCATCTATTTGCCGAATTTTATCAACAATAAAACACCTCCCTATAGAGCCTTAATGCCGTCCACTTCTCTTGTTCCTGGCACCAAAATAAAATTCTTTTATTTGCTCCCCAAGTGACTCGAACCCAGGCCCAATTGCACCTGCTTGTGGCGTCAACTCCGGAGGCCCTAAGTGGCATCTCCAGGCCACTTTTCCAAGCCTGTTTGTGTGTCATATTTCACCAATAAATTTTCTTAAGGCCACCCTGCTTTACTTCCCTCTCTTAACCTCAGAACTTAACTTTTCCTAAAACGTTTCCTTACATTTCCTTACATTTCCAAGTTTCCAAAAATGTTCGTTTGCCTCCTTTAAACATAACATTTCTTACATTTCCAAGTTTCCAGAAATGTTCACTTTCCTCTTTTGAACTTAACATTTCTAAATCATTTCCAAGTTTCCAAAAATGTTCATAATACATTCATAACACATAAGACATGCCATTTCGTATACTTAAATCAAAAATGCATAGGGCCATTTTCAGGATGTTATTAGGCTAGTTTTGGTATAAGTTGTATAATGAACTTAGCATGTGATTTGGCTAATTATGTTTTGGTAATATGCCTTAATGAATGTGTTATATGAAGTCGTTTTGGCATGATTAGTTGATATATGAAATGGTTATGAGATGGTAAGTATATATATTGATGAAAGGAGCTTGGTATAATTTAGATTTAGTCATGCAAATTGGTATGTTTGGAATTGGTTTGAATGGTTTGTAGTGTGATTACCTTAGTTGGCAAAGATGCATGAATTGGTTGATTATTTTGGTATATTTTGATGGTAAAATGTGCATGAGATATCTTGTTAAATATGGCTTGTAGGTTTGACCCTTATGGGTGGCATTTTGGCCTTGTAAATGGCCTATAATGTCACACGGTTGTGGGACACGGGCGTGCCTAACGACTGTGGGTGAATTGTAGGATGTTGTTTAACATCACACGGCCTCGACACGGGTGTGTCATCTGGCCGTGGTGTGCAAGTCAGTAGCTAGCATAAAAGTACACGGCCAAAACCCACGGACGTGCTTGGTGGCCGTGGTGGGGAAGCCAGTATATGACCTAAAAGTACCCGACCATGGCACACGGGCGTGCCTAATGACCGTGTTAGTATAGTTAGTATATAGACATAGATGGATACACGGGGGTGTCTAGAAGCCGTAGAGGGCACACGGTCTCCTCCCACGGGCGTGTCTCCCCTATAGTTTATTAAAATTTTAAATTTTCGTGAAATTTCATAGATGTTTCAGTTTAGTCCCGACTCGACTTCTAAGTATGATTAAGGTCTTGAGGACCTGTTTAAGGGACATTATGTCTGAGAATGATGATTGAATGTATGATTTTGTCGCGAACGTTTTCGATATGTCTGGTAACGCTCCTAACCTTAATCCGGCGACAGACACGGGATAGGGGTGTTATAGAGTTTCTATCTTGACTCTTGCATGTGGATTATTCATATTAGAATATATATCTATAAGAAGAAAATATCTAGGAAAACTGATAAGTATGTATGAGAAATACTGAAAGGATTGTAATATAATGAGGTTATGTGTAACAACCCATTTTTAGTCATATCGAAATAGTGGCTTCGAGACCAAAAATCTGAGGCTTAAATATTTATTTTATTATTATTATTTTGAGGTCTACAGCATGATAGTATGATTGTATAAAAATTTTGTTAATAAATTTTATTGTTTGAATGCTCAATTCGATAAAAAGGACTAAATTGCAAAAGGTGCAAAATTAGAGTTCTATAGGCTAAAGGCATTAAATAGATAATGAAATTAAATGTATGAGTACTTAAATGGTAATTAGACCATTTGAAATATGATTGGACATTTATGTGCATGATTGAGTGAATTTTAATGTTAAATAACAAATGTTAATAAGGTAAATTAATAATTAAATAAGGTAAAATAGGTAAAAATAAAGCATCATCTTCTTGGTTAGTTTTCTTCCACTGAAAATATGGTAGAAAACACCATTTTTTGAAGGTTGAGAATTTGGCTAGACTCCTCCACATGCATGGTATGATTTTTGATCCTGTTTTTAAGGATTTTTATGTTTTTGGAGTTGTTATAGCATAATCTAGCTAGCCCGTGGACTAATTTGTGAAACTGTTAAAATTTTAGGGCTTTCCCATTGATGATATGTGTTTTGAAGTTTAATGGTAGAAAATGAATGGTTGTTGTTAAATAAACAACATTTGTTAAGTGTTTTTGAATGAAATTTTAAATTAGGGATTAAATTGAGAAATATGATAAATTGTGTCGTAAAAGTGAGAATATGTAAAACAATATGGGCTACTATAGGTATGTTTAATATTCGGCTAGGCTTGGGTAGGTATAAAATTGAATGAATTCCATTTTACGAGCCTAGCGACTAAATTGTAAAGAAGTTAAATGTTTAAGGGCAAAATAGTAATTTTGCCATAATATGAATTTTGGGTTAAATTGAATAGAATAATATTTAAATAAGTTAAATTTGATTAATAGATCAAGAAAAGCAACGTTCGGAATTAGATCGGGGGAAAAACAAAGTAGTGGATTGATTGCTAGATTGTTTCCGTATTAATTCGAGGTAAGTTCGTATGTTAATAAGTAGTAATATAGTTGTGTTTTAAATGCTTTATTATTGCATTATTGATGAATACGATCTTACAGAAATATTCGACAAAGATTTGGCAATGTGTGAAATCTCGGTTGAACCTTAGGAATAGATAGGATACAAATAACATGTCATTAGGGGTTATTGTGTTTTTTTGGGTGCTGGTCCGTACGTCTTACCGGTGGCTGAGTTTTCCTGCATGTGTTGCAATTACTCATCAGCTTGTGTAAGCAGCACCGTGTAGCTATGTCTTTATCTTCAGCTTGTGTGAGCAGACCCGGTGATAGCTCGAGATGAGCATTTACATCTGAGATATGAGATTGAGATGGTTTCGACCATGTATTGGAACTTAGGGTGCAAGATTCCCAAGTATTCGATATTATTCCAAATGGTACAAAGGGTATATTGATGGTATGAAAGAATAGGTGATTGGTACGTATCATAATAGATATGTGTGTGTATCATATAAGCTTTGAGTATATGAAACTTGTGAATTTCATATCTAACCTTGTAAATGAATATGTGATAGGTTTGTGGACCAATATGAGTTATATTATGATTTGTTTGATTACTAAAATTGTGTTCATATGATAAGTTGAGTTTATTGCTATACGAACTTACTAAGCTTAACAGCTTACCCTATTTACTTTTCCGTGTTTTATAGTGATTTCGAAGCTTGCTCGAATTGGGAGTTGTCGTAGATCTCATCACACTATCCAACCGCTGTTTTGGTACTTTTAAACTTATGAACTTAGTTATATGGCATGTATAGGTATTATGGTTAATATGGCATATATGTTTGTAATGTTGATAGCCAATTGATTTGGCTTGTAAACGATATATGTTTTGGTTATGTGATTAGCCATGTAATTTGGCTTATTTTGGTAAACTTGGTTAAGTAAATATGTGTAAATGGCCCTTTAATATATGGTTCATAATTATTATGTGAATGTCTTGTTGAGTTTTGATATTGAAGGTAGAAAATGGTTGAATTTGAGAATGTGGTATGCATGTTGATTTAGGCACAAAGTCTAATAGGTGAGGTTGATCATTTAGGTGATTTTTGGATGTGGAATTGGTATGAATTTGAATGGTTATTTGGGATGCTTATGAGCATTTTAGTTGTTGGTATTGGTAATATATGATTTTAGTTTGAAATTGGTTGGTTATAAGTGCCTATTTATGCATTGGTTGTTTGTGCATTGTTGTTTCTAGGTTGACAGCACTTTGGGTGAGAAAGATGGCTTGAAAAATAGCCTATTTTTGTCCACACGGGTTAAGAAAGTCGCTAGTGATGTAGAAAGTAATGTGCTAGCCTCTATTCACGGAGTAGCGCAGTCTGAATCGAGACCTATAACTGAGAGTCATGGAGGAGAGGCCAAGGAAGCCTTCTTCCAAATGATGAACGAATGGTTCACTGAGTTTGTCCGAACGAATCCAGCTGCTCAGCAACCTCCACCCCCACCTATTCCCCAACCGGTTCCAATAGCTTCTCAAGGTTTGGAATCTTTGCATATGAATAGGCCACCTGTGGATAAAATTCGAAAGTATGGGACTGAAGAGTTTAGAGCTACAGTTGATGATGATCCTAAGAGAGCTGAGTTTTGGCTTGAGAATACGATCTGAGTATTTGATGAACTGTCTTGAATGCTAGCGAAATGTGTTCAATGTGCTGTATCACTTCTGAGAGATACTACATATCAGTGGTGGAACACTTTTACATTAGTGGTGCTGAAGGAACGAGTCACATAGGAATTATTTCAGACTGAATTCAGAAAGAAATACATAAGCCAATGGTTTATTGATCAAAAGCGCAAAGAATTTCTGGAGTAGAAACAGGGTCGTATGACAGTAATTGAGTACGAAAGAGAATTTGTAGGATTAAGTAAGTATGCTCGAGAATGTGTTTCTACTGAAGAAATAATGTATAAGCGGTTTGAAGACGGGTTGAAAGAAGACATTAAACTTTTAGTTGGAATTCTGGAATTGAAAGAATTTGTTGTTTTGGTCGACAGAGCCTTCAAAGCCGAGGAACTTAGCAAAGAAAAGAGAAAAGCTTATTCTGAGGCTAGAGATTCGAGAAAGAGGTCAATGAGTAAACTTTATCATTCTTCTTCAAAGAAATCAAGGGATTCGTATAACCGTTCGACTGCTTCAATGGGGTATTCCAACAAAGATCGTGGGAAACAACATACGTGTCCAAAAGCTCAAGCCACTTTAGATCGAATGTTGGTAGTGTCAAAACCAACAAACCTGAGTGTCAATAGTGTGGAAGACGACATTTTGGAGATTGTTGGATGAATAATAAAGCTTGTTTCAGATGTGGCTCGTAAGATCATTTTATTCGGGATTGTCCTGAGTTACCTCAGAAAGACAAATTTCTGAATACAAGGCCGAGTAATACAGCTTCCAGAGGTTGACCACTTCAAAATACTGGAAATGTGACTAGTAGTAAGGGTGCAACAAAGGACTCTACTGTGAGATATAAGGCTCGAGCACCAACCAGAGCCTATGTTATTCGTGCTCGCGAGGATGCGTCATCACCAGATGTTATCACTGGTATATTTTCTTTTTATGACACTGATGTAATTGCTTTGATTGATCCTGGATCGACTCATCCATATGTCTGTATGAATTTAGTGTCTAGTAAGAGTTTAACTGTTGAGTCAACTGAATTTGTGATTAAAGTATCGAGCCAATATGTTTTAGTTATTAAAGTTTGCAAGAATTGTCCTCTGATGACTCGAGGGTTATTGTTCTCTAGTTGATTTGATACTTTTACCGTTTGATGAATTCGATGTGATATTGGGTATGGATTGGTTGACTCTGCATGATGCTGTTATAAACTGTAGACGAAATATTATTGAGTTGAAATATCATAATAATGAAATTCTTCGTATTGAAATTGTTGATTCGAGTGAGTTGTCTGTTGTTATATCAACGATGCTAGCTCAGAAATATGTGAGGAAAGGTTGTGATTCTTACCTTGCTTATGTACTTGATAAAAAAGTGTCTGAATCGAACATTGAATCAGTCCCAGTGGTTTGTGAATATCTAGATGTCTTTTCAGAAGAATTACCGGGGTTGCCACCAGTCAGAGAAGTTGAGTTTGCTATTGAGTTAGTACCGGGAACATCGCTGATATCGATAGCTCCATATAGAATGGCTCCAACAAAATTGAAAGAATTGAACGCTCAGTTGCAAGAGTTAACAGATAAAGGTTTTGCACGACCTAGCTTTTCGCCCTAGAGTGCACTAGTACTGTTCGTAAAGAAGAAAGATGGATCGATGAGACTGTGTATAGACTATCGTCAGCTTAACAAGGTTACGATTAAGAATAAGTATCCTTTACCGAGAATTGATGATTTGTTCGATCAGTTGAAAGGAGCAACAGTATTTTCAAAGATTGATTTGAGATCTGGTTATTACTAGTTGAGAGTTAAAGATTCGGGTGTGACGAAAACTGCATTCAGGACTAGGTACAGGCAGTATGAATTTCTTGTTATGCCATTCGGATTAACTAACGCTCCTACAGTATTCATAGATTTGATGAATCGAATCTTTAGACTGTATTTGGATAGATTCATAGTTGTATTCATTGATGACATTCTGATTTATTCTCGAGATGAATCTGAGCATGCTAAGCATTTAAAGATTGCGTTATAGACATTGAGAGATAAGCAATTGTTTGCTAAATTAAGTAAATGTGAGTTTTGGCTCCTTAGAGGTTAGATTTTTAGGACACATTGTTTCAGCGAAAGGCATCAAAGTTGATCCGAGTAAGATTTCAGTAGTTGTTGACTGGAAACCACTAAGAAATGAATCCGAGGTCAGAAGTTTTTTGGGATTAGCTGGATACTATCAGAGTTTTGTAAAAGGGTTGTAATATCTCGGGTTAGGGGCTATTTTATTGTGTCATGTTTTGCATGTGTGGTGTGCTATGTTGCTATTTCTATGTATTAGGGGCTTAGTTGTAGGCTAGGAGTATGCCTGAGGGAAATGGGGAAAATTTAGTTTCTGAGCTTTAGGTGTAGGGAGCTGATGGAGCTGAGGGATATGTATTTTATTTGGGGTTTTGTTGCACAAATGAGGAGCTGGCAAAGTGGCAAGGCATGCGCTACTTGGGAGCTAGGTGTGGCGTCAACGGCATGAGGTGGAGGTCTTGTGTTCAAGCCGCAAAGACCTCACATTTTGGCTTCATTTTGGACGGCATAGGAGGGAAGAGTTGGATGTAGTTCAAATTCCACTTTGGACCAAGTCAAAAGTTCAAATGTTGGGTGGAGAGTAATTGTAGGAGTAAGACTTGGTAAACTCATTTGAAATGAGTGGTTGGGAGCTATTGGGGGGATTTAGCTGAATTTGGGGGAGTGTGGAGTGGGGGAAGTGGACGGCATGGTATGGTGTTGGAGGGGCCGAAATGCATTGGGCATTTTGGGTGTGTTCGGTCACTTTTTGTCAAAGAAATTCGTACATTTTCTTCTTTTGAAACCGAGAGTTCAAGAGCATTCAACCGAAATTTGCCTGTTTTCTCTTAAGTTTTCTTAGTAGCCGAATATCCCCCTCTTCATGTTCTTTTTCTTTTTGTCATTTGTGTAAACCGAATGGTATTTTCTCTTCTCCATATTTCTTTCGTTGACTTAAAAACATTGATAGCCGAAACTAATACCTTTTCTTATCATATTTTCGTCTCTTTTCTCTTAATACACTAGTGCCGAATTCACATTGCTCTCTTAGCCGAATTTCCATTTATTTTCTCCCATTTCTTGAAGCACTTGAGCCGAATATCTCTTCAACCATTGACCGATTTCTTTCTTCTCTTAAACCACATCTATTTCTTTTATTATTTTCTTTTCTAGTTTGTAGTCGAATCCTCCCTTGGTGATTGCCGAAATTTCCTTCTAGCTTGTGTTTTCATTTTGGCCGAATCTCTCCTCTCCCTTGTAGCTCTCTTGGCCGAATATCAGTGAAGGGTGGATCTTGGTTGGTTGTTCAATCCTTGAACAAGGTAAGTGGGGTGGCCGAATGGCCATTTGTCCCTCTCTTGTCTTTTCTTTGGTTATGGTTTGGTTAAGGGCCGAATATGGTTATTTTGGAAGGGTATTAATCTCTTCGTTATAGGGTCATTGGATTGTGGAAGCAAGCAAGAGGAACCGTCACTTTTCAGTTGGTTGATTGGTAAGTGGAGGGTAAGTGATTGGTGTTAGTATTGTTAGTTCAATCTTTTGTTTCCGATCAAGTCAAAGGTGATTAGGGATTAATTATTTGTCTTATAGGGTGCCGATTGTTGGAAGGAGAACCACTGTTGGTTCGAGGTTTGGTTGGAAACCAAACCATTCGCAAGAGTAAGGAAATGGCTTAATATTGATCCCTTTGGTTATTTAGTCTTTGGCTGAATGGTCTTAGATGCTTAACCCCTAAGTTTGGCCGATTCTAGGAGCAAGGAGTTTAAAGATTGTATATCGTTTCTTTGGGATTAAAGCCTTTGTTATTTCAGGTGTGTAACTAACACCCTTTATATCTAGTAATATGTGTTGACAACCTGATTGATTAATAAATTGAGACAGTTTGATGGATTGATATGATACCCTTTTGGGTATGTGCACGGATTCAGGTAAGTCCATTTCATTATGAGTACTGTTATTGATACATGATGTCATGATTTATGATGTATGTGCTATGAGATGCAACGTTAAACATGTTTGCATGGTTTGAATACTATACATGAGTTGGTATGATGATGGGTGATATGAGAGGAGGGAGCAGTGATATTTTGTGCTGACGAGCACCAGTGTTTTGGTAACACACTTTGTGACTTTGGGTCACCAGAGGTTTGGCACCTCCAGAGGTTTGGCACCTCAGCATCTCGTCCCCGTGGTTTCGCACCACAGTGGGTTGGCCCCACAAGGCGGTATTGAGGGATTGACGCCAGTGATTTGGTATCACACGATAGGTTGGCCCCATCACTCGATTATTGTGACTACGGTCACCAGTGGTTTGGTACCACATTTGTGTCTTTGGGACACCAGAGGTTTGGCACCTCATTGCGACTCGTCCCTGTGGTTTGACACCACCGTGGGTTGGCCCCACTTGAGATATGGGATCGTCTGCTAGTGATTTGGTATCACACGATGGGTTGGCCCCATCATCGGATTTGTGACTGCGGTCACCAATGATTTGGTATCACAATCGTGTCTTTGGGACACCAGTGGTTTGGCACCACATTGACGGATATTGTGTCTTTGGGACACCAGTGTTTTGGTAACACATTGTGACTATATGTCACCAGTGGTTTGGCACCACCAGTGGTTTGGTACCACACGGGGTAGAAAAGGCGTTACGGATGGTTAGGATCGGGTTGCATTAATTATGTTGCTATGTATGATGTGTGTTAGCATGTTGTTTTACCGGGAGCGGGATTTACGCACTGAGTCCTGTGACTCACCCTCTCCTTTGACATTTCAGGTGACTCGTAGACGCGGACATGGAGCCGGGATGGACTCGGGGTGCTCATGCCATGCTTAATAAAGTTTTACTCAAACTTTATAATTTGGGTACTTTAGCTTGCTTTTTATTATTTGGGTTTTGTTTTGGATTGTAAAAGGCCTTTAAATTATGTTTTCTATGTTTACGTTTAAAGTTGATTTTAATATGCCTTAACAAAATAATTGGGTTGAAATTTTACTAAAATTTGGAAAGACAATGATTTCAAAACTATAACGCAATGTGGTTTCAACTATACCATCGGGTATCACACTATGTTTTGATATTAAGTAAACTCAAATGATTTTCAAATCAAACTCGATTTGCTACCAAGTCAAAAAAATGTTTTAAGTAACACTAAGAAACTATTTGAATAATGAAATGGAATAAACTCGTTTTAACTACATCTTTTGGTTAAGTTTTCAAAATTTCCGGGTTTCAAATACACCATTTGATTTCAAACAAGCCTACTCAAATTTTCTTCAAATACACTATATAGTGAAGTGTTTACATCCTGCTTTTAAACGAAAAACCTAAACCTCTCAAGTACGTTTTCCCCGTAACATACCAGATTCGGTCGTGGTGTATTGACCGGGTTTGGGGTGTTACAATTGTGGTATCAGAGCCAAGTTCAAAGGCTCGGCTGTGGGCCTAAGGCCCAAAACGTTTTAAAAGTTTGTTTTGATAGTCTTTGTTTTTAAATATGTGGTTTAATGTACTATGATTGGATGGTTAGCAATAGTAGGATTACTTTAGAAATTGAAACTGATAGGATTTTGTGAACTCGCGAGAACAAATCTCCTTAAAAATTCATAAGACTTGCTTTAAAACAGTAGAATAAATACTGATGCATAAAACTCTTTAATCAGATACGTAGAGATTTTAGTCATGAGCACTCGAGGCGGACGTGGTCGTAATACTCGTGGTAGAGGTAGGGGTAGGATGACGGTTTCTGAACCCGTAGGATCTGGTCAGGGGTCAGAAAATGAGATACCGGTTCCGCCACCAGCTGGAGGTGGTGAGTTCCAAGATCAGACTGGGGACGACGCAGTGTCACAGGCGATGCTGCGAGTGTTGGAAAGAGTAGCTGGAGTAGGTGGTGGTGCAGGAGTTAGGAAATCTGTGCCTGAGCGACTTCGGGCAAATGGGGCCGAATTTTTTCGAGGTGTATCTGGTGTTGCTCCTAGCACTGCTGAATATTGGCTGGAGGCAACTGAGCGGATCATGGATGATCTGGACTTGACTGCAGAAGAGAAGCTGAAGGGCATCGTATCGCTGCTCCGGGATGAGTCATACCAATGGTGGCTCACGGTTCGGGACAGTGTGGCAGCGGAGGATCTGACATGGGATTATTTCAGGGCTGCATATCAGAAGAAGTACATTGGAGCTAGTTCTATTGACTCCCAGCGAAAGGCATTTCTGAGGCTTGTTCAGGGGAGTAAATCTGTTTCTGAGTACGAGGCTGAGTTCTTGAAGCTGAGTAGGTATGCTAGGGGCATTGTGGCCACTGAACATGAGAGGTGTGTTCGTTTCGAGGATGGTCTGCGAGACGAGTTGAGACTGCTGATTGCTCCACAGCAGGAGCGCGAGTTTGCTGTCTTAGTTGAGAAGGCTAAGGTAGCTGAGGGTGTTAAGGAGTCAGTGAGGCAGGGTATGGACAGAAATAGGCATAAGAGGAGCTTTGGGTCTTCTGGATCGTCAGGTAATCCGCAGAAGAGGGCTAGACCGAGTGGGCCGAATCAGTCTGGTAGGTTTGTTGCTGCTAGGCAGGGACCGCCGCAGTGTAATCAGTGTGGGAAATCTCATTAGGGTGGTTGCTAGACCGGAGAAAAAGGTTGCTTCGAGTGTGGTTCTCTGGATCATCGCGTGAGGGACTGTCCGCGTAGGTTGGCTAGGGTTCAGTCTGAGAGTCAGGGCCGTGATCAGTTCAGGAGCAGTGGACCGCCACAGCAGAGGGGCCGTGGTAATGGCAGAGGTGGTAATGGTTCTGGTCGGGGCCGTGGAGCACCGGGCAGAGGTGCGGGTAGTTCTGAGGCCAGACAGCCTGGATTAGCGTATGCTGCGAGGCGCCGAAAGGAGGGGGACGCACCGGACGTCATAAACGGTACGTTCTTGATCTTTGGTTCTCCTTATACTGCTTTGATTGATGTGGGTTCAACGCACTCTTATGTTGCCAGTAGTATAGTAGAGACCATGGATTTAGACTCTGAGATATCTTCTAGGCAGATGACTGTAATTAGCCCTCTAGGTCACTCTGTAGTGGTAGATAAGCTGTTTAGAGATGTACCCCTAGAACTCCAAGGGGTAGTGTTTGCTGCTGATCTGATGGAACTGTCGTTTGGGGAGTTCGATCTGATTCTTGGGATGGACTGGTTGGTCAAGTACCAGGCGAGGTTGGATTGCGCGGACAAGCGCATGGTTCTTAAGACGAGTGAGGGTGATGAGGTGGCTATGATAGGTAATAGGAGAGATTACTTATCTAATGTGGTATCTGCTCTGAAAGCGGAGAAGATGGTCAGGAAGGGCTGTGAAGCGTATGTGGTTCATGTGTATGCCTTGGAGGCTAAAGAGTCTGCTGTAGAGAAGGTTCGTACTGTTAGGGAATTTACTGATGTGTTTCCTGAGGAGCTTCCGGGTTTGCCGCCAGACCGCGAGGTAGAGTTTGGGATAGATCTATTACCCGGAACTGCGCCAGTGTCTATTGCTCCGTATAGGATGGCACCAAAAGAGTTGGTTGAGCTTAAGGCTCAGATCCAGGAGTTATTGGATCGAGGTTTTATCAGGCCAAGTGTTTCGCCGTGGGGTGCGCTGGTACTTTTTGTTAAGAAGAAAGATGGTACAATGCGGATGTGTATAGACTATCGCCAGTTGAACAAGCTGACGATTAAGAACAAGTATCCGTTGCCACGGATAGATGACTTGTTTGATCAGCTGAAGGGTGCTGCGGTATTTTCAAAGATTGACTTGAGGTCTGGGTATCATCAGTTAAAGGTTAAGGAGGCTGATATCCATAAGACAGCGTTTCGGACCCGGTATGGGCACTACGAATTTCTGGTAATGCCGTTCGGGTTGACTAACGCACCGGCAGCATTCATGGATATGATGAATAGGGTGTTTCAGCAGTATCTGGATCAGTTCGTCGTGGTTTTCATAGACGACATCTTAGTGTACTCAAGGACAGAAGAAGAGCATGATGCGCATTTGCGAGTGGTGCTGCAGATTCTGAGGGAAAAGCAGCTCTATGCTAAGTTTAGTAAGTGCGAGTTCTGGCTTAGGGAAGTGACTTTCTTGGGGCATGTAGTGTCAGCTGAGGGGATTCGAGTAGATCCTCGTAAGATTGAGGCAGTTTTGGATTGGAAGCTGCCTAAGTCAGTGGCTGAGATTCGGAGTTTTCTGGGTTTGGCCGGATACTACCGAAGGTTTGTTGAGGGTTTCTCGTTGATAGCGACGCCGATGACTAAGTTGTTAAGGAAAGAAGTTCCGTTTGTATGGACGGAGAAACAGCAGGAAAGCTTCGATAAGTTAAAGAAGATCTTGACTGAGGCTCCGGTTTTGATTCAACCTGAGGCTGGTAAGGAATTCACAGTATACTGCGATGCATCACATACGGGATTGGGTTGTGTGCTGATGCAAGAAGGTAAGGTTGTAGCTTATGCTTCTCGACAGCTGAGGCCACATGAGGTCAACTATCCGACGCACGATTTGGAGCTAGCAGCTGTAGTCTTCGCCTTAAAGATTTGGAGGCACTACTTGTACGGAGAGAGATCGATAGTCTATACGGATCATAAGAGTCTGAAGTATCTACTGACTCAGAAGGATTTGAATTTAAGGCAGCGCAGATGGGTTGAGTTGCTGAAAGATTACGACTGTTCGATTGAGTATCATCCGGGCAAGGCTAACGTGGTGGCAGACGCGTTGAGCCGTAAGGTTGTTTCGGACTTAAGAGCGATGTTTGCCCATTTGAGCTTGTATGACGATGGGAGTATTCTGGCAGAGTTGCAGGTTAAGCCTACTTGGGTTGAGCAGATCAGAGAGAAACAGTTAGTGGATGAGGTTCTGGGTGCGCAGAGGTTGCAATTGCAGGATGATGGTTTGGAAGGTTACAGTTTGTCTGGTGATGGGGTGCTATGTTTTCAAGGTAAGGCTTGTATTCCTAAAGATGTTGAGCTGAGGCAAAAGATTCTTCAGGACGCACATAGCAGTCCTTATGCTATGCATCCTGGAGGTAGCAAGATGTATAGGGATCTTAGAGAGCAGTTTTGGTGGCCTGGCTTGAAGAAAGAGGTGACTGAGTTTGTGAGTAAGTGTCTGACTTGTCAGCAGGTCAAGGCTGAACATCAGTTGCCGTCAGGTTTGCTTCAGCCTGTAAAGATTCCTCAGTGGAAGTGGGAAAGGATAACCATGGATTTCGTCAGTGGATTACCGCTTACGCCAAGCAAGAAGGATTCAGTTTGGGTAGTGGTGGATCGTTTGACTAAATCAGCTCACTTTATTCTGGTGAGGGTTGACTACTCACTTCAGAAGCTAGCGAAGCTGTATGTGTCAGAGATAGTGAGGTTGCACGGTGTGCCAGTTTCGATAATCTCGGATAGGGATCCCAGGTTTACGTCAAGGTTCTGGAAAGCATTGCATCAAGCTCTGGGTACTCGTTTGGATTTCAGCACGGCTTTTCACCCACAGTCTGACGGTCAATCAGAAAGGGTTATTCAGATCTTAGAGGATATGCTAAGAGGATGTGTTCTGGATTTTAGAGGTAGTTGGGAGGAGTTTCTGCCGTTAGCTGAGTTTGCCTACAACAACAGTTACCAAGCGAGCATCAAGATGGCACCGTATGAGGCATTGTATGGTAGGAAGTGTCGCTCACCTACGTGTTGGATAGAGTTGGGTGAACGTCAGTTGTTGGGACCCGAGTTGGTTGATGAGACAGAAGACAAGGTTAAGTTGATTCAGTCTCGTTTGAAGGAAGCTTCGGACCGGCAGAAGTCTTATGCCGATCTTAAGCGGAGAGATATAGAGTTTGCTGTGGGGGATCAAGTTTTCCTGAAGGTCTCGCCTTGGAAGAATGTGTTGAGATTCGGAAGGAAAGGTAAGCTAAGTCCGAGGTTTATTGGGCCGTATAAGGTATTGAGAGGAGTGGGACCAGTAGCGTATCAGCTTGAGTTGCCAGCAGAGCTTAGTCAGATTCACGACGTATTTCACGTTTCGATGCTTCGACGTTATCGTTCAGATCCGTCGCATGTGGTAGCAGTGGAAGAGATCGAGGTGAATCCAGATTTGACCATGGAAGAAGAACCTGTGCAGATTCTTGATCGGGATGTGAAGGTTCTGCGTAGAAAGTCTGTGCCTTTGGTTAAGGTTCTTTGGCGGAATCATGGCGTGGAAGAAGCCACGTGGGAAACCGAGGATATGATGAGGCAGCAATACCCCCAACTCTTTTGATCAGGTAATTTCGAGGCCGAAATTATTTTTAAGGGGGGTAGAACTGTAATATCTCGGGTTAGGGGCTATTTTATTGTGTCATGTTTTGCATGTGTGCTATGTTGCTATTTCTATGTATTAGGGGCTTAGTTGTAGGCTAGGAGTATGCCTGAGGGAATGGGGAAAATTTAGTTTCTGAGCTTTAGGTGTAGGGAGCTGATGGAGCTGAGGGATATGTATTGTATTTGGGGTTTTGTTGCACAAATGAGGAGCTGGCAAAGTGGCAAGGCATGCGCTACTTGGGAGCTAGGTGTGGCGTCAACGGCATGAGGTGGAGGTCTTGTGTTCAAGCCGCAAAGACCTCACATTTTGGCTTCATTTTGGACGGCATAGGAGGGAAGAGTTGGATGTAGTTCAAATTCCACTTTAGACCAAGTCAAAAGTTCAAATGTTGGGTGGAGAGTAATTGTAGGAGTAAGACTTGGTAAACTCATTTGAAATGAGTGGTTGGGAGCTATTGGGGGGATTTAGCCGAATTTGGGGGAGTGTGGAGTGGGGGAAGTGGACGGCATGGTATGGTGTTGGAGGGGCCGAAATGCATTGGGCATTTTGGGTGTGTTCGGTCACTTTTTGTCAAAGAAATTCGTACATTTTCTTCTTTTGAAACCGAGAGTTCAAGAGCATTCAACCGAAATTTGCCTGTTTTCTCTTAAGTTTTCTTGGTAGCCGAATATCCCCCTCTTCATGTTCTTTTTCTTTTTGTCATTTGTGTAAACCGAATGGTATTTTCTCTTCTCCATATTTCTTTCGTTGACTTAAAAACATTGATAGCCGAAACTAATACCTTTTCTTATCATATTTTCGTCTCTTTTCTCTTAATACACTAGTGCCGAATTCACATTGCTCTCTTAGCCGAATTTCCATTTATTTTCTCCCATTTCTTGAAGCACTTGAGCCGAATATCTCTTCAACCATTGACCGATTTCTTTCTTCTCTTAAACCACATCTATTTCTTTTATTATTTTCTTTTCTAGTTTGTAGCCGAATCCTCCCTTGGTGATTGCCGAAATTTCCTTCTAGCTTGTGTTTTCATTTTGGCCGAATCTCTCCTCTCCCTTGTAGCTCTCTTGGCCGAATATCAGTGAAGGGTGGATCTTGGTTGGTTGTTCAATCCTTAAACAAGGTAAGTGGGGTGGCCGAATGGCCATTTGTCCCTCTCTTGTCTTTTCTTTGGTTATGGTTTGTTAAAGGCCGAATATGGTTATTTTGGAAGGGTATTAATCTCTTCGTTATAGGGTCATTGGAGTGTGGAAGCAAGCAAGAGGAACCGTCACTTTTCAGTTGGTTGATTGGTAAGTGGAGGGTAAGTGATTGGTGTTAGTATTGTTAGTTCAATCTTTTGTTTCCGATCAAGTCAAAGGTGATTAGGGATTAATTATTTGTCTTATAGGGTGCCGATTGTTGGAAGGAGAACCACTGTTGGTTCGAGGTTTGGTTGGAAACCAAACCATTCGCAAGAGTAAGGTAATGGCTTAATATTGATCCCTTTGGTTATTTAGTCTTTGGCTGAATGGTCTTAGATGCTTAACCCCTAAGTTTGACCGATTCTAGGAGCAAGGAGTTTAAAGATTGTAGATCGTTTCTTTGGGATTAAAGCCTTTGTTATTTCAGGTGTGTAACTAACACCCTTTATATCTAGTAATATGTGTTGACAACCTGATTGATTAATAAATTGAGACAGTTTGATGGATTGATATGATACCCTTTTGGGTATGTGCACGGATTCAGGTAAGTCCGTTTCATTATGAGTACTGTTATTGATACATGATGTCATGATTTATGATGTATGTGCTATGAGATGCAACGTTAAACATGTTTGCATCATTTGAATACTATACATGAGTTGGTATGATGATGGGTGATATGAGAGGAGGGAGCAGTGATATTTTGTGCTGACGAGCACCAGTGTTTTGGTAACACACTTTGTGACTTTGGGTCACCAGAGGTTTGGCACCTCCAGAGGTTTGGCACCTCAGCATCTCGTCCCCGTGGTTTCGCACCACAGTGGGTTGGCCCTACAAGGCGGTATTGAGGGATTGACGCCAGTGATTTGGTATCACACGATAGGTTGGCCCCATCACTCGATTATTGTGACTACGGTCACCAGTGGTTTGGTACCACATTTGTGTCTTTGGGACACCAGAGGTTTGGCACCTCATTGCGACTCGTCCCTGTGGTTTGACACCACCGTGGGTTGGCCCCACTTGAGATATGGGATCGTCTGCTAGTGATTTGGTATCACACGATGGGTTGGCCCCATCATCGGATTTGTGACTGCGGTCACCAATGATTTGGTATCACAATCGTGTCTTTGGGACACCAGTGGTTTGGCACCACATTGACGGATATTGTGTCTTTGGGACACCAGTGTTTTGGTAACACATTGTGACTATATGTCACCAGTGGTTTGGCACCACCAGTGGTTTGGTACCACACGGGGTAGAAAAGGCGTTACGGATGGTTAGGATCGGGTTGCATTAATTATGTTGCTATGTATGATGTGTGTTAGCATGTTGTTTTACCGGGAGCGGGATTTACGCACTGAGTCCTGTGACTCACCCTCTCCTTTGACATTTCAGGTGACTCGTAGATGCGGACATGGAGCCGGGATGGACTCGGGGTGCTCATGCCATGCTTAATAAAGTTTTACTCAGACTTTA
This sequence comes from Gossypium australe, assembly GCA_005393395.2. Lineage (NCBI taxonomy): Eukaryota > Viridiplantae > Streptophyta > Magnoliopsida > Malvales > Malvaceae > Gossypium > Gossypium australe. The sequence goes on from CM016614.1 coordinate 52,932,790, forward strand.
TAATTTGGGTACTTTAGCTTGCTTTTTATTATTTGGGTTTTGTTTTGGATTGTAAAAGGCCTTTAAATTATGTTTTCTATGTTTACGTTTAAAGTTGATTTTAATATGCCTTAACAAAATAATTGGGTTGAAATTTTACTAAAATTTGGAAAGACAATGATTTCAAAACTATAACGCAATGTGGTTTCAACTATACCATCGGGTATCACACTATGTTTTGATATTAAGTAAACTCAAATGATTTTCAAATCAAACTCGATTTGCTACCAAGTCAAAAAAATGTTTTAAGTAACACTAAGAAACTATTTGAATAATGAAATGGAATAAACTCGTTTTAACTACATCTTTTGGTTAAGTTTTCAAAATTTCCGGGTTTCAAATACACCATTTGATTTCAAACAAGCCTACTCAAATTTTCTTCAAATACACTATATAGTGAAGTGTTTACATCCTGCTTTTAAACGAAAAACCTAAACCTCTCAAGTACGTTTTCCCCGTAACATACCAGATTCGGTCGTGGTGTATTGACCGGGTTTGGGGTGTTACAAGGGTTCCCAATGATAGCTACATCGATAACTTGATTGTTACAGAAAGATGTGAAGTTTGAGTGGTTCGAGAAATGCCAACAGAGTTTTCAATAGTTGAAAGCATCGTTAACTGAAGCATGAGTTTTAGTTCAGCCTGAGTCAGGTAAAGAGTTTTTGATTTTCAGTGATGCATAATTGAACGGTTTGGGATGTGTTTTGATGTAAGAAGACTAAGCGATAGCTTATGCTTCTAGACAGTTAAAACTGCATGAAAAGAATTATCTGAAGCACGACTTAGAGTTGGCTACTATTGTATTCGCATTGAAAATTTTACCACATCATTTGTTCGGTGAAAAATGCCATATTTTTACCGACCACAAGAGCTTGAAGTATTTAATGTCTCAAAAATCTGTGAAGCTCAGAAATGCGAAAATGAATTGCAAGCTAAAAGAGTACAGTGTGAGTCGACTACTGATTCAGAATATCGGATCGAATTCAATGATTGTTTTTTGTTTCGAGGTAGAGTTTGCGTACCAAGAAATTTCGAGCTTATTTTGAAAATTCTACACGAAGCACACAGTAGTTGTTGATATGTTCATCTAGGGAGTACTAAGATGTACAATGATTTGAAACAGTTGTACTGGTGGTTGGGCATGAAACGAGACATTTTAGAATTTGTCTCGAGATGCTTAGTTTGTCAACAAGTCAAAGATGAACATCAAATGCCTTCGGGACTACTACAGCCAGTGATGATACCTAAGTGGAAATGGGATAGAGTTACGATGGATTTCATATCGGGGTTACCCCTATCTCCGAAAAAGAAAGATGCTATTTAGGTTGTTGTTGATCGATTGACGAAATCTACACGTTTCATTCCGGTACGTACAGACTTTTCACTTGATAGATTAGATGAATTGTTCATCTCTGAGATTGTTAGATTGCACGGGGTGCCAGTCTCCGTTATTGCGGATAGAGATCCATGGTTTACGTCACGATTTTGGAAGAAATTGCAAGAAGCTTTGGGTACACTATTGCATTTTAGTACTACATTTTATCCTCAAACCGATGGTCAATCTGAGAGAGTGATTCTAATTCTAGAAGATATGCTTCTTTGTTGTGTCTTAGAGTTTGAGGGCAACTGGGAAAAATATTTACCGTTAGTTGAGTTTGCATATAATAATAGTTTTCAATCGAGCATAAAGATGGCACCGTATGAAGCTTTATATGGTCGTAAACGCTGAACTCCGTTGTACTGGACTGAGCTTAGTGAGAAAAAGATTTATGGGGTTGATTTGATTAGAGAGACTGAAGAGAAAGTTAAAGTAATTTGCGACAGTTTGAAAGCAGCTTCAGATCGACAAAAATCATTAATATAGCAAGTTGATTTTAATCCAATTTAATTTGGGTTAAATAAATTATTATTAATTAATTATGAAAAGTGGCCCAGTTGAGCTGAACCAAGAAAACGAAACCAACCAAGCTATCGGCAACCCGAAAACCGTCCAGTATACTGACCCAATCAGCTTGCTTGGCGGATTAATTGGCTTGCAAAAAGGCCCTTGAAAACTTCGCCAAACTGCAAACAAACCCCTCATCTTTTAGTGCCTTTCTAGATTTGCCCCAGCCTTAATATAGCAAGTTTGAAAGCTTTAAACTTGCCACATGTGTGGCTGGCCATGGGACGGCTCTGTAACACCCCTTACCTGTATTCGATGCCAGAATAGGGTACGAGGCATTACCGAAACACATACACTTGTAAACGTATTAAACCTAGTCATAAACTTTAATCCAAATTAAAACTTTTCAAATTTTTATCTTTGAGTCCCTAACTAGGGCCTATGAGGCCCAATACATACTTTGGAAGCGATCCGTGTCCAAGGCCATATCCTTCACACAGCCGAGATACACGCCCGTGTGTTAGGCCGTGTGGCGTTTCAAATTTCCCAAAATCAAGTGCAGACTTCACACACCCTAGGCACATGGCCGTGTGGCTGAGCGTGTGACCACAAGTAAGGCTATTTACCAAGACCTTTGCCACCTCAAAACACTTATACACTTATACAAATTTATCATCACACAACATGGTATTATTGAGCATTCAAACATCTACACTAAGACATCCACATACCATTTACAAACCACATTCATCATTCATAATCACACACAGACACACACACTTAACCATTCACATCATGCAACTTACACAACCAATCACATTTACCCCTCATAATTATCACACATTTACTCAACCAACACATGCAAGCCTACGCATCCTTGAAATGCATCATCATAGACTTATAACATAACAATTATTAGCCACATTAAACGGCCTTATACAACAATAACCATCAAATAGCATAGGCTAACATTCTAGGCCAACTCATAATAACATATACAAACATAATCAAGTCCCTATACATGCCATAGACTTAAAAATACTTGTAGATCGTTGATACAATACCAATCAATAACTTGTTAGTGTGATAGAATCTCCGACGACCTCCAACTCGAGCTAGCATCTGTAACACTACAGGAAAAAGGAAAGAAAGGGTGGTAAGCTATATAGCTTAGTAAGTTAGCATGTAAATAATAAGCAATTAATTAATATGTTTTTACCAATCTTCACAATATGTTCTAAAGGTAATACAATCATAATTGCACAAAATTCACTATTTACTTATGTTCATCTCAAGCTGTCCGACAGTTTCGATCCCTCTTCACTAAAAATTAATTATCTCCTCGTACGGAATTTGGATAATGTTTCTATTTGTTTCTCTTGAAATTATATTAATTAAGAAATTTAACCATATAAATTATAAATCATAATTATTTTTTTACAATTTTTAATTATTTTCCTAAGTCAGAACAAGGGATTTCGAAATCATTCTAACTCTGTCTAACAAAAATTAAAATATCTCAGAATATGAAATTCTTTTGCTTACACCATTTCTTTTATGTGAAAATAGACTCAATAAGCTTTAATTTCATATCTTATTCAACCTCTAATTCGATTTCTACCATTTTTGGTGATTTTTTCAAAGTGATAAAACTGTTGCTATCCTAACTATTTTATTGCTAATTTTACTCTATCATGTTTTCTTTGTATTAATTCTCATTTACACACATATCACACTAAAGTATATCCATAGCTAGCCATGCCAATAGCTAGTCATCATCAAATATTTACAAGTCTTCATTGTAACACTTACTCCATATCAACCTTACCAAAGTTCGATCACACATCGAGCACATTGCTCATGAATATATATACACATGTACCTGCACTTGTTCATCACATAATCACATTCAATTACACTTAGTCATTTTCTCGTTGAACACATCGGAATATTATTGGATACATCGGAAGTTTCCACATAATTTCCACACTTGTAGCCAAAGCTACTTCACATCACTTTCCACTTAGAGGCTCATTCCCGAGCTATTCACTTTCACGGGTCTGCTCACACAAGCTGTCAGTTATTCGTTACTACTCAGTGCTGCTCACACAAGCTGTCAGATATCCGCAACACATGCCGGTATACCCAGCCACAGGTAGAACTTAAGACTAGCACTCGGATTCACTTAGTCACAATTTCATATAGATTTCACATAGGTCCCTAGTGACATGTCACTACATCCTATTCTATTCCTAAGGTTCAACCGGGAAACTTCTCACATTTCGATACTTTGTCAATCTCATTCAATATTCAGCCACATCTCATAAAATATATCAAAACATAAAAACATAAGTAAAAATGATGCATTATTTACATACAAACTTACCTCGGTAGCACAATCGGTGAAAATGACTTATTCGTCATATTCTTTGTTTTTCCCCTGTTCTAAGTCCGAATCTCGTTTTCCTTGATATATAACAACACATTTAACGCATTTATTCATCCTGCTACTCAAAGTAGCCTAAATTCACATTTTTGCAAAAATTACATTTTTCCCCTAAACTTTGTCATATTTACACTTTTGCCCCTAGGCTCGTAAAATGATTTTTACTCAATTTCCTAGTATTTTACACCTAGACGAACCATTTTCATAACTATAGCAGTCCACAATTTCCATTTATTCACAATTGCACACATTTTATAGCGTTTTACAAACTAGTCCTTTTTGACAATTTCAGCGAAAATCACTTAGTAAAAGTCGTTTATTACACACCGAGCATTCATATTCTACCATTAAACATAAAAAAAACAAACATTTCTCATATGGGTAAATTTTCAAACATCAACCCTAGTTCAAATAAATGGTAGAAATAGAGAGATCGTGTTACGATGATTTCAAAAACGTAAAAATCATTAAGAATGTGGCTAGAACGGACTTACAATCGAGCTTGAAAGCTTGAAAACCCTAGACATGGCTTCCCCCATGATAAATTCGACCAAGCAAGAAGATGGACAAGGGTGTTTGGCTTTTCTTTTGCCTTTTAGTCCATTTAATTACTAAATGACCAAAATGCCCCTAACTTAAAAATATTCCATTTCACCTATTTCATGTCCATTTTTGTCCAAAAAATTAGTCAATGGTATAATTATCATATAAGGACGTCCAATTTAAAATTTCATAACAATTGGACACCTCTAGCATGTCGAACTCAACTTTTGCACTTTTTTCAATTTAGTCCTTTTGAGTAAATTGAGTGCCCAAACGTCAAAATTTTTTAACAAAATTTTCACAAAATCATTTCTTGAAATTTTAGACCATAAAAATGTAATAACAATAAATTTTTCCTCGTCGGATTTGTGGTCCCGAAACCACTGTTCCGACTAGGCCCAAAATCCTGCTGTTACAAGCTCTTTGGTTACTAAATTTGGTTATTTTTAGTAGCCCTCTCACCCTATAAAAATCCCCCTTGGCTTCTCATTTCAACACACCACAACATTCTCAACTCTTCTCTTCTCTCTTAATTTTATCTCTTCATTTGCCATCAATTTTTCTTTATTCTCTTGCCGATTTCACCACTTGAAAATGAGTCATTCATCCACCATTTGAAGCAGCATTCAAGTGTTCATAGTAGCCTCAGTTTGACAAGAACAAGCGAAGAAGGAAGAGTGGAGCAAACCAGTCTAGCCACGGAGAAACACCGGATTTGATTCTTGTTTCCTATCCTTTTAAATTTTGTTGTTGTTATGATGAACATGTCTATGAATATTTGTGATGTTGAAATATTTAATTTAATTGATATGGCTTAAATTTAATTCATTTTAGGTTGATTTCATTTCGTCTACTTAATATATTAAAATTGTGTTTGTGTTGTTATAGGCCTCGGTAAGATGTTTGATTAAGTAAAACCATGACTAAGTTATTATTGCATTAAAATTGTAAGGTAACTAATGAATTAATTAGTTAAACGGATTGAAATTGTAATTAATTGACATGATACTTAATATGTGCATGTTTAATCATCTAAGGTAGCTAAGGGTTAAATTAGCAACGGTATCGAGAGATACAATTGCCTTGCATAACTTGTAAGATTATTGTGATTAAACTGTTTCAAGGTAGGAATACATTGTTACCTCACTTAATCTTTTATGTGCTTATAAGATTGAATTAATAGTTTGAATTGACATAGAGATATGTACAAGAGATTATTTTGATTTCATAAGTATGTATGTGCATTAATATATTTGTCTACTAAAATTTGTTTAATCGGTTGAATTGACATAGAGATATAGTCAAGAGATGAATGGATTTTGGTAGGTAAGTATGTTCATAAGTTAGCAAATTACCGAGTTGCCGTGAATTTATTCGTAACAACATAAACATGAGTTTAATAATTCTAAGTTAAGAGATGTAATTAACCTAGCACAATTATGTCATCTTGATTAAAATCATCTTTTGAAATCGGGCATTAGAACTTTTATTTTATTTTTTTATTTATTTTACGTTGTTAGAATCCTAGTTTTTAATCACCCTTTCATATCAAAATATTTTTCTTCACCAATGTGTTTTTAATTGCATTCATAAATAATTCTTTTCACAGTCCCTGTGGGTACGATAACTCAATATTTACTTGTCACTTTATTACTTGTTGCGATTGTGTACACTTGCACATTTCTGTCATCCCACATAGCTCTAGTGAAAGTTCTTTGGCAGCGTCATGGTGTTGAAGAAGCTACATGGGAATCCGAGGAAGCTATGAGAAAAAAATACCCTAACCTATTTTTTGGTAATATTTTCGGGGACAAAAATTCCTAAAAGGGGAGAGTTGTAATAGCCCATTTTTAGTCAGATCGGAATAGTGGTTTCGAGACCACAAATCCGAGGTTGAAATATTTATTTTATTATTATTATTATTATTTTGAAGTCTACAGCATGATAGTATGATTGTAAAAAAATTTTGTTAAGAAATTTTATCGTTTGAATGCTCAATTCGATAAAAAGGACTAAATTGCAAAAGGTGCAAAATTAGAGTTCTATAGGCTAAAGGCATTAAATAGCTTAAGAACTTAAATGTATAAGTACTTAAATGGTAATTAGACCATTTGAAATATGAGTGGACATTTATGTGCATGATTAAGTGAATTTTAATGTTAAATAACTAAGGTTAATAAGGTAAATTAATAATTAAATAAGGTAAAATAGGTAAAAATAAAGCATCATCATTTTGGTTAGTTTTCTTCCACCAAAAATAGGGTAAAAAACACCATTTTTGAAGGTTGAGAATTTAGCTAGACTCCTCCACATGCATGGTATGATTTTTATCCTGTTTTTAATGATTTTTATATTTTTGGAGTCGTTGTAGCTTAATCTAGCTAGCCCAGGGACTAATTTGTGAAACTATTAAAATTTTAGGGTTTTTCCATTGATGAATGTGTATGGGTTTTGAAGTTTAATGGTAGAAAATGAATGGTTGTTGTTAGATAAACAACATTTGTTAAGTGTTTTTGAATGAAATTTTAAATTAGGGATTAAATTGAGAAATGTGATAAATTGTGTGGTAAAAGTGTGAATATGTGAAAAATATGGACTGCTATAGGTATTTTTAATATTCGCCTAGGCTTAGGTAGATATAAAATTGAATGAATTCCATTTTACGAGCCTAGGGACTAAATTGTAAAGAAGTTAAATATTTAAGGGCAAAATAGTAATTTTGCTGTAATATGATTTCAGGTTAAATTGAATAGAATGATATTTAAATAAGTTAAATTTGATTATATAGATCAAGAAAAGCAACGTTCGAAATTAGATCGGGGGAAAAACAAAGTAGTGGATTGATTGCTCGGTTTTCTCCATATTAATTCGAGGTAAGTTCGTATGTTAATAAGTATTAATGTAATTGTGTTTTAAATGCTTTATTGATGAATATGATCTCACGGAAATATTCGACAAAAATTTGGCGACGTGTGAAATCCGATTGAACCTTAGGAATAGATAGGATACAAATGACATGTCATTAGGAGTTATTGTGTGTTTTGGGTACTGGTTCGTACGTCCTACCGGTGGCTGAGTTTTTTGGCATGTGTTGTTACACATCAATTTGTGTAAGCAGCACCGTGTAGCTACGTCTTGACCGTCAGCTTGTGTGAGCAGACCCGGTGATAGCTCGAGATGAGCATTTACATATGAGATATGAGATTGAGATGGTTTCGACCATGTATTGGCACTTAGGGTGCAAGATTCCCTAGTATCCGATACTATTCCAAATGGTTCAACAGGTATATTGATGGTATGAAAGAATAGGTGATTGATACGTATCATAACAGGTATGTATGTGTATCATATAAGCTTTGAGTATATGAAACTTGTGAATTTCAAATCTAACCTTATGAATGAATATGTGACAGGTTTGTGGATCAATATGAGTTATATTATGATATGTTTGATTACTTAAATTGTGTTCATATGGTAAGTTGAGTTAATTGCTATACGAACTTACTAAGCTTAATAGCTTACTCTGTTTACTTTTTCGTGTTTTATAGTGATTTCGAAGCTTACTCGGATTGGGAGTTGTCGGAGATCTCATCACACTATCCAACCGCCGTTTTGGTTCTTTTGAACTTCTGTACTTGGTTATAAGGCACGTATAGGTATTATGGTTAATATGGCATATATGTTTGTAATGTTGATAGTCAATTGATTTGGCTTGTAAATGATATATGTTTTGGTTATGAGCTTAGCCATGTGATTTGGCTTATTTTGGTAAACTTGGTTATGTAAATATGTGTAAATGGCCTTTTAATATGTGGTTCACAATTGTTATGTGAAGGTCTTGTTGAGATTTGATATTGAAGGTAGCAAATGGTTGAATTTGAGAATGTGGTATGCATGTTGATTTAGGCACAAAGTCTAATAGGTGAGGTTGATCATTTAGGTGATTTTTGGATATGGAATTGGTATGAATTTGAATGGCTATTTGGGATGCTTATGAGCATTTTAGTTGTTGGTATTGATAATATATGAATTTGGTTTGAAACTAGTTGGTTATAAGTGCCTATTTATGCATTGGTTGTTTGTGCATTGTTGAACCTAGGTTGACAACACTTTGGGTGAGAAAGATGGCTTGAAAAATAGCCTATTTTTGTCCACATGAGTTGAGAAAGTTGCTGATGATGTAGAAAGTAATGCGCTAGCCTCCATTCACGGAGTAGCGCAGTCTGAATTGAGACCTATAACTGAGAGTCATGGAGGAGAGGCCAAGGAAGCCTTCTTCCAAATGATGAACGAATGGTTCACTAAGTTTGTCCGAACGAATCCGGCTGCTCAACAACCTCCACCCCCACCTATTCCCCAACCGGTTCCAATAGCATCTCAAGGTTTAGAATCTTTGCATATGAATAGGCCACCTGTGGATAAAATTCGAATGTATGGGGCTGAAGAGTTTAGAGCTACAGTTGATGATGATCCTGAGTGAGTTGAGTTTTAACTTGAGAATACGATCTGAGTATTTGATGAACTGTCTTGAATGCTAGCGAAATGTGTTAAATGTGCTGTATCACTTCTGAGAGATACTACATATCAGTGGTGGAACACTTTTATATTAGTGGTGCCAAAGGAACGAGTCACATGGGAATTATTTCAGACTGAGTTCAGAAAGAAATACGTAAGCCAACGGTTTATTGATCAAAAGCGCAAAGAATTTCTAGAGTAGAAGCAGGGTCGTATGACAGCAATTGAGTACGAAAGAGAATTTGTAGGATTAAGTACGCTCGAGAATGTGTTTCTACTGAAGAAATAATGTGTAAGCGGTTCGAAGACGGGTTGAACGAAGACATTAAACTTTTAGTTGGAATTCTGAAATTGAAAGAATTTGTTATTTTGGTCGACAGAACCTTCAAAGCCGAGGAACTTAGCAAAGAAAAGAGAAAAGCTTATTCTGAGGCTAGAGATTCGAGAAAGAGGTCAATGAGTAAACTCTATCATTCTTCTTCAAAGAAATCAAGGGATTCGTATAACTGTTCGACTGCTTTGATGGGGTATTCCAACAGAAATCATGGGAAACAACATACGAGTCCAAAAGCTCAAGCCACTTCAGTATCGAGTGTTGGTAGTGTCAAAACCAACAAACCTGAGTGTCAATAGTGTGGAAGATGACATTTCGGAGACTGTTGGATGAATAATAAAGCTTGTTTCAGATGTGCTTGCAAGATCATTTTATTCGGGATTGTCCTGAGTTACCTGAGAAAGACAAATTTCTGAATACAAGGCCGAGTAATACAGCTTCCAGAGGAAGACCACTTCGAAATACTGGAAATGTGACTAGTAGTAAGGGTGCAACAAAGGACTCTACTGTGAGATATAAGGCTCGAGCACTAGCCAGAGCCTATGCTATTCGTGCTCGCGAGGATGCATCATCACCAGATGTTATCTCTAGTATATTTTCTCTTTATGACACTGATGTAATTGCTTTGATTGATCCTAGATCGACTCATCCATATGTCTGTATGAATTTAGGGTCTAGTAAGAGTTTATCTATTGAGTCAACTGAATTTGTGTTTAAAGTATCGAACCCCTTAGGCCAATATGTTTTAGTTGATAAAGTTTGCAAGAATTGTCCTCTGATGCCTCGGGGTTATTGTTCTCTAGCTGATTTGATGCTTTTACCATTTGATGAATTCGATGTGATATTGGGTATGGATTGGTTGACTCTGCATGATGCTGTTATAAACTGTAGACGAAATATTATTGAGTTGAAATGTCATAATAATGAAATTCTTCGTATTGAAACTGTTGATTCGAGTGAGTTGTCTGTTGTTATATCAACGATGCTAGCTCAGAAATATGTGAGGAAAGGTTGTGATTCTTACCTTGCTTATGTACTTGATAAAAAAAGTGTCTGAATCGAAGATTGAATCAGTGCTAGTGGTTTGTGAATATCTAGATGTGTTTTCAGAAGAATTACCGGGGTTGCCACCAGTCAGAGAAGTTGAGTTTGCTATTGAGTTAGTACCGGGAACATCATTGATATCGATAGCTCCATATAGAATGGCTCCAATAAAATTGAAAGAATTGAACGCTCAGTTGCAAGAGTTAACAGATGGAGGTTTTGCACGACCTAGCTTTTCGCCCTAGAGTGTACTAGTACTGTTCGTAAAGAAGAAAGATGGATCGATGAGACTGTGTATAGACTATCGTCAGCTTAACAGGGTTACGATTAAGAATAAGTATCCTTTACCAAGAATTGATGATTTTTTCGATCAGTGGAAAGGAGCAACAGTATTTTCAAAGATTGATTTGAGATCTGGTTATTACCAGTTGAGAGTTAAAGATTCGGGTGTGCCGAAAACTGCATTCAGGACTAGGTACAGGCAATATGAATTTCTTGTTATGCCATTCGGATTAACTAACGCTCCTACAGTATTCATAGATTTGATGAATCGAATCTTTAAACCGTATTTGGATAGATTCATAGTTGTATTCATTGATGACATTCTGATTTATTCTCGAGACGAATATGAGCATGCTAAGCATTTAAAGATTGCGTTATAGACATTGAGAGATAAGCAACTATTTGCTAAATTCAGTAAATGTGAGTTTTGGCTCCGAGAGGTTGGATTTTTAGGACACATTGTTTCAGCGAAAGGCATCAAAGTTGATTCGAGTAAGATTTCAGCAGTTGTTGACTAGAAACCACCAAGAAACTTATCCGAGGTCAAAAGTTTTTTGGGATTTGCTGGATACTATTGGAGTTTTGTAAAAGGGTTCTCGATGATAGCTACACCGATAACTTGATTGTTATAGAAAGATATGAAGTTTGAGTGGTTCGAGAAATGCCAACAGAGTTTTCAACAGTTGAAAGCGCTGTTGACTGAAGCACGAGTTTTAGTTCAGCCTGAGTCGAGTAAAGAGTTTGTGATTTTCAGTGATGCATAATTGAATGGTTTGGGATGTGTTTTGATGTAAGAAGGCTAAGCGATAGCTTATGCTTCTAGACAGTTAAAACCGCATGAAAAGAATTATCTGACGCACTACTTAGAGTTGGCTACTATTGTATTAGCATTGAAAATTTTGCGATATCATTTGTTCGTTGAAAAATGCCATATTTTTACTGACCACAAGAGCTTGAAGTATTTAATGTCTCAAAAATATTTAAATTTGCGACAATGAAGATGGCTCGAATTGTTGAAAGATTATGAGTTAGTAATTGATTATCATCCGGGGAAAGCAAATGTAGTTGCGGATGCTCTAAGTAGAAAATCTTTGTTCGCTTTCAGAGCGATGAATACACTATTGTCATTATCTGATTATGGTTCGATTTTAGCTTAGTTAAAAGCTAAACCGATGTTTCTCCAGCAAATCTGTGAAGCTCAGAAATGTGAAAATGAATTGCAAGCTAAAAGAGTACAGTGTAAGTCGACTACTGATTCAGAATATCAGATCGAATTCAATGATTGTTTTTTGTTTCGAGGTAGAATTTGTGTACCGAGAAATTTCGAGCTTATTTTGAAAATTCTACACGAAGCACACAGTAATTGTTGATCTGTTCATCTAGGGAGTACTAAAATGTATAATGATTTGAAATAGTTGTACTGGTGGTTGGGCATGAAATGAGACATTTTAGAATTTCTGTCGAGATGCTTAGTTTGTCAACAAGTCAAAGATGAACATCAAGTGCCTTCGGGACTACTACAGCCAGTGATGATACCTAAGTGGAAATGAGATAGAGTTACGATGGATTTCGTATTGGGGTTACCCCTATCTCCGAAAAAGAAAGATGCTATTTAGGTTGTTGTTAATCGACTGACGAAATCTACACGTTTCATTCCAGTACGTACAGACATTTCACTTGATAGATTAGATGAATTGTACATCTTTGAGATTGTTAGATTGCACGGGGTGCCAGTCTCCATTATTTCGGATAGAGATCCATGGTTTACGTCACGATTTTGGAAGAAATTGCAAGAAGCTTTGGGTACACTGTTGCATTTTAGTACTACATTTTATCCTCAAACAGATGGTCAGTCTAAGAGAGTGATTCTAATTCTCGAAGATATGCTTCTTTGTTGTGTTTTAGAGTTTGAGGGCAATTGGGAAAAATATTTACCGTTGGTTGAGTTTGCATATAATAATAGTTTTCAATCGAGCATAAAGATGGCACCGTATAAAGCTTTATATGGTCATAAATGCTGAACTCCGTTGTACTGGACTGAGCTTAGTGAGAAAAAGATTTATGGGGTTGATTTGATTAGAGAGACTGAAGAGAAAGTTAAAGTAATTCGCGATAGTTTGAATGTAGCTTCAGATCGACAAAAATCATATGCAGATTTGAAACGTAAAGATATTGAATTTCAAATCGGCAACAGAGTGTTTTTGAAAGTATCGTCGTGGAAGAAGATTCTTCATTTTGGCCGCAAAGGAAAATTGAGTCCGCTATTTATCGGGCCATATGAGATTATTGAGAGAATAGGACCAGTGGCATATTGGCTAGCTTTACCGTCAGAATTAGAAAATATCCATAATGTGTTTCCATCGCATATAATTTCTCCAACAGAAGTTAAAATTCAGTCTGACATGTCGTATAGCGAAGAACCAATCATAATTTTAGCACGAGAGATTAAAGAGTTAAGAAACAAAAGCATAGTGGAAACACGAAAATATACACACTTTTTCATGTTTTTTTTAACTCAAATTCATGCAGTTTCGGTAAAATTCTTGTCGAAAAATATATAATTATTATAAAATAATTATTTTTTACTTAAATTATTAACATAATGAATTTTAATTAATTTTATAATAAATTTTGATTAATTTTGATCATTTTCGACAGATTCGCACAAAGGGAGAAAATTGGTTCGGCAGACACTACTAGAAGCGCAAAACTGAGAAACAATTTTTGAAGCATTGAGACGAATGAATTTTTCAGCTAAAGACGGTCCAAATTATGTGTATTAATTCATAATATAATTAATTTTAATTTTAATCCAATTTAATTTGGGTTAAATAAATTATTATTAATTAATTATGAAAATTGGCCCAGTTGAGCTGAACCAAGAAAATGAAACCAACCAAGCTATGGGCAGCCCAAAACCGTCCAGCATGCTGACCCAATTAGCTTGCTTGGCTGATTAATTGGCTTGCAAAAAGGCCCTTGAAGACTTCGTCAAACTGCAAACAAACCCCTCCTCTTTTAGTGCCTTTCTAGATTTGCCCCAGCCTTAATATAGCAAGTTTGAAAGCTTTAAACTTGCCACATGTGTGGCCGGCCATGGGACGGCTCTGTAACACCCCTTACTCGTATTCGATGCCAAAATAGGGTACGAGGCATTACCGAAACATATACACTTGTAAATGTATTAAACCTAGTCATAAACTTTCATCCAAATTAAAACTTTTCAAATTTTTATCTTTGAGTCCCTAAATAGGGCCTATGAGGCCCAATACATACTTTGGAAGCGGTCCGGGACTAGACTGAGAACTTTTGGAAAACATTAGAAAATTTCTTGAAAAATAGCGGCACACGCCCGTGTCCAAGGCCATGTCCTTCACACAGCCAAGATACACGCCCGTGTGTTAGGCCGTGTGGCGTTTCGAATCTCCCAAAATCAAGTGTAGACTTCACACACCCTAGGCACATGGCCGTGTGGCTGCCCGTGTGACCACAAGTAAGGCTATTTACCAAGACCTTTGCCACCTCAAAACACTTATACACTTATACAAATTTATCATCACACAACATGATATTATTAAGCATTCAAACATCCACACTAAGACATCCATATACCATTTACAAACCACATTCATCATTCATAATCACACACACACACTCTTAACCAATCACATCATGCAACTTACACAACCAATCACATTTACCCCTCATAATTATCACACATTTACTCAACCAACACATGCAAGCCTACACATCCTTGAAATGCATCATCATAGACTTATAACATAACAATTATTAGCCACATTAAACGGCCTTATACAACAATAACCATCAAATAGCATAGGCCAACATTCTAGGCCAACTCATAATAACATATACAAACATAATCAAGTCCCTATACATGCCATAGACTTAAAAATACTTGAAGATCGTTGATACAATACCAATCAATAACTTGTTAGTGTGATAGAATCTCCGACGACCTCCAACTCGAGCTAGCATCTGTAACACTACAGGAAAAAGGAAAGAAAGGGTGGTAAGCTATATAGCTTAGTAAGTTAGCATGTAAATAATAAGCAATTAATTAATATGTTTTTACCAATCCTCAAAATATGTTCTCAAGGAAATACAATCATAATTGCACAAAATTTCACTATTTACTTATGTCCATCTCAAGCTGTCCGACAGTTCTGATCCCTCTTCACTAAAAATTAATTATCTCCTCGTACGGAATTTGGATAATGTTTCTATTTGTTTCTCTTGAATTTAGATTAATTACCATTTAAATAATAAATCATAATTTTTTTTTTACAATTTTTAATTATTTTCCCAAGTCAGAACAAGGGATTCCGAAATCATTCTAACTCTGTCTCACAAAAATTAAAATATCTCAGAATATGGAATTCTTTTGCTTACACCGTTTCTTTTATGTGAAAATAGATTCAATAAGCTTTAATTTCATATCATATTCAACCTCTAATTCGATTTCTACCATTTTTGGTGATTTTTTCAAAGTGATACAACTGCTGCTATCCAAACTGTTTTATTGCTAATTTTACTCTATCATGTTTTCTTTGTATTAATTCTCATTTACACACATATAACACTAAAGTATATCCATAGTTAGCCATGCCAATAGCTAGTCATCATCAAATATTTACAAGTATTCATTGTAAGACTTACTCCATATCAACCTTACCAAAGTTCGATCACACATCGAGCACATTGCTCATGAATATATATACACATGTACCTGCACTTGTTCATCACATAATCACATTCAATTACACTTAGTCATTTTCCCGTTGAACACATCGGAATATTATTGGATACATCAGAAGTTTGCACATAAGTGCCACACTTGTAGCCAAAGCTACTTCACATCACTTTTCACTTCGAGGCTCATTCTCGAGCTATTCATTTTCATGGGTCTGCTCACACAAGCTGTCAGTTATTCGTTACTACTCAGTGCTGCTCACACAAGCTGTCAGATATCCGCAACACATGCCGGTATACCCAGCCACTGGTAGAACTTAAGACTAGCACTCGGATTCACTTAGTCACAATTTCATATAGATTTCACATAGGTCCCTAGTGACATGTCACTACATCCTACTCTATTCCTAAGGTTCAACCGGGAAACTTCTCACATTTCGATACTTTGTCAATTTTATTCAATATTCAGCCACATCTCATAAAATATATCAAAACATAAAAACATAAGTAAAAATGATGCATTATTTACATACAAACTTACCTCGGTAGCACAATCGGTGAAAATGACTTATTCGTCATATTCTTTGTTTTTCCCCTGTTCTAAGTCCGAATCTCGTTTTCCTTGATATATAACAACACACTTAATGCATTTATTCATCCTGCTACTCAAAGTAGCCTAAATTCACATTTTTGAAAAAATTACATTTTCCCCTAAACTTTGTCATATTTACACTTTTGCCCCTAGGCTCGTAAAATGATTTTTATTCAATTTCATTGTATTTTACACCTAGACGAACCATTTTCATAACTATAGCAGTCCACAATTTCCATTTATTCACACTTGCACACATTTTATAACGTTTTACAAACTAGTCCTTTTTGATAATTTCAGCGAAAATCACTTAGTAAAAGTCATTTATTACACACCGAGCATTCATATTCTACCATTAAACATAAAAAACAAACATTTCTCATATGGTTAAATTTTCAAACATCAACCCTAGCTCAAATAAATGGTAGAAATAGAGAGATCGTGTTACGAGGATTTCAAAAACATAAAAATCATTAAAAATGGGGCTAGAACGGACTTACAATCGAGCTTGCAAGCTTGAAAACCCTAGCCATGGCTTCCCCCATGATAAATTCGGCCAAGAAAGAAGATGGACAAGGGTTTTTGGCTTTTATTTTGTCTTTTAGTATATTTAATTACTAAATGACCAAAATGCCCCTAACTTAAAAATATTCTATTTCACCTATTTCATGTCCATTTTTGTCCAACAAATTAATCAATGGTATAATTATCATATAAGGACCTCCAATTTAAAATTTCATAACAATTGGACACCTCTAGCATGTAGAACTCAACTTTTGCACTTTTTACAATTTAGTCCTTTTTACTAAATTGAGTGCCCAAACGTCAAAATTTTTTAACGAAATTTTCACGAAATCATCTCTTGAAATTTTAGACCATAAAAATATAATAAAAATAAATTTTTCCTTGTCGGATTTGTGGTCCCGAAACCACTGTTTCGACTAGGCCCAAAATCGGGCTGTTACAGGCTCTTTGGCCACTGATTTTGGTTATTTTTAGTAGCCCTCTCACCCTATAAAAATCCCCCTTGGCTGCTCATTTCAACACAACATAACATTCTCAACTCTTCTCTTCTCTCTTAATTTTATCTCTTCATTTCCCATCAATTTTTCTTTATTCTCTTGTCGATTTCACCTCATGAAAATGAGTCATTCATCCACCATTTGAAGCAGCATTCAAGTGTTCATAGTAGCCTCGGTTTGACAAGAACAAGCGAAGAAGGAAGAGTGGAGCAAACCAGTCTAGCCACGGAGAAACACCGGATTTGATTCTTGTTTCCTATCCTTTTAAATTTTGTTGTTGTTATGATGAACATGTCTATGAACATTTGTGATGTTGAAATGTTTAATTTAATTGATATGGCTTAAATTTAATTCGTGTTAGGTTGATTTCATTTCGTCTACTTAATTTATTAAAATTGTGTTTGTGTTGTTATAGGCCTCGGTAAGATGTTTAATGAAGTAAAACCATGACTAAGTTATTATTGCATTAAAATTGTAAGGTAACTAATGAATTAATTAGTTAAACGGATTGAAATTGTAATTAATTGACATGATACTTAATATGTGCATGTTTAATCATCTAAGGTAGCTGAGGGTTAAATTAGCAACGGTACCGAGAGATACAATTGCCTTGCATAACTTGCAAGATTATTGTGATTAAACTGTTTCAAGGTAGGAATACATTGTTACCTCACTTAATCTTTTATGTGCTTATAAGATTGAATTAATAGTTTGAATTGACATAGAGATATGTACAAGAGATTATTTTGATTTCATAAGTATGTATGTGCATTAATATATTTGTCTACTAAAATTTGTTTAATCGATTGAATTGACATAGAGATATAGTCAAGAGATGAATGGATTTTGGTAGGTAAGTATGTTCATAAGTTAGCAAATTACCGAGTTGCCGTGAATTTATTCGTAACAACATAAACATGAGTTTAATAATTCTAAGTTAAGAGATGTAATTAACCTAGCACAATTATGTCATCTTGATTAAAATCTATTGAAATCGGGCATTAGAACTTTTATTTTTTTTATTTATTTTACATTGTTAAAATCCTAGTTTTTAATCACCCTTTCAAATCAAAATATTTTTCTTCACCAAAGTGTTTTTAATTGCATTCATAAATAATTCTTTTCACAGTCCCTGTGGGTACGATAACTCAATATTTACTTGTCACTTTATTACTTGTTGCGATTGTGTACACTTGCACATTTCTGTCGTTCCACATAGCTCTAGTGAAAGTTCTTTGGCAGCGTCATGGTGTTGAAGAAGCTACATGGAAACCCGAGGAAGCTATGAGAAAAAAATACCCTAACCTATTTTCTGGTAAGATTTTTGGGGACAAAAATTCCTAAGAGGGGAGAGTTGTAACAGCCCATTTTTAGTCAGATAGGAATAGTGGTTTCGAGACCACAAATCCGAGGTTGAAATATTTATTTTATTATTATTATTATTTTGAAGTCTACAGCATGATAGTATGATTGTAAAAAAATTTCGTTAAGAAATTTTATCGTTTGAATGCTCAATTCGATAAAAAGGACTAAATTGCAAAAGGTGCAAAATTAGAGTTCTATAGGCTAAAGGCATTAAATAGCTTAAGAACTTAAATGTATGAGTACTTAAATGGTAATTAGACCATTTAAAATATGAGTGGACATTTATGTGCATGATTAAGTGAATTTTAATGTTAAATAACTAAGGTTAATAAGGTAAATTAATAATTAAATAAGGTGAAATAGGTAAAAATAAAACATCATCATTTTGGTTAGTTTTCTTCCACCAAAAATGGGGTAAAAAACACCATTTTTGAAGGTTGAGCATTCGGCTAGACTCCTCCACTTGCATGGTATGATTTTTTATCCTATTTTTAATGATTTTTATGTTTTTTGGAGTCGTTGTAGCTTAATCTAGCTAGTCCAAGGACTAATTTGTGAAACTATTAAAATTTTAGGGTTTTTCCATTGATGAAGTGTATGGGTTTTGAAGTTTAATGGTAGAAAATGAATGGTTGTTGTTAGATAAACAACATTTGTTAAGTGTTTTTGAATGAAATTTTAAATTAGGGATTAAATTGAGAAATGTGATAAATTGTGTGGTAAAAGTGTGAATATGTGAAAAATATGGGCTGCTATAGGTATGTTTAATATTCGGCTAGGCTTAGGTAGATATAAAATTGAATGAATTCCATTTTACGAGCCTAGGGACTAAATTGTAAAGAAGTTAAATTTTAGGGGCAAAATAGTAATTTTGCCATAATATGAGTTTTGGGTTAAATTAAATAGAATGATTTTTAAATAAGTTAAATTTGATTATATAGATCAAGAAAAGCAACGTTCGAAATTAGATCGGGGGAAAAACAAAGTAGTGGATTGATTGCTCGATTTTCTCCATATTAATTCGAGGAAAGTTCGTATGTTAATAAGCATTAATGTAATTGTGTTTTAAATGCTTTATTGATGAATATGATCTTACGGAAATATTCGACAAAAATTTGGTGACGTGTGAAATCCGGTTGAACCTTAGGAATAGATATGATACAAATGACATGTCATTAGGGGTTATTGTGTTTTTTGGGTACTGGTCCGTACGTCCTACCGGTGGCCGAGTTTTTTGGCATGTGTTGCTGTTATACATCACAGCTTGTGTGAGCAGCACCGTGTAGCTATGTCTTGACCGCCAGCTTGTGTGAGCAGACCCGATGATTGCTCGAGATGAGCATTTACATATGAGATATGAGATTGAGATGGTTTCGACCATGTATTGGCACTTAGGGTGCAAGATTCCCGAGTATCCGATACTATTCCAAATGGTTCAACAGGTATATTGATGGTATGAAAGAATAGGTGATTGATATATATCATAACAGGTATGTATGTGTATCATATAAGCTTTGAGTATATGAAATTTGTGAATTTCATATCTAACCTTGTGAATGAATATGTGACAGGTTTGTGGATCAATATGAGTTATATTATGATATGTTTGATTAATACGAACTTACTAAGCTTAATAGCTTTCTCTGTTTACTTTTTCGTGTTTTATAGTGATTTCGAAGCTTACTCGGATTGGGAGTTGTCGGCGATCTCATCACACTATCCAACCGCCGTTTTGGTTCTTTTGAACTTCTGTACTTGGTTATATGGCACATATTGGTATTATGGTTAATATGGCATATATGTTTGTGATAAAACGTAAAAGTAACATATTTTAATCCCACATTTAGCTTACCTTTTGATGATTTATTCCTTGATTTGTATAAAAAGGTGCTTGTAATCCTTTCTTTTCATGTCTTAGACCGAGGAAAGCACCCAAGGATGAAAAGAACACAAAACAGGCCTAAAACGGAGTAATTGGTCCTTAGCATGAAATTGACACGGCCTGGCCCATAGCCCGCACGGTCGTGCCTCACTTTAGAAATTCGAACATGGTCTGGTCTCGATACACACGGGCGTGTGACATGGCCGTGCCTCTGTCGCTGGAAAGAGCAATTTCAGTCAGAGAAGGATACTTAGGGAGAAAGAATCACATTCCAAGAGCCTATATATATCCCTCAAGTACCGCATTTGAAAGGCATCGAAAGCTAGGCCAAGGAGCCAAGCTGAGAAGGTCAGAGTTAGGAAATAACACGAGGATAGCCAGTTGATCCATCCCAAGAAGCCAGAATTATACTCAAGATGGTGGAATTCTCCTTCAATTCCTTCAGGGGGTTTTAGGAATTTCTTATGTTTTGTTTTATCTTTTTTCTTGTGATGTTTTCTTTATTCATTATGAACTAAACCCCTCAGATACCTGAAGGGGATGAAACCTAGACGAATCTTGTTATTTGATTTTTAAGTTATATGATGAATTACTTAGTTTGTTCTTAATTATGTTGCTTAATCCAAATCTAATGTGCTTAGGTGGAGGAGGAATAGACCCTGCCTAAGAGAAGATCTAACATAATTAAGCAGAGTTGATCGAACGCCTAGAGATGGGGTTACGAGATTTTTCCGAATTAGGGTGAAACTTAATATGGGAGTCCATTGATCAATTTACTGCTATCCTAGGGGGTTATTATAAGCGAACGAGAGTTCCACTAATTAACCTAGGGTTAGACGTTATTCGCCTCGAGAGAGGGTTTAATATAGGTTAGGGAGTCTTACGATCAAGCTAAGTAAAAAGATCATATAATTAAAGCTTAGATAACAAGTGAAGCTTGGTGGATTCTTCTTGAGGGTATCGTTGTGATCAATTGAGTTTTTCTTCAAGTTATTTTCCAATTCATCCTTTTTGTCTTTGTGTCCTTAGTTTAGTTCTCGTCAATTTAGTTTAAAAGCAACTTCACTCTGTTTTAAGGCTAAATAATAAAAAGCAAGTTAGTATTAGTACTTTTAGTTCCTTTGGGTTCGATAATTCGGTCTTGCCTAAGCTATACTACTGTTCGATAGGTACACTTGCCTTTAATCGTTGTCAGAGTTAGTCTCCAGGTTTGATCATTCTTTTATAAATTTTTAAAGCTCTGATTTCAGCGATCAAGTTTTTGGCGCCGTTGCCGGGGACCTAAAATATTAAGAAAACTCTATTTTTATTACTTTAGCCATAACTTTTTATTTTTATTTTTATTTTACTGAAAATTTCTTTCTTTCGTTTTCCAAGTAGGTACTTCCAGTTTATGACTAGAAAGAACCCGAGAGGACCTTTGGTATACGACAGCGATATTGAAGCGACCGCTCATAGGAATCGTCGGGAAACCAGGCGAGCCCTAAATTACATAGAAAGGGAGGAAGAAGGCAGATCCAATCCTACTGAAGGGATGGACGAAAACAACCCCCCACCACGTGATGTGGGGAAAAATAATGCTCCAGACACAATGTTTGATTATGCGAAACCTCATTTGACAGGAGCGGAATCAAGTATTGTTAGGCCTGCTATATCTGCTAACAATTTTGAATTAAAGCCTAACACAATACAAATGATTCAATAGTTTGTTCAATTTGATGGTTTGCAGGACGAAGATCCAAACACGCATATAGCTAAGTTTTTAGAGTCCTGTTATACTTTCAAAATAAATGGCGTTTCTGATGATGCCATACGTCTTCGGTTATTTCCTTTTTCATTAAGAAATAAAGCTAAACAATGGTTAAACTCGTTACAACGAGGGTCAATCACTACATAGGATCAAATGACCGAAAAGTTTTTAATGAAATATTTTCCACCGGCCAAAACAGCCAAATTACGAAATGATATCTCTTCTTTTGTGCAGATGGATTTAGAGACGTTGTACGATGCATGGGAGAGATTTAAGGATCTCTTGAGGAGGTGCCCACACCATGGCCTACCCTTGTGGCTACAAGTCCAAACTTTCTATAACGGTGTAAACCCCTCAACAAGGCAACTGATCCATTCAGCCGCCGGTGGAACCTTGAACAACAAAACTCCAGAAGCAGCCTACGAGTTCATTGAGGAGATGTCACTAAATAATTACCAATGGCAGGCTTCAAGGGCTAAACCGACGAAATCAGCAGGAGTTTTCAACGTCGATGCCATGACCATGCTATCAACGCAGATCGAGATGATGAACAAAAATCTTGACAGCTTATGTTCTTCATAGGCACATCCAGTCATGCAGTGCGACACAGGTGGAAACGTGGCGAATCCTGAGTACCCACCTTACCAACCAGGAGCAGAGGACGAACAAATAAACTATACAGGTAATAATTTCCAATCCAATAATAATCCTTATAATAATACTTACAATCCAGGTTGGAGGAACCACCCAAATTTTTCATGGGGAGGTCAGGGTAATCAAGGAAATCAAAGGCAACAACCTCCTCAGAACTTCCAAAATTTGCCCTATCCACAAGAGAAGAAACAAACCCACGAGGAGGAATCGGCAAATACAGAAAAACACCTACAAGATATCAAGAGAACCCTTAAAGATCAACAAGCGTCAATTGAAAACTTTACTGAGTCGTTTGGGGAACTCACTAAGACAGTTGGAATGCTTACTAAGATGATCTGTGAGATACGAGCTGAAATTTTTCCTAAAGGGACATAACAGGTAAAAGTAGTCACACTAAGAAGTGGAAAGGAATTAGGAGAACCGAAGAAACAAACCCCAAACGAGAACAACAATGCAAGTGATGAGAGGATTGAAGAAGTAACTCCATTACGCAATGAGAACAAACCACCAATTCCATATCCAACAAAGTTAAAAAAGGAACGAATTGATGCCCAATACGGTAAGTTTCTTGAACTTTTCAAACAAATACATATTAACTTACCTTTTGTTGAAGCAATCTCACAGATGCCGAAGTACGCAAAATTTTTAAAGGAAGTCAAGAAACTTGAAGAAGTGTCAACAGTGGAACTTAATGAGGAGTGTTCAGCCATCCTCTAAAATAAGTTGCCAACCAAATTAAAAGATCCAGGAAGTTTTACTATCCCTTGTTTAATTGGTAGCTTGAATATTAAGAAAGCATTAGCTGATTTAGGTGCCAGTATTAATTTAATGCCTTACAAAATGTTTAAACAACTAGATCTTGGGGAACCAAAACCCACTAGGATGAGTATTCAGTTACCAGATAGATCCATTAAATATCCTAGAGGAGTTATCGAAGATGTCTTGGTAAAAATTGATAAATTTATTTTTCCTGGTGATTTCGTTGTGTTAGACATGGATGAAGACATTAATGTTCCTTTAATATTAGGCCGTCCTTTTTTAGCCATTGCTAGAGCTGTTATTGATGTAGGTGATGGTAAACTCGCACTGAGGATAGGTGATGAAGAAATCATTTTTCAAATTTATGATGCCATGTGCTATTCTAAAGAACAAGATGATTCCTGTTATTTTGTTGATACTACTGATCATATCATTCAACATTCATTACAGTAAATCATACATGACGACACGATGGAACTGTGCCTGACTCAAGAAGGGGGAAGAAGATGAGGACGATGAGTTGAATCTGAATACATCATCATCCAAACAAATGAAAGAAGAAAGCATAGAAAATGATGACGAATTAAAACAGAAACCCTCCATCAAAGAGCCCCCTAAATTGGAATTAAAACAGTTACCAAAACACTTAGAATACGCATTCCTCGGGGACAATTTTACGCTACCAGTAATCATCTCTGTAGAACTAGAACCCAAAGAAAAAGAGGAGCTGATAAAGGTACTAAGAGAGCACAAAAAAGCCATAGCTTGGAAAATTTCTGACATCAAGGGAATAAGCCCCGCATTCTGCACCCACAAAATTTTAATGGAAGAAGAATATAAGTCGTGTGTGCAACCTCAGAGACGGTTAAACCCCAACATGAAAGAAGTTGTCAAAGCTGAGGTAATTAAACTTCTAGATGCAGCAATAATTTATCCTATTTCAGACAGCACTTGGGTAAGTCCTGTGCAGGTAGTTCCAAAGAAAGGAGGAATGACGGTAGTGCCCAATGAAAAGAATGAGTTAATTCCCACAAGAACAGTTACAGGGTGGAGAGTCTGTATAGACTATAGGAAGCTGAACGATGCCACCAGAAAAGATCACTTCCCTCTACCTTTCATAGATCAAATGTTGGAAAGATTGTCCGGGCATATGTACTACTGCTTCTTGGATGGACTATCCGGCTACTTCCAAATCCCTATAACTCCTGAAGATCAAGAAAAGACGACATTCACATGACCATACGGTACATTTTCTTTTCATAGAATGCCTTTTGGATTATGTAATGCTCCTGCTACTTTTCAGCATTGCATGTTGGCAATCTTTGACGAACCCGTGGAAGACATCATGGAGGTATTTATGGATGATTTTTCGGTATTCGGTAATTCTTTTCATTTTTGCCTTAAAAATTTAAAACGAGTTCTAATGAGATGTGAGGAAACAAACCTTGTCTTGAATTGGGAAAACTGTCACTTTATGGTTAGAGAAGGAATTGTGTTAAGACATAAGATTTCTAGTAAAGGCATTGAGGTAGATAAAGCAAAGGTTGAAACCATAAAAAAACTACCTCCCCCTAGTTCTGTTAAGGCTATTAGAAGCTTTTTAAGACATGCAGGGTTCTATAGAAGATTTATTAAATATTTTTCAAAAATAGCTAAGCCTTTGACAAAATTACTAGAAAAAGATGTTCCTTTTGATTTCAACGAGGAATGTTTAGATGCATTTAATATCCTTAAGGATAGATTAATAAATGCGCCGATCATAATTGCACCTGATTGGAATTTACCTTTTGAACTAATGTGTGATGCAAGTGACTTTGCAGTAGGTGCAGTTTTGGGACAACGAAGAGACAAGCATTTTCAGCCAATTTACTATGCTAGCAGAACATTAACACCAGCACAAGAAAACTACACCACCACAGAAAAAGAATTGCTAGCTTTAGTTTTTGCTTTTGATAAATTTAGACAGTACCTAATATTGTCTAAAGTTGTCGTTTACACTGATCATTCAGCTCTTCGTTATCTTTTAAACAAACCTGATGCAAAACCCAGACTCATACGATGGATTTTACTTTTGCAGGAATTCGACTTGGATATACAAGATAAGAAGGGAGCCGAAAATCTTGCAGCAGATCACCTTTCTAGACTTGAAAATCCACATACTAAAGAGCTCGACGAAAGTGAAATAAATGACTTGTTTCCCGAAGAACAACTCCTTTCTATAACACATTCTGAGGTACCATGGTTTGCAAATATTGCGAATTATTTAGCAGCTAACGTCTTGCCAAAAAAATTAACACATCACCAAAAGAAGCGATTCTTTGCTGATGTGAAAAATTATTTTTGGGAAGATCCCTTTCTTTTCCGCATATGTGCAGATTAGGTAATTCGAAGATGTGTTACAAAGACAGAAGCAAACAAAATCTTGGAGCATTGCCATTCAGGACCATCAGGAGGATACTACAGTGGTATTAAGACAGCACACAAAATACTCGAATCAGGTTTTTACTGGCCCACTCTATTTCAAGATGCCAACAGGTATGCTACCTCGTGTGATAAATGCCAACGAACATGTAATATTTCTAAACGAGATGAAATGCCTCAAACATATATGTTATCATGTGAAATATTTGATGTATGGGGTATCGATTTCATGGGACCATTCCCTAGTTCGTTTGGAAACAAGTACATCCTAGTGGCAGTAGATTACATGTTAAAATGGGTAGAAGCGGAAGCTTTACCTGCCAATGATGCTAGGGTAGTAGTCAAGTTCCTCAAGAAACTGTTCTCCCAATTTGGCACACCTAGAGCAATTATTAGTGATAGGGGTACTCACTTCTGCAACAGTCAATTTGAAAACGTTCTAAAAAAATATGAAGTATACCACAGGACAGCAACCTCATATCATCCTCAAACCAGTGGGCAAGTTGAGGTAGCAAACTGAGAACTTAAGCGCATTCTAGAAAAAACCGTTGAATCAAATAGAAAAGACTGGGCATTAAAAGTAGATGATGTTTTATGGGCCTATAGAATAGCATTTAAAACACCTTTAGGGATATCCCCTACAAACTTATATACGGGAAAAGTTGTCATTTACCATTCGAATTGAAACACAAAGCTTTTTGGGCAATAAAATTACTAAATTTTGACCTCAAAATTGCAGGAAAGAGAAGAATGATGCAGATGAACGAGCTGGACGAATGGAGAACAGAAGCTTATGAGAACTCAAAACTGTACAAGGAAGCAACAAAGCTACGTCACGATGCTCGTCTCAAGAGATCAAAACAATTCAAAGTAGGAGACCTAGTCCTACTATACAATTCAAGGCTTAAACTATTCACGGGAAAGCTGAAATCAAGATGGTCAGGCCCATTCATGATAAAAACAATTTTTCGATACGGCACCATCGAGGTAACTCATCCCACTAAAGGCACATTCAAGGTAAATGGTCACCGACTTAAAATTTATAACGGTGCAGACCCCGGAGATATGAGAGAGGAGCTTCTGCTCCATGAGCATTCTTTTAGAACCGAAAACAGGGAAAGTCTAGCTTAAGACTATAAACAAGCGCTTCTCAGGAGGCAACCCGAGCACTAACACATTAACATTGTCTTTATTTTCTTATCTTTCTAACACTACCCTAAAATAGTCTAACAGAAAATGCAGGAATTTAAAACACAGTCTTGAACACGGGCGTGTCAATGCCCGTGTACAAAACAGGGGACGACCCACGGTCATGCCACAAACCGTGCCCAACCAGGAAAAAAGTTTCTATCGTCAACACGGGCTGCGATACCATAACACGCCCGTGTGATCTAACCGTGTGAAGCTACTGACTTGCACACCACGGGTAGAACATGTCCGCGCCTCCAAACCATGTGAAGTTACTAATTTGCACACCACGGGCCACCCATGGCCGTGCTCGACTCCCGTGCTGAGATACTGACTTGCCACACACGGGATATACACGGCCATGCGAACTTACCGTGCCAACATACTGACTTGTCCAGCACGGGCGTGCCCAATGAACAAATGGCCGTGCCGATAACCCTGAACGCACCCAATCCTAAAAAACGCGAAAAGCACGGGCGATTTCAAAATGACACGGGCGTGTCAACGGACCGTGCCCCCTTCCCTATAAATAAAATCTAACCGTCATCTTCCCCAAAATCAAACCCTAAAATCAGTTTTAAACCCCCTTCTCCCCAAATCCGGCCGCACAAACACTCCCCTTCCCTTAAAACCGCCTCCCCTCGCCTTTTTCTTCCAAAAACCAACCAAAACCTTCCACACGGCCACACCACAACCGTGCTACCAAGCCCCACGCCCACACCATCACCGTGTTCGTGCCACAGAAACCCACGCCACTGCCATGCTACGCCCGTGCTGATCGTCTCCCCGCCCCTGGTTCCCTTTTCTTGACTTTATTCTTGTTGAAAATTATGACATTTGTATTTATTTTCATATTTGGTTAGATTTAGTTTTGAAAAGCATGATTTCTTTTTGTTTAAGTCCCCATAATACTTTGATTGTAGCTTTATTTTTTCATTTTGTTTAAAATTAGCCCTGATTTTTAGTTAGTGATTGTTCTCACAACATTCATGAATAATTTGATTTTGGTTGCTGATTGATTCCATTCTTAGTCATAAAATTTAACATTTTTCTTGATAAAAAAGAATCACTGATGTCGAATACATATTGATTATAGTTTGATATGAAATACATTGGTCATAATTTTGATTAAGGAACTTGTTCTTTTTATTATCTGATCTTTTTTTCAGGTACCATGTCGTCATCACGAATCAAACGATCCGCCCCAAGCAACAAAAGAAAGGGGCCCGGATCATCGTCCTTAAGTGCCTCCACCGAACTTCGACACCCATTTCTCTGATTCCCTCAAGCAACTCAGGACGAAAGGTACAAAGCAATCCGGGGTAGACCCATAGGCACCGGTAGACGCATTGACTGGAACGCAGTGCGGCAGGTTGGGCTCACAACTGACATTCAAGCACTCCTCTCAATCGAACCGTGTGAGAACTTCTTCAAAATCGACGAACCCACATATATGGAACTTACATTAGAATTCTACACCACCTTCACTTTGCAAGCGTGACGACTCAGTTCGATGACCCAGGTGCTATTCAATTTCGTCTAGGGGGCTCAGTGCGTCGATTAAGTGTACCACAATTTGGCACGGCTCTCGGACTTTACACGTCGGAATTCATAGAAGAATACCCACTTGCCGAATTAAACCATGAGCTCCGCTGCACTCTGCTCGAATGTTGGCACAGCCTATGCCACACTACAAGCCAATACGACCCTAGCGCTCTAAGGCGACGGCACTTCCCCCAGCCCTAAGGTATATTCACGCCATTCTCACGCATACCATCACAAGTCGCAGAGAAAGCACCAGCGTCGTAAACAAGCACGACGTCTACTTCCTATCATGCATGTCTGAAGGACATGTTTTCGACTTGGCATATTTTATCGCATGCGCGATTCAACATCAGACAGAGCCGCACAGGAAAGGGATTTTGTCAATGGGGCCATACATTACGAGGCTGGCACGACACTTCAACCTCCTAAACACCGACGATCAGATCACCTCCCTCACACAAGTAGGCAACATGGTACCTCAAGGCATCTAGACTGTAACATCCTGAAAAGGGCCTATGCATTTTTGGTTTAATTGTATGAAATGACATATGTGTTATGAATGTAAGGAAATGATTTAGAAATGATTCAAAAGAGGAAAGTAAACATTTCGGGAAACTTGGAAATGTAAGGAAATGTTAGGTTAAAGGAGGGAAACGAACGTTTTTGGAAACTTGGAAATGTAAGGAAATGTCAAGTTTTAAAGTTTAAAAAGAGGAATCTAAGGCAAGGTGGCCTTAAGAAAATTAATAGGAGGAATTTGACACACAAACAGGCTTGGAAAAGTGGCCTGAAGATATCACTTAAGGCCCAGGTAAGTGACGCCACAAGCTATGCAAGTGGGCCTGAGTTCGAGTCACTTAGGAAGCAAATAAAAGAAATTTTATTTTGCTACAAGGAGTAGAGAGGTGGACGGCACATGGCTAAATTCTAGGAGCTTTTATTCTTTTATAATTAGTGGATAAATAAGGGATAAATAAAGGATTTATTTATCATTATTTTCAAGAGATAATTGTTGGATTAAATTCTTTTAATAAAGTGATAATTCAAGGGATAAAGCTATCAAAATAAGGAAGAGTGGTGGCCAAGTAAGGGACTCTAGCTAGTAATTTCGGCTACTAGAGGAAAAGAGGCCATTCATTCCTTCACTCTTCCCTTTACCGAATTTCTTAAGCAAATTCTCCTTCCTCTCTGCCGAATTTCTTCTTGTTATTGAGCATCCATCTTTTTCTTCTTTTTCTTTTAGCCTCCTAGCCGATTCCTTCTAAGCCAAATATTCCTCTCTTCTTTCATCTTTGAAACCGAATGCATAGGGGGCTCATAGCCGATTGTTCATCAAGTCTCTAAGCCGAATCTCTGAAGTGGTGTCAGGAGGGATCTGTCGAATTCAATATTAAGGGTAAGAATTTTATGGTCATCAATTTATTCTCTTCTTCAAGCCGTAACATAGGAACTAATATCATGATTATTTTGTGGCCGAAACTATGGAAGGGAATTTCGGGATTTAGGTGGTGTCGACTAGAGAAGGAGGAGTTCTCCGGGATTTTAACATTCAAGGTAAGACATATGTTTATTCGGCCAAAGGCCATGTTTTATGTTTTAATGTTAGATTAAATCTAACATATGGTTATAGGAATTTCGACATCCTTAAGGAAGCAAGGATCAATTTCGGGAATTTCATCACAAGGTAAGTGGATATGTAATCAGCCAAGGCCCTATCTTAGTACTTAGATCTATTTGCTTTAACCGAAAACTAACCAATTCAAGGGATCTAGTGACTAGCCGCGAGTTTCCGGGATTTGAATAGTCATCAAATCGGCATCAAAGGTAAGTTTTAAGAATACAAATCCTACTAGGATTTGGTTTTATAGCCAAATAGGCTTTATGCTAATATACTAAGGTTGGCCGAATGTAGGAATTGAGATCTAAGGCTTTAGATCAAGCTTTTCGGGATTTAAGTGAACCGCTAAGCAAATCAGGTGTGTACCCTATCCTAAGTTTTGATATGTTCATGGCTATGATTAAATTAAATGTATTATTAAGAATGTGAAAATATGGCTAAGTACCATGTTATGGTACACAGTACTAAGGTACGTTTTCCTACTCCCACTAGGATTATGAAATATGTTACATGTAACATGTGAATAAAGACAAGAGTATGAAATTTGGCATGTTAATGCATACTATGTATGAAATGGGGCATATGGGTTATTGAAAAGGGGAAGTAAATGTGGTGACCTAAGACCACGAAATCTGAATGTGGTGACCTAAGACCACGATATCTGAATGTGGTGACCTAAGACCACGAAATCTGAAAGTGGTGACCTAAGACCACAAATTTTATAAGGGCGATGAGCACGTCGACTGCAGCGACTGCCTTTGATGGAGTGTAGCAGAAGGAGGGTCGACTTAGTAGTCCCCACGGTGTGCAGGTTGGTACGGGGAAGTGTAGCGGATGGCTATCTAGGTTTGGGTTTGGGTTGCATCATTATTTTTACCTGTTATATGAATATGTATGTGATATGATAATGCATGCCTGAAATGTTAATTCTTAGTGTTGGTTACACATTGAGTCTGTTTGACTCACCCCGCTGTGGGACTATTTTTAGGTGACGATCAGTAATGGACCGGGTTTGGTAGAAGCTTAGGGATGGCCATGCACAGCAAGAAATTTTCGATTTGGACTTTTATTTTAATTAAGTATTTTTTTTAAATTTTGGGAATATTTGATGTAATAAGGCCATAGTTGAATTTCTTTATTTTTACTTTTATTTGTTATGACTGCGAACTATTATTAACTGATGGATTGAATAAATTTATCTTAAAACAAACCCTAAACGTTTTTGTCATTTAAAGTAAAGGATTTTAATGAAATAAACTTGGTTTCAATTCAAGCCCAACCCAATAATAATTTTCCTTTCAAAACACACAGTCTTT
The DNA here is from genome assembly GCA_005393395.2 of Gossypium australe. Classification (NCBI taxonomy): domain Eukaryota; kingdom Viridiplantae; phylum Streptophyta; class Magnoliopsida; order Malvales; family Malvaceae; genus Gossypium; species Gossypium australe. Next base: position 52,964,703 of record CM016614.1, read on the forward strand.
CCAAAGTAATAAATGAATTTTGAACCGGTTTCCTTCGAGGAACACACCAGATCCGATCAAGGCTCGTGGGCCAGGTTTGGGGTGTTTCATAGACGATGCTACACATGAGGATGATCAAACAACGTCGAGGTACCAACCCCCCTCAGTACAAACTGCAGATACCCATGAACGAGGGAGAGGACGAGGACATTCCTGACGATGTCCCACCACTATCCGAGGAGGCACCAAATCCGAGCCAGCACTCATACCAAACAGTAACATCATTAGCAGACATCTCTGCTCGACTTGATTGGTTTGAGATGCATTTCGTTGAAAATGCACGGCGCTTCGATGGATTAGAGGCGATGCTCCACCAAATATGCCAGCACCTCCACATTTCATCATCAGCACCACCACCGGCTCCAACCAACGATGAGGACCTCTGAGTCCTTTTAATTTGATTTCTATAATTTTATTTTCTTCATTTTTAAGACTTTATTTTGCGTCGTTTAATTTGAACTTTTATTACAAATTTTTATCATTGACTATCCAATTATTCAAGCATCCCTAACAACATATCGATGTCATCAAAAAAAGATAATTAACAAATGACTTTGCAGAATAAATCATATATTCCACCTACACAAAAGCACAAATAGGTGAAATACAAAAAGTCACCTGATGCCACACACTGTCCACATCCTCAAGGATCTCGTCAGTAAATCCAGGAAGTACACTTTCCCCTCCTATCTCTTTGATTGATCACTAATTGTCATTATTTACCTTCGTACATTGAGGACAATATACATCTTAAGTGTGGGGGGTAAAAGGATCTAACTTATTCTCAAATCCCTAATTTAGTCTTGTTTTTATGCAAAGTTCTCATATTACTAATTAGGATGAAATTTCTGATGATTTGTGATTATTATTGACATGTTTTGCATTGATGATTAAATTTAAAGGAATACTAGAGAATTAAGCATGATAAGTCTCTTTTTTCATGAATTAAAATTTCGCTAGGTTGTTAACCTAAATTTGAATACTACCTTGAAATTTGAAATTCACAAGGATAATGTCAAAACACCCATAATTTTTGTGAGTATTTGAACCTTATAAAGCATATATTCTTTTTCATGCTTCTTTTTTTATTATGAGTGTGTCAACTATGAACTGTTATTCTAGAACTTGCCTCATTTATGCATGTTGAGACCACATTTTTGATTTGATATTACAGAGATGATAAAGGCACCTAGGTTTTAGTCCACTTACACCACTAAATAGCCTACCTTTACAATTAACCCCTAGTGAACCCCGTTGAGCCTAACAAAACCCTTTTTATTGACTTACCTACTAATATTAACCCAAAGCCCCTTTGTAATTGTTACTACCCTTTCTTTTGACTATCCCTTAATCGAGATTTGATTTGATCAGTTAACGAAGTTTATTATTCTGATATTTAAATTTTGTATTACTTAGTTTATTCTTAAAAAAAATTCAAAGTATTCAATATTAGTAGTGAGCTTACCAAATCAAAGTCTATTTTCAAAAGAAAAGCTCGTATTAATAGGATTATTACTTTTCAATGGATAATATTTCAGTTTTATTTAGGTAGATACTCGTCAATGCGATCTCGATTCTAACCTTCTAATTTCAGCCTTTAACCACACCTTTAACCCTGCCCCATTACAACCCTAACAAAGACCTTTTGATCTGTTTATCATCTCATATTACAGTGGTGGAGATTTGATTTTCAGGAAAGCCTATGGGATTAACTTTTCAGGTTCGAATTATGAGCGATCTTTTCCTGAACCTTAAACACTTTAGAGTGATTTGAGTGAATTCTTAGTGAGGACATCAATCCTTGTCAGTTTTGAATTGAAAAGGTAGTCATTTAAATAAAGGGAGGCACCTATGTTTTCAAGATACAAAATCATGACTTATCTCATTTAAATCTTTAGGACTCTTTGAATTGAATTATCCATGTATGAATTATCTATGAATTATGATGAGGCATTGTTGATAGGAATTGGGAATTATGGAAAGTTCATTTTAATTGTAAATTGAGAATTTTGCTTGAGGACAAGCAAAAGCTTAAGTGTGGGGGTATTTGATAAACCGTAAAAGTAACATATTTTAATCCCACATTTAGCTTACCTTTTGATGATTTATTCCTTGATTTGTATAAAAAGGTGCTTGTAATCCTTTCTTTTCATGTCTTAGACCCAGGAAAGCACCCGAGGATGAAAAAAACACAAAACGGGCCTAAAACTGAGTAATTGGGCCTTAGCATGAAATTGACACGGCCTGGCCCATAGCCCGCACGGCCGTGCCTCGACGAACACCTAGAGCACGGCCTCAACTCCGCCTCACACGGTCGTGCCTCACTTTAGAAATCCGAACACGGTCTGGTCACGATATACACGGGCGTGTGACATGGCCGTGCCTCTGTCGTTGGAAAGAGCAATTTCAGTCGGAAAAGGATACTTAGGGAGAAAGAATCGCATTCCAAGAGCCTATATATATCCCTCAAGTACCACCTTTGAAAGGCATCGAAAGCTAGGCCAAGGAGCCAAGCCGAGAAGGTCAGAGTTAGGAAATAACACGAGGATAGCCAGTTGATCCATCCCAAGAAGCTAGAGTTATACTCAAGACGGCGAAATTCTCCTTCAATTCCTTCAGGGGGTTTTAGGAATTTCTTATGTATTGTTTTATCTTTTCTCTTGCGATGTTTTCTTTATTCATTATGAACTAAACCCCTCAGATACCTGAAGGGGATGAAACCTAGACGAATCTTGTTATTTGTATTTTAAGTTATATGATGAATTACTTAGTTTGTTCTTAATTATGTTGCTTAATCCAAATCTAATGTGCTTAGGTGGAGGAGGAATAGACCCTGCCTAAGAGAAGATCTAACATAATTAAGCGGAGTTGATCGAACGCCTAGAGATAGGGTTACGAGATTTTGCCGGATTAGGGTGAAACCTAATATGGGAGTCCATTGATTGATTTACTACTATCCTAGGGGGTTATTATAAGCGAACGAGAGTTCCACTAATTAACCTAGGGTTAGACGTTATTCGCCTCGAGAGAGGGTTTAATATAGGTTAGGGAGTCTTACGGATCAAGCTAAGTAAAGAGATCATATAATTAAAGGTTAGATAATAAATGAAGTCTAGGTGGATTCTTCCTGAGGGTGTCGTTGTGATCAATTGAGTTTTTCTTCAAGTTATTTTCCAATTCATCCTTTTTGTCTTTGTGTCCTTAGTTTAGTGTTGTCAATTTAGTTTAAAACCAACTTCACTCCGTTTTAAGGCTAAATAATAAAAAGAAAATTAGTATTAGTACTTTTAGTTCCTTTGGGTTCGATAACCCGGTCTTGCCTAAGCTATACTACTGTTCGATAGGTACACTTGCCTTTAATCGTTGTCAGAGTTAGTCTCCAGGTTCGATCATTCTTTTATAAATTTTTAAAGCTCTGATTTCAGCGATCAGTTTGTATTGTTGATAGTCAATTGATTTGGCTTGTAAATGATATATGTTTTGGTTATGTGCTTAGCCATGTGATTTTGCTTATTTTGGTAAACTTGGTTATGTAAATATGTGTAAATGGCCTTTTAATATGTGGTTCACAATTGTTATGCGAATGTCTTGTTGAGATTTGATATTAAAGGTAGCAAATGGTTGAATTTGAGAATGTGGTATGTATGTTGATTTAGGCACAAAGTCTAATAGGTGAGGTTGATCATTTAGGTGATTTTTGGATGTGGAATTGATATGAATTGAATGGCTATTTGGGATGCTTATGAGCATTTTAGCTGTTGGTATTGGTAATATATGATTTTGGTTTGAAATTGGTTGGTTATAAGTGCCTATTTATGCATTGGTTGTTTGTGCATTGTTGAACCTAGGTTGACAACACTTTGGGTGAGAAAGATGGCTTGGAAAATACCCTAGTTTTGTCCACACGGGTTGAGACACGGGCGTGTGTCTCAGCCGTGTGTCCCTTGGTACTTATTTAGAAACCAAATCAGTAGCTCCACACAGCCCAACACACGGGCATATGACTTGGCCGTGTGGCATAAGTCAGTATACTCTCCAGTTTTCACACGGCCTAGCTCACGGCCTAGCACACGGGCTAGTTACACGGGCGTGTGGTTGGCCGTGTGACCCAAGTCAGTGAGTTACACGGGCTGGGACACGGCCATGTGATCGCATTTCGAATGTCCACACGGCCTGTGACACGGGCGTGTCTTTGGCCGTGTGTGGCCACACGGACGTGTATCCTCTGTACTTTCAAAATTTTATATGTTTCCCAAAATTTCCCTGAGTTCTTGGTTTAGTCCCAAACCATTTCTAATGCTTGTTTTTGGCCTCGAGGGCTCGTATTAGGGACTATATGATTGTATTTGAATGATGTTTATTTGGATATGAGAATTGTATGATTGTTTAATTGATAAGTTTGGTAATGCCCTGAAACCCTATTCTGGTGCCAGATATGGGTTAGGGGTGTTACATTATGTACAGGATACTGTTTGAATAAGAAGTTAGATAGTAAGTAAGCAAGTGAAATCCGATATGAGATGGTAAGAATCAATCAGGTATGTGAATAAGATCTGGGTAAGTAACTTTTGAGTGAAAACCTCTTTTTGTGATGCCTCTAGTAACGCAAACACATTGTTAACCAGATTGGTATATTACAAATTAAGGTATGTGTAAATCCATGTGGCTAAGGCCCATGGCATTATATGACATCAAAAACACTCATGGTGATGCCTCTAGTAAAAATAAGTCTGGACTGGCAGATCACGACATGAGGCTGTGCAAGTCTATGTGGTTGAGACTCATAGCATGGTATGATAAAAGGAATATTAACGGTGATGCCTTCAGTAATATGTAAATCGGGCTGACAGCTCACGACATGAAATTATGTATAAGTCCATAAGGGAGAAACGCATAGCGCCTTCTGTAAAAGTCTGTCGGGACAGTAAACACGTGATATGTATGATGCTTGTGTAGTGTTATCTGTAAAGCCTTTATGGCAAATTCTGTTTAGTTTTGTGGCGTATACGGTATTGCCCTTGAGGCGTAATTTGTAAAACCTGTATGGTGTGATCTGCTAAACCTTAGTGGCGTATTTTGTATTTGTCTTCGTAGAAATTCTGTAAGGTAGAGATAGCAGAAACTAGTTGTCTGTCTATGTAGTAAGACCTGGATATGTTCTAAGACTTTTTCAATTATTAGTTCTATGATAAGAATCTAGTGAATTAAAGTTTGATAAGCTTTAATGGACGTACTTATATATAAATGGTCTAAGTGTTCGCTAGAATGAGTTCATTACGTTATGTATTGGTGATGTCTGAAATTTGGTATCTTCCATATTTGAATGGTTTTCGTGGTTCGTTTAGAAATTATTTGGACTCTGAGATGTTTTTCAATCTGGGTGTACTTATGTGACATGGACGTTGGGAATTCTTCTGAATGATCTGGAGTGTTACATTGTTTAAATGGGTAATTTTGGATTGGAATCAGGGTGTGATTTGGTTGGTAATTTGATAGTATCAAACTCAATTTAGGGATCCACCAAATGTGAATTCAGATAGTAAATATCTGCTCATGAACAGTATCTGTGAGTAACCATTTTGAAAAATTATTAAGTGTTGATTTGAATAGAAAGATAATAGAATATAATAAAATATTGTTTGTTAAGGTCTGAAGTCAGCCAAGTAGTGAAGTGAAAGTTGGTTCATTACGTATGGTATTTGGCATATAAGTACGAGTCTGATTCTATGTATGTGTTCGCCCAAAACAGAAATGATATGCTTAGTATGGAAATTGATGTATATGCATATATCCAATAACTTAAAAGCACCCGCGAATGTATTCTGTATTAAAGCTCACTAAGTTCTCTTGATCTTACAAGTGTTTTTTCTTATTTCAGGTGCTGATGCATGAATGAGTGTGCCAAAAGAGACATGTTAGGAATGCGCTAGAAAAATGACGATTTGGGAAACTATGCATACAGGGAATGTCTTAGGAGTAGGGCGTATAACTCTCTACGCCATGAGAGTCTGTTATTTATAAATTGTCGTGATGTAATGTTTTAAATCACCTTTAAATGTCTGTTGTACTTTTAGATGTTATTCATTATATCTTATGTAATTAAGTAAAATAGAAAGTAATATGTAGTAAAAGAATTATTCGTAGTATTGTTAAAAGTTATGTTAAATGTTTGTATATGGTAACATCTAATATCCAGATTCGGTTATTCGGATTGGGTAGAGGGTGTTAGGCTTGGCTTTGATAGAACACACAATCGAACCAAGCCTTATTGATGCTTTATCTAGCTCATCATCCCTTTCGATGGCAGAAAACACAGATTTCTTTGAATAATCACTTACCATATATGGGCCATCACAAAGGAAGCATTTCAGTAGCCCTTTTGGTTTGTTGTTGGGCTTCCATTTCCTATTAGGTGGTCTCCCATTTCATTCTTACCATTTTCGCCATTTTCATTTTTGTCTTCCTTATTGTCTCCCCCATCATTGCCCGTCTCTTTGTGCTTGAAAGACTCGAACTTGTCTTTCCTCGGACTAAGCTCGACAAAGGGTTTCGCCTTAGCCATGACTACAGTAAGCTTAGCGATACCTTGTCAATGCAAATCTTGTTTTACCCAAGGCTTCAACCCATCATTAAACTAATAGAATGTTTTTTCTCGCTCAAGTCAGAAACTTGAAGCATCAACTCATTGAAATCTTTAACATACTCTTGAATAGTGCATTGTTGTGTAAGCCATCACAAATTAGCCTGAGCCTTCTCCTTGGCATATTGCGAGTAAATCTAGTTTTTGAACTCCTTTTGAAACTCTTCCAAAGCCCCAATCGCAGTCCCACCTCGTCTCTCATCCATGGACTTATGACACCACCATAAAAGAGCAACATTAGTAAAATAAACTACAACAGTGTTTACTTTAGTGACATCATCCTCGATGTCTATCATACGAAAGTATTGTCCCATCCTTTAGAGAAAATTGTCCACATCTTTTACAAACATCATCCCTTAAACTCTTTTGACTTAGGGATATCCATTTTGCACTGCTTAAGGACCGAAGCTAGCATCCTTTTTCCCATAGCAGCTCTGTACACAACGAGCTCTCCCTCAAGCTCCTTAATTTTTTCCATCATGACCTTAGTTTTTCCTTCAAATCCACGACCATAGCTTTGAGAGCATTATTCTTCTTAGTCAGCTTCTCAATTTGATCATCGATGAAGGCATTTAAAGCCTCTTTCATCACATCCCAATTGGCATTAAAAGCCTCCGCCACATAGTCCCTAAGCTGCACTCTTATTGAGTTTAACTCATCAGTACGTCCTTTAACTGCCTTGAATGTTTCCTTCACACCACCTATGGATACCTCGAGATTGACAATTTGATTTTCCAAAACCAACAACATATCCCTTGATCTGTTATTTTTCTTGGCCTTCCATGGGTTTCCATCGGGACATTTTGCTTATCTCATCGTTTCTTCATCTCAATCGGTGCCTTCAAATACTAGCTCAAATACTAACTGTCACGAGGCTAGAACTTTAGTCTAGCAAACCGCACAGCCTTAGGTAATTCCTTGGGTTCAATTCTTGCCTAATTGAGCCTACCCTCGAACAATGAGAATTCTTACAGAAATTCTTTAAGGCACCAAAGCAAAGTAGAAGCAAAATCGAAAGAAAAAATAAGCTACAAATGAACAAGAAGCCACAGAAAAATAACGCACACTAAGTGTTTGAGTAAATGTTCTAAAAAATATTCTATTATTTTGAAGGTTTGCAATTGAGTGAATACAAATGAATGGGAAGACGTCTATTTATAGTTAAGCTCCCCCAAATCCAAAGATATAGATTAAGTTACATCGACGATTAAGATGTGTGCCTATCTACAAAATTTGAGTTATAAATGATTTAAACTCTATACATCTTTATCCCTTAAAATTTACATTAATTACCCTGATAATTTTAGTTTTACTAGAGTGTTGCTTTGAACTAGATAAACTTCTCTATATGTTTCACAAGTCAAGTTAGTTCAAACGAGTTAAATGATGTCAATTTAATAAGTTAACCTTCATAAAATATTTTGTGCATAATTATCACGGATTTTGATATGCGAGCGGTGACGGTAAGACCTATGTCAACAACTCTACTAAAATGTACAACAGTATGAGGCTAACTTACTTAGCTCCCAAAGACGCTAAAGTGAGCAGTCAGCTAATGACGTGGGCCTCTTTCAAACATAATAATAGTATGGAAAACGCACTCATGCTAGCGTGGAGAGGGGTTCAGTGTTTTAATTAATTAAAGGCAGCAAAAATGTGCCTGCTTTCGCCTCCTCCCTCCGCTTTGGATGCTTTTGTCTTTGGGTGAGCTCTTCTCACTTGATGCTTCTTTCATTTTCTTTCTCCTTCTCTCTCTCTCTTTGGAAAGCTAAGCAAATAAGAAGTCTTTCACCTTTCTTCTTGGTTGCGGGTGCTTTTCATCTTTTAAGTTTTAACAAGTTTTTGCAATTCCTCTCATTTCCCTTCTGTTTCGAGTTTTGACTTTTTCCTTTATCATTGTTTCAGTCATAAGGTAGATTGCTTCCTTTTGTTTTTACTGTTTTAGTTTTCCAACAAGAAAGAAGAAGCATGTCTCTGTCTCTGGCAGTTTCTATTACAGTCACATTGTCTTCTTGTCGTTTTTTCTACCTTTTCTTTCCTTTTAGATATTACTCAAAATTATCTTACTGAGGAACCCTTTTCTCTTTGGTCTTGGAATTGCTGTATTGCAGCTTTAGTTTGAGCAATGAAGATTTTGGAAGCTAGGTGCGTTTTTTTTTTTTTTGTTCTTTTTGCCTTGTTGAGGATCTGAATCAGCGGTCGTTGAAAGGCATGTAATGTAAGAATTTTGGGTTTGAAGTTTTGATCTTTAGCTATATTGATGATCACTTTGATTGAGAAGCCTTGTTAGAATCCTAAGGACAAAGGCATCCATTTGAATCTATTGCTACTTTATGGTAGGTAGATGATATGATAGCATACAAAGCAACTGGTTTCTTTTTCTTGTTGTCTAGTCTTTTTCTTTTGTCTTCTATGAGGCCTTTGGTCACCGTAAAAGTAAGGTATGAAGATCCTGCAGAAGCAACAGATTGTGGTTACGAGTATCATTTTACCCAAGGGAATCTGACTGCTGCTTTGTTAATGCATGAGTTGTAAAATTTCTTTGAGAGTAAAATTTCTTTGAGATTAACTACTCGCTTTGCGATATTTGAAATCTTTGAATTTCCCGGAAAGGAATTCATATGTATGAGAAATACAAATTTGGCTTTTAGGGCGTTGGTGTGTTCTTTTTATGGTTGTGATCATTTCAGCTTAATGGAAATAGAATGCATGATTAACCATAGAAATAGGATTGGGTCTTACTTTTTTTTCTTTTTCAGCATTATAAGCAACACTTAAGTTGTAGAGAAATGGGCTTGATTTTGTGTAATGCAGGTTAAAGTAGATACTTTAATGATCCCTGATTGAGAAAATGGGTTGTGCTGCTTCAAGGATCGAGAGAGAAGGGAGGGTGCAGGTTTGTAAGGAGCGGAAGAAGCTTATGAAACAATTGGTGGGATATAGAGGAGAATTTGCAGATGCCCAGTTGGCATATTTGAGGGCATTGAAGAATACTGGTGTAACCCTGAGACAGTTTACTGAGTCCGACTCATTAGAACTTGAAAATACCTCTCATTGCTTGACATTGCCTCCCTCTCCACCTTCCCCATTACCTTCTCCTCCTCCGCCACCACCTTCTTTTAGTCCTAATCCAAGAAAGGCCAGTGAAAATGGTATTATCGAAGCTGCCCAAGATGAAAGCACAAAGATTAATCAGGATGAGTGTTCTACCCCACCACCTCCTACTGCAAGCTCTTCATGGACCTATTGGGACCTTTTTGAGTCTACTTCACCTCTCCATCATCCAAAACAGAGTGGAACAGTGGAACCAATTCAGGAGGAAAGTTGGGCAGAAACTAAGATGCAGTTTGAGGATGAAAATCCTGGAGAAGAGCTTGTCGAAGGTTTTGTCATAAATACTCTCCCTGTGAGGTCTCTGCGAAGGGAAATAGCTGATGATAGCTCATCAATCACGAGCTGGTATAATAAAGACTCGACAGATGTAGCCATGTTAGTATTGAAGAACAACAAGACCTTAGAGGGAATTATGAAGGACTTAGATGACTACTTTTTGAAGGCATCAGCTGGTGGGAAGGAAATAGCTGTTTTTACAGACATCAACATAGGGAACAATTCTCTTCCATGGAAACTCAATGAAAACAAAAGTAAGCAAACCTTTTAATGATTTATTATTTTACGAGTATCATTTTTCCTATGTTTAAGTGCTTTTTTTTTTCTTATGGTAAAAACATGTATAGGAAGCTCTATCTGATGCAATTGACTAAGCCGAAGCTGGAATTATTTTTGTCTTCATGCTTCTGTGCTTTTTTCTTCTCTTGGCAATATGGATTCCAATTTAGGCCTTAAAGTGAATACTAATGAACTTTTTACTTTGGTAATTGTTATTTGATCTTGTAATAAGTGATTTGAGCATCAAATAGCCAGTATCTGGCTGGCTGCATTGTGTTGTAATAAATGCGCACTGTTTCCAAACTTGTCTACACTACAGGAAAGAGGAGCAATTCTGCAAAGGTTTTTAGTGCGTTGTCATGGAGCTGGTCTTCTAAGTCCCTTCAGCTTGCAAGAGATGCTTTTCAGTGTCGATATAGCAAACCATGCAATCCTGGAGCTCATTGCATTACTCTTGATAAGCTATATTTTGCAGAGCAGAAGCTTTACAAGGAAGTAAAGGTAAGAGTGATACCTAGCCTGGTCATTTGATTAAAACTTGAATAAATTATAATGTGCTATTGATTGTGATTTTGGTGGCAATGTCAGAATCTTTTAATGCATACATCGGTAGTGTGTATATTGACTATTTTATGACCATGCTTTGCCTCGGTTTCTGTTTCATATGGACTTCTGTATGAGTCTTATTCTAATGTGATAATGATGTTTGTAGGAGGAAGAAGTTACCAAATTGGAGCTTGAAAGGAAATTGATATTGCTCCAAAAGCAAGATGAAAACCATGACTGGACCAAGACTCAGAAAATCAAATCAAGTGTTGAGAATCTGGAGAATGACATGACACGCTTGCAACATTCAATAAGTACAGCCTGTTCATCTATATTGGAGCTCATTGATGAGGAGCTTTACCCACAACTGGTTGCATTAACTTCGGGGTAAGATCTGGTTGCTATGCTACATGAGTACATATTTAGATTTCTTTAACCGGTTCGGTGATACACAAAGGCGTAGTTAGGGGAGAAGGCAGGGGCTTTGACCCCCTGGTTAAATGGGGTCTCTTACCATTATTCATAGTGCAATTTTAGTCCTTTTTAAGTAAAATTTTTAACTTTGTAACACCCCCCCCCCCCCCGGGAAAAGAAAAAAAATAAAAAATTGGCCCTCCAAATACTAAGATTCTAACTTTGCCCTGGTGATACTTAAATGAAGAGATACTCCAAAAACCTCAAAGTTCTGGTATGATGCGGTTGTCGATAGGGTCCTCATTACCAAAGTAATTTAGCATGATTTGGTTTCTGGAAATTCACTTATTTTTGAAGGGGCTTTCAAAAGGTGTCAAGTATACATTAATTCAAGAAAAAACCATAAGTGTATGATGAAATCTTCTTAATTATAATTCCAACTTAAATTATCTTCCCTGTCTTGTTTCAGTTTTTAGTGAAATTGTCAATAAGCCTTAAGCAGTTATTGGTTAGGTGTCTTTTTTTTAATCATCTTGGGGTGATTGAACTATTTGAATTATGGTTTATATTTCTGTAGTGTATAAGATTGAATTTGCTCAAATTGTCTAATCTTCCCAATTACAGTCTGATGGAGATGTGGAAAATGATGTACAAATCTCATCAATTTCAGAACCATATTTCAAAGCAGTTGAATCATCTCACTGATAATTTAAGCATGGATCTGACTACTGAATCCCGTCTTCAGGCTACAGCTCAGCTTGAAACTGAGGTTTCTTTCTGGTATTATAGCTTCTGTAGGCTCATAAAATCTCAACAAGAGTATTTAAGAACACTCTGCCAGTGGATCCAACTTACTGATTGCCTTGTAAGCAACCAGCAGCAGAGTCGTTGCTCATCTGCAGTTCGTAGGCTTTGTGAAGAATGGCATCTTGGTTTTGAAAAATTACCTGATAAGGTAAACTTTACCATGATCTTTATACAAGTATTAGGGATATGGTGCTCAGGCAGTTCTTTAGTTAAATTATCTCCTCTATGCTATCATTTTGAGTTATATCTCTACGGTGCATGCAGGTGGCATCAGAGACCATTAAGAGTTTTTTGTTGGCTATCCAATCTATAATCCAACAGCAGGCTGAGGAGCACAGCCAGAAAAGAAAATCTGAGAAGCTTCAGAAAAGGTTGCAGAAGGAGTTAATTTCACTGACTGAGATGGAGAAAAAGGTTGAGGGAAGTGTATTAACTTCAGATATGAACTCCACGCTGGGCCCAAAGCATCCTCTTTCATTGAAGCGTGCCAAAACTGAGGCCTTAAAGAAGCGAGTTGATGTGGAGAAAGGCAAACATCTAAACTCAGTCCAATTAAGCAAGACCATGATTTTAAGCAATCTAAAAATTAGCCTTCCCCATGTATTTCAGGCATTAATGGGATTCTCGAAAGTTTGTGTTGAGGTCTTTGAGGCCATTCATGGCAACAGTCAGCCAGAAATTCCTTGTGCCTCATAGAACTCAACAAACTAAATTTTATTGAATGGTGGAAATGTATGTAAATGCTTTCTACCGTAAATTGTCTGTCAAGGTGAACTGAATGTCTTGCCATTCTAGAGAATGATATATAACTTTTAATCAGTGAAGTTTTGATTAAGGTAAACTAAATTCAATATCACTCTAATTGTTCGATTTAATCACTGTTGTTGAAAAATAGGTTAATCCATTATTGTTGACGTTTTATCTTTTTTGGAATTTTGATTAAAGTTAGGGTCCTTTAGTCCAAAACAGTTTTTTTTTTTTTTTTTCTACATAGTGAAAAGCTGCTTCATTATAACAACCAACAGAACGGGAATATTGCCCCCTAAGCATTTCGATGATGCTCACAAACTTGTAAAATTGTCGGAAAGCGAGTGAACGAGTTCTTCATTTGCACCAATGCCTGTAGGATTAAGTTGCTATCTTACTAATTCAAATTCAAGAATTATCGATAAAGAAAACCTAGAATCACAGAGCTTTAGCTGAAGACACAACCAAAGAGAAAATTAAGGAAAAGCAAATAAAAATTTAACTGAAAAAGAGATTTTTTTTTTCGGTTATGGTTCTTTTCTAAACTAATTTTTCAAGAAGAGTTTATCATAGTTGAAGTAAACAATAAGCTTCAAAAAGGGTACACAAAAGAACCAGAGATTTCCAGAGAATAACACTATCCCATCAGCCACTATTGCCTTCATATTGCTTGCAAATGCAATATCAAAGCATGCCATTTAGTTTTGTCAAGCAGTTACAGTATTGCACCTTGAAGCTAAACCGGAAAGTACAAGGATTTCAGGGAGGGAGAGAGGGAGAAGGCATAGAGAGAAGGAGCAACCGCCAATAGCTGAAAAAGGTGGCGGCTTCAGCATCGGTTTGAGATGGCCCTCAACAGGGTGTGGCAAGATGACTGACATGCGGTTCTTGTTTCTCCATTTGTGAGGTAAGAGAGGAGAAAAGGAAAAAAAAAAAAAAACTTTGGAGAAAAGGAAAAAAAAAAAAAAAAGACTTTGGACTAATCAATCACTAAATGGATTAATGTGTCACATTAGCAATAACAAAATTTTTAATGAGAATGATTAATTCGAATAATTATCTTAATTAGAGCAACTAAATTGTGAAAAATAATTTAGAGGGACTAAAATAGAACAAACTCTATTTTAGAATGACCTTGGGTGTAATTTATTTTTTTGATTATGGTAATGCAATTTTACCATTTTAATAGCTTATATATTAATAATTTTTAAAGTATTGAATCCAAATTTTATCATTTGGGGGGAGTGCAATTTTACCATTACTAATTTAAAATTCTATAAACTATAAAGGGGCATAAATGGAAAAATTCCATTTTAAGGGGTCCAGGGCCCTTGCTAGTCCCCCTGGATTCGCCACTACATGCTTCCCTTTTGGAACTCCCTGAAGAATTGCAACAACATCCTTGTTTTCTCGAGGATAGAATATAACTACTATCATCTTTTTGCCAAGGAATAATGTCGTGTGACGATGCGAGTGAATTGTAAACTAGGAAAAATGGTAGTCATTTCAGTCTATCCAACTGCATATTCTCTTCTCTGCTATATTTGTCTCTCTCCTTCCCCTCCAAGCACTAAACTCGGTAAGTGTAGAGCATTAACAACCTAAGTACCTTGAACCACCTCCGAACGTACTAACGTCCAGAGTGTGAATACTGCAATAAAAAATATGTATATGAGGCGGTATTCGCAAGTATACGGGTCTAGTTTGTAATATAGTTACAACGGAGTATGTGAGTACTCCGAGAATCGTACCTAAGGGAGGCTAGTGCTAGATAGAATTTAACCTGAACATTGAAAGATCTAATTAGTACTTTAATTTAGTTATTGTACGAAAATAAAATAAAAGGAGTTTTAAATATTTTTATAATAAAAAAATAAAATAACATAAAGAAATAAAATTCAAGAGAGCAAAGAATAGAATTAATCAAATCTGATTATGAGTGATTAGCTCGCTTCGGTAATCCCCATCAACAGTCACTTCGAGTTCCTTGTCAATCAACTAGTCACTATCCTAGTAGGATCTTCCGATCTTCCACTCGAATAACGATTCGACAAGGACTATTTATCTTCTGACCTCACAGTCCAGACCAGTTTGGGATGAAGGTGTTCACGGATAGGCCATACCAATTTGAGTTAATTTTCTCATTAATGACTTCCTAGGGTTTTAAGTTCTTCCATTCCCAAGCAGCTAATCCGTTGAGTAACCTTACAAAACAGTTAATAGATCATCCCTCCACTCACTAATCCCCCACAGAAGGATTAGTTCCTCATGGTTTCAATAAACAATATGGAATTGATGTAAAGATAGAACATGATAAATTAATTGAAGTGTAGAGTTTAAGAAAAAATCTGATTTGTATTGAAGATGAAAACAAATACACAAAGTTTGACTGTCTCCACAAATTAGATCTCTTGAGATAAAACAAAGAACAAACTGAAAATAAACCTAAAACCCCAAGAAGAAAGAAAAGCTAAACTGAATTTAAAAGTGAAATTCTACGCTAAGTAATTGCTCCATTTTACATATGACAAAGGAGCATATTTATAGATCTCAGGTGGCTGTCATCCTTAACACTGGGTTAGCTGACATTCCCGAGCTTTAAGTTTGATTGTGCAGACCAAAACACCTCTTGACTCGTATTAATTTCCATCCAGAGTCGATGTCACGACACACTAGGACCTGTGTCGTGACAAAGGAGTCAGTATACTCCTCTTAGGATATCTTCAAGTGTATGTCACGACACCATTAGGTTGTGTTGTGACATCGAAGGCAGTTTTGTGATTTCTCCATTCTGCTCTCTATGTTGTGAATTGAGCATTCCTTGTTATGACATTGCGACCACTATTCATTTAATATGCCTTCTAATGATCTCCTGCACACTTATAAAGTTCATTAGCTCATACTTAGGCCTCATTCGGCCCCTAAGGTCAATAAAGAACTCAATTTTCACATTTTATTGCCTCATTCCTCCACAATTAAGTCATTGACTGTCATTAAGCAACATGAACAAAGACAAGAAACAAAAGACGTCCCTTGAGCAAATACTACACAAGTATTGACTTTGGAGCACATAACTAGGCATTTTATACTCATAGATAATTTTAGCATGATAAATAATTGACTTACCACTTTTGACCACAAACACCTAAGTCCAGTATGCTACAAAATATACAAGCACTAAGGGTCTAATCTGTAGGGATCCATCAATAAATTATACAAGTAATTTGATTATCCGAGTAGAATAAAAATAGTTGATTATGCGATTGTTCAATATAATGTCCATTCATGCATAAGGATATTTAGGTCACATAGGACTTTTTGGCTTGTAACGTTCTGAGGCTAATGACAAGTATGTAATTCAAAGACAGTAAGCATCAAAAGGTTTATGAACACGAAAATAGTTTGACACATCGATTTGATCCCTATTCTTCCCCCTTAGTGACCTTTACTCGCTTACTGCCTTATTTCTCATTCTCTCACCTTCCTTGTTTCTCCACATAGGAAATCATAGCATGATATAATAACTACGACCAGCCTATGAGTTTCTGTGCACTAATGAACGAGTGTTTCTTTCTTGTGACTTTGTCACTTTCTCTTTCAGCTTATCTCACTCACAAATACTTTTTTTGTCGTTTCAAGATTTTTTTCTACTCGTATTGATTTTCTTTTTGAGTTTTTCTTTTGTTTTGCACTTTCAGGCTAACCTATAGTTCCTATATCACACAAATCTTTCCTATTTCACTCAATTTTTACAAACTCCACCTTGATGTATCTACTTAACCCTCAATATGTATGGCCAGACTCTATAGTCGTGCAGTGCAGGACCAAAGAAAAAGGGTAAAGACAAATTAATGTTTCAGGCTCAGGATTTGTAATGAGGTAATAGGCTCAAAAATTGGTACTAAAGGTGAAATACAAATAGGTCAGTGACCTGACATGAAATACACTATTATTTACATCCTCTTTACACATAAATTTAGGTTGTTTATTAGTTAAATCAAAGCATCTTAGTATATATTTAGGTTTTCATGCTTAGAGTAGTAATTTATGCTTTTTTTTAGTTTTTATTACATTCTATATATCTAAATAAGGTTATATGGTCTTGTAGGACAAATCAGGAGCTAAATATGTATATTCGAGCCAAAAAAGATGGTTATGTGGTGACACCAAGATACTAATGTCTCAATGTCAAAGACAAAAGCTAAAAATAAGTTTTGAAGGGAAAATGCCCTCGATGTTGTGACATCGGGCTCTAATGTTGCAACATTACAGGCCTGTGTTGCAACCAACACCTTGCGCAGCCTAAAAACTCTTGCACATTTTAATTACGTTTTGGAGGGAAATTATGTGTATTTGTCCCAGTCGAACTCTAAGGACTTCAAAGATAATCTAGGCACTTTAATATTCCAATTTTAGCCTATATAAAGGTCATTGTAATCAGTTTAAACACACAATTTTAAGGGTTTGATTCTTAGGTTTTTTATTTCATTCTTAGTTTTCATTTAGGTTATTTTATGTTCTTGTAATTGGAAGATCTTGTTCCGAAGTGAGACTTCCACAAGAGGAGATTGTTTCGTAACCACGCTTTCAGCTATACATCCATGAGAATCTCTTTTCCTTATTCTATTCTTTATATTTCTTTCTTTAACATTGTTAGATGAATGTTTGTGTAAAGATTAGAATCAATTTATGATTTCTACATATTTTGCATGTTTCAATTGCTTTAACTTAATTAATTGATTGAATGATGGAGTTTCTTAGTGGGTTAGTTACTGGGGAGAGGAAGAATTTAAAATCTAGGCTTGACAACCCTAGGAAGTCATTTAGGTGGGAATTAACCCAAAATTGGTATGGCCTATCCATGAACACCTTAACCCTAAACCAGTTTAGACTGTGAGGTCGAAAGATAAGTAGTTCTTGCTAACTCGTTGTTCTAGTGGAATATCGAAAGATCCTGCTAGGGTATCGACTGATTGATTGATTAGAACTCTACATTAATAATTAATTAGGTAAAACAATTGGATCTAGGCTAAACAGAACTCGCGTAGTCAAAACAAGGAATAGGAAAAGTTTATACATGAACCTAGGAGTAGATTTAGGTTTAGTTAAGTTTATTTAGTTTATTATTATCATCTTGCTTCTTAATTAACACTACTAATTTGTGACTCGAGTAGATTAGTAATTATTTTTGGTAATTGGCTTAATAGCAGGTTTCTCCAAACTACAATCCATTGGGTACGATCCTCGGAATACTTACTAAGTGTTTCGTTGTAAACAAACTATATTACAACTTGAACCGTATACTTGCATACACCGACTCAAATCCATATCCTTAGTTGCAGTACTCACACTCTTGACGTTGGTAAATCTGGAGGCAGTTAGTCAGCTTTTTGGCTCTGGATGTGTTCTAAACAATGCCTTAGGTCATCCCTTGATATCTCAATATGCACAAATTTAACCAACAAAAAAAAAAACACAAACTTAACCATTTATCATTCATACTAGCATGCTTATTTCCTTGTATTTTCTATATTCTTTGGTATAGTTGATTGCTTAATGCCTATTTATAGTGTAACACATAGAACTTAGTATTCTCCTAATAAAAAAATTTAAAATCACTTAACATCATGCCAAATTTATTTTTAAACACAAGCAACCTATGTACATGCTGATAACTCTTGAAAAGAGTTACAATTCTTACTTTTAGACTTAATTAATTGCTTGTAGTTAAGTATTTAGGTAATTGCATGATCATTTCTAGTCAATCGAGCAGTGCATCTAAGAACTTAAGATGGTGATTATTTTATTGCATCTTTACTTTAATTGCTTGTGGAAAGGTCTTGTTGTGGCTGAATGGCAAGTTTAAGGGAGAAGGATAGTAGAGGATAGAGGTTTGCCAAGGCATTATGAGAGGTTGCCATGGCAATGCTAGTGAAGAAAATGATAAACACCTAGTCAACAATAAGAACACTCAACGTTTGGTCCCCACATACACGTGTAATGGAGAATATTCACCTCAAAATTAGGAAAAAAACAACCATTGGCTTACAGCGTTTACCTTAGAGGACAACCCAAGTATAAAAGACAATAAAAAAGGGAGAGACGAAAAAAAGAAAAACAATAATTTTTCTAAGCTTGGACAGAGGTCTTATTGTGGAAAGAATGGCAAGTTAAGCTGACTGTGAACTTTGGTAAAGACGAGCAACAAGACGCCTAATTGGGGGATTTGAGTTTTGAAACCTAGATTTCTTCCTCTGCATTTTGTTTCAATTCTTCTGTTCTAAACTGCTATTTTCGGATATTGATGATACGAAAACAACTTGAATTTATGTAGCTCAGCCATGAGATAACTTATGATGGCTGGGGTTTGCTTTGGATGATGTTTTAACTTCGATTAATGTTTATGGATTAATATGGTTCATCTTACTACTTTACCCAATGGTTGTTTTTGTTTAAATGCTTAAGAGAGTGTTTATGAATGCTGATCGCTGAAATCAGAGTCTTAAAATTTATAAACAGAATGATCGAACTTACAAACTAACTCTGACAATGATTAAAGGCAAGTGTACCTATCAAACAGTAGTATAGCTTAGGCAAGACCGGATTGTCGAACCCAAAGAAACTAAAAGTACTAATATTGACCTTCTTTTTATTATCTAGCCTAAAATAAGTGAAGTTGTTTAGATCTAACGACTACTAAGCTAAAGACGCAAAGACAAAAAGAATGAATTGGGAAATAACTTGAGAGAAAACTCAGTTGATTTAAGACGATACCCTCAGGAAGAATCTACCTAGACTTCACTTGTTATCTAACACTGAACCATACGATTTATTCACTTGACTTGATTCGTAGGACTCCCTAATGTATATTAAACCCTCTCTCGAGGCGAATAACGTCTAACCCTAGGTTAATTAACAAAAATCTCTTTCTCACTTAATAACCCTCTAGAATAGCAGTAAATCGATCTATGGATTCCCATATTAGGTTTCACCCTAATCCGGCAAAATCTCGTCACCCTATCTCTAGGCGCGCGAACGACTTCGCTTTAATTATGCTAGATCTATTCTTAAACAGGGACTTTTGCTCCTCCACCTAAGAACATCTGACTTGAGTCAATATCCCAAAAACATTAACACAAGAATTAAGCACACATAATTAAGAACAAATCAAATATTTATCTTATAGTTCAGAAAATAATAACAAGATTCATCTAGGTTTCATCCCCTTCAGGTATCTGAGGGGTTTAGTTCATAACAAATAAAGAAAACATCTCAGAAGAAAAGATAAAACAAAACATAAGAAATCCCTAAAATTCCCTGAAGGAATTGAAGGAGAGATCTGCCGTCTTGAGTGGAATTCTGGCTTCTAGAGATGGATCAACTGGCTATCTTCGAGTGATTCCCATAATTCTGACCTTTTCGGCTTGGCTACTTGGCCTAGCTAACCGCCTCCTTTCAGGTAACACATAGGGGGTTTATATAGGCTCTTGGAATGTGTTTCTTCGCCCCAAAGTATCCAAATCCGAATGAAATTGCTTTTTGCCACGATAGGGAAACGGCCATGTCACACGCCCGTGTGACTAGTCTTCAAGCCGTGTTCGGACTTCTTTAATGAGGCACGGCCGTGTGACTCGAGGATAAGGCCGTGTTCTAGATGATCAATGTGGCACGGCCGTGTGGGCTTAAGTCCAGGCCGTGTGGATTGCATGATATGGCCCATTTACTCTGTTTTGGGCCCGTTTATGTTCTTTTCGTCCTCGGGTGCTTTCCTGGGTATAAAACATGAAAAGAAAGGATTAAGAGCACATTTTTATATCAATCGAGGCTTAAATCATCCAAAAGCATACTAAATGTGGGATTAAAATATGTTGCTTTTACGGTTTATCAAATACCCCCACACTTAAGCTTTTGCTTGTCCTCAAGCAAAATTCTCAACTTACAATTAAAACAAACTTTCCATGATTCATAATTCCTATTAATAATGTCTCATCATAATTCATAGATAATTTATACATGGATGAGTTAACTCGAAGAGTCTTAAAGATTCAAATAGTCAAAGTCATATATTTGTAGCATAAAAACGTAGGTGTTTCCCCTTATCTAAATAATTACCCTTGATTCAAAATCGACAAGGATTGACATCCTCACTAAAGATTCACTCAAATCACTCGAGGTGCTTAAGGTTCAAAATTAAGCTCTCAGAAGTCGAACCTGAAAAGTTAATCCCATAGGCTTGCCTGAAAATCAAATCTACACCACTGTAATATGAGATGATACACAAATCAAAAGGTCTTTAACAGGGTTGTAACGGGGCTAGGGTTAAAGGTGTGGATAAAGGCTGAATTAGAAGGTTAGAATCGAGACTGACATGACAAATTGCTAACTAAAAAAATTAAACTAATCCTAAATAAGTACATCAATTGAAAACTAATAATATGAGTTTTTTCCTCAAGATCTGGAATTTCAACATGTAAGCTCACTTAGTAGAACTAATACTGAATATACTTCGGTTTTTTTTATAAGAACAAATCAAGTTTACATAATAAGGAATGTATCTATTACTTTAAAATAAAGATAACAGCTAGGCAACACATCAAATCAAATCTCGATATGAGGGTAGTCAAAAGGAATGGTGATAACAAATACAAAGGGGTTTTGGGTTAAATATTAGCTGGTAAGTCAATAGAAAGAGTTGTTAGGATCAATGGGGCTCTCTAGGGGCTAATTTATGGAGGTAGGCTTTTTAGTGGAGTGAGTGAGTTAAATCCTAGGTGCCTTTATCATCTAGGTATATCAAATCATAAATGTGGTCTTAACATGTATAATCGAGGCAAGTTCTAGCGTAACAGTTCATAGTTGACACACTCATAATCAATAAAGTGAGCATGGAAAAGAATATATGCTCTAATAGGCTCAACATCTCACAAAAATTATGGGTGTTTTGACATCAACCTTGTGAATTTCAAACTTCCAGATAATATTCAAATTTAGGTAGACAACCTAGCAAAGATTTTAATTCTGAAAAAATAGACTTATCATGCTCGATTCTCTAATATTCTTCTAATTTAATCATCAATGCACAATTAACTATGACTTAATTTAAAACATATTAATAAAAATCATAGACCATTAGAAATTTCATTCTAATTAGTAATATGAGGAAATTACTTAAAAACAAGACTAAATTCAGGGATTTTGAGAACAATGAAGAAAGTTAGGCCGGATTTGAGAATAATGCAGAAAGTTAGGCCCTTTCTTTAAATAAATATTTACCCCCCACACTTAAGATGTACATTGCCCTCAATGTACAAAGACAAATATAAAATTTAAGAGAGAGGGAGAGGTGAAACTTCCTGAATTACGGATGAGATCCCAGAGTTGGAGGAGTCGGTCTGGATGAAGATCCTGAGCTAGATGAAGAAATTGGGGAGCTCGTAAATAGTTAGCCAGGAGTTATTAAGACACATTTTAAATAAACAAAATATATAACTAAAATCAAGAATGACAAAGAGAAGGAGACTAAGAAGGAAAGTAAAAATAAAAGAAAAGGTGGCTGGACCGAAGAGTCCTTATTGATGGATGGTTCGCGAGGTGGGTGTGACCTTTAGGGTTGCTGAGGTGCTGGCGGTGGCAGAAGTGGTGTGATTCCCTAGCAGCTTGAAGAACCTAATACTAAGAAACTAAAAAAAAATTAAACTATATTAATCATAAGATAGTTAAAGAGAAGGAAATTGAAGTAAAAGAGAAAAGAAAAATAAAAACTAAATGGTCTCAAAGACCCCTGGCTTGTTATTTGGATGAAGCGGCCGGCATGAGCTTATGTATAGTGGTCACCCTTAGTGAGATTATGCTTGGCTTCTTCCGCTTCTTCGGCATGGTTTTGGTGTAGCTCAAGAGTTATTGAGATTTGTTATGTAGAGGGAAACCTGAAAATAAGGGCTGAAAGAAGAAAAAAAGAATTGAACAGTGGAAAGAATGGGGAAGGGAGGTTGGGTTTAAATAGAGGCTCAACTCTGACATTCTCCCACGCCCGTGGACCGAGGGCGTCTCGATGCACACGGCCGCTTCGCACGGCCGTGTGTATAGGCGTGTTGTTTCTCCATGGCCGTTTTTCAGCCAGCTACGCCCGTTGGTGACAAGTCAGTATGTTGGCACGGTTGGAAGGCACGGGCGTGTCCTGCCCGTGGTTGGTAAGTCAGTAGCTTCACACGGTCGTTGGGCACGGGCGTGTCCAGCCCGTGGTTGATAAGTCAGTATCTGCACATGGTCATCGAGCACGGCCGTGTTCTACCCGTGTTCAGGAAAATTTTATTTCTTGTCGTGCACGGCTATAGGTATGCCCGTGTTTCATCCCCTGGCTTCCACACGGCCATGGGCACGCCCGTGTGCAAGGCCGTGTGGCCTTAAACCTGTACTTTATTGATATGGAGTTAGATGCTTAAAAGTAAAATGTTAGTAAATTAGTGCTCGGGTTGCCTCCCGAGAAGCGCTCGTTTATAGTCTTAAGCTAGACTTACCCTGTTTTCATTTCTGAAAGAAGGTTTATGGAGCTGAAGCTCCTCTCTCATATTCCTAAAATCTGCACCATTATAAATTTTTAGTTGGTGACCATTTACCTTGAATGTACCCTTGGTGGGGTGAGTTACCTCGATTGTGCTATACGGAAAAATTGTTTTCATTATGAATGGGCCTGACCATCTTGATTTCAACTTCTCAGGGAATAGTTTAAGCCTTGAGTTTTATAGCAGGACTAAGCCCCCTACTTCGAATTGTTTTGATTTCTTGAGACGAGCATCATGGCGTAGTTTTGTGGCCTCATTGTATAGTTTTGAGTTCTCGTACACCTCAGCTCTCCATTCGGCTAGCTCGTTCATCTGTATCATTCGTTTCTTTCCTGCAGTTTTAAGATCAAAATTTAAAAACTTTATGGCTCAAAAAGCTTTGTGTTCTAACTCAAATGGTAGATGACAGCTTTTCCCGTATACAAGTTTGTATGGGGATGTCCCTAGAGGGGTTTTAAATGCTGTTCTGTAGACCCATAACGCATCATCTACTTTTAATGCCCAATATTTCCTATTTGGTTCAACCATTTTTTCTAGGATGCGTTTAAGTTCCAGGTTTGCTACTTCAATTTGCCCACTGGTTTGAGGGTGATATGGGGTAGCTATCCTGTGGTGTACTCCATATTTTTTTAAGGCTTTGTCAAATTAAGTATTACAGAAATGAGTGCCCCTATCACTAATGATAGCTCTAGGTGTTCCAAAATGAGAGAACAGTTTCTTGAGAAACTTAACTACTACCCTAGCATCATTGGTAGGTAAAGCTTCAGCTTCTACCCATTTTGACATGTAATCAACTGCCACTAGGATGTATTTATTTCCAAATGAACTAGGGAATGGTCCCATAAAATCAATACCCCATACATCAAATATTTCACATGATAACATATATGTTTGAGGCATTTCATGACGTTTAGAAATATTACCTGTTCTTTGGCATTTATCCCACGAGGTAACATACCTATTGGCGTCTTTAAATAGAGTGGGCCAATAAAAACCTGATTTAAGTATTTTGTGTGCTGTCTTGATGCCACTGTAGTGTCCTCCTGAAGGTCCTGAATGGCAATGTTCCAAGATTTTGCTTGCTTCTGCCTTTGTAATGTATCTTCGAATTACCTGATCTGCACATATGCGGAAAAGAAAAGGATCTTCCCAAAAATAGTTTTTCGCATCAGCAAAGAATCGCTTCTTTTGGTGATGTGTTAGTCTTTTTGGTAAGATGTTAGCGGCTAAATAATTTGCGATGTTTGCAAACCATGGTACCTCAGATTGTGTTATAGAAAAGAGTTGTTCTTCGGGAAAAAAGTCGTTTATCTCACTTTCTTCGAGCTCTTCGATATGTGGATTCTCAAGTCTGGAGAGGTGATCTGCCGCAAGATTCTCAGCTCCCTTCTTATCTTGTATTTCCAAATCAAACTCCTGTAAAAGTAAAATCCATCGTATGAGTCGAGGTTTTGCATCAGGTTTGGTTAAAAGATAACGGAGAGCTGAATGGTCAGTGTAAACGACAACTTTAGACAATATTAGATACTGCCTAAATTTGTCAAAAGCAAAAACTACAGCTAGCAATTCTTTCCCGTGGTGGTGTAGTTTTCTTGTATGGGTGTTAATGTTCTGCTAGCGTAGTAAATTGGCTGAAAATGCTTGTCTCTTCGTTGTCCCAAAAATGCACCTACTGCAACATCACTTGCGTCACACATTAGTTCAAAGGGTAAATCCCAGCCAGGTGCAATTATAATCGGAGCATTTATTAATTTATCCTTAAGGACATTAAATGCATCTAAACATTCCTGATTGAAATTGAAAGGAACATCTTTTTCTAGTAATTTTGTTAAAGGCTTGGCTATTTTAGAAAAATCTTTAATAAATCTTCTATAGATCCCTGCATGTCCTAAAAAGCTTCTAATAGCCTTAACTGAACTAGGGGGAGGTAATTTTTCTATGGTTTCAAACTTTGCTTTATCTACCTCAATCCCTTTACTAGAAATCTTATGTCCTAATACAATCCATTCTCTAACCATAAAGTGACATTTTTCCCAGTTCAAAACAAGTTTGTTTCCTCACATCTCATTAGAACTCGTTTTAAATTTTTAAGGCAAAGATGGAAAGAATTATTGAATACCGAGAAATCATCCATAAATACCTCTATAATATCTTCCACAAGTTCGTCAAAGATTGCCAACATGCAACGCTGAAATGTAGCAGGAGCATTACATAATCCAAAAGGCATTCTAAGATAAGCAAACGTACCGTATGGGCATGTAAATGTTGTCTTCTCTTGATCTTCAGGAGCTATTGGGATTTGGAAGTAGCTGGAGAGTCCGTCCAAGAAACAGTAGTACATATGCTCGGATAATCTTTCTAACATTTGATCTATGAAGGGTAGAGGGAAGTGGTCTTTTCTGGTGGCATCATTCAGCTTTCTATAATCTATACAGACTCTCTAACCTGTAACTGTTCTTGTAGGGATTAACTTATTCTTTTCATTAGGCACTACAGTAATGCCTCCTTTCTTTGGAACTACCTGTACAGGACTTACCCAAGTACTGTCAGAAATAGAATAAATTATTCCTGCATCTAGAAGTTTAATTACCTCAGCCTTGACTACTTCTTTCATGTTGGGGTTTAAGCGTCTCTGAGGCTGCACATACGGTTTGTATTCCTCTTCCATTAAAATTTTGTGGGTACAGAACGATGGGTTTATGCCCTTGATGTTAGAGATTGTCCAAGCTATGGCTTTTTTATGTTCTCTTAGTACCTGTATTAACTCCTCTTTTTCCTTGGGTTTTAGTTCTGAAGAGATAATAATCGGTAGCGTAGAGTTGTCCCCGAGGAATGCATACTCTAAGTGTTTTGGCAACTGTTTTAATTCTAATTTGGGCGGCTCATCGATGGAGGGTTTTTGTCTTAGTTCGTCATCGACTTTAATACTTTCTTCTTGCATTTGTCGAGGTGAAGACGTATTCAGCTCATCAGCTTCATCTTCTTCCCCCTCGTCTTGAGTCAGGCACAGTTCCATCGTGTCATCATGTAATATTTCCCGTAATGAGTTTTGAATGATATGATCAGTAGTATCAACAAAATAACAGGCATCATCTTGTTCTCTAGAATATCTCATGGCATCATAAATTTGAAAAATAATTTCCTCATCGCCTATTCTTAATGCAAGTGGGTTTTAATAGATAACTCCTCTAGGATATCTTCGATAACTCCTCTAGGATATTTAATAGATCTATCAGCTAACTGAATACTCATCCTAGTGGGTTTTGGTTCCCCAAGATCTAGTTGTTTAAACATTTTGTAAGGCATTAAATTAATACTGGCACCTAGATCAGCTAATGCCTTCTTAATATTTAGGCTACCAATTAAACAAGGAATAGTAAAACTTCATAGGTCTTTTAATTTGGTTGGTAATTTGTTTTGGAGGATGGCTGAGCATTCTTCATTAAGTTCCACCGTCGATACTTCTTCAAGCTTCCTTTTATTCGTCAGGAGTTCCTCTAAGAATTTTGCGTATTTTGGCATCTGTGAAATAGCTTCAACAAAAGGTAAGTTAATATGTATTTGTTTAAAAAGTTCGAGAAAATTATCGTATTGGGCATCTAATTGTTTTTCTTCAATTTTGCTGGATATGGGATTAGTGGTTTACTTTCTTTGTGTATTGGATTTACGTCCTCAACTCTCTTATCCTTTGTTTTGTTATCTTCGTGTGGTCTCTTTGGTTCGACTAACTCCTTTCCACTTCTTAGTGTGACTGCCTTTACCTGTTCTGTTTCTTTAGAAAGAATCTCTGCTCGTATTTCACAAATCATCTCAGTAAGTAGTCCAACTGACTTAGTGAGTTCCCCAATTGACTTAGTGAGTTCCCCAACTTGGTTCTTGGTCTCCTCAACCGATGTTTGTTGACTTTTAAGTGTTTTCTCAGTATCTTAGGGACGATTTTCTGCGCTTGCCATGAATTTTGTCAGCATCACTTCGAAGTTTGGCTTTTTCTCTTGTGGATATGGCTGATTTTGGAAATTTTGAGGAGGTTGTTGTCTTTGATTTCCTTGATTTCCTTGACCTCCCCATGAAAAATTTGGGTGGTTCCTCCAACCTGGATTGTAAGTATTACTATAAGGATTATTATTGGATTTGAAATTATTACCTATATAGTTCATCTGTTCGCTCTCTGCGTTCGGTTGGTAAGGTGGGTACTCAGGATTCGCCATAGTTCCACTTGCGTTGCATTGCATGACTGGGTGTACCTTCGAAGAATACAAACTATCAAGCTTTTTATTTATCATCTCTATCTGTGTTGATAGTGTGGTCACTGCATCGAGGTTGTCAACTTCGGCTGATTTTGGCGGTTTAGTCCTTGTCACTTGGCATTGATAGTTATTCAGTGACATCTCTTCAATGAACTCGTAGGCTGCTTCAGGAGTTCTGTTGTTCAGTGTTCCACCGGAGGCTGAATCAATTAATTGCCTCGTTGAGGGGTTTACACCGTTGTAGAAAGTTTGGACTTGTAGCCATAAGGGTAAACCATGGTGCGGACACGTTCTCAAGAGATCCTTGTATCTCTCCCATGCGTCGTATAATGACTCTAAATCCATCTGCACAAAAGAAGAGATATCATTCCGTAATTTGGATGTTTTCGCCGGTGGGAAATATTTTAAAAGAAATTTTTCAATCATTTGTTCCCATGTAGTGATTGACCCTCATGGTAACGAGTTTAACCACTATTTGGCTTTATTCCTTAATGAAAAGGGAAATAACTGAAGGCGTATGGCATCATCAGAAACACCATTTATTTTGAAGGTATCACAGAACTCTAAAAAATTAGCTGTATGAGTGTTTGGGTCTTCGTCCTGCAAACCATCAAATTGTTGAATCATTTGTATTGTGTTAGGCTTTAATTCAAAATTGTTAGCAGCTATAGCAGGCCTAACAATACTCGATTCTGCTCCTGTTAAATGTGGTTTAGCATAATCAAACATAGTACGTGGAGCATTCGTCCATCCCTTTAGTAGGATTGGATTTGCCTTCTTGGTCTTCCTCTGTGTAACTTAGGGCTTGCCTGATTTCTCTGTGAGTCCTACGAATGGTAGCTTCAATTTCACTGTCGTATACTAGTGGTCCTTTCGGGTTCCTTCTAGTCATAAACTAGAGGTACCTACTAGAAAAGAAAGAGAATTTAGCAAAAACCAAAATTTAACCTAAAAATAAAATAAAATTGCGAAAAATAAAAATAATGGCTAAAGTAATAAAAATAGAGCTTTCTTAATATTTTAGTTCCCCGGCAACGACGCCAAAAACTTGATCGTTGAAATCAGAGTCTTAAAATTTATAAAGAGAATGATCGAATCTGCAAACTAACTTTGACAACGATTAAAGGCAAGTGTACCTATCGAATAATAGTATAGCTTAGGCAAGACCAGATTGTCGAACCCAAAGGAACTAAAAGTACTAATACTGACCTTCTTCTTATTATCTAGCCTAAAATAAGTGAAGTTGTTTAGATCTAACGACTACTAAGCTAAAGATGCAAAGACAAAAAGAATGAATTGGGAAATAACTTGAGAGAAAACTCATTTGATTTAAGACGATACCCTCAGGAAGATTCTACCTAGACTTCACTTGTTATCTAACATTAAACCATACGATTTATTCACTTGACTTGATCCATAGGACTCCCTAATGTATATTAAACCCTCTCTCGAGGCGAATAACGTCTAACCCTAGGTTATTTAACGGAAATCTCTTTCTCACTTAATAACCCCCTAGAATAGCAGTAAATCGATCTATGGATTCCCATATTAGGTTTCACCCTAATCCGGCAAAATCTCGTCACCCTATCTCTAGGCGCGCGAACGACTCCGCTTTGATTATGCTAGATCTATTCTTAAACAGGGACTTTTGCCCCTCCACCTAAGAACATCTGACTTGAGTCAATATCCCAGAAACATTAACACAAGAATTAAGCGCACATAATTAAGAACAAATCAAGTATTTTTCTTATAGTTCAGAAAATAATAACAAGATTCATCTAGGTTTCATCCCTTTCAGGTATCTGAGGGGTTTAGTTCATAAAAAATAAAGAAAACATCTCAGAAGAAAAGATAAAACAAAACATAAGAAATCCCTAAAACTCCCTGAAGGAATTGAAGGAGAGATCCGCCGTCTTGAGTAGAATTCCGGCTTCTAGAGATGGATCAACTGGCTATCTACGAGTGATTCCCACAATTATGACCTTTTCGACTTGGCTACTTGGCCTAGCTAACTGCCTCCTTTCAGGTAACACATAGGGGTTTATATAGGCTCTTGGAATGTGTTTTTTTGCCCCAAAGTATCCAAATTTGAATGAAATTGCTTTTTGCCACGATAGGGACAAAGCCATGTCACACGCCCGTGTGACTAGTCTTCAAGTCGTGTTCGGACTTCTTTAATGAGACACAGCCGTGTGACTCGGGGATAAGGCCGTGTTCTAGATGATCAATGTGGCATGAACGTGTGGGCTTAAGTCCAGGCCGTGTGGATTGCGTGATATGGCCCATTTACTCCGTTTTGGGCCCGTTTATGTTCTTTTCGTCCTCGGGTGCTTTCCTGGGTATAAGACATGAAAAGAAAGGATTAAGAGCACCTTTTTATATCAATCGAGGCTTAAATCATCCAAAAGCATACTAAATGTGGGATTAAAATATGTTGCTTTTACGGTTTATCAAATGCTCAATAAATTTTAAGGTAGCTTGACACCGATAGGATTAAGTTACCTGGACTGAAGTTGGGTAATATAACTGAGTGGTGAGTGAAATACTCGTGTAAACTCTAGACATAGAGCCTTACATTATAAGATTTAGAGGGTTGAGCTTTAGTTGTAGTTGCTAATCCCGAGCGTATAGACATATAATGCTTTAGGGGTTAGTAACCCTAAGTCTTGCTTTCAACAGAGGTAAGCCACATTAGTACCTAATCGAACAGTAAATTTGCCATAGTTTTTTCCACGATATTGTTCACTACATACTGCAGAAATCGAATACCCAATGCACTATGTAACATCCCTTAACCCTAAACCGTTGCCGGAACAGGGTTACTAGGTATTACCGAAGTTAAACATAAATAAACGAGTAAAGTGGGACATAATCCCGAGGCACAATTTAATATTTTTCAAATTTCATCTTTACGACTCTAATATGGCCCTACAAGACCCAAATATGATTAGGAAATGATTTGGGACTAAAATAGAAACTTTAGAAACTTTTTCTTGAAAATAGGGGCACATGCCCGTGTGGTTTGGGACATGCCCGTGTGGCCTGCCCGCGGGCGATTCATTTTGATTCTGACTTTGCCACACGGCCTGGGCACACGCCCATGTGTCTAGGCCATGTGAAAACTACAATTTTCCCCATTTTTAGGTTATTAAAACCCACAAAATACACCTAATTCATACACAATCATAATCATCCATTGTTTAAACAAAACTTAACCATTTCATATGCATCAACTCATATCAAAATTTGTATCATATAGCTCATTCATTCAAGCATTTAACAACTCAAAACTTGTCAAAACACATGACTAAGTTCACTTCAAAATCATATACACATATCTAGCCTATACATGCCATATTAAGCTATATACATTTTCAAAAGGGTCCCAAAACGAGTTTAGAAGTGTGATGATGATACTTGACGGTCCCGAGCCTACAGTAGATTTAACGACCTATAAAACAGAGAAAACACACACATAGAGTAAGCTTTCCAAAAGCTTAGTAAGTCAATATACAAACAAACTTAGCAAATTATCACATATATGCTTTGATTCATATACTTTTGATCACATTTGCCATATTCACAATTCAAGAATGACATAAACATATAACTCATTTAAACAAAACTTTACATGTCACATTATCAATTCCATATTCATAGCATCATAATAAGATCACATAGATGCTTACCTTGTATACACAATTAGCGTATAATCAACGTACCTGAAATGGTTTTACAATCACATATTTGTTTATAGCTCAGATTTGCAATACGTATCACAAATTTGCCAGTTGAACCCATAGGAAACTAGTAGGATACTTAGAAAGCTCGGAATAGTTGTACAATGCCAACGTCCCAGACGAGGTCTTACATGCACTCGGATATCAGTGCCACTGTCCCAGACAGGGTCTTACACGAATCAATACGATGCCGATGTCCCAGACATGGTCTTACACGTAGAAGTCATATTGATGCCAAAGTCCCAGACGTGGTCTTATTCATAAAGCTGATATCGATGCCAATGTCCCAGGCGTGGTCTTACACGAGTCTTAGATCAATGCCAACGTTCCAGACGTGGTCTTATATGATAAAATAGAACAGACACCTATGTCATTACATATCTAATCCTATCTATTCCTAGGTTCGTACGGGACTTCTCGGACTTAGTCATTATATCGAATTTATCCCAGATTTCATTTGCATATCTTCTCATGAGTAACCATATTCAATAATAGTCATAAGAACAAATATAATATCATACAAATACGTTTATTTGCATAGTGACTTACCTCGGATTCGATTTATCGGAATGAAAATGGCTACTCGATTACTTTCGCCTTCCCACGATCTAAGTCCGTTTTCTTCGGTTCTTGATCTAAACATATTCAGAATTAACCCTTTTATTCACTATTTCATTCAATTCAATCCATACACACATATTTTGGGCTATTTACAATTTAGCCCCCACATTTGTACATGTTACCAATCTAGTCCATTTTTCACAAAACATCAAATTGACAAAATCCACACATATACATGCTTGGCCGAATACATATACATCACATACAAGCCCACATTTTCCATCAAATTTACTATTTAGTCCCTCAATTTACCATTTTCTCAATTTAGCCCTATTTAGCTAAATTCATCAAAAATTCAAGAACAAAGTATGTTCATCTAGCACATATCTTTCATTTAACACCAAAAATCATCAAAAAGCTTGACATATCATCAATGGCATCTCACACAAACATCATCAATTCATCAAATTAAAACATGGGCTTGATAGTAGGAGAAGCAACGATTACAAAAACGTAAAAATTATTAAGAACGGATCAAAAACTAACCTTTGATTTAAGCTTGTAATAGCTGAAAATTTGAAAGCTTTTGTTCTTTCTTTTCTTTCCCAAATTCGGTGGAAAAATGGATGAGAAAATGTCCATTTTCATGCTTTATTTCATTAAAAATATCTTACTAACATAATTCCTATTCTAGGCTTTTAAAACAAAATTTCATAACATAAATAACAAGGTCGTTTTTGACCAAAACCACCCACTACCTAAATAGTGGTTCAATTGCCACTTAAGGCCATAACTTCAAAAAGCCATCACACATAGGTACTTTAATAAATAGCAAGCAACTCTCACACTCAATGCAATTTCATCCTTTTGTCAAATTAAACACACAAATGAACAAATTAGCTTACGAAAATTTTCCACACGCTGGATCACATAACAACAGCACAAAAAATAATATTAAAATATTATACAAACTCGGATTTGTGGTCCCAAAACCACTGTTCAAACTAGGGTATAAACCGGACTGTTACAATTCTCCCCCCTTAGAGATTTTCATCCCCGAAAATCTTACTGTTAAACAGATTCGGATGTTGCTGTCTCATTGAGTCCTCAGGCTCCCACGTAGCCTCTTCAATTCCGTGTCGATTCCACAATACTTTCACTAACGGAATTCTCTTGTTTCTCAACTCTTTCACTTCACGAGCTAGGTTACGTACAGGTTCCTCTTCATATGTCGTATCAGATCGAATTTCAATTTTAGATGGAGCAATCACATGCGACAGATCGGATCGATATCTATGAAGCATCGAGACATGAAATACGTTGTGCATCTTTTCTAGCTCAGAGGACAATTTTAATCTATAAGCAACAGGCCCAACACGTTCAATGATCTCATACGGTCCGATGAATCTCGGACTTAACTTGCCTTTTCGTCCGAATCAAAGTACTTTTTTCCACAGTGACACCTTCAAAAATACTTTGTCGCCGATCTCAAATTCTATATCTTTTTGTTTTATGTCTGCATAGGACTTCTGACGATCAGATGCTGCTTTTAAAGAATCTCGGATCAGTTTCACTTTCTGTTCTGTATCCTTTATCAAATCAACCCCATGTAACTTATTCTCACTGAGTTCAGTCCAATACAAAGGTGTAGAACATTTACGTCTGTACAAAGCTTCATATGGTGCCATTTTGATGCTCGTCTGAAAACTATTTTTATACGGAAACTCAATCAATGGCAAATACTGTTCCCACGAACCACTAAACTCAAGTATACAGCATCTTAACAAGTCTTCAAGAATCTGAATAATTCGTTCTGACTGACCATCAGTCTGCGGCTGAAAAGCTGTACTAAAATGTAATTTTGTGCCCAAAGCTTCTTGCAATTTCTTCAAAAATCACGATGTAAATCTCGGATCTCTATCTGACACAATAGATAGCGGTACCCCGTGAAATTTCACAATCTCAGAAATATAAAGCTCTGCTAATCTCTCAAGTGAAAAGTCAGATCTTACCGGAATAAAATGGGCAGTTTTAGTTAATCGGTCAACTACAACCCATATCGCATCTTTCTTTCTCGGAGTTGAAGGCAAACCAGAAACAAAATCCATCGTCACTCTATCCCATTTCCATTCCGGAATCAAAATTGGTTGTAACAAACCAGACGGAACTTGATGTTCAGCTTTCACCTGTTGACAAACCAAACATTTTGAAACAAAGTCAGAAATGTCTCGTTTCATACCAAACCACCAATAATGTTGCTTCCAATCATGGTACATTTTAGTACTTCCCGGATGAACAAATAAACGACTATTATGAGCTTCATTCAAAATCAACTGAATCAACTCCGGATTTCTCAGAACACAAATACGATCTCGAAATCTCAAGAAATGATCAACAATTTGAAATTCAGATTAAGAATTCAATTCACACTGAGCTCGTTTCAATAACAATTCATTATCAAACTTTTGAGCATCACATATTTGCTATACAAACAACGATTTCGCTTTTAATTCTCTAACACAGAACAATCATCAGACAAATCTAGCTAAGTATTTAAAGCACGAAATGCAAACAATTATTTCCGACTTAACGCATCTGCAACAACATTTGCTTTACCAGGATGATAATCTATCACAAGTTCGTAATCTTTCAATACTCAAGCCATCTTCTCTGACGCAAGTTCAAATCTTTCTGAGTCATCAGATATTTCAAACTTTTATGATCTGAAAATACGTGACATTTCTCACCGTACAAATAATGACGCCAAATCTTAAGCGCAAACACAATCGTAGCTAACTCAAGGTCGTGCGTCGGATAATTCTTTTCATGAGGCTTCAATTGTCTTGAGGCATAAGCTACAACTTTGTCTTCTTGCATCAAAACACATCCCAGACCGTTTAGCGAAGCATCACTGTATACAAAAAATTCTTTACCCGATCCTAGCTGTACTAACACTGGAGCTTCTGTTAACAGAGTTTTCAACTGATCAAAACTTTTCTGACATTTATCCGACCATTCAAATTTAACATATTCCTAAAGTAATCTAGTCAATGGAGTAGCTATCGCTAAAAATCCTTTTACAAATCGATTGTAATAACCGGCCAAACCCAGAAAACTACGGACTTCAGACAAGTTTTCAGAGGTTTCCAATTCAAAATAGCAGAAATCTTACTCGGATCCACTCGGATTCCAGAAGCCGACACGATATGTCCCAGAAAACTAACCTCATGCAATCAGAATTCACATTTGCTGAATTTCGCGTATAATTACTTTTCTCTCAGAGTTTGCAACACAATCCTCAAGTGTTCAGCATGTTCATTTTCATTTCGTGAATAAATCAATATGTCACCTATGAATACTACAACAAATTGATCTAAATACGGTTTGAAAATTCTGTTCATCGAATCCATAAAAACAACAGGAGCATTAGTTAGTCCAAATTGCATAACTAAAAACTCATAGTGCCCGTACCTCGTTCTGAAAGCAGTCTTCGGAATGTTCTGAATCTTTAACTCTCAACTAGTAGTATCCCGATCTCAGATCAATCTTAGAAAACACAGTAGCTCCTTTTAACTGATCAAACAAATCGTCTATTCGGGGCAACG
The DNA here is from genome assembly GCA_005393395.2 of Gossypium australe. Lineage (NCBI taxonomy): Eukaryota > Viridiplantae > Streptophyta > Magnoliopsida > Malvales > Malvaceae > Gossypium > Gossypium australe. The sequence continues at coordinate 53,000,280 of CM016614.1, forward strand.
AATATTTATTCTTTATTGTCACCCTATTCAACTGACAATAATCAATACACATCCTCATCGTGCCATCTTTCTTCTTTACAAACAGAATAGGAGCACCCCAAGGCGAAAAACTCGGTCTAGCAAACCCTCTATCAGTTAATTCCTGCAACTATGACTTTAATTCTTTCAGCTCTGTCGGTGCCATTTTATACGGAGCTACCGATATAGATGTAGTACCAGGCAACAAATCAATACCAAACTCAACTTCATGAATTAGAGGCAAACCCGGTAACTCTTCAGGAAACACATCAGAAAACTCAAACAATAGGCACTGATTCAACTCTCTTCTCGGATACTTTTGAATCAATCACATAAGCACAATATGCCTCGTAACCCTTTTTCACATAACTCTGAGCTTTCAAAACAGATATTACAGCAAGCAATCCATTCAAATCATCAGACTCAATCCGTACAACCTCATCATTCGGACATCTCAAATCTATAGTCTTTCTTTTACAGTTCACAATAGCATCATGCATAAACAACCAATCCATACCCAGAATAGTATCGAACTCATCAAATGGCAAAAGCATCAAGTCAGCAGGGAAACAGATATCTCGAAACATTAACGGACAATTCTTGCATACTTTATCAACAAGGACACTTTTACCTAAGGGGTTCGATACTTTTATAGCAAATTCAGTAGACTCTACAGGCAAAGTTTTACCATATACTAAATTCATGCATATGTACGAATGCGTAGAACCAGGGGCTATCAAAGCAATCATAGAAGTATCATAAAGAGTAAAAGTACCCATTATAACATCAGGTGATGAAGCTTCCTCACGAGCTCGGATAGCATACGCTCTGACAGGTGCTCTAGCTTCAGACTTAATAACATTCTCTCTCGTAGTTCTCTGACTGCCACTGACATTTCTTACATTCTTCAATCGTCAACCTCTCACAGGTGTATTATCAGGTCTCAAATTTTGAACAGTTTCTGGCTTAACAGTCTCAGGACAATCTCGGATAAAATGATCAAGCGATCAACATCTGAAGCAAGCTCTGTCATTTAATCTATAGCTTCCCGGATGTCTTTTTCCATAATATTTACATTCGGGTCTCTCGGATCGAACATTTCCAACGCTGGCCACTGAAGTTGCTGGAGTTTTGGAACTCATCTAGCTCGATTTCTGTTCAAATGTCTTACATTATCTCTAGAACGACTTTGATCATCTTTGAATCTTTTCGGAGCAGACTGGAATGATTTACTATGAAATCTCTTTCTCACATCTCGGACTTCAGACTCAGCTTTTCTTTTATCTTTCCCGAGTGCCTCATCTTTACACGCTCGATCAACAAGTACAACGAACTCTTTTATTTCTAAAATCTCGACTAATAAACAAATGTCTTCATTAAGGCCATCTTCGAACCTTTTGCACATTATAGCTTCAGATGATACACATTCTCGAGCATACTGACTCAGTCTCAAGAACTCTCGTTCATATTTCGAAACAGTCATCCTGCCCTGTTTAAGTTCCAAAAATTCCTTCCGTTTCTAATCAACGAATCTCTCACTGATATATTTCTTTCGGAACTCAATCTGAAAGAAATCCCATGTAACTCGTTCTCTCGGAACAACAGAAATCAGAGTTTTTCACCATTGATAAGCTGCATCTCGAAGTAATGATACAACACACTTTATGCATTCTTCCGGAGTCAGAGACATCTCATCAAATACCCGGATAGTATTTTAAATCCAGAATTTGACTTTTTTAGCATCATCATCTTTAGTAGCCCGGAATTCTTCGGCCCCATATTTACGAATCTTGTCAACAGGAGGCTTATTCAACAGATTCGGATGCATAACTGGTGGCACATCTATAGTCTGAGGGAGATTAACCGGGGGCGGGGGTTGTGAAATAGTCGGGTTATATCTTACGAATTGAGTGAACCACTTACTCATCATCTGGAAGAAAGCTTGTTTAGCTTCACCCTCGTGACCGCTAGTAACAGGTCTCGAATCAAAGGGTGTTGTCCCTTGCGCGGGATCAGGCGCATTACTTTCTACGTCGTCAGCTACGGCTCTTTCGGGATCCATTACTATACGAAAATCACATTTTATACGTCAGGATTCATCACACTATCACAATTCAGATAATATGGCATGTATAGCTAGACTCTGACACGCTACGTTAGTCTAAGAATTGGCTAAACCATAGCTCTAATACCAGTCAAATGTAACACCCCTTAACCCTAAACCGTCACCGGAACAGGGTTACGAGGTATTACCGAAGTTAAACATAAATAAACGAGTAAAGTGGGACATAATCCCAAGGCACAATTTAAAATTTTTCAAATTTCATCTCTACGACTCTAATATGGCCCTACAAGACCCAAAATATGATTAGGAAATGATTTGGGACTAAAATAGAAACTTTAGAAACTTTAGAAACTTTCTCTTGAAAATAGGGGCGCATGCCCGTGTGGTTTGGGACATGCCCGTATGGCCTGCCCGTGGGGAAATCACATGGCCGTGGGCAGCCCGTGGGCAGATTCTGACTTGCTACACACGGTTGTGGGACTAGCCCGTGGGTGATTCATTTTGATTCTGACTTTGCCACACGGCCTGGGCACATGCCCATGTGTCTAAGTCGTGTGAAAACTGCAATTTTCACCATTTTTAGGTTATTAAAACCCACAAAATACACCTAATTCATACACAATCTAATCATCCATTATTTAAACAAAACTTAACCATTTCATATGCATCAACTCATATCAAAATTTGTATCATATAGCCCATTCATTCAGGCATTTAACAACTCAAAACTTGTCAAAACACATGACTAAGTTCACTTCAAAATCATATACGCATATCTAGCCTATACATGCCATATTAAGCTATATACATTCTCAAAAGGGTACCAAAACGAGTTTAGAAGTGTGATGATGATCCTTGACAGTCCCGAGCCTACAGTAGCTTTAACGACCTATAAAACAAAGAAAACACACACATAGAGTAAGCTTTCCAAAAGCTTAGTAACTCAATATACAAACAAACTTAGCAAATTATCACATATATGCTTTGATTCATACACTTTTGATCACATTTGCCATATTCACAATTCAAGAATGACATAAACATATAACTCATTTAAACAAAACTTTACAAGTCACATTATCAATTCCATATTCATAGCATCATAATAAGATCGCATAGATGCTTACCTTGTATACACAATTAGTGTATAATCAACGTACCTGAAATGGTTTTACAATCACATATTTGTTCATAGCTCGGATTTGCAATACGTATCACAAATTTGCCCGTTGAACCCATAGGAAACTAGTAGGATACTCAAAAAGCTCGGAATAGTTGTACAATGCCAACGTCCTAGACGAGGTCTTACAGGCACTCGGATATCAGTGCCACTGTCCCAGACAGGGTCTTACACGAATCAATACGATGCCGATGTCCCAGACATGGTCTTACACGTAGAAGTCATATTCATGCCAAAGTCCCAGACGTGGTCTTACATGATAAAACAGAACAGACACCTATGTCATGACATATCTAATCCTATCTATTCCTAGGTTCGTACGGGACTTCTCGGACTTAGTCACTATATCGAATTTATCCCAGATTTCATTTGCATATCTTCTCATGAGTAACCTTATTCAATAATAGTCATAAGAACAAATATAATATCATACAAATATGTTTATTTGCATAGTGACTTACCTCGGATTCGATTTATCGGAACGAAAACGGCTACTCGATTACTTTCGCCTTCCCACGATCTAAGTCCGTTTTCTTCGGTTCTTGATCTAAACATATTCAGAATTAACCCTTCCATTCACTATTTCATTCAATTCAATCCATACACACATATTTTGGGCTATTTACAATTTAGCCCCCACATTTATACATTTTACCAATCTAGTCCATTTTTCACAAAACATCAAATTGACAAAATCCACACATATACATGCTTGGCCGAATACATATACATCACATACAAGCCCACATTTTCCATCAAATTTTCTATTTAGTCCCTCAATTTACCATTTTCTCAATTTAGCCCTATTTAGCTAAATTCATCAAAAATTCAAGAACAAAGTATGTTCATCTAGCACATATCTTTCATTTAACACCAAAAATCATCAAAAAGCTTGACATATCATCAATGGCATCTCACACAAACATCATCAATTCATCAAATTAAAACATGGGCTTGATAGTAGGAGAAGCAACGATTACAAAAATGTAAAAATTATCAAGAACGGATCAAAAACTAACCTTTGATTTAAGCTTGTAATAGCTAAAAATTTGAAAGCTTTTGTTCTTTCTTTTCTTTCCCAAATTCGGTGGAGAAATGGATGAGAAAATGTCCATTTTCATGCTTTATTTCATTAAAAATATCTTACTAACATAATTCCTATTCTAGCCTTTTAAAACAAAATTTCATAACATAATAACAAGGTCATTTTTGACCAAAACCACCCACTAACTAAATAGTGGTTCAATTGCCACTTAAGGCCATACCTTCAAAAAGCCATCAAACATAGGTACTTTAATAAATAGCAAGCAACTCTCACACTTAATGCAATTTCATCCTTTTGTCAAATTAAACATACAAATAAACAAATTAGCTTACGAAAATTTTCCACATGCTGAATCACATAACAACAGCACAGAAAATAATATTAATATATTATACAAACTCGAATTTGTGGTCCCGAAACCACTGTTCTGACTAGGGTATAAACCGAACTGTTACACACTAACTTTTGGTTCCTTATCTATTTGAACTTAGACTTTTACTTACATCAAAGTATACAAGTCATGCATACATAGTCCATCATCCACTCTAGATTAAAGTATGTCACAGTATGAACACCACAAGTGAATAAATCCATAAATGGATTCAAGATTTATTCTACTTGGGTCTAGAAGTCATCTACTCTGATGCCTAAGACAAAACATCTCTCCAATTGGACTTGATAGACAACATATTAGTCTTTTAACATATTTGTTCATTTTCAATTAAACTAAGAACTTGTTTATGTAAGTCTGCTAATCTAAGTTGTCTTTCCGTAATACAACCTGACCATGTAATACCGCATAGTATTAGTTAAACATTAGACAACTACTGAGCTAATATTTGGTTTAAATTTGGAAAGTTTGTTAATGTTTGAGTTGCCTTGACAACGGATGTGACGTCTTGCTTTTGACCTACTTCTGCGTCAGGTAGGAGTGTTACACTAGATGTGATAGAGAAATTAATTTTTTAATCTATAATAAGAGAGTATAAAAATAAACTAATTAATGAATAAGCAAATCAAATGAAGTTTAATGGTTTTGAAGCTGTAAGAATATGGATTCAAACTAAAGTTAACTATTGGAATGTCATGTGGATAACAAATATCACATCCAAAAAAAAAAATAAAAATAAAAGAGAATGTGCTATTTTTTTCAATATCCCATTTCCCTTTAATTTATCTTGAACAAAAATGAGTTTCCTCCTCCATAACTAAATTTGTGAAATTTAAACTTTTTTATTCTTTAATCTTTTACATTTCTCATTGTGAGTCGTTGAAAAGGGTTCTTTTTATTCTAATTGCTTTGTTTGATGGTAAAAGAAAAAAAGTTACTGGAAAGAAGAGTACTACTTTTAAGACTAAATTACCAAATAAAGCTACTTTTTTAAAAAAATTATGGAATTAGGCCGATTTTTTGAAAAATTATGGGAATGGGCATTTTTGATAAAACGCTTCCAGCTGGAGTCGTTTTTAGGGAAAACTCAGAAAAACACTTCCAACTAGAAGTGTTTTTACCCATTTTTGTTGTTTTTTAGGGTTTATTAATTAAAGTTTTAGGTTTTTTAGGATTTTATTATTAGGATTTTAGGTTATTTAGGGTTTTTAGGATTTTAGGGTTTTAGGATTTTAAATTGATAAAAATTTTAACCTAATAATTGTAGTAATTGAATTCGATATTTAAAATATTCATATTTACACCAATCATATATTATTTTTGATTAAATATTGAAACTTGGAGTACTGAAAAAATATTTTTGACGAGATGGGTTTTGAAAAAAAATTATCCCAGTAATCTAGGGATATTTGAAATGTTTCTGAAAAAAATGCCTCAGATAGTGAGGGTTGAAATTTGTAGAGAAAAAACGCTCCAAGCAGGATGCACTGTCAGCAAAAGTATTGAAAACGCTACTGACAGTGCATCCTACTTGGAGCCTTTTTTTCTCTACAAATTTCAACCCCCACTATCCAGGGTATTTTTTTAGAAACATTTTGTTTTATTATCCCTAGGCTATAAATGTAACAAATTTCAACCTCTAGTGGCATAAACCGAGGAATTAAAATTTGAAGAAGTTCAAAAGAATAAAAGTTCGTAGGGAAGGCATAAGTTGGAACAACAATACTATTTGTATAAAAAGTAAGCATAAATATTGATTTTTCATGTTAATATTTATTTGAAGCATTATATTTTTTGCATAATGTATTTGTTTCGAACTTCTCTCGACAGATAATTTGGTTAAAAAAGAGTGGGCAGATTAATGCTATTATGTATTATGACGGTGAGGTCCGTGACACCGAGAACGGCGTGATTTTTTTATCGAAGAACACACTGTGACTGGCTTTTAACTAGAACATAGGGTTGCTAGAACTTCGGAAAAAAGTTAGGCAGAAAATCATCGAATCCAACCAGATGAGAGTATTGTCTATTAAGTATCAATTTTATGCTTCGGTTGATCCCGTGAGATATGACGCTTTTGATACCAAAGATGCTTGGGGCTTAGAGGCGATGGTGCAGACACACATCGACAGTGGAACACCATTTCTCGAGTTATATGCAAAATTTTCAAGGCCAAATAAAGGCATTTGGTCATGAACATCTTTTCCTGATTAAGAGGTGAGAACGCTTGAACATGCCAATAGTCCAACCACTTTGTTACAAAGTTCCCATTATGATATCCCAGAATCATCAATGGGAAGACACTCATCTATCTATGCCTTAGATTTCAATCATTGGAGGCAACACACCAAACAATCGGGTTTTAGTGGTAGGACAAAATACACGACCCCTGCACGCACTCAATTAATGGGTCGGACATGAAACCTTGGTGGGTCGATGTTCAACCCTTGGAATACTTATTGAGGAATGGTAGCAACTTCCAGCGATTGGTAACCGACATGTGATTTTGGACGTTCTAATGCGTACACGAGAAGATATGATCTACTGCCTATGACGTCCACCGGCGTGGGGACATCCAACACGGTAGATGTTGGTATATTTGAGAATGAAAATGAAAATGAATCCGATGTGGATTCAGTCTGAGAGCTTGGTGTCGACTGTTCGGAAGTTGAATTATTTTCTGAACTAGAGCCTATTCCAACTACACTAGAAAATGATGAAGGGGTGAAGATGAAGAAGGAGAATAAGATCCACGATTCATAACGTACTTGCCTCTAGCCCACATGCATAATGTTGATCTATCGATAGAGGATGGGTTGAAGTTTGCAGAACTACCACACGGGAGGCCGGGCCACGCAAGTTCTTCACTGGATTTGGGTTATTTGGAAGTGGACAAGGAGTTTTCCACTAAAGATGGTTTTCTCACTGTAGTAAAGTGATACAACATCAAGAACGAGGTTAACTTCTACGTGGTTAAATTCAAATCTGTGTAGTTCGAAGCCAAGTGTGCAATGCGAGACGATAGATGCACAGAAAAAATCATGGCTTCTGTCAAGAAGAAGACATGATTGTGGATGATAAAGAAGTTTACTGGTCTGCATATGTGTGTTGCCACTAGTACAGTATCATGGGCGTAATACTACCGATGGATGCGTTTTTCTTCATGTTTTTTATTATGGTTTTTTGGTTGTTTAGAGTTTTATTAATTAGGGTTTTAGGTACACTTAATTTAACGTGCTCGTGAGGTTGCAGGTGTTTCACAGGATCATTCAAAGTTGGATTCAAATATGATCATGGGCATAATACTATCGATGGCGAAAGTGGTTTTGAGGACTATTGTGTCAATTTTAATTGAAAATATTCATAGCCAATTCAACTACACACCTTCATACAAAAATTAAATGACAGGGAAGCGTCTGGGACTGCACACACCATCGATATTGTCCAAGGCACGTTGTGTCCAACTACTACTAGAAATATCCCTCTACTGTTGAGTGAGCACAAGTGACCAACATGGAACCAATATTATTTGGTTTGTAATATTCCTTTTGTTTTATACATTCTTTGGTATGTAATCTTCATTATCCACTTCTATTGATAAGGTGCAAGATCGTGAAGGGTTGTTTCCATGAGATGTTGGAAATCTTAAGGTCAATTAACAAGGCAGGGGCACGGTACCTCTCTAACTTACCTTTCAATCAGTGGACACAATCCTAAGACGAAGGTCTACTATATGGCCACATGACCTCAAATCTGGCGAAATGCATCGATTCTATTTTAAAGGGAATGCATCATTTCCTAATAACCTCAGTTGTGAAAGAGACATACTTTCGTTTAGCGGAACTATTCCCGAAGCGAGCGACGAGTTATGTTGGGAAATTGTAAAGAGGCCACGTATGGTGCCTGGATGTGGTGAAACAAATTAAGAAGGCTAGGGCATGAGTGAACTGCATGCATTTAGTGTGTCACTCGCGTGAAGACCTATGGTATCGGGTAACGGAGTTTGACAAACCAGATCAAGGTATCACTAGGGGAGTGTACCATGTACACTTGAGAAATAAGACTTGCGACTATGGGAGATTTGACTCATTTTGTTTTCCATACGCTTATGCAATTGCAGCTTGTAGCAATCAATGCTTGGATCTCATGAGCTTTGTTGACGAAGTGTACAAATTAGAAGACTTGTAAAACATGTGGGAACATTCATTCGCACCAATCCGACTTGAATACGCGACAACATGGATATTCTGGACAGGTCAAACCAACTGAGGTTATGCGAGTGGTGTAAGAACCCGGGTCATACAATGTCTTCATATCCACATCGAAAGAACTATGCAAACTAGAAACAAATATCAATTCTATTATAATATGTAAAGGCGTGGGTTCTGTGAAATTGTAACCACCCAAACCCGGCCTAGACGTTATGGTTGAATCCGAAGGTGTCACATGAAATGGGTTGGAAAACCGTTGTCGTTAAGTTCAAAACTTTCCGGTTCATTAGCCTTTATCGCTCTTATTAATTTCAAAGCTCTCTTTCATTTGGTCATTTAGAGATAAAATGTGTTTTTAACGGAAGCTTATAAAATCGTTAAGTTTAGGAAAACAAATGTTTGATATTTTTAGAAATCATGTTTTTAGATAAAAATCGTCATAGTGGAAAAAGTAAGTAAATCCAAAACCAAACAGTTTAAAACAGTCTATACAGTCCCAGAAAATACAAACTCTCAAATTAAAAGCTAAACTTTAATTTAAACCATAAAGCAAAATAACAGTTTATGGCTAGTGGTCACCGTTGAGTCCTCCGTTGCACCGATCCGCCTAACTCTATGGATTACATGTACAAATTAAACAGAAAGGAATGAGTTTACGTAAACTCAGTGTGTAACCCCACAGAATTAAGCATGCACACAGAAAACAGAATCAGTCAAATACAGGTTTGGGCCTAAGCCCATTTTAGATATATATACAGATATGCAGATCAGAATCATAAATCAGATATCCTACCCCCATCCTCTACACACCATCTTCGACCATCCCTACACAACATGTGGGTTTAAAACACCCACGCAGCCCTACACATACTGATGCGGCACATATCAGATATAATGCAGCTGGGTTGCCAGATATTAGGCATAATTTGCCATTCAGAACACTTCCTCCAATATACACTATCCCACCCCAGTCCTAGTAATAGAATATGCATACAAAATTAACAAATAAATCATGCTTAACATGCTTTCAGAAATAGATAACAGATAAACAAAATAGGCATGCTCATAACAGTACATCAGTCTAAAAGAACACATAGTTTTAGGGTTTAGTAAGTCTTTACCAACCCCACAGTAGGCCCACAGTTGATTAGGACGACCCGTGAGACCCTAGGAAAACTTTTAGTATGATAGGCCCACACGCCCGTGTAGGTCACACGGCCTGGCCCACTTATCACACTCCCGAGTGGCCCACACGCCCAATTTGGTCTAGCCTGTGTGGCCCACACGGCCACACTTCAGCCATCACACTACCGTATCTTACGACTGGCCTAGCCTTCATCGATCACATGGCCTACCACACTGGCGACCACACGCTCGTGTGGCGTCGACAGTTTACAATTTCGGCTTTTGTCGAATCTCGTCTTTCTGTGTTTTGGGTACACACCTGGTATCGTTTCGATGCGAAACCACTCCTGAGCCTCCAGAAACCTAAACATCAACGATCCAATGCTTAGAAACAGACTTAATTCACCACTGAATTGTAATTACGAAACTAATACCGAAATCCAACACTTACTAATCCCTTGACAATTCGATTACAATTCTGAACAAGGAGAGCCCCTACTTCCCTAACTTGCTGTTGCCAGAACACCAGTACCGCATTAACAGAGCATTCGAAAAACCTAAAAAGATTAACAAAAACTCCCTCCTCAGCAAAACTCACCACCACTTACCAAACAGAAAGCGCACAATCAGAATACTGCGTCAATGAAGCACTATTTTGTCAAAATGTGTAACGAACAGAGAAAGATATTACTCATAGAAAACAAAGAAGAAAACGGTAGAGGAGAAGATAGAATTTTGTAGAACGTCAGAATTGAGAAAGAAAACTGAAATTTTTTGAAAAAGATTTAAAAAAACAAAAATAAAAACTGATAACATCCCAAATCCCTTAATTATCTCTCCACTATTCCACTACTTAGAATTCCAACTGCACTGAAACACTTGCACAAGGAGTCGAACACAGGACCTCCAACACACTAACTCCTTTACCACTTGAACTAGTAGACTCATTCTGATATGGTTTTACAAATAATTAAATAAAAGCCCACTAAACAGAGATAGGGCTTTATTCCAAAAATAACAAAATTTGCTAAAGGTAGGGCTTGAACCCAAGACTTGTCACACACCCCCAGAACACTTAACCACTAAAGCAGATACAGAAATTGTGTCACAATTTTACAGAAATAGAAATAAATATATTGGGGCATTACAACTCCACCCCCTAAAAGAAATTTCGACCTCGAAATTTACCTGATCAGAACAGATGAGGATACTGTTATCGCATCGAGTCTTCAGGTTTCCACGTGGCCTCATCAGTGCTATGATTCCGCCATAGAACCTTTACTAAAGGAATGGAATTCCTTTTTAGAACCTTAATGTCTCGCTCTTGAATCTGAGTCGGCTCCTCCTCAAAGGTCAAATTTGGTCTAACCTCGATATCCTCAACAGAGACTATGTGAGATAGATCAGCTCGTACCGTCTCAACATCGAGACGTGAAACACATCATGAATACAGTCCAGCTCAGGAGGTAACTCCAACTAATAAGCAACTAGTCCCACACGTTTCAAAATTCAATACGGCGCGATGAACCTAGGGCTCAGCTTGCCCTTGCGACTGAATCTCAAAACTTTCTTCCATGGAAAAACCTTGAGAAAAATGAAGTCCCCAATAGAATACTCAATGTCACGCCTCTTCAGGTCTGCATAAGACTTTTGTCTATTAGAAGTCGCCTTCAGATGATCCCGAATCAGTCGAACCTTATCCTCAGTCTCAGAAACCAACTCAAGACCCAAAACTCGATGTTCGCCCAACTCATTCCAACACAAGGGAGTTGACACTTACGACCATACAGAGCCTCGTAAGGTGCCATCTGAATACTAGCTTGGAAATTGTTGTTGTAGGCAAACTCAGCTAGAGGCAGATAATCCTCCCAACTACCTCAAAAACCAATCACGCAACTCCGAAGCATATCCTACAGTATCTGAATCACCCTCTCAGATTGACCATCAGTCCGAGGATGGAACGCAGTACTGAAGTCCAACTTGAACCCAGAGCCTCGTCCAATTTCTTCCAGAACCGAGAAGTGAAGTGAGGATCTCTATCAGAAATGATCGAGACAGGAACCCCATGAAGTTTTACTATATCAGAGATGTACAATTTCACTAGCTTCTGCAGAGAATAATCAGTTCGAACCGGAATGAAGTGCCCAGACTTGGTCAATCGATCCACGATGATCCAGATAGAATCCTTCTTAGTGGGTGTCAAGGGCAACCCACTAACGAAGTCCATAGTCACTCGTTCCCATTTTGATAAGGGTATCTTGACTGGTTGCAATAAACCCGAAGGCAACTTGTGCTCAGCCTTAACTTGCTGGCACGTCAGACATCGAGCGACAAAGTCAGTAACCTCACGCTTCAAACCCAGCCACTAGTATAACTCACGAAGGTCACGATACATTTTATTATCGCCAGGATGCATAGCATAAGGACTACTATGCGCCTCCTTTAGAATTGACTGCCTCAGATCCACATCGTTCGGTATGCAAATCTGACCACGGAAACACAACATACCATCACTGTTGAACCCAAAATCGGCAGTACTACCACTCTCAACCTGTCAAAACCTCAAGCTCAAATACTCATCCCCTAACTACTTATCTCGAATCTGCTCAATCCAAGTCGACTTAACTTGTAACTCGGCCAACAGACTCCCATCATCGAATAGACTAAGGTGAGCAAACATCACCATCAAATCAGACATCCCTCTTCAGCTTAGAGCATCTGCCACCATATTGACTTTTCCCGGATGATACTCTATCGCGCAATCGTAGTCCTTAAGCAGCTCAATCCATCAACGCTGTTTAAGATTCAACTCCTTCTAAGTAAGGAGGTACTTGAGGCTCTTATGATCGGTGTAGATAATTCATCTCTCACCATACAGATAGTGCCTCCAAATTTTTAGTGCAAAGACCAGAGAAGTTAACTCAAGGTCATGCGTCGGATAGTTCACCTTGTGTGTCTTAAGCTGACGGGACGCATAAGCCACAACCTTACCATCCTGTATCAGAACGCAACCCAAACCAACGCGTGACGCATCACTGTACACTACAAACTCCTTTCCAGATTCAGGCTGTATTAGAACAGGAGCCTGAGTCAGAATAGATTTGAGCTTCTTAAAGCTCAATTGTTGCGCATCATTCTAGACAAACGGCACACCCTTACGCAGAAGCTTAGTCAACGGCACAGCAATCAAAGAGAACCACTTAACGAAACGCTTATAGTATCCCGCCAAACCTAGGAAGCTATGGATCTCAGATACATTCTTAGGCTGTTTCCAATCCAGCACAACCTCAATCTTTCGAGGATCAACCCGAATCCCCTCTGCAGAAACCATATGCCCCAGAAAAGTTACTTCACGAAGCCAGAGCTCACATTTGCTTAACTTAGCGTAAAGTTGCTTCTCACGTAGAATCTAAAGCACTACTCTAAGATGCTCATCATGCTCATCTTCAGTCTTAGAGTAAACCAGAATGTCGTCGATGAAGACCATGATGAATTGATCCAAAAGGGTTGAAATACTCGATTCATCAGATCCATGAATGCGGCCGGTGGATTTGTCAACCTAAAAGGCATAACTAGAAACTCGTAATGTCCATAACGAGTCCTAAATGGCGGCTTATGCACATCCACCTCCTTAACCCTCAACTGATGATACCCTGAACGGATATCGATCTTAAAAAATACAGAAGCCCCTCAAAACTGATCAAATAAGTCGTCGATCCTCAGAAGTGGATACTTATTCTTAACAGTCAATTTGTTCAACTGCAGGTAATCTATGCACATCCTCATGGTCCCATCCTTTTTCTTAACAAATAGTACTGGTGCCCCCCACGGAGACACACTAGGACGGATGAAGCCACGGTCCAACAACTCCTGCAGTTAAGCCTTAGGTTCCCCAAGCTCTTTCGGTGCCATTTGGTAGGGAGCGATCGACATCAGAGCTATACCCGGAAGAAGCTCGATCCCAAACTCAACCTCTCGGTTCGGAGGCAATCACGATAACTCCTCAGGGAAAACATCCGGAATATGCCTCACAATTTTGATATCCCCAATCGAAGAGTTCCCAGAAGCAGTAGTACTGACGTAAGCCAAATATGTCTCGTACCCTTTCCAAACCAGTTTCTCAGCTACTAATACAGAGATCACATGCGACAGATAGTCTCGACGCTCACTAATCATAATCATCTCCACATCATCCTTGGTCCTCAGAATGACCCTCTTAGATGCGCAGTCCAAACTGACTCGATGCTCCACCAACTAGTCCATACCCAAAATCATGTCGAACTCCCAAACGGAAGCTCCATCAAATTAGCTAGAAATATCTCCGTTTGCACCTATAACGGGACATCCTCATACAATTTACTAACTTGAATAGACTTCCCCAACGGACTTATCACCATAACCTCACTAGAAGTACTCTCAATCGATAACCCCTGATTTTCGAAAACAAAATAGGCTATATAGGAATGAGTAGATCCTATGTCTATCAGAGCAAAGTAAAGTACATCAGATATAAAGAATGTACCGGTGATGATGTCAGGAGCATCTCAGTCCTCTCAGTGACATGTAGCATAAACCAAAGCAGGCTGCCTCGCCTTAGTTTGACCAGCACCTCTGCCTAGTGCTCTCTGCCCTTGACCCATACCATTACCACCCCTGGCCTGACTACGGCCCCTAGGTGGCTGCTAAACTGCTCTCTGAGGATGTCCAGTACCCAGAGCTAGGGCTTGCATCTAATATGTATACTGTGGACACTCCCTAATACGGTGCTCAAGAGACCCACACCTCAAGCACGCCCCAGTCCTCCTCCAGCACTCGCCCGGATGGCGTCTCCTATAGTCATTGCATGGTTGTAATCCAGTAGAAACAACAGAAGCAACAAGGGCCCCCACTCTAACTGGCCTATCAGGTCTAGCCTTTTTTTAGGCCTCGGAACAGAACTAGAGGGCTCCGATTCCCTCTTGTTCTTGCCTCTCTCTCAATCCCTATTCTCGCGCTCCACGCGCTTAACATCCTCAATGATCTTAGCTTTCTCCACCAGTACAACAAACTTTCGCACCCTCTGTGGAGCAATCAAAACCCTCAGATTATCTCTCAGCCCGTCCTCAAACTGAACACACATCTCATATTCCGATGCCACCATACCTCGAGCATAGCGGCTCAGCCTCACATTCGGCCATAGATCGGTCACCTTGCGTGAGGTTCAGAAACTCACGCCTGCGAGCATCAACGTAGCTGGCTCCCATATATTTGCTTTGAAATGTAGTCTTTAAGAACTCCCAAGTCAGACGTTTAGGCTAAGTGCCCTTGTAACAGTCCAGTTTAGACCCTAGTCGGAACAGTGGTTTCGAGACCACAAATTCGAGTTAGAATAATATTTTAATATTATTTTTCGTGCTTATAATATGTGAATTAGTATGTGTGAAATATTCTGTGAGTTAATTTGTCCGTCTGTGTGCTTAATTTGAGCAAATGATCAAATCGCATAAAGCGTAAAAGTAGCTTTCTATTTGATTAATGGCCACATTGATGTGGCTTTTAAATGAGGAGGCCTTATGAGACAATTAAGCCATTATTTAGTAAGTGGTTGGTTAAATGACAAAATAGTCTTATTATATATATGTTTTATATGTTAAATGAAAGGTTAATTTAGTAAATGAATTAATAATGTAATTAATATTAAACAAAACAAATTGAAAGCCATGTTCATCTTTAGTTTTATGACCGAAAATAAGAAAAGAAAGCAAGGATTTTGAGCTTTGCATATTTGGCTACTTTAAAGCTTAATTCAAGGTATGTTTTACTTCAGTTTTTGATAATTTCTATGTTTTTGTAATCGTTGCTTCGTATACTTCAGAACCCATGCCACAATTTTGTGAGTTGATGATGTTTTTTAAATGAGCCATAGATGAATTCATGAGTTTTATGATGTTTGAGGATAAAATATAAAATATATGTGTTCGATAAACCTAGTTTGTCTTTGAGTTTTTGATGAATTTGAGTATTTTGGACTTAATTGAGAAAATAGTATTTTGAGGGACTAAATTGTGTAATAAATGAAATGTGTGGACTTGAATGAGAATGGGTGATATTCAGCCAAGAATGAGTATTATGAAATTTGGTATATTTTTTAATTTTGTGAAATGGGGAGTAAATTGTCCAAATGTGAAAATATGAGGGCTAATTTGTAGATTGCCCTAAATATGTGTTTTTGGATTGAATTGAATGAGTTGATGAATAAAAGGGTTAAATTTGAATATGTATATATCAAGAACCGAAGAAAATGAATTTAGATCGCGGAAAGTCGAAAGTAATCGAGTAGCCGCGTCCATTTCCGTTAAACCAAACTCGAGGTAAGTCGATATACAAATAAATGTGTTGAATTGAGTTATTTATGTACCTATGAAATTTAGATTGCTATGAATTATACTCGAAATGTTATGTCTATGAGATTTGAGAATGTGTCGACAAGGTATCAATGTTCGAGAAGTTCCGTCTGAACCTAGGAATAGATAGGATTGCATATGTCATGACATAGGTGTCCGATATGTGATATCATGTAATACCACGTCTGAGACGTTGGCATTGATTTGAGATTTCATTTAAAACCACGTCCGGGACGTTGGCATCGATATGAGATTTACGTGTAAGACCATGTCTGGGACATTGGCATCGTATTGATTCCTACTAGACCCTGTCTGGGACAGTGGCATCGATATCTGGTAACATGTAAGAGCACATCTAGGACGTTGGCATTGTACGACTATTCCGAGCATTTTGAGTATCCTATTTAGTTCCGAACGATTCAACGGGTAAGTCCGAGAAATGAATGACTATGTGAGTTGTACATCCGTTTCAGGTACGTTGATATGTATGCTTTGTATAAGCATGAAAGGTGAGTAAGTATGTGCATTGATGCAAAAGAACATTTGAGAAATATGTATGTTTGAGATATGAGCAAATGAAATGTTTGAGATATGATGAATTGGTAAGCAATGGCAAACCAAGTGAGCCAAAGAGATATCCATGTGTTTTGAAATGAAGATATGTTAATGAATCTAAATTGCTATGTTTGTGAATAATTTTGTGATAAGTTTATTTGTATATGGCTTACTAAGCTTTTGAAAGCTTACTTTGTGTATGTTTACTCTGTTTTATAGATCGTTAAGGCTACTGAAGGCTCGAGGACCGTCGAGGATCATCACCGCACTATCAAACTCAACTTTGGTACTTTTGAATGTGTATATAGCTAAATATGGCATGTATAGGCTAGTTGTTTTGGAACATGTTTGAGATATGTAAATAGCCATGTGATGTGGCTAGATAAATGTTGGTAATATGCATGAGTGATTATGGTATATGAAGTATGTTTTGGTATGGCTATGTCAATGAAATGGTCTTACTAATGGTAAGTTTATTGATGGATAGTGATTTAGTGAAATTGTGGATGAATCATGCTTGGTTTTACATGTGATTTAGTTGTACTATTTGGCATACAAGTTGGTATGTTTAGAAATTTAATTGAATGGGATGATAAGTTGAACATTTGACATAATTTTTGGTTGCCAAATGTGTATGGGATGTTGCTTGTTTGAACTTGTAGGGATGACCCTAGTGTGGGTGGCATTTTGGCCTTGAAAATGGCCTATAAATGCCCACACGATTGAGCACACAGCGTGTGGCTCGACCATGTCTCTCGTGGTTGAAATTCAAGGCAAGTCAGGTTCGACCACGGGCAAGACACACGGATGTGTGACTGGCCGTGTGGTGCAAGTCTGTAGCGACCACGGGTGAGGCACACCAGCGTGTCCACGGCCGTGTGGACAAGTCAGTATGTATGCCTTGTTTTGACAAGGCTTAGACACACGGGCATGTCTAAGGCCGTGGGAGGCACACGGCCTGCCCACACGGGCGTGTGACCTCTGTAACTTAGAAAAAAATTTTAAATTTTTGAGAATTTCTGTATGTGTTCGGTTTAGTCCCGGCCTTATTCTAGAGCATGATTAAGTTCTCGTTGACCTATTTAAGGGACGCTTTGATTGCATTGGAAGAATTATATTATGAAATGCCCGTAAAAGATTCCGTTTGTCCAGTAATGCCTCTTAACCTTAATTTGGCGACGGATACGGGTTAGGGGTGTTACATTTGATTGGTTTCAGAGCTACGGTTTAGTCGATTCTCGGACTAACGTAGCGTGTGAGAGTCTAGCTATACATGCCATATATCTGAATGTGATAGTGTGATGAATCCTGACGTGTAAAATGTGTATATCGCATAGTAATGGATCCCGAAAGAGCCATAGCTGACGACGTAGAAAGCAATGCGCCTGCTCCCCCTCAAGGGACAATGCCATTTGATTCGAGATCGGCTACGAGCGGTCAAGAGGGAGAAACTAAACAAGCTTTCTTCCAAATGATGAGTGAGTGGTTCACCCAGTTCGTAAGAAATAATCCGGTTGTTTCACAACCTCTGCCCCTGCTTAATCCCCCTCAGACTTCTGTTATACCCCCGACTACAAATCTGAATTTGTTGAATAAGCCTTCGGTTGACAAAATCTGTAAATATGGGGCTGAAGAATTCAGAGCCACTAGTGATGACGATGCTGAGAGAGCTGAATTTTGGCTCGAGAATACAATTCGGGTATTTGATGAGATGTCGCTGAGTCTCGAAGAATGCATAAAATGTGTTGTAACTTTGTTACGAGACGCGGCCTATCAGTGGTGGAAGACTTTGATTTCCGTAGTTCCAAAAGAGTGGGTTACTTGGGATTTTTTCCAGTCTGAGTTTAGGAAGAAATACATTAGTCAGAGATTCATAGATCAGAAACGGAAAGAATTTCTGGAATTGAAACAGGGCCGCATGTCTGTCACTGAATACAAACGAGAGCTTGTGAGACTAAGTCAGAATGCTCAGGAATGTGTATCAGCGGAAGTAATAATGTGCAAAAGATTTGAAGATGGCCTTATCGAAGATATCCGTTTGCTAGTTAGGATTTCTAAGATAAAAGAGTTTGTTGTGCTTGTTGACCGAGCATGTAAAGCCGAGTCACTCGAGAAAGATAAAAAATAGCTGAGTCTGAAGCTAGAGATGTGAGAAAGAGATTTCTGAGTAAATCATTTCAGTCTGCATCAAACAAATTCAGAAATGAACATAGCCGTTCCAGGGCAAGTGTGGGGAAATCGAATAGAGATCGAGCTAGATCACAGTCGAATACCAAAGCTCCAGCAACTTCAATGTCAAGTGTTGGAAATGTCTGATCTGAATGACCTGAATGTAAACATTGTGGTAAAAGGCATCCAGAAAGTTGTAGATTGAATGACCGGGCTTGCTTCAGATGTTGATCATTAGATCATTTTATTCGAGACTGCCCAGAGTCTGTTGAGCAAGAGATTGTTCAAAATCCGAGATCTGATAATGTTCCAGCGAGGGGTAGACCTTCTCGAAATACAAGAAATGTCAGTGGTAGTCAAAGAACTATGAGAGACACTATAGCGAGATCTGAAGCTGGAGCGCCTGCCAGAGCGTACATTTACTCTTTATGATACTTCTGTGATTGTATTAATAGACCCAGGTTCTACCCATTCGTATGTATGCATGAACTTAGTATCCAATAAGACTTTACCTGTAGAGTCTACTGAGTTTGTTATAAAAGTATCGAACCCCTTAGGTAAAAGTGTCTTAGTTGACAAAGTATGCAAGAACTGTTCATTAATGTTTCGAGATATTTTTTTCCTACCGATCTGATGCTATTACCATTTGATGAGTTTGACATAATTTTGGGTATGGATTGGTTGACATTGCATGATGCTGTTGTAAACTACAAAAGAAAGATTATTGATTTAAGATGTTTGAATGATGAAATAGTTCGGGTTGAATCTAATGATTTGACTGGGTTACCTGCTATAATATATGTGTTGAAAGCTCAGAGTTATGTGAAAAATGGTTATGAAGCTTATTTTGCCTATGTGATTGACTCAAAAGTATCTGAAAAAAATTTGAATCAGTGCTTGTTGTTTGTGAATTCCCTGATGTATTCCCTGAAGAACTACCGGGATTACATCCTATACGTGAGGTTGAATTTGGCATTGATCTGTTGCCTGGTACGACCCCTATTTTGATAGCTCCGTATAGAATGGCACCAACAGAATTGAAAGAGTTAAAGTCACAGTTGCAAGAATTAACTGGCAGAGGGTTCGCAAGACCGAGTTTCTTACCTTGGGGTGCTCTTGTTCTGTTTGTGAAAAAGAAAGACGGCGCGATGAGAATGTGCATTGACTATCGTCAGTTGAACAAAATGACTATCAGGAACAAATATTCGTTGCCCAGGATTGACGATTTGTTTGATTAGCTTAAAGGAGCCACTATGTTTTCTAAGATAGATCTGAGATCAGGATACTACTAGTTGAGAGTGAAAGATTCAGACATTCCGAAAACTGCTTTTAGAACGAGGTACGGGCATTATGAGTTTTTAGTTATGCCTTTCGGACTAACGAATGCTCCTGCGGTTTTTATGGATTTGATGAACATAATTTTTAGACCGTAACGGCATTTTGATTTATTCACGTGATGAAATTGAGCATGATGAACATCTGAGAATCGTGTTGCAAACTATGCGAGAAAAGCAATTCTATACGAATTTCAGCAAATGTGAATTTTGGTTGTGTGAAGTCGATTTTCTAGGACATAATGTATCAGCCTCTAGAATACGAGTTGATCCGAGCAAGATTACTGCTATTCGAGAATGGAAACCTCCGAAGAATGTGCCTGAAGTCTGTAGTTTTCTGGGACTTGCTGGTTATTATTGAAGGTTCGTAAAAGGGTTTTCGATGATAGCTACTCCGTTGACTAGATTGCTTCAGAAAGATGTGAGATATGAATGGTCTGATAAATGTCAGAAAAGCTTTGATTAGTTGAAAGCCCTTTTGACTGAAGCTCCAGTGTTGGTACAATTAGAATCGGGCAAAGAATTTGTGATCTATAGTGATGCTTCATTGAGTGGTCTGGGTTGCGTTCTGATGTAGGAAGGCAAAGTAATAGCTTATGCCTCGAGACAACTGAAGCCTCATGAAAAGAACTATCCGACTCACGATCTTGAGCTAGCTGCGACTGTGTTCACATTAAAGATTTGGCGCCATTACCTTTTTTGTGAGAAATGCCATGTGTTTTCAGATCATAAAAGTCCAAAATATTTGATGACCCAGAAAGATTTGAATTTGTGTCAAATAAGATGGTTAGAGCTGTTGAAAGACTATGAACTTATGATAGATTATCACCCGGATAAAGCAAATGTTGTAGCCGATGCATTGAGTCGGAAGTCATTATTTTCATTACGTTTAATGAATTTTTATTTAGATCTGTTTGATAATGGTTCAGTGTCAGCTGAATTGAAAGCGAAACCGTTGTTTTTACAACAAATATGTGATGCTCAGAAAGTTGATAATGAAATGCTAGCGAAACGAGCTCAATGCGACTTAAACTCTGATTCTGAATTTCAAGTTGATGTTGATGATTGCTTGAGATTTCGAGATCGATTATGTGTTTCGAGAAACCCAGAGTTGATTCAGTTGATCTTGAATGAAGCACATAATAGTCGCCTATCCGTTCATCCGGGAAGTACAAAGATGTATCATGATTTGAAGCAACATTATTGGTGGTCTGGTATGAAACGAGACATTTCTGACTTTGATTTGAAATGTTTAGTCTGTCAGCAAGTAAAAGCCGAACATCAGGTCCCATCTGGTTTATTGCAACCGATTCTGATTCCCGAGTGGAAATGGGATAGAGTGACGATGGACTTTATTTCTGGGTTGCCATTGACTCCGAGAAAGAAAGATGTAGTTTGGGTTGTAGTTGATCGATTGACGAAATCTGCCCATTTTATTCCGGTGAGATCTGATTACTCACTTGATAAGTTAGCTGAGCTGTATATTTCAGAGATTGTGAGATTGCACGGGGTGCCACTGTCTATTGTGTCAAACAGAGATCCGAGGTTTACATCTCGATTTTGGAAAATATTGTAAGAAGCTTTAGGTACAAAATTGCATTTCAGTATGGCTTTTCACCCACAAACGGATGGTCAATCCAAGCGGATCATTCAGATACTCGAGGACATGTTGAGATGTTGCATTCTCGAGTTTAACGGTACATGGGAGCAGTACTTACCACAGATTGAATTTGCATATAATAATAGTTTTCAGTCGAGCATCAAAATGACACCTTATGAAGCTTTGTATGGACATAAATGTCGAACACCTCTGTATTGGATAGAGCTCAGTGAAAATAAGATACATGGGGTTGATTTGATAAAAGACACTGAATAGAAAGTGAAAGTGATCCGAGATAGTTTGAAAGCAGCGTCTGATCGTGAGGAGTCCTATGCGGACTTGAAATGAAAAGATATTGAGTTTGAAATCGGTGACAAAGTCTTCTTGAAAGTGTCTCCGTGGAAGAAAGTACTCAGATTCGGACGGAAAGGCAAGTTGAGTCCGAGGTTCATCGGACCGCATGAGATCATCAAGCGAGTTGGACCTGTTGCTTATAGATTGTAGTTGCCCTCCGAGCTAGAAAAGATACACAATGTATTTCACATGTCAATGCTTAGACGATACAAATCCGATCCATCCCATGTGATTCCTCCGTCTGAGATTGAAATCTTATCCGTTATGACTTACGAGGAAGAACCAATCCGTATTTCAGCTCGTGAAGTGAAAGATTTGAGAAACAAGAAAATTTTGTTAGTGAAAGTGTTGTGGCATCAACAAGGAGTAGAAGAGGCTACGTGGGAGCTTGAAGATTCAATGAGACGGAAATATCTGATTCTGTTTTAATGGTAAGATTTTCGGGGATGAAAATCTCTAAGGGAGGAGAATTGTAACAGTCCGGTTTAGACCCTAGTCGGAACAATGGTTTTGGGACCACAAATTTGAGTTAGAATAATATTTTAATATTATTTTCCGTGCTTATGATATGTGAATTAGTATGTGCGAAGATTTCTGTGAGTTAATTTGTCCGTCTGTGTGCTTAATTTGAGTAAAGGATCAAATCGCATAAAGCGTAAAAGTAGCTTTCTATATGATTAATGGCCACATTGCTGTGGCTTTTAAATGAGGAGGCCTTACGAGGCAATTAAGCCATTATTTAGTAAGTGGTTGGTTAAATGACAAAATAACCTTATTATATATATATATATGTTTTATATGTTAAATGAAAGGTTAATTTAGTAAATGAATTAATAATGTATTTAATATTAAACAAAACCAATTGAAAGCCATGTTCATCTTTTGTTTTATGACCGAAAATAAGAAAAGAAAGCAAGGGTTTTGAGCTTTGCATATTCGACTACTTTAAAGCTTAATTCAAGGTATGTTTTACTTCGATTTTTGATAATTTCTACGTTTTTGTAATCGTTGCTTCGTATACTTCAAAACCGATGCCTCAATTTTGTGACTTGATGATGTTTTTTAAATGAGCCATAGATGAATTCATGAGTTTTATGATGTTTGAGGATGAAATATGAAATATGTGTGTTCGATAAACCTAGTTTTTCTTTGAGTTTTTGATGAATTTGAGTATTTTGGACTTAATTGAGAAAATAGTATTTTGAGGGACTAAATTGTGTAATAAATGAAATGTGTCGACTTGAATGAGCGCGGGTGATATTCGGCCAAGCATGAGTATCATGAAACTTGGTTTATTTTGTGATTTTGTGAAATAGGGAGTAAATTGTCCAAATGTGAAAATGTAAGGGCTAATTTGCAAATTGCCCTAAATATGTGTTTTTGGATTGAGTTGAATGAGTTGATGAGTAAAAGGGTTAAATTTGAATATGTATAGATCAAAAACTGAAGAAAACGAACTTAGATCGCGGAAAGTCGAAAGTAATCGAGTAGCCGCGTCTGTTACCGTTAAACTGAACTCGAGGTAAGTCGATAAACAAATAAATGTGTTGAATTGAGTTATTTATGTACCTAAGAAATTTAGATTGCTATGAATTATACTCGAAATGTTATGTCTATGAAATTCGAGAATGTGTCGACAAGGTATCAATGTTCGAGAAGTCCCGTCTGAACCTAGGAATAGATAGGATTACATATGTCATGACATAGGTGTCCGATATGTGGTATCATGTAAGGCCACGTCTGGGACATTGGCATTGATTCGAGATTTCATGTAAGACCACGTCCGGGACATTGGCATCGATATGAGATTTACGTGTAAGACCATGTCTGGGACATTGGCATCATATTGATTCGTGTAAGACCCTGTCTGGGACAATGGCATCGATATTTGGTTACATGTAAGACCACATCTGGGACGTTGGCATTGTACGACTATTCCGAGCATTCTGAGTATCCTATTTAGTTCCGAACGGTTCAATGGGCAAGTCCGAGAAATGAATGACTATGTGAGTTGTACATCTGTTTCAGGTACGTTGATATGTATGCTTTGTATAAGCATGAAAGGTGAGTAAGTATGTGCATTGATGCAAAAGAACATTTGGGAAATATGTATGTTTGAGATATGATCAAATAAGATGTTTGAGATATGATGAATTGGTAAGCAATGGCAAACCAAGTGAGCCAAAGAGATATCCATGTGTTTTAAAATGAAGATATGTTAATGAATCTAAATTACTATGCTTATGAATGATTTTGTGATAAGTTTATTTGTATATGGCTTACTAAGCTTTTGAAAGCTTACTTTGTGTGTGTTTACTCTATTTTATAGATTGTCAAGGCTACTGAAGGCTCGGGGACCGTCGAGGATCATCACCGCACTATCAAACTCAACTTTGGTACTTTAGAATGTGTATATAGCTAAATATGGCATGTATAGGCTAGTTGTTTTTGAACATGTTTGAGATATGTAAATAGCCATGTGATGTGGCTAGATAAATGTTGGTAATATGCATGAGTGATTATGGTTTCTGAAGTATGTTTTGGTATGGCTTGATGGTAATGAAATGGTCTTACAAATGGTAAGTTTATTGATGAATTGATACCATAGTGATTTAGTGAAATTGTGGATGAATCAAGCTTGGTTTTACATGTGATTTAGTTGTACTATTTGGCTTACAAGTTGGCATGTTTAGAAATGTAATTGAATGGGATGATAAGTTGAACATTTGACATGATTTTTGTTTGCCAAATGTGTATGGGATGTTGCTTGTCTGAACTTGTAGGGATGACCCTAGTGTGGGTGGCATTTTGGCCTTGAAAATGGCCTATAAATGCCCACATGATTGAGCACACGGGTGTGTGGCTCGACCGTGTCCTCATGGTTGAAATTCAAGGCAAGTCGGGTTCGACCACGGGCAAGACACACGGGCATGTTACTGGCCGTGTGGTGCAAGTCAGTAACGACCACGGATGAGGCATACCGACGTGTCCATGACCGTGTGGACAAGTCATTATGTATGCCTTGTTTTGACATGGTTAGACACACAAGCGTGTCTGAGGCCGTGGGAGGCACACGGCTTGCCCACACGGGCGTGTGACCTCTGTAACTTAGAAAAAAATTTAAATTTCTGAGATTTTCCGTATGTGTTCCGTTTAGTCCCGGCCTTATTCTAGAGAATGCTTAAGGTCTCATTGACCTATTTAAGGGACGTTTTGATTGCATTGGAAGAATTATATTATGAAATGTCCATAAAAGATTCTGTTTGTCCAGTAATGCCTCTTAACCTTAATCCGGTGACAGATACGGGTTAGGGGTGTTACAACCTTCCTTAACAATTAACCACCACTGGTATGCCTTGTTGCAAAGTAAGGACACTGCACCCTGCAATTTCTGCTCTGGTGTATAGTCCAAGTCATCCATTATGCTCTCAGTGGCCTCCAAACAATACTCACCACATTAGGGATGACTCCTGTGAAACCCCTAAATAACTCAGCTCTATTAGACCGGAGTCGGTCAGTTACCGACCCCCGGCCCCCAGATCCAGAATTGGGCCCAACGACCCTCTCTAATATCCTCAACATGGCTTGGGACAGTGCGTCGTCCCCAACAGAACGACTCTAAGACCTAGTCTCAGTAGCAGGTGACACAGGTGTCTCACTCATGTCCAGATTTGGCATGTTGCCCAAAGATGAGAACTCAGCTTAAGCCCCCCTGCGACCTCTACCTCGGCCTCGAGTACCACGCCATGGATACCTCGTGCGCTCATTGTCTAATCAAGTTTATCTACATTAAGAGTTTTATGCATCAGTTCAATATTTATTAACAGATATTTTATGTAGTAACATCAGAAGTTAGTAATGTTTTCGTAAGCTCCAATCTCTATTTGTTTCACTATAGTTTCAGAGGGTACTTAACTATAGTGTTTTTAGAGTATAATGTTTACAGTATTTCAAAGTAAACTATTTATGTTTCAGAATACTTACAGGATCGGCGTCGGAGACTTGGTGTACCATATTCTCAATTAGAATATTTTAAACCATTTTAAAAGCCAATTCTTAAAAAAAAATTTGGAACCCAAAATTCACAGCCGAGTTTTGTAACCTAGCTCTGATACCACTAAATGTAACACCTCAAACCCGGCTTAAAGGTTATGGCTGAATCCAAATGTGTCACATGAAATGGGTTGGAAAACATTGTCGTTCAGTTTAAAACTTTTCGGTTCATTAGCCATTATTACTCGTATTAATTTCAAAGCTCTCTTTCATTTGGTCATTTAGAGATAAAACATGTTTTTAGCGGAAGCTTATAAAATCGTTAAGTTTAGGAAAACAGACGTTCAATGTTTTTAGAAATCATGTTTTTAGATAAAAACTGTCATAGTGGAAAAAGTACGTAAATCCAAAACCAAATAGTTTAAAATAGTCCATACAGTCCCAGAAAATACAAACTCTCAAATTAAAAGCCAAACTTTAATTTAAACCATAAAGCAAAATAACAGTTTATGGCGAGTGGTGATCGTTGAGTCCTTCGTTGTACCGATCCTCCTAACTCTGTGGATTACCTGTACAGATTAAATAGAAAGGAATGAGTTTACGTAAACTTAGTGTGTAACCCCACAGAACTAAGCATGCACACAGAAAACAGAATCAGTTAAAAACAGATTCGGGCCTAAGCCTATTTCAAATATATATACAGATATGTAGATCAGAATCAGAAATCAGATATCCTACCCCCATCCTCTACACCATCTCCGACCATCCCTACACATACCGATGCGGCACATATTAGATATAATGCAGCTGTGCTACCAGATATTAGGAATAATCTGCCTTTCAGAACACTTCCTCCAATATACATTATCCCACCCCAGTCACAGTAACAGAACATGCATACATAATTAACAAATAAATCATGCTTAACATGCTTTCAGAAACAGATAACATATAAACAATATAGGCATGCTCATAACAGTACATCAGTCTAATAGAACACATAGTTTTAGGGTTTGGTAAGCCTTTATCGACCCCACGGTAGGCCCACAGTCAATTAGGATGACCCATGCGACCCTACGAAAATTTTCAGTGCGATGGGCCTACACGGCTGGCCCAGTTATCACACGCCCAAGTGGCATGCCCATGTGGCCCACACGCCCAATTTGGTCTAGCCTGTGTAGCCCACACGACCACACTCCAGCCATCACAGGGCCGAGTCTTGTGCACGGCCTGGCCTTCGTCGATCACATGGCCTACCACACTGGCAACCACACGCCCATGTGGCGTCGATAGTTTGCAATTTTGGCTTTCGTCGAATCCCGTTTTTCTGTATTTCAAGTACACATCTGGTATCGTTTCGATGCGAAACTACTCCCGAGCCTTTAGAAACCTAAATATCAACAATCCAACACTTAGAAATAGACTTAATTCACCACTAAATTGTAATTACGAAACTAATACCAAAATCCAACACTTCTCTAATCCTTCAGTGATTCGATTACAATTCTGAACGAGGAGAGCCCCTACTTCCCTGATTTGCTATAGTCAGAACACCAGTACTGCATTAACAGAGCATTCGACAAAGCTAAACAGATTAACAGAAACTCCTTCCTCAGCAAAACTCACCACCACTTACCAAACGGAAAGTGCACAATTAGAAATACCGCGTTAATGAAGCATGATCTTGTCAAAATGAGTAACGAACAGAGAAAGATATTAATCATAGAAAGGAAAGAGGAAAATGGCAGAGGAGAAGAGAGAATTTTACAGAACGTCAGAATTGAGAAAGAAAACTGAAATTTTTCGAAAAAGATGAAAAAAAACAAAAATAAAAACTAATAACATCCCAAATCCCTTAATTCTCTCTCCACTATCCCACTACTCAGAATTCCAACTACACTGAAACACTTGCGCAGAACCGAGCAAAAATGAATTCCCATGCTTGCGCAAGGAATCAAATACAAGACCTCCGACACACTAACTACCTTACCACTCGAACCAGCAGGCTCATTCTGATATGGTTTTGCAAACAATTAAATATAAGCCCACTAAACAGAGATAGGGCTTTATTCCAAAAATAACAAAATTTGCTAAAGGTAGGGCTTGAACTTAAGACCTGTCACACACCACTAGAACATTTAACCACTGAAGCAGGTACAAAAATTGTGTCACAATTTTATAGAAACATAAATAAATAATTTGGGGCATTATAGAAATGATAAAAAATATCAGCTTTTAATTTTGTGAAATTATAACAAATTACAATGTTAATTGATAACAAATATCGACTAGAAAATATTCCTCTAAAAACATAATAATAAGTTTCGATACAAGGATAAAATTAATCAGTGCATATCCCGGCCAAAATCAATCCCACATCGAGATGGTCGATGGTTACGCGCTAGATTCCTTTTTGGTTTAACCTTTGGGTGGGGTTGTGGTCTCGATTGCTCCTCTTCTTCGCGTTCGGTTGATTGCGATCCTTGCATTCTCGATTGCCATCGTGCATTCTATGGTCTAGGAATAGGTGGTTAGGAAGATGACCCACCTTGGTAGAACAAAGATCCCAGAAGTGTTTGCGTCATGAATGGTGAATGAGCATAACTATGTTGAGTCCCATACATGTAACACCCCTTACCCGTATCCTATGCTGGAACAAGGTACGAGGCATTTCCTAACTTAATGACATGCATACAAACATTTTCGGGTTATGAAACTTCGTTCAGATTTAAAACTTTTCAAACTTCAACTTAAAGTTCCTAATATGGGCCTACGGGGCCCAAAACATACTTTAGAAATGGTTCGGTACTAAACCAGGCACTTTAGAAAACTTTGGAAAATTTTACTGAAAATAGGGGCACACGCTTGTGTGGCAAGGGACATGCCCTTGTGGGCAGACCGTGTGGTCACACACGCTCATGTCCCTAGTCATGTGGATTTATTTTTTGATTCGAACCTACAGGGGTTTCCACACGGCCTGGCACATACTCGTGTCCATGGCCCGTATCCCTCACACGGCCATGACACGCCCGTATCTTAGCTCGTGTGTTAAAACATTGACATTCTATTTCTGATGTTAGCAACATTTTAGGGTCACACGGCCAAGGCACACACCCGTGTGCTAGGCCGTGTGGCGAATTTAATTTTGCATTTAAGGTGCAAACTTCACACGGCCTGGGCATATGCCCATGTATTATAGTCGTGTTGTCCACATGGTTGAGACACACAGCCATGCCTCATCCGGTGTAGTTATTACTGGGCATTATGTTTTACAAATTAAGGTGCATGGGACACACGGCAGGACTACACACCCATGGGGCAAACTATGTGTTACACACGGCCTAGACACACGCCTATGTGTCTACCCGTGTGGACAAAAACAAGGCTATTTACCAAGCCCTTTTTGCCACCCTTAGTCATTTTGTATATGTGTTATTATGTTTTGGCCAAATGTATTGGCTTGTAATGGTTAAAGGTTATTGTAGTATGTAGCCATGCTAATTGGCTTATATTGGCTAATTGATTGTAAGCCTATATATATTATTTATATGCCAATGTCTTGTGATGTGAGTTGTGTTTGCATGATACATGATGAGTTGTGGGTTATGACCTAAATACCTAATGGTTGAATGTGCTAGTAGTCTTGATGTCGAATGGCTAAGTTTGGCTCAATGGTATGGTACGATAATTAGATATAATTATGCATGTATAAGAGTTGTTGAGGATGCATATTGAGTGTGACCATGTTTTGAAGAAAATTTTTCTAAGTGTTGTGAAATTTTTCAAAGTTCTCGGTTTAGTCCCGAACCGCTTCCAAAGCATGTTTTGGGCCTCGTAGGTCCATATTAGGGACTCTATGATTGAATATGAAAATTTTTAAATTTGGATGGAAATTTGTGACTCGAAAATGATCGGTTATATGTGATTAAGTCTGGTAATGCCTCGTACCCTATTCCGACAACGGATACGAGTAAGGGGGTGTTATATTTAGTGGTATCAGAGCTATGGTTTAGTCGATTCTTGGACTAACATAGCGTATGTGAGTCTAGCTATACATACCATATTACTACTCGTGATAGCGTGATATCTCCCGACTCTAATGAAATTGTTTTGGTAAGACAGAGATGACTTTTAACCAAGCTATTTTTCAATAATGCTGATAATGATATTGAAATGATTGAACATACTTATGATGTGTCGAAATTTGGAAAGGTATGAATAGAAGTTCACGATATGTATGTATTAATGTGTGAAATGAGATAACCACAAGTTGAGAAATGTGAAAAGTGGAATGAAATGAAAGTTTTATGGTGATAAGCCCATCCATGATTGTTTGGCATGCATATGATGTTATGTGCCCAACATATTTGATTAAGTGAATACGATAAGTAAATTTACTCAAATTGACGGAATGTGTGTTTATGTACACTTGTTTGAATAAGATAATCAAAAAAGTTCGTGTAACATGACTATGTATGTTAATAAGCTTAAAGTGAATTATGTAATTGTGATGATATGATGTTGGTGATGACTAAGTCATATGTGTGTAATTATAGAAGTCAAATTAGAGGCTTTACGACCTCACCCCCTTACCAGTGTTGCTTTATAACAAAAATTCACGAGAACCATGTGGAATAAGTCCATAAATGTGAAACTAAAGAGTTCAGTGGTGAAATAATTAGTAATGCATACAGAGATAAGAATAGATTGGAAAGTGGAAATAATTTTGGAAGGATATCGAAATGTTTTAAAGATTATACAGATTATAAATGTCACGAATAAAGGAGAAGTTATTCTCGACTAATCGACTTATTCATATATGATGTCTAAAGTATGTGTTTGCTGAAATTTTTCTCGAATTGATTTTCGTTAGTGAGTGGAATAATACGGGGTTCATGATGATAGAATTAGTCAAAGAAATGATATTGGAGTAGTAAAGATGTGTGTGTGTGTGACAGTTACAGTTGAAATGAATATGATGATCTTTTCTGGGTATTCTATATATTCTTTTATCCTCAGAGATATGTGTGTGATTGTTCAGTTTCTGATGGAGTTCTTATGTTGTGAGAAGCTAACTATGATGTTAGACGAAAGCCCTGTTGGTCTAGTCGGTTTATGATCGGTATTTCTTTATCTATTTGGAATTCTATTCAAATATGTTGGAATGAAGTCGATGGTAAAAATTTATGCGAGGCTGCTATTATGTTTCTACTGATTATGGTTTTGTTTTATATATACGGAAAATATATTATCTTTGTTATGATGGAAGTCCAGAGCCGGTAAGCATTGTTTTTCTGCTGGGTTTCTCTGAGGAATCATCAGGATCTTTGTTATTTTCTTATGAGTTATGTTATCAGACTTTCGGTACGGTATCGTATCTTGGATTTCTTTATCTTGGTTTTTCTATCATTCTTATTTCGTGAATTATCGACCATGTCTCATTTTGAAATAGTGTTCTTCGACTTGTGATAACTATATCTATTATGGTTGTATTTCTGGTTTGATCATATGAACATGGTGACCCATGTATCTAGATTTCTCTAATTTTTGTGTAAGGAATTGATTTTGGCAACGGTATAAATGATGGAAGCACAAACTTAAATCCTATGATGGATTTCTTTCTCAGGTAAGTTGATTAAAGTCAATGCATTCAATCGAGATGTCTTTGTTTCTTTGAGCTAATGCGATTGTAAAGGCCTTTGATTAGCATGATAAGAGAATTTTGAAAGATTGTGTGCTTGAGATGTTTTAATAGCACGAAGAAAGAAGTATTTTGAGATATGTTATTCTATAGTTGAGATTGACTCAGCCGTTTTTATTAGAATGAGCTGATTTTTTGGGATGTGATTTGAGTTATATGTATTTAAGTATGTCCTCGACTAAGAGAATGAATTTTGTACATTCACGAGTGTATAGACGCGCAGTCTGAATGAAGAAATGATATTCTTGAAAGCATGATATAGAAAAATACCTATTAGATTTGTTTTAAATGGGTGAAGTTATTCTGTATTAAAGTTGTTCTGTTAGTTATCCCAATTTTGAAAGTTTGAATGGTCTGGGCATGCTAGCAAAGTTAAAGCAATTGAAGGTATTTATTAACCGAAGCTCTGGTTTTGAGTTCAGTTGGAATTGAGTAATGAATTTATGATTTTTTAGTGATGCACTAGTGAACGGATTAGAATGAGTTTTATTGCTAGAATATAAAACGATGGTTCATGTTTTCAGACGGTTAATGTCACATTAAAAAAAAATGTTTGACTAGTGATTTAGAGACGGTCACTATTATGTCTGTAATGAGAATTTGATGTCATTATTTGTTCGATGAAGATTGCCATATGTTGCCTGATCTCAAGAGTTTAATGTATCTAATGGCACAGAAAGATCTGAGTTTAAAATAGTGTTGATGACTTGAGCTATTGAAAGATTGTGAGTAATTATTGATTGACCTGTGGCGAGGCAAGTGTAGTTACAGATGCTTGTATGGAAAATTCTCATTTATTTTGTGCGAGTTGGTTACTCGATTGATCTTATTTGATGATGGTCTGATTTTAGCTAAATAAAAAGCTAAAGTGATGTTTTCTTTGCAAGTTTGAAAAACTCAGAAATGTGTTAGTGAGTGATAAGCTAAATGAGTACAGTGAGGATCGACTTTTGATTCTGAACTTCAGATTGGACCTGATTCATTTTATTATTATTCCAAAATGGAATTTATATACCGAAGAATCTGAGGCTTATGCAAAAAATTTTATACGAAGTTCACAGTAGTGGCTTGTCTATTTATCCAAAGAGTAATAAAATGTGCAGTCATATGAAGTTGATGTTCTGGTAATTGCGTATGTTACATGCTATTTTTGAGCTTGTGTTCAAATGTCGATTTGTCAACAAGTAAAAGCCGAATTTCAAGAGTATTCAGGACTATTACAGTCAGTGATGATTCTAGAAAGAAAATGAGATGGAAACACTATAGATTTTGTATTCGAATTATCTTGATCTCTAAAAAGGAAGATGTTATCGGATTGTGATTGATCGTTCGTGTACAGATTTCTTGTTTAACAAACCATTCAAGTAAGATGTTTCTGGGATTATTCGATTATGCGAAGTATCAGTCTCCATTATTTCAGATTGAGATCTGAGGGTTATATCCCAATTATGGAAAAAGCTACAGGAAAATCTAACCACGAAACTAAATTAAATTGTGATTATAATAAAAAGTTGAAAGCAACTTCTTCTGGTAAGATTTTCAGGGACGAAAATCCCTAAGGGGGGAGAGTTGTAATAGCCCAATTTTGGGCGTAATCGTAACAGTGGTTTCGAGACCACAAATCCGACGTAATAAAATTTATTTTTATTATATTTTTATGGTCTACAATTTCATGGAACGATTACATGAAAATTTCGTTCGAAAATTTCGATGTTTGGGCATTCAATTTAGTCAAAAGGACTATATTGTGAAAAGTACAAAACTTGAGTTCTAGAAGCTAGAGGTGTCAAAATTGCTATGAAATTTTAAATTGGAGACCCTTAAATGGTAATTAGACTATTGGTTAATTTTTTGGACAAAAATGGACATGAAATAGGTGAAATGGAATATTTTTAAGTTAGGGGCATTTTTATCATTTAGTAATTAAAATGAATTAAAAACAAAATTAAAAGCCAATTTTTGTCCATCTTCAACCCCATGGCCGAATTTCACAAGGGGAAATCATGGATAGGGTTTTTCAAGCTTCCAAGCTCGATTATCAAGGAAAAAAAGGTTTGGAACTAGAACGAGGGAAAACGAGTAATTGACGAATAAGTCCTTTTCACCGATTTTGCTTTCAAGGTAAGTTTGTATGTAAATAATACATCTTTTTTTTTATTTATGTTTTAATATTTTGTTATATTATATGAGATATGGTTGAATATGGAGTCATTATTTGATGTAAACTATGAATTGTGATTGATTATGGATGAATTGGTAAAATGTTGAAAAGTGAGAATTCCCGGTTGAACCTTCGGAATAGGAAAGATACGAATGAGGTAGCTAGGTCACATGTGTGGTACTAAGTGTAGGCCACTATGTGTACACGAAAGCTACGAGATGGTTTTAGGTCACGTGTGTAGTACTAAGTGCAGGCTACTACGTGTACCAGACGGATAGGTCGCATGTGTAGTACTAAGTGCAGGCTACTATGCGTACCCGATAGCTTCGAGCACATGTGTGGTATTAAGTGTAGGACACTATGTGTAAGTGATGGTTTTGGTCACATGTGTAGTACTAAGTGCAGGCTACTATGTGCACCAAATAGCTTTGGCTACAAGGGTGGTACTATGTGCAGGCCACTGTGTACCTGTTATTATTCCGATGAGTTCATCGGGAAATTGACTAAGTGAAAATACATTTGATCATGTAACGACTAAGTGTAATTGAATATGACTATGTGATGAATAAGTGCAGGTATAAGTGTGAAAATTTATGAACAATGTGCTCGATATTTTATCGAACCTTCAGTAAGATGAAATGGAGTAAGTGAAATTATGAAAGAGTAAATTTAGCAACAAAACAGGTTTGGACAGCAGTAGTTGTGTGACTTTGAAAAATCACCAAAAATGGTGGAAACTGAATTAGAGGTTGAATAAGATATGAAATTAAATCTGAATGAGTCTATTTTTACATAAAAGAAACAGTGTAAACAAAAGAATTTCATATTCTGTGATATTCGAATTTTTGTGAGACAGGGGCAGGATAATTTTGGAATCCCCTATTCCGACTTTGGAATATCACTAAACATTTTACAAAATAAATTATGGTTTATAATTTATATTCTTAAATTTATTAATGAGTCTAACTTCAATAGAAACAAATGGGGACATCATCTGAATCTCGTACGAAGAGATAATTAATTTTTAGTGAAGAAGGGTCGAAACTGCCAAACAGCAAAACATGGGAGAATTTAAAGAATAAACTGTACTTATTTGCTAAACCAAAAATTCTAAAAATTTTATGATAATAAGATATGTGAGTCTAGTTTTAGAAAAAATTAACGGATCTTAATTTTGAATTCTGTAGCTCAAGATATAAATAATTTAGTTACTGTGACTCGAGTAGACAGCTTGAGATGAACATGAATAAATAGTGGAACTATGTGCAATTATGATTGTATTATCTTGAGAACATATTGTGAAGATTTATAAAAGCCTATTAATAAATCATTTATTATTTACATACCTACTTACTAAGGTATAATGCTTAGCCCCCCTCCTGTCCTTTTTCCTAGTGTCACAAAGGCTAGCTTGGGTTGGAGATCGTCGGAGATTTTATCACACTATCAAGCTTTTGATTGGTATCAATGCCTTCAAGTAATTTAAGTCTATGACATGTATAGGGACTTAGTCATTTTGTGTATGTGTTATTATGTTTTGGTCAAATGTATTGGCTTGTAATGGTTAAAGGTTATTGTAGTATGTAGCCATGCTAATTGGCTTATATTGGCTAATTGATTGTAAGCCTATATATATTATTTATATGCCAATGTCTTGTGATGTGAGTTGTGTTTGCATGATACATGATGAGTTGTGGGTTATGGCCTAAATACATAATGGTTGAATGTGCTAGTAGTCTTGATGTCGAATGGCTAAGTTTGGCTCAATGGTATGGTACGATAATTAGATATAATTATGCATGTATAAGAGTTGTTGAGGATGCATATTGAGTGTGACCTTGTTTTGAAGAAAATTTTTCTAAGTGTTGTAAAATTTTTCAAAGTTCCGGGTTTGGTCCCGAACCGCTTCCAAAGCATGTTTTGGGCCTCGTAGGTCCATATTAGGGACTCTATTATTGAATATGAAAAGTTTTAAATTTGGATGGAAATTTGTGACTCATAAATGATCGGTTATATGTGATTAAGTTTGATAATGCCTCGTACCCTATTCCGGCGACGGATATGAGTAAGGGGTATTACAAGCCAAGTCTCGTAGGAGTGACACAACACACTTTATGCACTCCTCAGGTGTGCAAGACAGTTCGTCAAATACCCTAATGGTATTTTCTAGCCAAAACTCTGCTCTTTCTAGGTCATCATCTATATTCGCTCTAAATTCATCAGCCCCTTGCTTCTGAATTCTGTCAACCGGAGGTTTTTCCCTTCTAATCATTTCCACTACTTGGGGAGCTATAGGGGCAAACTAGGGGATTGGATGGGGTGGAGGAGGTGGAGTGTTCAGATTTGCACGAACAAACTCCGAATACCAAGCATCCATCATATGGAGGTAGGCTTCTCTAGCCCCTCCGCCCTAACTCAGTGTCTCGGGCCCACTCTTGACTAGCGCGGTTTCCTCAGCGGGAGCCGGTGAATTACTCTCTACATCATCCGTCACTGCTCCAACTGGATCCATTTAATATATGAAAACAAAATTTAAATTCGTCAGGAGTCGTCACACTATCATATCACATATATGGCATGTATAGCTAGACTCGTACTCATGCTAGGTTAGTCCAAGAATCGACTAAACCATAGCTCTGATACCACTAAATATAACACCCTTTACCTGTATCCTATGCCGGAACAAGGTACGAGGTGTTACCTTACTTACTAACATGCATATAAACATTTCCGGGTTATGAAACTTCGTTCAGATTTAAAACTTTTCAAACTTCATCTTAA
Organism: Gossypium australe; assembly: GCA_005393395.2. Classification (NCBI taxonomy): domain Eukaryota; kingdom Viridiplantae; phylum Streptophyta; class Magnoliopsida; order Malvales; family Malvaceae; genus Gossypium; species Gossypium australe. The sequence continues at coordinate 53,037,346 of CM016614.1, forward strand.
AGACCCTAATATAGGCCTACGAGGCTCAAAACATACTTTAGAAATGGTTCGACATTAAACCAGGCACTTTAGAAAACTTTAGAAAATTTCACTAAAAACAGGGGCACACACCCGTGTGGCAAGAGACACGCCCGTGCGAGCAGATCGTATGGTCACGTACGACCATGTCCCTAGCCGTGTGGATTTATTTTTCAATTCGAACCTACAGGGGTTTTCACATGGCCTGGCACACCCATGTCCATGGCCCATATCCCTCACACGAACATGACACGCCCGTGTCTCAAGCCGTATGTTAAAACCTTGACATTCTGTTTCTGACGTCAGAAACATTTTAGGGTCACACGGCCAAGGCACACACCCATGTGCTAGGCCGTGTGGCGAATTTAATTTCGCATTTAAGGTGCAGACTTCACACGGCCTGGGCACATGCCTATGTATTATGGTTATGTCATCCACATGGTTGAGACACACGACCGTGCCTCAGCCCGTGTGGTTACTACTTGGTATTCTGTTTGACCAAATTAAGGTGCAGGGGACACACGGCCAGACTACACACCCATGGGGCAGACCGTGTGTTACACACTGCCTAAACACATGCCCGTGTGTCTACCCGTGTGGACAAAAACAAGGCTATTTACCAAGCCTTTTTTGCCACCCTTACTTGCACCAGCATAAGCCACATCAAGTAGCACCAATCCACACATAACATCTGACCAAATCAGCCACAACCAAGATATCCACACATCAACCTGTCTGGGCTAAATCCTTTATACAACATGTGTAATATTATTCTTGTTCCAGCATATCACCTTAATCCATCGAATTTCAACGTTCAACTGGAACATGGTAATTTGTCCACATTTCACAACTTATGATTATTTCATAATGTATATCATCTCATTCACATCAACACAATCATACAATTAAATTCAAGCATTTAACATACATATTTAAGTTACACGAACTTACCTTGAAAATGGTTTGTTTTTTAATTTCAACTAATCCGAAACCTTTTGCTTTCCTCGATCTAGTTCCGTAGTTGGTTTTTTTGGATCTACATGGATAAATGTAACTATTAATCTATCACATTTCATATACATTTGCATTCTACTGCATCCTAGGCAAAATTACCATTTTGCCTCTATCCTTTTTCAAAAATTTTGATTTCGTCCTTAGGCTCAGAAAATGAAATTCATGAAATTTAACCCCCCTCTCCAAGCCTAGCCGAAATTTATATACTACATTTACAGCACATACATTTCAGAAATATCAAAATTTTCCATGAGTTTTACCACTTTTTCATTTTAGTCCCTAAATCAAGTTTTCATCAAAAATTACTTTCTAAAAGTTGTTTATCAATGAACAACCTTTCATTTTCTACCATAAATTTCTAATTTTCAGCATATTCATCCATGACCCAAATTTCATACCTTGATAACTTTTCAAATAAATCCCCTAAATAGAAAGATTAGACTATCCTGATTCCAAAAATATAAAAATCATTAAAAACGAGACTTGATTTCATACCTTATTGAGCTTGAAAAGTTTTCATCCTCTCTCCTAGGGTTTCCATAGAAATTTTAGGGAAGAAGATGAATAAAAAGATGGTAATTTCTTTTTTTAATTATTTTTCATCTTTTAATTTTATTGATTTCTAGTCCCTTGCCTTTTCTAATTTTTCCATGGATGAGTCATTATAATATCTACTAACTACTCTTCAATGTTCTAATTACAATATAAGGACCTTAAGTTTTGAATTCCATAGATTTTTAATACCTATAGCTACTAGAATCCAACTTTTTCATTTTATGCAATTTAGTCCTTTACCTAATTAACCACACAGTCGATAAAATTTTCGTATTAAAATTTTCATGTGACCTTCCTATCATAATACCAACCATAAAATAAATTTTTATTTTCACTCGAATTTGTGGTCCCGAAACCACTGTTCCGATCTCACTGAAAATGAGCTGTTACACTACTCGTATGGGATATCGACGCCTCGCCTCTTCCATGTACAAATATAGCTTCCCATGGATCCCAAACCATGGCATGTACTCCAAATCGCATGCTAACTCCAGAACGATAATAGTTTTGCGAGTAGGTAAATAATCATACCAAATATTCCACATGTTGATATTTGGGAGTGGAATACCAGCAAATTCTCATTCGGTCGTCGCAAGTCGATAGGATGTAGATTATCAAGGTCTTGAGGTGCCACGGGAATCGACTGTCGGAATTTGAACTACCACAACACTCTATCGGTCTCGTGCATCTCGACGGTAGTGTACACTATCAATGGGACCTTCACGTGCCAGGCATTGGGATTCATAAAAATTTCTTGGGGATTACTTCTCAATTTGTCAAATCCTCATATGGTGTCCATTCAAACTATAATATTAGTTATATATATATACTACTAAATACGAAATTGACTACGTTGTTTGTATATAGTTCAAAATTAAATAAATACATACATCCGCTTCCGATCGTTGGTCTAATAGAAGTTGTATATCTTGAAGCTCAGTAAGTAATCTTACGTGACTCGGCGCATGGTTCCACCTATTTAAATAACTTCTTAGTATAATAATTTTAGTTTATATCAATTTAATCATGGTAATATCTACTGAATTTTACCTTGTTACGAGTGAGAATATACACGGGTAGTTCGCTCGAGGACAAAAAAAAAGGAAACCAAAACGGAGCCCATGATTGTTGTGGTAAAAGGCAACCACCAATTTTGATTTTTCCTGGTTGCGTCACTTGACACATCTCATGTTACAATGTTGCCAACACGGTGGACCCCCAACTAAGTTCTCCCGCTCCTCTAAAATCGACAAGTTTTAGGAACCACCTTAGATGGATGTGATTTCGTGACTTATTCAGCATTAAGATACCTCTGATGATCTAAAGGATGTACACCTGAGCATATCGTTTTGTTTGGACTTCAGTCGAATCCTCATCTAGTCCCTTTTTTGTATCCAAGCCATTTCGACTCGACCTCCGCAAATCGTCTTCGGGGCCCCACCCAAAAGATCACCACATACAGCTCCCCAATTAGCAGACCAAATAGACTCGGTGTCTACCGACCCGTCCACGGGTAACCCCAACTGTAAATGCACATCCTTGAGAGTGATAGTACACTCGCCGCATGGAAGATGGAATATGTAGGTCTCAGGTCTCCACCTCTCCACCAACGCGCTTATGAGTTTCGAGTCCAACTTACACCCCTGACCTACAAAGGCCACGTGCCAAAAACTGGCTTCCCTTAAGTATGGTTCGATCAATAATGATGGAGGACTGGGTAGATTACGAATATGACATTGTAAAGTTCAATCTTCCACCTATTTACGTCAAAATTATAAAAATATTAAGTTAAAATATAATAATGAAATAATTTTTTTAAACAAGATTAAAATTTATTCTTACAATTTGCAATTGATTGACGAAGATGTGCTTGTTATCATAACGGATTACAAACTCTACCATTGCTAAATTATATAGAACATGAAATAAATTTTAACAAAAAAAGTATTTCTTAAAACTATTAATAAAAAATATAATAGAAATAGAATTTTAGTAAAAAAAATAAGAGAGAATTTGAGAGATTTTTTAGAGTGGATTGAGAAATTTGAGAGATTTAAGAGAGAAATGTGAGAAATTAGTAGCAGGTTATAGTTTTTCTTTACCGTAGGGTGGGGGGCAACGTCTATTTAAAATAACCGTTTGAAGTGACTGTTGGGGAGGGGGAACACGCTGAGCTGGGCGCGTTTTATTGGTCAGAAGGGAAAAGCGCTTCTAGCTGGAAATGTTTGTAACACCCTTTACCCGCGTTCAACACCGGAATTGGATACGAGGCATTACCGAACTTAACTGACTTAAATATAAAACATCAGGCTATAAAATTTCATTCCAACTTAAAACTTTTTCATTCATGTACATAACTTCCTTATTACGGGTCTTCGAGGCCCTAAACATACATTTGGAATGGTTCGGAACCAAACTGGAAACTTTTAAGAACTTAGAAAATTTTTACTTAAAACAGGGTCACACGCTCGTGTGGAAGAAAGGACACACCCGTGTGGAATTTCACATGTCCGTGTTCCACACCCGTGTCGATTTATTACTCACTTCAAACCTGCAGAGGTTTTCACACGGCCGTGTCCCTGACCCGTGTCCCTCACACGGCCTCGACAAACATGTGTGCTTTACCCATGGTCGACACTGACTTATTTCACACGGTTTGTCACATGCCCGTGTCCTTCGACCGTGTGGTGAATTAAATTCCCAATTCAAGGTACAAACATCACACGACCTGGGAACATGCCCATGTCCAAGGTCGTGCCTCCCACACAGCCGAGACACACTGCCGTGTCTCTGCCCGTGGAGCATGACTTGCAAACCTAGCATGCTAGGGGACACATTGCCTTTCAACACGCCCATGCACGCCTGTGTGTCTACCCGTGTGGGCATTTATAAGGCTATCTACCAAGCTAAATGCCACCCTATACTGTAATCATACTTACACCAATTCAATCCAACAAGTATCAGCACTATAAAGCACTTCTAAAGACTCAAAAATCAAGACATCCATAAAAGCATACACTTAATGAATTTCATCATCATTGAACATATATAGACTTGTCAAGTATTGGCCCAATTCCAATGACCACTTACAAAATGAATTTGATAACATAAATAGCCAACACTTTGCCTAACAAATATGACATAACAAAATGACCAAGTTCTATACATGCCGTACTCAAAATGAATCTAACTTTGCTATACCGAAGTGTAGTCGATAATGTGATACTGAACTTCGCCGTCCCACGATCCCTAAGTTATCTTGGCAATACTACAAGGAATAGAGAAATGGGAGGGTAAGCATAAAGCTTAGTAAGTTTGCATGAAAATAAATAGTAACATAAAGCTCATAATGTCATCCATCCATGATATTGAATAAAAATACAAAGTCTTAAGCACTTTGCCATAACTTACTCGTACTTACTCTTATCGAATACAAACCATATCACATAACGTAAACATTTCTCGTCAATTACTCACAGGTACCTGTACTCACTCAATCACATAGCTTTAGCACCAATCTCATTTCTATTTCAAGCTTAACTATTTATCCCACTAAATCACTTGGGATACTCAAAGATACATGTTCATCGTCATCCACATAAATACGAAGCCAATGCCATATCGCAGATGTGGTCTTACATGGGGTCACCTCTGAGTGCCGATGCCATATCCTAGATATGGTCTTATACGGGATGTCACATCAATTATCGATGTCGTATCCCGGATATGGTCTTATACGATTTTCATATTCAATACCGATGCCATATCCCAGATATGGTCTTATACGGAATCTCAAATCGGTGTCGAGGCTATGTTCCGGACATGGTCTTACACGGGACCTTATCCATCTCATGTCTCGATATTAGTATTCTCACATTTATTATAGTCCCATCGGGACTTCAAAATCATAGATTTTATCATTTTTCTCAGTTAACACCATTACTTAATTTCATAGAAATATATGCATCATTACAATATCAAACATTCTCAAATATACTAGCATGATGTTGAATTTATCACATATAAACTTACCTCATTTTCAAAATAGGCCACTTGCCGATTTAATCTAATACCTTGCCTTTTCCTCGGTCAAGGTTAATTCCTCATTCTTCTTGATTTATATAATAACAAATTATCTCATTTAATAACCACACTAATCAACAAATCTCAATAATCATCTTTGGTAAAATTATCGTTTTACCCTTAGACTTTCACAAAATGACCATTTCACCCCTAGGCTCGTATATTTTACCCCTAGGCTCGTAAATTGATTCTAATTGAATTTCCTTCTTTAATGAGCCTAGGTGAACATTTATTACTCTTATGGCAACCCTCAATACTCATTATTACACACATTTACCACATATTTTACAACCTTTACAAAAAGGTCCTTTTAGGTGTTTTCATGATAACACCTTTCACAAAAGTTGTTTATCTAACAACTAAGACCCATTTTCTTCCATAAACATGTAGCAAACAACTTAAAAGCTCACATGACAAAACTCTAAACTTTCAACCATTTTGCAAGATAGTCCCTTCTTTAGCTAGCTTAAGCTTTAGGGGTTTCAAAAGTACAATTATTATCAAAAAATGATCACTAAAACACTTACTTGCAAGGAGAAGAGTTTGCTAAAATTTTTGAGCTTTCAAACCCCTATTTTTCTTGTATTTTTCGGTGGAGAAGATGGAGAGAAAAGATGATATCTTTTCTTTCTTTATTTTATTTTATTCATCAATTTAATCCACCTGCTACACCCACTTTGACCAATTTTAACTTCTTTGTCCCCCTATGGCCCGGCCATGACCTTTTGAAAGGTCTAATTGCACATTAAAGGCCTTCAATTAAAATTCTATGGCTATTGGGCACCTTTAGCTCATAAAATAGAACTTTTGCACCTTATGGAATTTAGTCCTTTTTCGCGATTAAGCATGCAATCGCTAAAATTAAAGCACTAAAATTTTCTTGCACCTATATAATCATGCTATAGCTCATAAAATAACATCAAAATAATTTTCTCCGACCTCGAATTAGTGGTCCCGAGACCACTGTTACAACTAGCCCCTAAATTGGGCTATTACAATTCTCCCCTTAAGGATTTTCATCCTCGAAAATCTTACCGGTGAAAATATTGGTATATTGGTTTCTCATAGCCTCCTCGGGCTCCCATGTAGCCTCTTCTATCCCGTGCCTTTTCCATAGCACTTTCACAAGAGCTATACTTTTGTTTCTCAACTTTTTGACCTCTCATGCCAAAATCTTAACCGGCTCTTCGTTATAAGTCAAGTCCGGTTGAATTTCTACCTTTGATGGTACAATCACATGTGAAGTGTCTGAGTGGTATCGGCGTAGCATGGACACATGAAAGACATCATGAATCTTTTCTAACTCAGGTGGCAAAGCCAAACGATAAGTTACCGGCCCTCTCCTCTCGGTAATCTCATATGGTCCGATAAAACGCAGATTCAATTTGCCTTTCCGACCAAATTTGAGGACTTTTCTCCATAGTGATACTTTCAGAAACACTTTATCACCTACTTGAAACTCAATCTCTTTCCTTTTCAAATCTAAATAGGACTTTTGTCTATCTGAGGCAGATTTCAGACACTCGCGTATCACTTTTACCTTCTCTTCAGTTTCTCTAACTAAATTGACCCCGTGAATCTGATTCTCTTTGAGTTCTGTCTAATACAGGGGCGTTCGGCACTTGCGCCCATACAGTGCCTCATAAGGTGTCATCTTTAAACTCGACTAAAAGTTGTTATTGTAGGCGAATTCTACCAAAGGTAAATATTTCTCCCAATTACCCTGGAATTCCAAAACACAACATCGAAGTATGTCCTCATGTATCTGTATTACTCTCTCTGACTGCCCGTCAGTTTGCAGATGGAAAGCTGTACTGATGCTCAATTTTGTGCCTAAGGCCTCTTGCAACTTTTTCCAAAACCGTGACGTAAATCTCGGATCTCTATCCGAAATAATCGACAACAGTACTTCGTGAAGTCTTACTATTTCTGTCACATACAAATCTGCTAACTTATCAAGCGAGTAATCGACCCATACTGGTATGAAATGGGCTGACTTCGTGAGTCTATCCATTACGACCCACACGGTATCTTTCTTTTTCGGCCTCAACGGTAAACCCGTCACGAAGTCCATAGTAATATGGTCCCATTTCCACTCGGGGACCATAATAGGTTGAAGTAAACCCGAAGGTACTTGATGTTCAGCCTTCACTTGTTGACAGATTAGACATCTCGACAGAAACTTGGAAATGTCTTTCTTCATACTTGGCCACCAATACCACTTCCTCAAATCATTATACATCTTCGTGCTACCTGGATGTACCAACAAACATCCATTATGTGCTTCATGCAGAATTTCCCGAATAAGTTCATCATCTCTAGGTACACAGACCCTATCTCGGAAATCAAACATCCACTAGGACTTATCTGAAAGTTCGATTCAACGTTTGAATCACATTGAACTCTTTTAGCCTGAAAATTATCGCCACTTTTCTAAGCTTCACAAATTTCTTAGAGAAACATTGGTCTAGCCCTCAACTCGGCTAGAATAGAACCATCACCAGACAAAGCCATCTGAGTATTGATGGCTCTAAGCGCAAACGGGATTTCCTACTCATGGCATCGGCGACCACGTTCGCCTTTCCCGGATAGTAGTCAATTACTAACTCGTAATCTTTTATCAACTCTAACCATCTCCTTGCCTAAGGTTCAACTCTTTTTGAGTCATCAAGTACTTTAGGCTCTTATGATCAGTGAACACCCGACATCTCTCACCATACAAATGGTGTCTCCAATCTTTAGTGCAAAAACAATTGCAGCTAACTCCAAGCCATGAGTCGGATAATTCTTCTCATGCAGTTTTAATTGTCTAGAGGCATAAGCTATCACCTTGCCCTCTTGCATGAGTACACAACCTAATCCATTCAAGGATGCATCGCTATAAACCACAAATTCCTTTCTCGACTCGGGTTGTACTAGGACTAGTGCCTCTGTCAACAATGCCTTCAATCTCTCAAAACTCCGTTGGCACTTTTCTGTCCATTCAAACTTCACATCTTTTTGTAGCAACCTTGTCATCGGAGTAGCTATCCTGGAAAATCCCTTGACAAAACGTCTATAGTATCCAGCTAGGCCCAAAAAACTCCTAACCTCAGTTACATTCTTTGGTGGCTTCTAATCCACAATTATTGAGATCTTACTCGGATCAACTCAGATTCCATCTCCCGAGACAATATGCCTCAAAAATCCAACTTCTCTAAGCCAAAATTTGCTCTTACTAAAATTGGCATATAATTGTTTATCTCTTAAATTTGCAGTACCATTCTCAAATACTTAGCATACTCGTTCTCGTCTAGAGAGTAGATCAATATATCATCGATAAAGACTACTACAAATTTATCCAAATACGACCGAAAAATGCGATTCATCAAATCCATGAAAATTGCAAGGGCATTTGTTAAACTAAAAGGCATGACCAAAAATTCATAATGGTCATACCTCGTCTGAAATGCAGTTTTCGGCACATCCGAGTCCTTGACTCTCAACTAATAATATCCAGACCTTAAGTCTATCTTAGAAAACACTGTGGCTCCTTTCAATTGATCAAATAAATCATCGATTCTTGGCAACGGGTACTTGTTCTTTACAATTACCTTATTGAGTTGCCGATAATCTATACACAATTACCTTATTGTCTTGCATTCTGAGGCTTTTCTTTCTCACCTGCCTCGGAGCAATCTCTGATAAAATGGTCTAGAGATCCACACTTAAAGCAAGCCTTCTCGTTTGCTCGGCACTCACCGGGATGATGTCTGCACACTATGGACATTCTAGTTTACTCGACCGAGCGTTGCCAACACTAGCAACTGATGTAGTCTGAGCTTTAGACCCCGAGAACTGTCTACCTTTACTTCTGTTTGAGAACCCAGCTGAAGTAATTGATCAAACATTAAACTCTCTTGACTTCTTGGACGAGGATTGGAATGACTTGCCTAACTGTCTCTTCTTGGAGTAGCGAGACTCAATTTCAGCTTTCTTTTTCTCTTTGACTAGTTCATTAGCCTTACAGGCTCGATCTACCAGCACCACAAACTCTTTTAGTTCGAGGACACCAACAAACAAACGGACATCCTCATTTAACCCATCCTCGAATCTTTTGCACATAATGGCTTCTGTCGATACGCACTCTTGAGCGTATTTGCTGAGCCTTATGAACTCACGCTCATATTCGGTCACCGCCATTCGACCTTGCTTTATCTCCAAGAACTCTTTTATCTTCTGATCGATGAACCTTTGGCTAATATACTTCTTCCGGAATTCCTCTTGGAAGAATTCTCAGCTAACTCTTTCCCTTGGTACCACCGACACAAGGGTGTTCCACCACTGATAGGCCAGATCTCTTAAGAGAGATACCGCACATTTCATGCACTCTTCAGGCGTGCATGACAGCTCATCGAATACCCTGATGGTATTCTCAAGCCAGAATTCTGCCCTTTCTGGATCATCCTTCTTACTAGCCCGAAATTCCTCGGCTCTATGTTTTCAGATCTTATCAACCGGAGGCCTTTTTCTTCTCACTACCTCTACCACTTGAGGAGTTACGAGAGTGAGCTGAGGAATAGGTAGGGGTGGAGGGGGTTGAGCATTAGGATTTGCTCGAATATACTCGGTGTACCAATTGCTCATCATATGGAGAAAGGCTTCTCGAGCCTCTTCTCCCTAACCTGAAGTCTCGGGTCTACTCTCTACTGGCGCGGTCCCTTGCACGAGAGCCGGCACATTGTTTGCAGCATCATCGGCTGTAGTTCAATTAGGATCCATTTACTATATGAAAAACATAATTCAAATTGTCAGGAGTCGTCACACTATCATTATATAAATACTCATACATATGACATGTATAGCTAGACTCATAGTTACGCTATGTTAGTCCGAGAATCGACTCAACTGTAGCTCTGATACCACTAAATGTAACACCCTTTACCCGCGTTCAACACTGGAATCAGATACGAGGCATTATTGAACTTAACTGACTTAAACATACAACATCGGGCTATAAAATTTCATTCCAACTTAAAGCTTTTTCATTCATGTACATAACTTCCTTATTACGGGTCTACTAGGCCCTAAACATACATTTGGAATGGTTCGAAACCAAACCGGAAACTTTTAAGCACTTAGAAAATTTTTACTTAAAACAGGGCCACACGTCTGTGTGGAGGAAAGGACACTCCCGTGTAGAATTTCACATGCCCGTGTTCCACACCCGTGTCGACTTATTACTCATTTCGAACCTACAGGGGTTTTCACACGCCAGTGTCCCTCACACGACCTCGACACACCCGTGTGCTTTACCCGTGGTCGACACTGACTTATTTCACACGGTTTGTCACATGCCCGTGTCTTTCGACCATGTGGCAAATTAAATTCCCAATTCAAGGTACAGACTTCACACAACATGGGCACACGCCTATGTCCAAGGTCGTACCTCCCACACGGCCGAGACACACGGTCGTGTCTCTGCCCGTGGAGCATACTAACTTGCAAACCTAGCATGCAAGGGGACACACGACCTTTCAACATGCCCATGAGGGGCCTAGACACACGCCCGTGTGTCTACCCGTGTGGACATTTATAAGGCTATCTACCAAGCCAAATGCCACCCTATATTGCAATCATACTTACACCAATTCAATCCAACAAGTATCGGCACTATAAAGCACTTCTAGAGACTCAAAAATCAAAACATCCATACAAGCATACACTTAATGAATTTCATCATCATTGAATATATATATATATATATACTTGTCAAGTATTGGCCTAATTCCAATGACCACTTACAAAATGAATTTGATAACATAAATAGCCAACACTTTTCCTAACAAATATGACATAACAAAATGACCAAGTTCTATACATGCCATACTCAAAATGAATCTAACTTTGCTATACCGAAGTGTAGTCGATAGTGTGATACTGAACTCGGTCGTCCCACGATCCCTGAGTTATCTTGGCAATACTACAAGGAATAGGGAAATGAGAGGGTAAGCATAAAGCTTAATAAGTTTGCATGAAAATAAATAGCAACATAAAGCTCATAATGTCATCCATCCATGATATTGAATAAAAATACAAAGTCTTAAGCACTTTTCCATAACTTACTCGTGCTTACTCTTATCGAATACATACCATATCACATAACGTAACCATTTCTCGTGAATTACTCATGGGTACCTATACTCACTCAATCACATAGCTTTAGCACCAATCTCATTTCTATTTCAAGCTTAACTATTTATCCCACTAAATCACTTGAGATACTCAAAGATACATGTTCATCGTCATCCACATAAATACGAAGCCAATGCCACATCCCAGATGTGGTCTTACATGGGGTCACCTCTGAGTGTCGATGCCATATCCCAGATATGGTCTTATACGGGATCTCACATCAATTATCGATGCCATATCCCGGATATGGTCTTATACGATTTTCATATTCAATATCGATGCCATATCCCAGATATGATCTTATACAGAATCTCAATTCGGTGCTGAGGCCATGTCGCAGACGTGGTCTTACACGAGACCTTATCCATCTCATGTCTCGATAATAGTATTCTCACATTTATTATAGTCCCACCGGGACTTCAAAATCACAAAATTTATCATTTTTCTCATTCAACACCATTACTCAATTTCATAGAAATATATGCATCATTACAATATTAAACATTTTCAAATATTCTAGCATGATGTTGAATTTATCACATACAAACTTACCTCATTTTCAAAATAGACCACTTGTTGATTTAATCAATACCTTGCCTTTTCCTCGGTCAAGGTTAATTCCTCGTTCTTCTTGATCTATATAATAACAAATTAGCTCATTTAATAACCACAATAATCAGCACATCTCAATAATCATACTTTGGCAAAATTACCATTTTGCCCTTAGACTTTCACAAAATGACTATTTTACCCCCAGGCTCGTAAATTGATTCTAATTAAATTTATTTATTTAACGAGCCTAGGTGAACATTTATTACTCTTATGGAAACCCTCAATACTCATTATTACATACATTTACCACATATTTTACAACCTTTACAAAAAGGTCCTTTTAGGTGTTTTCATGATAAAACCTTTCACAAAAGTTGTTTATCTAACAACTAAGACCCATTTTCTTCCATAAACATGCAGCAAACAACTTAAAAGTTCACATGGAAAAACTCTAAACTTTCAACCATTTTGCAAGATAGTCCCCTCTTTAGCTAGCTTAAGCTTTAGGGGTTTTAAAAGTACAATTATTATCAAGAAATGATCACTAAAACACTTACTTGCAAGGAGAAGAGTTTGCTAAAATTTTTGAGCTTTCAAACCCCTATTTTGCTTGTATTTTTCGGTGGAGAAGATGGAGAGAAAAGATATCATCTTTTCTTTCTTTATTTTATTTTATTCATCAATTTAATCCACCACTACACCCACTTTGACCAATTTTGACTTCTTTGTCCCCCTATGGCCGGCCATGGCCTTTAGAAAGGTCTAATTGTACATTAAAGGTTTCCAATTAAAATTCTATGGCTAGTAGGCACCTTTAGCTCATAAAATAGAACTTTCGCACCTTATGCAATTTAGTCCTTTTTTTTGCGATTAAGCATGCAATCGCTAAAATTAAAGCACTAAAATTTTCTTGCACCTATATAATCATGTTATAGCTCATAAAATAACATCAAAATAATTTTCTTCGACCTTGGATTAGTGGTCTCGAGACCACTGTTCTGGCTAGCCCCTAAATCGGTCTGTTATAGTATTTTTCTAAGTTTTCCCTAAAAACGACTCCAGCTGGAAGTGTTTCTATCAAAAACAACCCATTCCCGTAATTTTTTAAAAAATTGGCCTAATTTCGTAATTTTAAAAAATGACTTTATTTGGTAATTTAGTCTACTCTTAATTAATTTTTTTTGGCTAAATAAGCTAAAAAAAAAGTTTATTGACCAAATAAGTTAGTTTTTTTGAAATTTTAATGAAATATGCTACTTTTGGAGAAAGTGTGTGACAGTGTGCCCAGTTGGATGTAATTTTTGACATTTTTAATATAATCAGTTTCTTTGGTCAGATGGTTATATGTTAATGGTTTTGTCCTTGACTCCCGGGTTTGATTTCTCTCCTGCTCACATTCATATTTTTTATTTCATATTATTTAAAGCTTTTTTCTTTTAATGAATGTTTTTAACATATTAGCTCATTTAGTTAAATGTTTAAATAATAAATAATCTTATCTTTGAGTCACAGGTTCAATTCTTCTTCTAAATATATTTATAATTTTTATTTCATATTGCTTCAAGCCTTTTTTATATTTTTAATTAATATATATATATATATATATATTGTTTTCATATTTTTTATTTTTAATTCACCTTGTTAATTAATAACTCTTTTATTCATAAAATCAAATAATAAATATGTAATTATATAAAAAATATATATTTTACATATATCATTATGTTAAAAATATTTGAAGCTAATAATTCCTTTATATATAATATAAACATCAATTAATTTTTTTCATATATTTTTCTTTTTATATAATATTTATATGTCAAATATTTATTTTCTCCACATATATTGTGGATATGATGGTTTCTAATATTATAAAATGAAATAATTATTTCAAATATAATTATTATTTTTATATATAAAATATTTTAAATATCATTGTTTTTTCATCTATATTGTGGGCATGATATTTCATATATTTATGTGTGAAATATTTCAATTAATTATTTCAAATATCGTTATGCTTATATGTGAAATATTTTAAATACACATACAAAAATATATAATACTAAAATTTACTACACTCATGATATGGATTGAAAAATAAATATTATACATATAAAAATTATGTTTACCAAAAATAATCATATTTGTAATAATTATTTGATTTTATGAATAAAAGAGTTATTAATTAAAAAGATAAATAAAAATAAAAAATTTAAAAATAATATGTTTATTAATTAAAAATTAAAAAATTTAAAACAACATAAAATAAAAATTATAAATTTGAAAATCAACTAAGGGAGCTGATATTTTAAAAGTATTAATTAAAAAAAACTCAGAATAATATGAAATAAAAAAATAAAAAAGTAAATGGGGCAGGAATTGAACTTAAATTAATAACATTTATCTGAAAAAAAACTAATTATATTAAAAATTCAGAAATTGCATTAACGGGATTCTTGGGGCAAAAATCCAGAAAATACCAAAAAAAAATAAAAATTACCGGAAAGGATAGGGTTGAAAAAAAATGACCGGAAAGGGCAATTTCCCCCAAAATCGCGTCCCCGTCAGCGCGTTTTTTGGGGGAAACGGCCTAAAGCGCGTCCCCGGGGGAGCGCTTTAGGCCACGTCAGCGAAAATGCGCCCCCGTGGACGCGATTTCGCTGACGTGGCCTAAAGCGCTCCCCCGGGGACGCGCTTTAGGCCGCAACGGTCAAAATTTTTTTTACCGTTGGGGGCCCAACGGTCAGAAAAAAAAAACCTATAAATACCCCCCAACCCTTCAATTTTTTTCACAATTCAATCCTTTCTCATATTTCTCTCAATTTTCTCTCAATTTGCTCTCAATTTTCTCTCAAGTTTCTCTCAAAGTCCTTCAAATTTACGCTCAAATTTCAAAATAGTCATTTACTATTTATAAAAAAGCCCTTTATAATTTTTTTAATATATCTATTTTGTTAGAAAATTTTTAAATTCTTTATCGGAGTACAATGGCCGGGGACTTATGTCGCCTAGACGAGAACCACATTGCCGTCCAGCAAAAGAAAATGGTAAGTTTGAATGTTAATTTTCAATATTATTAAATTTTTTAATTATGCAATTTTAATTAATTTAGAATTTTATAATTTTATAATTTTTTAAACAGTCTGTAGATCGGGTGTTGGAATGTTATATTCGCAACATGCCTGGTCCCCCATCGCCATTGATCGAGAATTACCTGCGGGAAGCGGGTTTTTGGCACGTGGCCACGATAGGCCGGGGGTTCAAGTTGGAGCCGCCTTTGATCAGCGCGTTGATAGAGAGGTGGAGACCGGAGACGCACACTTTCCATTTGCCATGCGGAGAGTGTACCATCACCTTAGAAGATGTGCAGTTACAGTTGGGATTACCGGTGGACGGGGCGGTAGTCACCGGGTCCGTAACATCTCTCGATTGGATGGCCGTATGCTACGAGCTTCTGGGTGCCATTCCAGATAGAATTCGAGGAGCTCGGATCGATATGGCGTGGTTACGAGACACATTCCCGGAGCCGAACGAGGATTCGACCGAAGTAGAAAGAATACGGTATGCTCGAGCATACATTCTTCAAATAATTGGAGGCTATCTGATGCCGGACCTCTCTAGAAACCTCGTCCACCTGAGATGGCTCCTGAAACTTGTTGACTTCAGAGCAGCCGGTGAATTGAGTTGGGGGTCTGCCGTGCTATCGAGGTTATACCGGGAGATGTGCGGGGCGACGCTGCCGAGTAAACAAAAAATCGGAGGTTGCCTATCACTACTGCAGTCATGGGCATGGTTTCGATTTCCATTTTTACGTCCTCGACTCGACCAGCCATATTCATTCCCACTGATAACGAGGTAAATTTAATATTATATTTTACAATTATGTCGTAAATTTATAGTATAATTGTATGCTAAAAGTTTATTTAATTAGGTGGAACCATCCGAGGAGCAGTCATGTTGGAATACCTAACTCGCTTGAGGATATACGGCTCCTGTTGGACCAAAGGTCGGAATCACAAGTAAGTGTCGAATTTCGTTATTATAATTTAGTATTTCGTAGGTAGTGTCTAATATTATGTATATAACTAATAAGTTGGTAATGTTAATATAGTTTCAATGGACACCGTACGAGGATCCCGAAATTCGGGCAGTAATTCCGGAGGAGTATCTCCAAAATCCGAACAGTTGGCACGTTAAGGTCCTGCTAATCACCTACTCAACCGTGGAGATGCACCAGTCAGATCGGGTTCTGCGGCAATTTGGATGCCGGCAACCGATTCCCGTGCCTCCTGAGGTGCTCGATGATGAGCACAAAGTGGACTTATGGCAGCAGCACACGGATTGGCCAAGATTTTGGTCAGAACATATCGAGACGTGGGAGAACCGGTATGACTTTTTACCTAACCGGGAACCGATCATAGTTCCAGAGTTAGCGTGTGTGCCGGAGTACATGCCATGGTTTAGAATCCATGGCAAGCCGTATCTGTTGTCGGATGAAGAGAGGCGACGGCTAATTCGCGAGCGAAGGGAACGTCGGGGCCCTTTACATCCAAGGAGAATGGGTGATGAACCGGGCCCAAGTGCGCGTACATAGTCACCGGGCCCATCAACAGCGCCTACACAGTCACCGGGCCCATTCGTTCAGCTGACAACACCGACATCACAGCATCCACAGTTTATGCCAGGTGCGTACCCTGCCCCTTATATGTATCCTCCTAACCCATATATGTTTCCTTTTCCTTGTCCCACCCCAGGTTGGAATGCATGGCCGAGTTCGAGTCCGTTCCCGACAACTCCCGTTGGCCAGCCGATCGTGAGGCCGACTTCGGGTGTGGGATTACATGAGGTGCCGTCGGGGAGCAGTAGTTTCTACCAGGCTCCTTCACCGTACGGGATGCAGTCACCCCCGCCGTGGTTTATGCAAACACCTCCGGGGTCATTATTTTATCAAGGTGGGTCATCATCGCAACACCTAGAACTAGACCCACTGCCGGAGGAACCCGATTCCCCGCCTGAGGTTCCACGACCCCCGCCGAAAGCTAGAAGAAGGAGGAATCCAGCGCGTAACCGCCGACCACCCGACTGTGGCACTGGTTCCCACCGGCATCAACATTGATTAGGATGGGCTTTTTTATTTTTTAAATTGTAATTTAATTTTTTTATTTTTTGAATAAAAAAAGTTATTTTTTTTATTTGTGTTTGTAATTTAATTTTAATATCAAAGTTGTGTATTTTTTTTGTATGTAATATAATTTGAATTTTTTAATAAAATAAAAAATTATTTTCTATTTTCTATTTTTTTAATTTAGTCCTCTTCACTAAAATAAGAAGTGTTCTTTGATAATTTAGTTTTTTGCAATATAATTTTTTTATATTTAATAAAATTGAGTTCAATGTTATTTCTTTTGTAATTTAATTTTTTTATTTTTTGAATAAAAAAAGTTGTTTTTTATTTTTGTTTGTAATTTAATTTTAATATCAAAAGTTGTGTATTTTTTTTGTATGTAATATAATTTGAATTTTTTAATAAAATAAAAAATTATTTTCTATTTTCTATTTTTTTAATTTAGTCCTCTTCACTAAATAAGAATTGTTCTTTGATAATTTAGTTTTTGCAATATAATTTTTTTATATTTAATAAAATTGAGTTCAATGTTATTTCTTTTGTAATTTAATTTTTTTATTTTTTGAATAAAAAAAGTTGTTTTTTTATTTGTGTTTGTAATTTAATTTTAATATCAAAAGTTGTGTATTTTTTTGTATGTAATATAATTTGAATTTTTTAATAAAATAAAAATTATTTTCTATTTTCTATTTTTTTAATTTAGTCCTCTTCACTAAAATAAGAATTGTTCTTTGATAATTTAGTTTTTTGCAATATAATTTTTTTATATTTAATAAAATTGAGTTCAATGTTATTTCTTTTGTAATTTAATTTTTTTATTTTTTGAATAAAAAAAGTTGTTTTTTTATTTGTGTTTGTAATTTAATTTTAATATCAAAAGTTGTGTATTTTTTTTTGTATGTAATATAATTTGAATTTTTTAATAAAATAAAAAATTATTTTCTATTTTCTATTTTTTTAATTTAGTCCTCTTCACTAAAATAAGAAGTGTTCTTTGATAATTTAGTTTTTTTACAATATAATTTAGTTAATAAATTTGAATTATTGTACAAAAGTTAACCGTTGTACTCCAAAAAAAAACAGAAATTACATAGCCAGCAAGAGACAAACAAGCTAATAACACGGTCAACTATTCCGATTTGGACACGAGCGAGATGTATGGCCCGGGTTCCTACACCATCCGCACCGCCGACTTTGGTTGGTCGGTTCTCGGATATCCATATTGTTGCGTATTCTGGTCGAGGAAGGTCGACCTTTTGGTTTGCGCCTCAATTCTCTATCCGGCAACAGCTTATACGGTGCACGCGATACCGATGGCCACTTACGTTCATCTGGGACTGGTGGGAATACGTGTCTCCACACGTTGTACATGTTTTCTAATTTGTACACTTCGTCGACATAGCTCATGGGATCAATACGGAGATTCTGACAAGCCGCAAGTACATGAGCACATGGGTAACGAAGTGCATCAAATATCCCACAGTCGCATGTCCTATTTGTCAAGTGTACACGATAATGCCCGCCAACAATACCTTGGTTGGGTCTGTCAAACTCCGTGACACGAAACCATAGGCTGTCGCGATCATGACATACTGTGTGCATGGTGTTCGCACGTGCCTTCCCACGATTAATTTGTTGCAAGACCTTCTGGCTCCATACATGGCCTCCTTCCATTTGCCCTCTATAACTCGCTGCTCTCTTCGGAAATAGTGCCGCTAACCGAAAATATGTCTCTCGCACAACTGCTGTAATCGGCAGATGACGGGTTCCTTTCAGAACAGAATTTGTGCATTCGGCAAGGTTTGTGGTCATATGCCCATATCGTAGGCCGCCGTCATATGCTTGTGTCCACTGTTCGAAAGGAATATTGCACAGGTAGCTTGCGCCTTCGGCGTTATCTGAGCGCAAACTGGCCAGCATCTCGTGAAAACGGCCTTTATTGATCTCATAACCTGCTAATATACGTTGATAGCGAATATTACATACCACTCTTCAATTGCGAATAAATTGAATTTTTCAAAAGAAATTTTATTAATAGATATTTCATACCCATATCGATCACTTGCCGTTTCTCTCTTTTAGATCGATGTTGCCCATAGTAGTTGGATGCGACATGCCTCAGGCAATATCGATGGTGTGTGCGATGCCACATGCTTCCCTGGCGTTCTATTGCCGCAAGTATTCCAGGGCCCCGATCCGATATAACGCATATGTCAGGTTGGGGGCAAACATGCCTCCTTAACCTGGATAGGAAGAAGTCCCAATCATCAGCTGATTCCCCCGGTGTTATTGCGAACGCAATCGGAAGGATTCTCCCACAGCCGTCTTGTGCCACGGCTAGCAATAGCCGATGCGTATATCTACCATACATGAAGGTACCGTCAATTTGTACCAATGGCTTGCAATATGTAAAAGCATCTCGGCATTGCTTAAATGTCCAGAACAGACGCTTGAACACTGCGCATCCACGGAGCAGGCGATCGTTGTAGTACGTCGGTTCCGTTTCAAGGTCTGTTGTGCTGCCTGGGACATACCTCTCCAGCACCTGACACCACTGCCACACTTCATTATATGAAACGTCCCACCGACCGTGCAATTTTTCCAACGCCTTCTGCTTGGCTATCCAAGCCTTTCTGTAAGAGGGCGTGTACCCCATTTGGCTACGAATATTGCCAATTAAGGCCGGCACTGTAGTTCTGGGATCGGCCTTCACCGTCGGGATTATTAAATCAGCCAACATGTCTGAATCCATCCTCGGATGATCTTCTGTTACACCTGTCAATGAAGTACGTTAAATAATGCAACATTACATAATATTAGTGTTATTCGAAATCATTGAACACATACTGGTACTGTACCGGTAAGACATGTATGCGGACCTTTGTACTTTTTCACCTCCCACAGCCCTGTCCTTTTCCTCAATGACGCCATGATTTTCCATGAACATGTGCCGTCTTGCACTGCACACTTTGCCTCGTACCTATCGAGCTTTGATTTAACCATAGTGTAGTTAACCCTGTTCCTGATGCTGTATTGTTTCAATGTAGCAAGAAAAGTATTCTTGTTGGAAAACTGGTTACCAACTTCTAATTGATCCGAATCCAACAAAGAATTTGTACGGTCACGCGTCCGGTGTGGTAGTTCAGGAAACTCCAATGCATCATCTTGAGATAGATCGACATTATGCATGTGCGCTGGAGGTGAGTATGCCCTGAATAGCGGATCTTCTTCTTCTTCGTCTGAACCGCCCTCAATGTCTTCAGGTACAATTGGAACGGGCTCCGGTTCAGAAAATAATCCAACTTCTGCACAATCAGGCCCTGGCTCCCGAGGTGGCTCCACATCGGATTCATCGTCCCATCCTCCATAATCTGCAACAAACGAAGGGCCCTCACTGGTGCATGTCGTCGGTAATAACGAGGGCCCCTCACTGATGGATGTCGTCGGTAATACATCATCCCTCCTTAAACATCTTTCGTAACGATCCCAATCGTATGTGGATTGTCATCCACTAGAAGTTGATGACGTCCCCCAATACGTATTTCTGTCATCCGACGTCGAATGACGAATATGCATGTCCCATCCACCAACCGAGTGTCGTGCAGGGGTTATGTTTTCCATACTACCACCGCACACTGGCACTTCTGTGTTTTGCCTCCCACTTACAGAGTGTCGACTTGGGGTCGTGTATTCCCTTCGAACGATACTAGATGTTGAGGTCGCAGCCAGATCACTTGGAGATGAAAATTCTACATATACCTCGATATAGGGTGAACCACTGGCAAGATGAGTCTCCACCATTGCCTCAAGGCTCCGAGGACCTTTGATGTCGAATGAGTCATATCTCACCGGATTAACCGAAGTGCAAAATCTATACTTAATAGACTGAACTTTCATTAGCGTTGTTCCGAATATTTTACGCCTAATTCTTTTGCGAAGTTCTACCAAATCGACGTTCCGATTAAAACTCAATCGCGCTGTGTTCTCCGATAAGAAAACAACACCATTTTCGGTGTCACGCACTTCACCATCGTAGTAAATAACAGCATTAATACGTTCACTCATTGCAAGTGGACGGTGTAAAAGAGTAAAATTATTGTACTAAAAAATCACACTAAGTTCAATTCCCAGGAAAGAGAGGTGGATCACAAGGATCACTTAAGTACCACGTCTTTCCTAGCCAGAATATCCCTCAATCGTAATTTAATAGCACAATAAATAACTACGATCACACTCACAAGATATGAAAAAATAATAATAATGAACACCAGAATTTTAACGAGGTTCGGCAAATTTTGCCTACGTCTTCGGGCACTAACAAATATATTTCACTCCAAAAATACAAGTGAAAATTTACAAATAGGGAGAGAGAACAATGCCTTAAGTAGAGAATGGCAAATTGTGGGATGAAGAAAATGAGAAATGGTTAGGCCTATTTATAGTTGAGGTTTAGGGATCAATCTTACAAATTACCTATTCAAATAGGGACCAATATTGCAATTACCCCATAACAATTTTCACATCACATCAACTTTCGGTGCCTAATTTTGGTGCCATTTTCTTCCCACTTGCTGCCACTTTATTTGCCGGGAAAAAGGCCTAAAGCGCGTCCCCGGGGGAGCGCTTTAGGCCACGTCAGCGAAATCGCGTCCACGGGGGCGCGTTTTCGCTGACGTGGCCTAAAGCAAAATCGCGTCCCCGTCAGCGCGTTTTTTGGGGGAAACGGCCTAAAGCGCTCCCCGGGGGACGCGCTTTAGGCCGTTTCCCCCAAAAAATGCGCTGACGGGGACGCGATTTTGGGGAAAATTGCCCTTTCCGGTCATTTTTTTTCAACCCTATCCTTTCCGGTAATTTTTATTTTTTTTGGTATTTTCTGGATTTTTGCCCGGATTCTTGAGCAACTTGCTTGGGGAAAAAACTCTAAAATCTAATACATTGATCGCCGTATCTTAACTCACACCCGCTGAACTTTACCAAAATCACAACAGAGTTTAAAAGACAACGCAGTTACTTTGAGTTTTCCTTACAAATTTATTGTTGGATAATCTAAAATTAATACGGAAAAGACCAAAAACACCCAGTCTGCCTCCTATCCTCTTGAAATTCTTTGTAATTTAAATGAAAAAACTAAACCCAATCCTGTAAACTCATTCAAAATAAAAATAAAATTCCATCGTTTTCTCACCTTCCAAACTGACCATTAGCTACCCTTTGGAAATGGAGGAAAACGGCAGCAGAGCTGAAGCCCTACGCCTTCTAGGAATTGCCGAGAAGCTTCTACAAAATCGTGATTTCAACGGCTCCAGAGAGTTCGCAATCTTAGCCCAAGAAACTGAACCTCTGTTGGACGGTTCTGATCAGATTCTGGCCGTCGTCGACGTCCTCCTCGCCGCCGAGAAAAGAATAAACAATCAACACGATTGGTACTCCATATTACAAATCGATCGCCGATCTGAAGACAATGATCTCATCAAGAAACATTATCGTCGCCTAGCTCTCCTTCTCCATCCAGACAAAAACAAGTTCCCTTTCGCCGATCACGCGTTTAAGCTCGTGGCTGATGCATGGGCCGTTTTATCGAACATCTCTAAGAAATCTCTTTACGACAAAGAATTGGGCTTGTACACGAAGATTGATTTAAGCAGCCCCGGCGATCGTTCGAATCAAGCCGGGAAATTACCCGTCACGAGAAAAGGGCAAAATCAGGAGCAGTCGCAACATCGCCCGCCCTCTAAGACCCAAAATGAGAATCAAAGGTCAAGATTGTCAACATTCTGGACAGCGTGTCCGTACTGTTATAGGTTATTTGAGTATCCTAGGGTTTATGAAGGTTGTTGTTTAAGGTGCCAGAATTGCGAGAGAGCTTTTCATGCGGTTCTGATTCCGACTTTGCCCCCGCTGGTTCCGGGTCAAGAAGCTTATTATTGTTGCTGGGCGTTTTTCCCGTTAGGGTTTGTATCTGGAAGCCAGGACGGTGGAGGAAAACCGCCGACCGGGTTTACGAATTGGATGCCTCCTATGTTTCCGGGGGTGCAGCAGGAGAATGAAAGAAATGGAGGTAATGTGCCACCAAGCGCCCCTCCTCCTGCCCCTGCCCCACCAACACCAGCCGCTCCTACAAGCGCCACCAAGGTGGTATCAGGGGTTTCGCGTGGGGATGCGTCTGATTTCGCCCCAAGGAAGAGAGGGAGGCCAAGGAAGAACCCGCTGTGAAGTTTTATAGGTATTGAATTATCGTTTTTGTAGCTTTGGCTTAGAAGGAACCTGACACCATAATGGAAGAGTTTTGTATGATTTTTATGAATGGAGAAGGACAAATATGATTGAGGCTGAAACTCTGTAATGTTGGGTGGAATTTGCAGGTATTGTTGTAGTGGTTAATTATTTGGTTTTGTAGAATTTAGTTTGTTTTCATGTTCTAACTAGCACATAGATGATTATGTAAATTTATGATTTATGGATCAATGTCAAGTCAGCAAGTTCTTTCACTATTGATCTTTGATTGAATGATGGTGCAATTTATAGGCCCTATTTTCTTTTACTAAATGTGATATTATGTATTGTTAGAGACTTGCAGTTCAGCAATGCTGGTGGGAACCTTTGGCCAGCAATTATGAAATAGTAGGTGTTCCATAACAGGGGTGTATTTGAGTCAACCCGAACTTAAATACTGTCAAGCTCTATTTGTTTTTAAGTTCGAGCTAAGTTTGAGATATAATTGATCTCAAGCTTGGTTAAGCTTGATTTGTTTATCAATTTTTATACTCAAACTAATAATATATTTAATAATACAAAAATATGAAAAGCTCGATGAGGCTCGTAATCCGTTCGAGTAAAATATTATTAAGCTCAAATTTGACTTGATCAATAACTCAGGATGTCTGAACTCGAGCTCAGCTCGATAATATTATTGAATCAAATTCAAAAAAAAATTTCGAACAGAACTCAAGTAGTTTACAAGTAACAGTATCTTATTTACACTTCTATTCCAAAGTACCGCCATGTTCCCTTAGACTATTCATTTTCCCCTAAGCACCCATGTCCGATACAAATTCAGATGGATGTTTAGTATGGTTCTCCAATATACCGAGAAACTTAGAAATGATTGAGCATACCCATTTTGGACATAATTTCACAGCTCAAATCAGGGTAACATAACATTGACCATAACTGTTATCATCAACAAAGTACTGGTTCTTTCCTTAATTCCATGGATTAAAATTACAAAATCATTGCACTTTTCAAATAATGAACTGCTAATGATGATGGCCGTGGTTGAATGGCCAAGACGCTTTCCTTGTGTTATGGATGGACAAAAGGTGGTTAACCAGATAGTTTAGTTAGTGCTAGATCAATGGAGTAGGTAAGGTTTTATTGGATAGATTTATGCGAGCTTTGCACACACTTATCTAAGAAAATTAATTAAAAATTGAATTTAAACATTAAACATATATGTAAATGATTACATAAAATACTGCACGACATAACTACACCAAGAAGTCTCAAACCTAAAACCATTTAAATTCAAAACACCTACAACTCGAAAATTATTCTCTTTCGCCAATTATACATGTGCAGGTTAACTTTGAAGGCTATTTTTTCGTTGATTTAATGAATACCCTCTGGTTATTTGTTTGGATTTTTCAAGTTTTTAAAGAAGTTCTAAATTTTTTCAGTTTAGTCTTCAAATTTTAAGAATGAGTAAAAATATTTTTTTAAGTCAAATAATTTTATAACTAAACATGAATTAATAATTTCTTTTGAGACCTCATGGATTAATATTAGTTAGGAAAGATGGACTTATATTTTTAAAGACAAATATTTTAAAAAATATATATTTCTTTAATTTTTATTAATTGATTCGTTTTAAATTTTGAAGTGATTTAGATCCAAATCTTCATTTAATGATGGGTTTAGAAGTTAAACTTGAGATTAATTCGATGTTATAGTATTTTTCATTTATAATTTATATACAATTTATTTCTATTTTCTAAAATATGGTAATTGGAAATCCAAATCCAAATTTAAATTATTCAAACAATAAATTTGAATTAATTCAAAATCTTACTTTTAAAATATTTTAATTTCCAAACAAAAAATTTTAAAATAATAAATTTCAAATCTAAATATTTAAAATCCAAAATCCAAACCTAAATTCAATATAAATTTCCAAACATTACCTCATGCTATTCTTGAAACCATGGGTTTCAATGATTTGTGGGTTGAACCAATTATGTTAGAACCTTATCTTTCTAGCTTTTAGTCAATTGTCGCTTATCCAAACGATTCAAACTGTTGGAAAGGTTAAAACAAGGTGATCCTCTTTCACCAAATATGTTCTTCATATGTAAGAATATTTTCTCCTTATTGTTTCTTATTAGTGGCGAATGGTATATAAATTTTCAGTTCAATAATAGATATTCAATACAATTTCAAAAACAGTATCTACTACTCGCTTAATAATTGCAAGAGCATAATCTTATTTTGAAGTAATTGTGAAAAATATAACGTTGGTAATGACAAATATATCGTAAAGAAAAGAAAAATAAAAAATAAAGAACACATACAGATTTTACATGGAAACCCTTCGGGAAAAAAACCACGGGCAGAGGAGAAGAAAATTCACTATGTCGAATTCGAATCAAATTACAAGAGGAATAGACTATGTCTATTTATAGGCTTGTAAAGCCATATTCTAATAGGAGTGGAGTAAGATTGAAACTCCTTATTCTAATCAATATCAAATAGATGGAGTTTAATAAGGTTTAAAAAACCTTATTTAAAATAAAATAAAAGAAGTGTAGTTCTATAGGGATTCTTCTTTTATTTTATTTTACCATTGTATTTTATTTAAATAAGGATTCGGGTCACTTAATTCTAACAATCTCCACCTTGACACGAATTTTCAATAAAAAAGTTCTTCATCGTGAACTCTCAACGAACAAGTTCTCCACCTCTTCCATAAAACCACTTAAGGGTTTAACTTCAACAATGAACACCAACCAAGTTTAAGCAATGCTCAAACTTGGTTATAGGAAGTGACTTAGTCATCATATTTGTAGGATTTTCATGAGTACTAATTTTGCTCACAACAATATCACCACGAGCAATAATATCACGAACAAAATGATACCGAACATCAATGTGTTTTGTTCTTTCACGAAACATTTGATCTTTTGTAAGGAAGATGACACTCTGTCTGTCACAAAATACTGTGCTGATTTGAAGGTCTTCATTGAGCTCACTAAAGAGTCCCTTCAACCAAATAGCTTCTTTACAAGCCTCAGTAATCGCCATGTACTCAGTTTCAGTGGTAGACAAAGAGACTGTAGTTTGCAAAGTAGCTTTCCAACTGATTGCACAACCTCCGATTGTAAAGACATAACCAGTGAGAGATCTTCTTCTATCAAGGTCTCCAGCAAAATTAGCATCAACATACCCAATGACTCCATCTCTAGTTCTTCCAAACTGTAAGCAAACATCAGTAGTACCTCGTAAGTATCTTAAAATTCACTGAACTGCTTTCCAATGTTCTTTACCGGGATTCGCCATGTATCTGCTAACTGCACTAACTGCATATGATAAATCTGGACGTGAACAAACCATAGCATACATGAGAGATCCCACTGCACTAGAGTATGGAACATGTGACATGTACTCAATCTCATCATCTGATTGTGGAGACAAAGCCTATAAAAGTTTGAAATGGGCTGCTAAAGGAGTACTAACAGGCTTAGCACTCTGCATATTGAACCTGCAAAGAACTTTCTCAATGTACCCCTTCTGACTTAGGTACAATTTACTTGCTTTTCTATCTCTGAGAATCTCCATACCAAGTATCTTCTTTGCTGGTCCCAAATCTTTCATCTCAAATTCTTCACTTAGTTGGGCTTTGACCTTTCTTATCTCTCCTTTATATTTTGCTGCTATCAACATGTCATCAACATAAAGAAGTAGATACACAAAAGAACCATCACTGTTTTTCTTAAAGTAAACATAGCTGTCAAAACTATTTCTTTTAAAATCATGAGAAGTCATAAAAGAATCAAAACTCTTGTACCACTGTCTTGGTGACTGTTTCAAACCGTAAAGGGACTTTTTCAGCAAGCAAACATAGTCCTCTTTTTTTGAGACTGTAAAACCCTCTGGTTGTTGCATGTAAATATCTTCTTCAAGTTCTCCATGCAAAAATGCAGTTTTTACATCTAACTGCTCAAACTCCAAATCATGCATGGCCACAATACCAAGCAAAGCTCGAATCGAACTATGCTTTACAACTGGGGAGAACACATCTGTGAAGTCCACTCCTGGAATTTGACTGTAACCTTTTGCAACAAGCCTTGCTTTATATCTGGGTTCTTCAACTCCTGGAGTCCCTTCTTTCTTTTTAAACACCCATTTACAACGAACAACCTTTTTACCTTTAGAAAGTTTCACAAGATCCCATGTTCTGTTTTTATGGAGTGATTCCATCTCCTCTTGCATAGCAAACATCCACTTTTCTGAGTCTTCACAGCTAACCGCCTCAGAATAATTAGACGGCTCTTGGTTTGCATTTATATCTTCAGCCACATTTAAAGCATAAGCAACTAGATCAGCCTCGGCATACTTCTTTGGAGGGTTGATTTCTCTTCTAGTTCTGTTTTTGGCGATAGAATATTGTGGTGAAGAAGCAACTCTATTCTCAATTTTTGTACTGGCTCGAGGAGTCTACTCTGTATTAATCTGATGCTCCACCTGCTTTTGATTTTCTTTATTGGAAGAGCCTTTAAGAGATATGCTAGGTATCATAGCAGTTTCATCAAAAACATCATCTTTGCTAATCACAACTTTTCTATTTTCAGGACACCATAACTTATACCCTTTTACGCCAGCTTTATAATCAAGAAAAACACATTTAATGGATCTCGGTTCCAATTTTCCATTATCAACATGAGCATACGCAGGACATCCAAAGATCTTTAAATCAAAATAATTAGCAGGATTACCAGACCATACCTCTTGCGGAGTCTTTTTCTCAATGGCAATGGATGGAGATCGGTTGATCCAAAAACATGCAATAGAGGTTGCTTCGGCCCAAAACGACTTTGGTAAGTTGGCATTTGACAACATACATCGAACCTTCTCCATGATCGTTCTGTTCATTTGTTCTGCAACGTCGTTTTGCTATGGAGTATGACGAACTGTCAAGTGTCTCACGATCCCTTCTGACTTGCACAATTTATTGAACTCATCAGAACAAAACTCTAAGCCATTGTCTGTGCAGAGGTATTTTATTTGTTTTCCCGTCTGTTTTTCAATTATAGTTTTCCAAGACTTAAATGCGGAAAACACATCGCTTTTCTACTTCAGGAAGAATGCCCAAATTTTTCTGAAAAAATCATCAATAAAAGTTAGCATATAGTTAGCTCCACCTCTCGAAGGCACTCTTGATGGCCCCCACAGATCAGAATGAATATGCTCCAACGTTCCCTTCGTGTTATAGATTCCTCTGGTGAATCAAACTCTCTTTTGCTTCCCAAAAACGCAGTGCTCACAGAACTTCAGTTTGCAAATTCCTTGCCCATCAAAAAGTCCTCTTTTGCTCAATTATGCCATGCCATTCTCACTCATATGCCCTAGACCCATATGCCAAAGTTTAGTAATATCAGCATCTGATAAGGAAGAGGAAGCGACAGCTGCATCACCAAGAACAGTAGAACCCTGCAAAACATATAACTTGGCAGTCTTTCTTTGCCCTTTCATCACAACGAGGGAACCTTTGGAAATCTTCAAAATCCCACTTTCAGCTGTGTATTTGTAACCTTTTGAATCAAGAGTACTTAACGAAATTAAATTTCTCTTCAATTCTGGAACATGTCGTATGTCACTAAGTATTCTAACAACTCCATCAAACATCTTAACTTTAATTGTTCCAACACCTACGATTTTACATGAATCATTATTTCCCATCAAAACAACACCTTCAGACATTGTTTCGTAATTTGTAAACCAATCCCGATTGGGACACATGTGGAAGGTGCAACCTGAATCAAGTATCCACTCCTCGCTCACTTTAGAATTGTTGACAGAAGCGACTAGAAGTTCACCATCGCTGTAATCTTCTACAACATCAGCTCCACCGAAATTTTCTGGTTGTTTTCCTTTTTGATTCGCAGCCTTCCTTTTAATCTTGTTCCGTAGCTTATAGCACTCAGATTTAATGTGCCCTTTCTTCTTGCAGAAGTTACAAGTTTTACCTCTGTTTGAAGACTTCGATCTACCCTTAGATTTACCGCGAGGATTCCGTTCCTGTGTTCTTCCACGATCTCATCAGCATTCCGATCTTGTCTCCCACGAATAATGAGACCCTCTCCCTGAGAGTCAGTTTTAACCACAAGATGCTTCATCTTATCATACGAGGTCAAGGAATCATAAACCTCATCAACTGTGAGAGACTCGCGGCTATATAAAATCGTGTCTCTAAAGGTTGAATAAGACGGGGGCAACGAACAAAGTAGAATCAACCCTAGATCTTCCTTATCATACTAAACCTCCATGGCCTCCAAGTTTGAAAGAATTTCTTTGAACACTGTTAAGTGTTCGTGCACAGACGCACCTTCCTCCAAACGATGAGCATAAAGACGTTGCTTCATATGCAACTTGCTAGTTAGAGTTTTCGACATACATATTTGTTCTAGCCTCTTCCATAATGCAGCGACGGTCTTCTCCTTCATCACATCCTGTAAAATTTCGTTAGACAAATGCAGATGTAACTGTGTTAATGCCTTTCGATCCTTGCGCTTCTTCTCTTCCTCCGTCAACGTCGAAGGCATCTTATCTACCCCTAGTAGGGCTTCCTTTAAATCCATCTATGCAAGAACTGCCTGCATCTTTATCTGTCACAACGCGAATTTGGTGTTGCGATCCAACATTGAAATTTCGTACTTCAAAGACGCCATTACCGTGATCGAGATGAAAAACCTGGAAGCTCGGATACCAATTTGTGAAAAATATAACGTTGGTAATGACAAATATATCGCAAAGAAAAGAAAAATAAAAAAATAAAGAACACACACATATTTTACGTGGAAACCCTTTCGGGAAAAAAACCACATGTAGAGGAGAAGAAAATTCACTATGTCGAATTCGAATCAAATTACAAGAGGAATAGCGTAAAGTCATATTCTAATAGGAGTGTAGTAAGATTGAAACTCCTTATTCTAATCAATATCAAATAGATGGAGTTTAACAAGGTTTAAAAAACCTTATTTAAAATAAAATAAAAGAAGTGTAGTTCTATAGGGATTCTTTTATTTTATTTTACCATTGTATTTTATTTAAATAAGGATTCGGGTCACTTAATTCTAACAGTAATAATTACAATAAAATAAATTCATTATAAAATATTCCAAAGTTACTAGTTAACTACAACATGCTAGAACTTCATAATTTGGGAAATAATCAAATAATGGACATGTTTCCCTCTTGGTTGGGACAACTTCAGAGTTGAAAATTCTCATACGTAATGGATTTCATGGTGCAATTGGAGAATCAAAATACAGTGAGTTTCCAAATTTATGAATTCTTAACCTATCCTTCAATAAACTAACAGGTCGTTAGCCATCTTGTCACTTCCAAAAACGGAAGGCCATGAAGATTGTTGATGTTGACAAGTTAAGGTACTTGGTGGCAAACGTCAATTTTGAAGTGCCAAAAACAAGATGGATTAGTAACTTTTCATACTCAATGACAATGGCAAAGGCAGACGTGGAATCAAAATACGAGAAGCCATTGATCACTTGAGCAATAGATTTGAAGGTTCCATTCAAG
Organism: Gossypium australe; assembly: GCA_005393395.2. Lineage (NCBI taxonomy): Eukaryota > Viridiplantae > Streptophyta > Magnoliopsida > Malvales > Malvaceae > Gossypium > Gossypium australe. The sequence goes on from CM016614.1 coordinate 53,068,682, forward strand.
AAGATATTTAGATCCTAAAGACACTTCAATTCCTCAACCTTTCCAACAACTTGCTTTCAAGTCCAATTCATCATCATTGGCGAATCTCACAAACCTCCAAGCTTTGGACCTTTCTTAGAATAAGCTCTTCCGAGAGATCCCCCAAGAGCTAATACAACTCATTTTCCTTTTATTTCAATGTCTCTCATAATCAATTGATTAGACCCATCCCACATGGCAAATAATTTGGTACATTCTAAATCAACTCATTTGGTGACAACTTAGGATTATGCAAGAATCAATTGTCAAAGAAATGCTATCCCTAAGGCTCACCACCACCATCTTTATTGCCAAAGAAAAATGATAGTGGGGATTCACAGTTTGAATTTGGGTAGAAGGTAATCCTGTTAGGGTATGGAAATGGGCCAGTGAATGTATTAGTTCTTGGATACCTCTCAAACTCGATGAATATAAGTTATTTGCCCTTAATCACAGCCATTGATGTAATTCAATTTGTATCATTAGATTTAGGGGAGCTTAACTATAAATAGAAGCCTTCTATAACGATCCAATTTTTAGTGGTGTAGGAAAATGTGATCTCGGAGCTCCTACAGGTTTCAAAGTCAGAGACAGAACATGATAATCACCTGAGAAATCTGTTGCAAGTGTTGCATAAAAAGCAACTGTATGGGAAGCTTAGAAAATGTGAATTTTGGTTACCAGAAGTTGTATTTCAAGGACAAGTTATTTCAAATGAGGGAATATGTGTGGACCCCAAAAAGATTGAAGCCATTTTGCAATAAAAATCGCCAAAAAATGTGTCAGAAATCTGAAGCTTCCTAGGCCTGGCTAGTTATTACAGAAGATTCGTAGATGGATTTTTGAAAATAGCTTTGCCTGTGACAAAGCTTTTGAAAAATAATGTTCCATTCGTGTGGAATGACCAGTGCTAAGAGAGTTTTAAGAAGTTGAGGGTCATGTTGAGGAAAGCACTGATTTTGACCTTGTCCGAATCAAGGAAGGAATATGTTGTATTAAGTGATGCTTCACTTAGAGGTGTCCATGGGCCGGGTCGAGCCTAATTGAAAAATGGGTCTAAGATTTTACCCAAGCCTGGCCCGGATAAAAATGCTAAAACCCATATTAATTTTTATATTATTTATTATATATATTTAAAAAATATAATACATCAAAAATACTAAAACTATTAAAATAAATGTTTCCCAACAAATTGAAAATAAATTGAAAATATATATACTTAAAATAACACTGAGATAGGTGCAACCTAACAAACAAATACCTCTAAAATAGTTACAAAATTAACAATAAAACAAGAGTTACACAATATCCAAACAATAACAACAAAATAATACCAACATAATAGTGAAATGGTAGCAAAATAGTGAAAAAAATAACAAGAAAATAGAAAAAATAGTAAGAAAAAGCAACAGTTTTTTTTTTGCATATTCGGGTCGGGCTCGGACAAAAAAAGCCTTACTAGAGGCTCGATCTGTTTTCTAAACGGGCTTTATTTTTTTGCCCATGCCCATTTTTCATGCCTATATTTTACCCCAACCATCCCACTTTTCGGGCGAGCCTTCGAGCTAGGCCAGTCTAGCTTCACTAAATGGTTTGGGTTGTGTTTTAATGTAGGATGGTAAGGTAATTGTGTATTCATCTCGATAGCTAAAACCACATGAATGCAATTATCTGACACATGATTTAGAGTTAGCTGATATTGTCTTTTGATTTAAAGATCTAGATACACTATTTGTAACACCTCAGACTCGGCTGAGTAGGTTCGACTTGAATCTAGCAAGTTATATTAACCACCAAAGTGACTCTCCGTTAACTCCTAACATAACCTCCAACACACCACTTACTTGCAACAATAATGTGTTAAATTAAAACACTGTAGCACAATTATTTTCATACACAAAATGTAAACATGTGAGCTTACAAAACATCAAAGGAAAGGTTTGCATGTCAAACAATAGGAACACTTAAGAGTTCACATACATCAAATAACATAAGCTCACTTAACAACATTCAACATGAGTTCGCACAATAGCGTAGGTACATATACAATATTATAGGTTCACTAAATACCAATAGTTCGCATAGTACCTAAGCTCACAACATGCAATATAGTTTCGCAGACAAACTGACTTCGTAATAAGAGGTATCATACATGTATCGGTTTTTATACTTTAATAGGGTTCGCATAAATACATACATGGGTTCGTACAATTCACCTAGGTTTATTAAGTAATAAGATTATCATTAACAGGGGTACGCATGTAATTTTCAGAATCGTAAACATACAGGGGTCGTAGAAAATAGTACTTAGCAGTAAATCTAACTTGCATATTTTAATAGTAAATCAACGTAACACTCATGCATTAAAAAATCGATTTTACTCATAACAAAATAAATAAAATATTTTAAGTCATGGTTTGCAAAACAATATAACTAAACTTTAAAGGAACTATTTGAATAATAGACTCAAAGAACGGTAAGTCTAAAACCCTCATAAAATTAAACCCCACCGCCTATTTTCCCAAGTTCGCCAATATCTAGTCAAGAGCGAGCCTTGCCAAGTCATCTACCTCTCCACTACTATTCGCTACCTACTTACCTACAAAGTAAGAGAGAAGTGGTGAGTTCATTGTGAACTCAGTGAATAATCAAGAATCAATAAGGTAGGGTTTAAAACAAAGCTTAAAATAGAAAGAAGACTTAGTCTTAAAATTGTTCACGTGCTAGGTTCATGGGTGAGGTTGTGAGACCTAGTTTGCAGATCTTGTCAGAAAACATAAGTTTGTAAATCAGTTTTGCATGTGTTACTGCAAATCATTCTTAAAAACTTAGCTTGTGCTTGTTTGAAAATCATATATTATATAGCGTGAAACATGCTTACAAACTTATCTTATCAGAAGGGTTGAGGAACATAAGATATGTTCTCGCCCACACTTATCAGAATTTTGCCTCGTTGGATATGTGGATCTCCTTATAACACCTCAGAATGAATAAAGGAGTCCTTATAACATGTCCCATAAGTGCAGTGCGAGGCAATACACTCTCCTGTACACAAACATGTCCTGGTGAATGGAGCATAGCTTGACATTCCCTTATCTCTCCACATGTCCTAAGGCCTTTGTAACACCCCCAACTCGTATCCGTCGCCGGAACAGGGTTACGAGGCATTACCAAGGAGTACAGAACACTTACAGATAATTTGAAATCATTATCGTTCAAATACTGAGACTAATTATAAATGTTCCTTTAACGGACCTTCGAGGTCCAAATCATGCATTAAGATCGGGTCGAGACTAAACCGGATCCTCAGGAAAATTTTTCGCGACTTTAAAAATTAGGCTATACGCCTGTGTGACTAGGGAGACATAGCCGGACCATACGCCCATGGGGTAGACTGTTTGTCACACATGGCCTAGGCACACGCCCGTGTCTACCCGTATGGACTAAAATTAGGCTATTTTCCAAGCCATATTTCTCACTCACTTGATCCTTTATCTTTACCAACATTTTAATACAGTCAAGAACCAATTTAAGATATTCAACCAAGCCTTATACTTATTACCATTTCTTCATCTTACACTTCATATAAATAACAAGAAACGTATATAGGCTCAATTCTTATTAAATTCCTCTTATACCTATGCTTTTTCACATTATGTATTCATATCATATAATAATCATACCTCTGTATTTCATATACATTTTCATAACAATTTGTCTTGGTTTCTAACTACTTCATATTTGAGTTCTACTCATCAAATCATTTGAACATTATCTTTACACAAATAGTACACTTGAGGTGTACAGTTCTATAATTATGAATAAACACATTTATCAAACATATTTCATGTTTTTATATATCACAGTCTCATATCTCGTGTATCAAGTACCATCATTTCCTCATATTTCAGACAAATATGTGTAACAATTCATAAACATGCAACTCACTAACTCTTCCTACCAATCACAATTTAAATTGACAAATCACTTATTGAGTCCAATTTCAATGTTCACTAAAATTTATCATATAAATTTGGATGTGCGTATCCACTAATAGATTCCATGTACAGATATCATCATCTCAAATTTCTACATACATTTACTTTCCACATTACGAACTCAAATAACATATACAAGATATACTAATGTATTTCAAGTACGTTTTCATAATATTTTATTTTGAATTCAGATTATTTCATATTAGAACTTTTCTAATTAACTCATTTGGAATACCAATTCATACGGATAATACACTTAAGGTGTACAAATATATAATCACAAATGAACTCATTCATTGTAACAGCCCGATTTAGATCCTAGTTGGAACAGTGGTTTTGGGACCACAAATTCGAGGTCAAAAAAATATTTTAATATTATTTTTCGTGTTTACAGTATGTGATTAAGTATGTGTGAAAATTTTATCGTTTGTGTGCTTAATTTACAAAAAGGACTTAATCGCATAAAATGCAAAAGCTGTGCGCTAGTTGTTAAAGTGCTTATTTGGCATGACTTCTTAAACGAGAAGTCCTTATGTTGTTGTTAAACCATTAATAGATTGGGTGGACAAAAATGCCTAAGGTTAATGGATTTCAAATGATATTACAAAGGCTAAATATGGTATTTGATTAATAATGACATAAAAAAATTAAAACAAAAACATGAATTAGTGGGATTTATGCTCATCTTTTCTGAAAATTGAAAGACAAGAAAAGAAAAAGAGATAGCTAGGTTCGGCCATGGTCTCTCTTTTATTAAGGTTGAGTTTTGGTTTGTTTTTGATAATTTCTACATTTTTGTGATCGTTGCTTAGCATACTATCAAGCCCATGCTTTAATTTTAGAAATTTGTGATGATTTTGAGATGAGCCATGGATGAATATGTGAGCTTTATGTTGATAGTTGTTGGATTATGAAAGTCTAATGTTGAGTTAACATAGTTTGTATTTGGATTTTTTTTTGAAATTGGCTATTTTGGGCTAAATTGTGAAAATAAGAAATTGAAGGACTCAAATGTGAAATAAATGAAATATGTGGGCTTGTATGAACTAGGGGAAATTCGGCTAAGCATGTATAAGATGAAATTGCGTGTATTTTGTGATTTTATGAAATAGGGACAATGTCAAAATGTGCAAATGTGCAAATGTGAGGGTTATTTTGTAAAATGCCCTAAAATGTGTGTTTGGATTAAATTGAATGATTTGGTGATTGAATAAGTTGAATTTGAATATGTATAGATTAAGAAAAGAAAAATTCGGACTTAGATCGAGGCAAGAACAAAGTGCTCGATTGATCGACTCGAATCGTTAATTTTACGTCCGAGTAAGTTCGTGTATAATACGAATTATTAGATTATGTTTACATATTATACAATGAATAGAAATGTGGTTTTTGAGTTAGTAATGTGAATGATGAGTTTTAAAAGATGAGGCACTAAGTGTGCATAAATAGACTCGATTCATTGGTCAATGGCACTATGTGTACGAAATAAAGAAATTTTTGACTACATTGATTGGCACTGTGTGTGCGATACCGAGTTAAATTTGGTTTAATGTAAAGGCACTAAGTGTGCGAGGAAATCGAATGATTTTGAAGATTGAACGAAATGTGGTATTGAGCATTGAGTAGCAAAAGTGATCGTTAACTAAGTGTTGGCACAGATATGTACGGAACCTATGTGGTTGATGATATCGTATATGGATAAATGAATGATTATATGAGTAAAGTAATAACTATGAATGAGAATAGTATATCATTGTGGTTGAACTATGTGATAGTTTATTTTATATATTGAATTTAGTTTGTTGAGTTAAATGTATTATATGTCGACTTACTAAGCTTTAAAGCTTACTGTGTAAAGCGTTCTCTATTTTATAGTGTATTTAAAGCTAGCTCAGATCTGGGGATCGTCAGCGACTCAATTGCACTATCGGCTATCTATTTTGGTACTGTTGGAAGTTGTATATATTTGGTATATGGCATGTATAGGCTAGTGATTATGGTATGTTTTGAGAAGTATAAATCTTGCCATGTGCTATGGCTTGATAAAATAATGATTTTGTTATATGCCTTGGATATGTGTAATGGATGGTTAATATGTGTATGTGTGTTCTATGTGAATGATCATTTTGGCATAAATTAGTAAAATGGAAATGGTATGTTTCATGTTTAGATTTGGTAAAGATTGAATGATGAATGGATGATATGATTTGGATGTGAAATTGATACCTTGGATAGGCATGCTTGAGTTGGAATTGAGTATGAAAGTAATAGATTTAGTTGAAGGTTAATTGGTGCATATATTGGTATGTTTTAGATGCCATTTGGGGTATGAATTTATATGGTTTGATGCTTCTAGGTATGACCCAAAGTGTGGGTGGCAAATTGGCCTTGCAAATGGCCCGTATTTGCCCACATGGTTGAGCACACTGGCTTGTGGCTCGACCGTGTCTCTTAATATTTTAAATTGAAACAACTCAGACTCACGCACGGGCTGGGCACACGGGCGTGTGACTGGACGTGTGAAATAAGTCAGTGTCGACCACGGGTTAAACACATGGGCATGTCTTCGGCCGTGTGGACTAGTTAGTATGTATGCCCTATTTTGCCACGGCTTGGACACACGGGTGTGTCTCACACGGCCTACCCACACGGGCGTGTGACCTTTGTAGTTTTGAAAAATGTTAAGTTTTGGAAAAATTTTGTATGAGCTCGGTTTAGTCCCGACCCTTTCTTAATGCATGTTTAAGGTATCGTAATCCTTATTAAGTGACTTAATGATGTTGATTGATTATGATTTAATATCGTATGAACTATGAAGGTTAAAGGTTATGATTTGATCAGTAATACCTCATAACCCTAGTCCGGCGACGGATACGGGTTAGGGGTGTTACATTTTATTGGTATCAGAGCTACGGTTTAGTCGATTCTGGGACTAACGTAGCATGTGTGAGTCTAGCTATACATGCCATATATATAAACTGCGATAGTGTGATGATTCCTGACAATTAAAATGTGTTTTCGTATAGTAAATGGATCCCGATTGAGCAGTTGCTGATGATGTTGAGAGCAATGCGCCTTCTCCCGCTCAAGGGATAGGCTGGCTGAATCTAGGCCGATTTCTAGTAGCCACGAGGGAGATGCTAAGCAAGCCTTACTCCAAATTATGAGTGAATAGTTTACGGAGTTCATTCGAACGAATTCGGCTGCTCAACAACCTCTATCCCCGTAAGTTCCTATAGTGCCACAAGTTGCAGATCTGAATCAATTGAGTAAACCTCCTATGGATAAAATTTGAAAGTATGGGGCCGAAGAGTTTAGAGCCATAGTTGATGATGATGCTGAACGAGCTCAATTCTGGCTTGAGAATACCGTAAGAATGTTTGATGAATTATCATGTACTCCTGATAAATGCTTAAAATGTGTTGTTTCATTGTTGAGAGATACGTCATATCATTGGTGGAAGACATTGATATCAGTGGTTCCGAGAGAAAGAATAGCCTGGGAATTCTTTCAAGCTGAATTTTGGAAAAAGGATATCAGTCAATGGTTTATAGACCAGAAACGTAAAGAGTTCCTAGAGTTGAAACAGGGTCATATGTCTGTTACAGAATATGAACGGGAATTTGTGAGATTGAGCTAATATGCACGAGAGTGTGTTTCGACAGAAACTATTATGTGTAAATGATTCGTCGAAGGTTTGAATGAAGACATTAAACTGTTGGTTGGAATTCTTGATCTGAATGAATTTGTAGTATTGGTTGAAAGAGCCTGCAAAGCCGAAGAGCTTAGTAAAGAAAAGAAGAAAGCAGACTCTGAAGCTAGAGATGAAAGAAAAAGGTCGATGAATAAGTCGTATCAATCTTCGTCAAAGAGATTCAGAGATGCAACTAATCGCTCAAATGTTTCGTTTGGACATTCGAGTAAGGATCGAGTGAAACAAAATACTGGTTTTAAAACTCAAACTCCAATGGAATCAAGTGTTGGAAGTGTTAGAAGTAATAAGCCTGAGTGTAGACAGTGTGGAAGACGTCATATCGGAGAATGTTGGGGCAAGTACAATAATAGAGCTTGCTATAAATGTAGATCACGAGATCACTTTATTCGGGATTGTCTAGAGTTAGATGAGAAAGATACTGTTCAGAGTGCGAGGCCGAGTAACACGATAGCTAGGGGTAGACCACCCAAAAGCACTAGGAATGTGAGTGGTAGTCAGAGAGGAACAACAGATACAACAGTGAGATATGAAGCGAGAGCACCTGCCAGAGCCTATGCTATTCGCGCTCGCGAAGAAGTGTCATCTCTATACGTCATTACTGGTACTTTTACTCTTTTCGATACTGATGTAATTGCATTAATAGACCCAGGATCTACTAATTCATATATGTGTGTGAAACTAGTATCCAGTAAGACTCTATCTGTTGAGTCTACTGAGTTTTTAATTAGAGTATCGAACCCCTTAGGCAAGTGTGTATTGGTTGACAAAGTATGCAAGAATTGTTCGTTGATGTTTCGAAATATTTGTTTTCTGGCTAATTTGATGCTGCTACCCTTTGATGAATTTGATATAATTTTGGGTATGGATTGGCTAACCTTGCATCATGTTATTGTGAATTGTAAATGGAAGACTAGTGATTTGAGAAGTCAGAAAGGTGAGATAGTTTGAATTGAATCCAGTGATTTGAATGGGTTACCGACTGTTATATCTTCAATGAAAGCTTTGAATTATGTGAAAAAGGGATGTGAAGCTTATCCTGCGTATGTGATAGATACAAAAGTGACAGAAAAGAAAGTTAAATCTGTGTCTGTAGTTTGTGAATTCCTTGATGTATTTCCTGAAGAACTACAGGGATTACCTCCGATAGGAGAAGTCGAGTTTGGCATTGAATTAGCACCGGGGATGACTCCTATCTCAATAGCTCCGTATAGAATGGCACCAACAGAATTAAAAGAGTTGAAGTCTCAGTTGCAAGAGTTGACAAATAGAGGATTTGCACGACCGAGTTTCTCGCTTTTGGGTGCTCATGTGTTGTCTGTGAAAAAGAAAGACGGAACTATGAGAATGTGCATTGATTATAGACAACTCAACAAGGTGACTATAAAGACTAAATATCCTTTTCCGCGTATTGATGATTTGTTTGATCAGTTGAAAGGAGCTACAGTGTTTTCTAAGATAGATTTGAGATCGGGCTACTATCAGCTATGAGTTAAAGACTCTGATGTGCTGAAAACTGCTTTCAAAACGAGATACGGACATTATGAATTCTTAGTTATGCCTTTTGAATTAACGGATGCTCCTGCAGTATTTATAGATTTGATGAATCGGATTTTCAGATCGTATTTGGATCGATTTGTCGTTGTATTCATTGACGATATTTTGATTTATTCTTGTGATGAAATGCAACATGCCGAGCATTTGAGAACCTTGTTACAGAATCTGCGTGAGAAGCAACTGTATGCAAAGTTTAGTAAATGTGAGTTCTCGTTGCGCGAGGTTGGTTTTCTAGTACATATAGTGTCAGCTGCAGGAATACGAGTTGATCCGAACAAGATTTCAGCAATTCTAGATTGGAAACCTCTGAGAAATGTGTCTGAAGTCCGTAGTTTTTTAGGATTAGCGGGATATTTTAGATGATTTGTGAAAGGTTTCTCGATGATTGCGACTCTATTGATGAAATTGTTGCAGAAAGATGTTAAATTTGAGTGGTCAGAAAAGTGTCAGCAGAGTTTTGAACAGTTGAAAGTATTGTTAACAGAGGCACCAATATTAGTCCAACCTGAATCGGGTAAAGAATTCATAGTATACAGTGATGCATCGTTGAATGGTTTAGGTTGCGTGTTAATGCAAGAAGGAAAAGTTATAGCCTATGCTTCTAGACAGTTAAAACCGCGTGAAAAGAATTATCAGACCCATGATCTTGAATTAGTAGCTATTGTATTTGCATTGAAGATTTGGTGTCATTACTTATTTGGTGAGAAGTGTCACATTTATACTGATACAAGAGTTTGAAATATTTGATGACTCAGAAAGAATTGAATTTGAGACAATAGAGATGGTTGAAATTACTAAAAGATTATGAATTAGTAATTGATTATCATTCGGGAAAAGTTAATGTTGTTGCTGACGCTTTGAGCCGAAAGTCTTTATTTGCTTTACAAGCAATGAGTATTCAAATAGATCTATGTGATGATGGTTCGGTTTTGGCTGAGTTGAAAGTGAGGCTAATGTTTATACGTCAGATTTGTGATGCCTAGAAAAGTGATGCTGAGATAATGGTAAAACGAAATCAGTGTGGTTTGAATTCTGATTCAGAATTTCGAGTTGATAGTAATGGTTGTTTGAGATTGAAAGATCAGATTTGTATTTTGAGAAATTCAGAGTTGATTCAGTTGATTTTGAACGAGGCTCATAGTAGTTGTATGTCAATTCATCCGGGAAGCACGAAAATGTATAATGATCTGAAACAATTTTATTAGTGGCATGGTATGAATCGAGATATCTCAGACTTTGTTTCGAGATGTTTAGCTTGTCAACAAGTTAAAGCTGAACACCAGGTTCCATCTGGTTTATTACAACCGATCATGATTCTCGAGTGGAAATGGGAGATAATCACAATGGACTTTGTGTCGGGGTTGCCCTTATCTCTGAGAAAAAAAGATGCAATCTGGGTGATAATTGACAGATTAACGAAATCAGCTCATTTTATTCCGGTGAGAACAGATTATTCACTTGATAAATTAGCCGAATTATATATTTCTGAGATTGTAAGATTGCACGGGGTACCATTACCTATTGTGCCTGATAGAGATCCGAGGTTTACTTCACGGTTTTGGAAGAAACTGCAAGAGGCTCTAGGTACGAAGCTGCATTTCAATACTGCATTTCATCTGCAAACGGATGGTCAATCCGAGCGGGTCATTCAAATTCTCGAGGATATGTTGAGATGTTGTATTCTTGAGTTTGAAAGTACGTGGGAAAAGCAATGGCCATTGATTGAATTCGCGTAGAATAATAGTTTTCAATCTAGTATTAAAATGGCACCGTATGAGGCTCTTTATGGTCGTAAATGCAGAACTCCATTATATTAGACTGAGCTTAGTGAGAATAAGATTCACGGGGTTGATTTAATCAAAGAGACTGAACAGAAAGTGAAAGTGATTCGTGACAGTTTGAAAGCGACATCAGATCGTCAGAAGTCTTATGCAGATCTGAAACGAAAAGATATTGAATTTGAGATCAGTGGTAACGTGTTTTTGAAAGTATCTCCGTGGAAGAAAATACTTCGTTTTGGTAGAAAAGGCAAACTGAGTCTGAGGTTCATCAGGCCGTATGAGATTATTGAACGAATTGGGCCAGTTGCTTATAAACTGTTGTTGCCACCTGAGTTAGAGAAGATTCATAATGTGTTTCATGTGTCGATGCTTCGACTATACAGATCTGATCCATTGCATGTGATTGTTCCTACTAAGGTTGAGAATCAGTCAGATTTGTCGTATAATGAAGAACCGATTCAAGTTTTGGCACATGAAATCAAAGAGTTGAGAAAAAAGAAAATTTCTTTAGTGAAAGTAGTGTGACACAAACACAGAGTTGAAGAGGCTACGTGGGAGCTTGAAAATGTTATAAGAGAGCAATATCCATATCTATTTACAGGTAAGATTTTCGGGGACGAATTCCTTAAGGGAGGGAGAGTTGTAACAACCCGATTTAGACCCTAGTTGGAACAGTGGTTTCGGGACCACAAATCCGAGGTCAAAAAATATTTTAATATTATTTTTTGTGTTTACAGTATGTGATTAAGCATGTGTGAAAATTTTATCGTTTGTGTGCTCAATTTACAAAAAAAGGACTTAATCGCATAAAATGCAAAAGCTGTGTGCTAGTTGTTAAAGTGCTTATTTGGCATGGCTTCTTAAACGAGAAGTCCTTATGTTGTTATTAAACCATTAATAGATTGGATGGACAAAAATGCCTAAGGTTAATGGATTTCAAATGATATTACAAAGGCCATATATGGTATTTGATTAATAATGACATAAAAAAATTAAAACAAAAACATGAATTAGTGGAATTTTTGCTCATCTTTGCCGAAAATTGAAAGAAAAGAAAATAAAAAGAGATGGCTAGGTTCGACCATGATCTCTCTTTGATTAAGGTATGTGTTTTGGTTTGTTTTTGATAATTTCTACATTTTTGTGATCGTTGTTTAGCGTACTATCAAACCCATGCTTTAATTTTAGAAATTTGTGATGATTTTGAGATGAGACATGGATGAATATGTGAGCTTTGTGTTGATGGCTGGTGGATTATGAAAGTTTAATATTGAGTTAACATAGTTTGTATTTGGATTTTTTACGAAATTGGCTATTTTGGGCTAAATTGTGAAAATGAGAAATTGAAGGACTAAAATGTAAAATAAATGAAATATGTGGGCTTGTATGAACTAGGGGAAATTCGACTAAGCATGTATAAGATGAAATTATGTGTATTTTGTGATTTTAGGAAATAGAGACTAAAATGTCAAAATGTGCAAATGTGAGGGTTATTTTGTAAAATGTCCTAAATATGTCTGTTTGGATTAAATTGAATGATTTGGTGATTGAATGAGTTAAATTTGAATATGTATATATCAAGAAAAGAGAAATTCAGGCTTGGATTGAGGTAAGAACAAAGTGCTTGATTGATCGACTCGAATCGTTAATTATATATCCGAGGTAAGTTTGTGTATAATACGAATTATTAAATTATGTTTACATATTATACAATGAATGGAAATGTGGTTGTTGAGTTAGTAATGTGAATGATGAGTTTGAAGAGATGAGGCACTAAGTGTGCATAAATAGACTCGATTCATTGGTCAATGGCACTATGTGTACGAAATAAAGAAATTTTTGACTACATTGATTGGCACTGTGTGTGCGATACCGAGTTAAATTTGGTTTAATGTAAAGGCACTAAGTGTGCGATGATATTAAAGCTGCAGCTAAGAAATTGGCACTAAGTGTGCGAGTAAATCGAATGATTTTGAAGATTGAACGAAATGTGGTGTTGAGCATTGAGTAGCAAAAGTGATCGTTAACTAAGTGTTGGCACAGATATGTACGGAACCTATGTGGTTGATGATATCGTATATGGATAAATGAATGATTATGTGAGTAAAGTAATGACTATGAATGAGAATAGTATATCATTGTGGATTGAACTATGTGATATTTTATTTTATATATTGAATTCAATTTGTTGAGTTAAATGTATTATATATCGAACTTATTAAGCTTTAAAACTTACTATGTTAAGTTTTCTCTGTTTTATAGTGTATTTAAAGCTAGCTCGGATCTGGGGATCGTCAGCGACTCAATCACACTATTGGCTATCTATTTTGGTACTTTTAGAAGTTGTATATATTTTTTATATGGCTTGTATAGGCTAGTGATTATGGTATGTTTTGAGAAGTATAAATCTTGCCATGTGATATGGCTTGATAGAATAATGATTTTGTTATATGTCTTGGATATGTGTAATGGATGGTTAATATGTGTATGTGTGTTCTATGTGAATGATCATTTTGGCATAAATTAGTAAAATGGAAATGGTATGTTTCATGTTTAGATTTGGTAAAGATTGAATGATGAATGGATGATATGATGTGAAATTGATACCTTGGATAGGTATGCTTGAGTTGGAATTGAGTATGGAAGTAATAGATTTAGTTGAAGGTTAATTGGTGCATATATTGGTATATTTTGGATGCCATTTGGGGTATGAATTTATATGGTTTGATGCCTGTAGGTATGACCCAAAGTGTGGGTGGAAAATTGGCCTTGCACATGGCCTATATTTGCCCACACGGTTGAGCAGACGGGCGTGTGGCTCGACCGTGTCTCTTAAGATTTTAGATTGAAATGAGTCAGACTCGCACACGGGCTGGACACACGGGTGTGTGACTGGCCGTGTGAAATAAGTCAGTGTCGAATGGGTTAAACACACGGGCGTGTGGACAAGTCAATATGTATACCCTGTTTTGCCACGGCTTGGACACACGGGTGTGTCTGAGGCCGTGTTCCTACCCACACGGGCGTGTGACCTATGTAGTTTTGAAAAATGTTAAGTTTTGAAAAATGTTAAGTTTTGGAAAAATTTTGTATGAGCTCGGTTTAGTCCCGACCCCTTCTTAATGCATGTTTAAGGTCTCGTAGACCTTATTAAGGGACTTAATGGTGTTGATTGATTATTATTTAATATTGTATGAACTATGAAGGTTAAAGGTTTTGATTTGATCGGTAATACCTCATAACCCTATTCCGGCAACGGATACAGGTTGGGGGTGTTACATTCATCAAGCAAGATTTTTGTTCATGTCTCACCAACTCGTATTTCCTTATATCACATAATTCCATGTAACACTTACCAAAATTTGTCAAATTAGTGAACATCTTACAGTATTGGACTGCACCGGTATGCACTGGATTTTACTGATAATCACTGATGTCATAGCATAGCTATGGTATTTTCACTAGAATGCCATAGCTCAGCTATGGTCTTACATCTTCACTATCATTATGCCATGGTGAAACCATGGACTTATCCGTCAATTCATCACATAGTCATATTCAATTACACTTAGTCGTTACATGATCACATGTATTTTCACCTAGTCAATTTCCCGTTGAACTCATCGGAATAATAACAGATACACGGTGGCCTGCACATAGTACCACCCTTGTAGCCGAAGCTATTTCGTGCACATAGTAGCCTGAACTTAGTACTACACATGTGACCAAAACCATCACTTACACATAGTGGCCTGCATTTAGTACCACACATGTGATCGAAGCTATTCTGGTACGCATAGTAGCCTGCACTTAGTACTACACATGCGACCTATCCGTCTGGTACACGTAGTAGCCTGCACTTAGTATTACACACGTGACCTAAAACCATCTCGTAGCTCTCTTGTACACATAGTGGCCTACACTTAGTACCTTACATGTGACCTAGCTACCTCATTCGTATCTTTTCTATTCCGAAGGTTCAATCGGGAATTCTCACTTTTCAACATTTTACCAATTCATCCATAATCAATCACAATTCATAATTTACAATAAATAATTACTCCATATTCAACCATATCTCATAAAATATAACAAAG
Organism: Gossypium australe; assembly: GCA_005393395.2. Taxonomy (NCBI): domain Eukaryota; kingdom Viridiplantae; phylum Streptophyta; class Magnoliopsida; order Malvales; family Malvaceae; genus Gossypium; species Gossypium australe. Next base: position 53,083,845 of record CM016614.1, read on the forward strand.
TATTAAAACATAAATAAAAATGATGTATTATTTACATACAAACTTACAAATTCAATTTTTATATCATAATGATAATCACAATTTCATAGTAAATATTCGAAATAAAACATTATATCATTTCTAATCATTTCTAATTTAACATTTATCGATTATACTCGGGCATGTGATCAATTTATACACAAGTCATTCATATATTTTTCCTCCTCCTCCTCTCCATCCACATCCTTCGTATAAATAACACACTTGTAAGTAACATTATCTATAATTTTCACTATTTACTTATATGGATATTCAAGTTGTCCATCCATGTCACAGTTATTTTTATCTTGATCTACAGAACTCCAAATTAAGATCCACTAATTTTTTCTGAAACTAACTCACATATCTTCTAACCATAAAATTTTCAAAATTTTTGGTTTAGCCAATAAGTACAGTTTATTCTTTAAAGTCACCCTTGTTTTGCTGTTCGACTGTTCCGACCTCTCTGCACTAAAAATTAATTATCTCATCGTACAGAATTTGGATAATGTTCTTGTTTGTTTCTCTTGAAAGTAGAATCATCAAGAAATTTAATCATATAAATTATAAACCATAATTATTTTTATACCATATTTAATAATTTTACAAATTCGGAACAGGGGGTTCCGACATCATTCTGACCCTGTCTCACAAAAATTCAAATATCACAGAATATGAAATTCTTTTGTTTACATCGTTTCTTTTATGTGAAAATAGACTCAATCAGATTTTATTTCATATCTTATTCAACCTCTAATTCAATTTCCACCATTTTTGGTGATTTTTCAAAGTCACACAACTGTTGCTGTCCAAAATTATTTTAGTGCAAAATGTTGATTTTCATTTTGCCCCAAATTTCACAGTTCATTCAATTCAGTCCTTGCTCAATTAACCCCTCAATTGAGCTAATTTTTCTCAATTAATACGTTATTCTATCATTTTAAACTACTTCATAACCCTTGGAAATCAAAACTTTAGCACTAGACCTTAATTCCAAACTCTTTCACTATTAGATCCTAAAGTCAATTTCCATCAATTTTACTTGATAAAATCATCATATATCAAAATTAAAGCTTCAATTCTATGTTTATTCATCATGTGCTTCCAACACTCATCCATAGCAACTTTAAAAATTAGTCATGGAATAAAAAACTAATGACATAATAAGTTGAACCCAATTGTAAAAGTCCAAAAACTTAGAAATTTCAAGGAGAAAGCAAGAATTAAACTTACATGAAGCTAGAGTATGAAAACCAGCTTGAACCCTCTTCCATGGCTATTTTTCAGCTGATGAATATGAAGAAAAATGATGAGAATTCTCGATATTCCAATTTTGTCCCATTTTTATTTAACTAATTTTGGCAATTTTCCAATTTTGCCCTTATTTCACCCATTTCCTGATTTTTCTCAGCTATTGTCGCCCAAAATATCTCCTTTGGACTTATTTGCACTTTAGGTCCTTCATCATTTGACAATTGAGCTATTTAATCCTTTTAGCACCTTTTTCAATTTAGTCCTTTTTATTTAATTAACCAACCGAACGTCAAAATTTTCTAACGAAATTTTAATACTACCTTATTGACACTCCGTAAATATTCATAAAAATATTTATGGCTTGGTTTATAACACCGAGATCTTGATACCTCTTTTTCTCAATTTCTTGACCAAATAAATCTTTAGAAAACACAATTTACTATTTCAAAAATCTTTTAAAAGCTACATTTGGCTCGTAAATATTAAATAATATAATCTACGAATTTATTTTTTGGATTTGGTGGTCTCGAACCACTATTTTCGACATCGCTGAAATTTGGGTTATTACAGCCTTAACACCCAAAATCAAAGAAAATGAGAGGTGAGTACTCATAATCCTTTGGTATACCAATATATCCAACATGGCTCGCAAATGAGCACACACAGAGACATATCATAGAGAGCTTTCATAGGGAGTTTACTTATCACATATAGCTCGCATAAGGAGCAAGGCTCACAAGGGAGGTTGCAGAATCTTATCACTTAGAGCTCGCATAGGGAGCTTGTTGGAAAACACTTGTAAAGAGCTTGCACAAAAGCTCGTGAAAACATAGTTTATAAAATAGTACATTAAAAATGTTTTTTAAAAATATAGGCTCGTTTAGGAGCTCGCATAAAACATATCTTTAAAACACAGCTTGAAAACTTAACCTTGAAAATAGAGTATTGGAGTTAAAAATAGGGTTTTGCAGAAAACTTACTTTAAAAAATAAAATTCTTGAAAATCATGACAGATAGCATACCTAAAATAATTTCTTAACCATCCACACTTTGAAAACATATTAAAGAACATTCTTATGAAGAATCCCAAATCACTCACCGAAAAATGAGATTTAAACAAGCTTAGCTTTGCCTTTATCCTTGTTGGTAGATGGTCTAATTGGTTCACACATACATAAAAACACAGATTAGTTAAACAGACAAACTTACAGATTTCTCACATGCAAGCGAACCTAGCTTTATGGACAATCAACCTTAATAGGACAGAGACTGACCCTAGGTGCTACAAACTTGACTCAGAACAGAGACTTGACAATAGAATATTCAATGAGAGAATTCTCATAGAATAATGGTTGTATTTATAGACCTAAGTGTCCTTGAAATCTTAGGATACCTTAGTTGACTATATCTTTATTTCCTGATTTGAGTCTGGCTATATCTTTGACTGATGAACTTCCAGTTCACAACTTAACTGGCAAACATCAGTTCGCCAAATAGACTGGCAAACCTTGTAACAGCCCGATTTTGGGTCTAGTCAGAATAGTGGTTTTAGGACCATGAATCTGATATAGAAATATTTATTTTTATTATATTTTTATGTCTATAGTTTTATGGAATTGTTTCGTGAAAATTTCGTTCGAAAATTTTATCGATTGGGCACTTAATTTAGCTAAAAGGGCTAAATTGCAACAAGTGTAAAATTTAGGTTATACATGCTAAAAGTGTTAGATTGTTATGAGATTTTGAATTGGAGGTACTTAGATGGTAATTAGACTATATCTTTGACTGATGAACTTCCAGTTCACAACTTAACTGGCAAACATCAGTTCGCCAAATAGACTGGCAAACCTTGTAACAGCCCGATTTTGGGTCTAGTCAGAATAGTGGTTTTAGGACCATGAATCTGATGTAGAAATATTTATTTTTATTATATTTTCATGTCTATAGTTTTATGGAATTGTTTCGTGAAAATTTCGTTCGAAAATTTTATCGATTGGGCACTTAATTTAGCTAAAAGGGCTAAATTGCAACAAGTGTAAAATTTAGGTTATACATGCTAAAAGTGTTAGATTGTTATGAGATCTTGAATTGGAGGTACTTAGATGGTAATTAGACCATTGGTTAAGTTGGTGGACAAAAATGGACATGAATTAGGTGAAATTTGGGTGATTTAAGTAAAGTGTATTTTGGTCATTTGGTAAATAAAGATAAAATAAAACAAATAAAAAGATGTCATCTTCTTCAATTGAGTCCCTTAGTGCCAAAATTTCAAGGGAGTCCATAGCTAGGGTTTTGGCCACTTTCAAGCTCGATTGTAAGTCCGTTCTTGTCCCGTTTTTGATGATTTTTATGTTTTTGAAGTTGTCTCAACCTAATCTAGATATTCTAAGGACTAATTTGAAAAGATGTCAAAGTCTAAAAATTTAACCATGTAGGATATGTATTTATTTTGATGTTTGATGATAGAAAATGCATGTTTGATGTTAGGAAAACAACATTTACTGAGTGATTTTTGATGGAAATGTAAAAAAGGACCTATTTGTAAAAGGTTATAAAATGTGTAAAAAATGTGAATAAATGAAAATTTTGGGCTGTTATGAGCATGAAAAAGGTTCGGCTAGGCTTTAATAATGAAGAAATTGAATGAAAATCATTTTACAAGCCTAGGGACTAAAATGTAAAAAGTTGAAAAGTTAGGGGGAAAATGTAAATTTTTCCATAAGGTGTTTTGGGATTAAATTGAATAATGTGATGATTGAATAAGTTAAAATTTGATATTATAGATCAAGAAAAATGAAGTTTGAGTTTAGACCGGGGAAAGAACAAGGTTGTGGACTAAATCGAACTAATAGCCGTTTTTGTACCGAGGTAAGTTCGTATGTTAATAAGCATTATTGTAATTGTATTTTAAATACTTTAATATTGCATGAACTTTATTAATGACTTTACAGACATGTTCGACAAAGATTCAACAAAGGTGCGGTTGAACCTCAGGAATAGATTAGGATATAGTGACATGTCACTAGGAATTTATGTGATTATGTAAATTATGTGATCCGGGTGCTGGTCTTGTACGTCCTACCGGTGGTTGAGTATACCGACATGTGTTGCGGTTACTTGACAACTTGTGTGAGTAGCACCGTGTAGCCATGTCTCGACTGACAGCTTGTGTGAGCAGGCCCGCTATCTGCTCAAAGTGAGCTTATATGTGATTGAGGTAGCATTGGCTACATATGTGGCACCTTGTGTGCAAAGTTTCCGAGTATCCAATAGTATTCCAAGTGGTTCAACGGGTAAGTCAAAGATAAGGATGATTATGAGTTCATGTTGAAAGGATAAAAGTACGTACACTAAGCTTGAAATTATTGAGAGTGTGAAATGATAAGACCTCGGTAAGCTAGGAATACATGAATTATGTTCATGATGTTTATTGCAATTTATATTATTGAACGGTAATTTGTATGGTAAGAATTGCTTATTATTTGCATACGAGCTTACTAAGCTATATAGCTTACTCTGTTTTATTTTTCATGTTTTATAGTGTCACCAAGCTAGCTCGGGTTGGAGATCGTCGGAGTTCGCATCACACTATCAAACAATTATTTTGGGTATTGATGAACTTAACATTTTGAGTATATGGCATGTATAGGGACTTGGTCATTTTGTTATATGTGTCATTATGATTTGGCCAAATGTGTTGGCTTAATATTAGTAAATGATCCATTTTGTTTAAGGCCATGAGATTTGGCTTGTCTTAGTTAAATTGGTTGTAAGTATTTATATAATTATTTGCAATCATGTATGCCAATGTCCATGTGATGTGGGTTAATTACTCATTAAATGGTTGATATGCTAGCATGGAATTGGTATGTGTTAGCCATGATTGTGGATGTTTTGGTTGCCTAAGTATGCCGTGAATTGTGCCATTGAAATGGTGTAAGTGTAGGTGTAAATGAGGGTGGCAAATGGCTTGGTAAATAACCTTTATTTTGTCCACACTGGTAGACACACGGGCATGTGTCTAGGCTGTGTGTGACACATGGCCTATCCCACGGGCTTGTGTTTTAGCCGTGTGTCCCCTGCACCTTAATTTTGAGAAACAGAATGTCCAGAATTGAGCACACGGGCATAGACACGGGTGTGTGTCTCAGCCGTGTGTGCTACATGGCCTGGAACACGGGCGTGTGTCTTAGCCGTGTGAAACCTGTACGTAATTCGAATTAAATTAATTTACAACACGGCCTAGCACACGGGCATGTGGCATGGCCGTGTGGCACAAGTTAGAGAGCAACCTAAATCGAACATGGCTTGCAGCACGGGCGTGTCCCAGGGTCACACGGGCGTGTCCCTTGGACTACACGGGCGTGTGAGCCCTGCTTTTAGCAAAAATTTTCTATGTTTTGTAAAAATTCCCTGAGTTCTCGGTTTAGTCCCGAACCACTTCTAAATCATGTTTTGGGCCTCGTAGGCTTGTATTAGGGACTTTATGATTAATTTCAAATGGTTTTAATTTGGACGCAGATTTATGACTCGGAATTGTATGATTTCTTGTGATGTAAGTCTGGTAATGCCTTGTACCCTGTTTCGGCGTTGAATATGGGTAAGGGGTGTTACAAACCTCTAGTTTGCAACTTGCCTGGCAAACATCAGTTCATCAAACAGACTGGCAAACCCACTTGCAATGAATATGGCAGACCTCTTGCTTATACTCTTTTGGCGAAGCCCCAGCTCACCTATATCTTGGCAAATCCCTAATTTGTCGAAGCACTAACGAACCTTCGCTTGCGAGGCCAAAACTTCCAGGCCCGATCTTGAGATGTTACACTATTTGTATAGTGAAAAGTGCTATATTGATAATGTGATTCACTTAACTAACTAAAATCACGACAAAGGCAAGTGCATCTATCGAATAATAGTATAGCTGGTGAGCCAGGAATATCGTATCCACGAGGACTAAAAGTAATAGTAATTACTATCTTTTTATTATCAAGCCTATAAATTGAAGGGTTGTTTTTATTCTAAAATTAAACTAAACAGAGAATGAATTGGGAAAATATTCGAAGAAAACCAATGATAAAGACAATACCCAGGAAAGAATCCACCTAGACTTCACTTATTATTCTAAATCTGAATTAAACGATTTATTCACTTGTCTTGATCTGTAGAAATCCCTAACTTATGTAAATATCTCTTTCGAGAATAAGAACAACTGACTCTAGGTTGATTAATTGAAATCTCTTTCTAATTAAAACCCCTATCATCACATTAACACGATCTATGGATTCCTCTATTAGATTTGACTCTAATCCAGTAGATTTATGTCGTCCTATTTCTAGGATTGCATGCAACTCCACTCAATTGTGCCAGATCTACTCTTAAATAGGGACTTTTGCTCCACTGAAATAAGCACATCAAATCATGAGTTAATATCCTGAAAACATTAAATCATGAAGTAAGTACACATAATTGAGATCAAGAACAAATATTTATCATGTAATTCAGAAAAATCAAATAATAAGATTCACCATAGGTTTCATCTTCCCTAGGTGTCTAGGGAATTTAGTTCATACTTTGGGAGGAAAACATCTCTAAATTAGGAAAACAACAAAACATAAAGAAACCCAAAAACTTCTAGAGAAGTTGACTAGAGATCTTCAATCTTGAAGGAGATCCTACTTCTGAGTTGAATCAGTTGGCGTTCTTCGAGTCTTTTCTACGTTCTACTCTGCGTGCTCCTCTAGATATTCTTCTAGGGTGTATTTATAAACTTTAGAATGCTTAGAAACCCTAAAAATTGGCTTTTTCTGCGTAAAAGAGAAACAAGGAGCGATATCGACACGAGCTGGCACATGGGCTTGTGGCCAGGCCGTGTGGGAATGGTCAGGCCGTGTGGATCCTGAAAGTAGCTCGTTTGTCCAATTTTGGCCCGTTTGCTGCTCCTTTTGCTCCCCTATGCTCTCCTAGGTATAGAAACATGAAATTAAAGGATTAGGAGCATCAAGTTCACTAAATTATATAATAAATCATCCAAAAATGCATTAAGAATGTGATTAAAATATGTTACTTTTATGGCTTATCATATATCTATACAGATCATAAGAGTCTCAAATATCTCCTCTCCTAAAAAGAGTTGAATTTGAGGTAGCGTCGCTAGATTGAATTGCTAAAGGATTATGATTGTGTAATTGATTACCATCCTAGAAAAGTGAATGTGGTGGTTGATGCTTTAAGCCAAAAGTCGGTGTTTGAGTTGAAAGCAATGTTCACTTAGTTAAGTATATGCAATGATGGCAGTTTGTTAGTTGAGTTGAAAATAAAACATGTATTGATTAATCAGATAAAAGAGGTGCAATCCGTAGATGCTAAACTAATGGAGAAAAGAAAACTTGCCCAGTAATGCGTCAATAAGAATTTTAGCATTAACGAGTATAATTGCCTCCAATTTTGCAACTAAATTTGTGTAACTGATGATGTTGAGCTAAATAAACTGATTCCACGTGAATCTCATGATGGTCTTTTGCTATGCATCCCAGTGGTGAGAAAATGTATCATGACTTGCGAGAATCATATTGGTGGCTAGGGTTGAAAAGAAAAATCGTCGAATATGTTACTAAATGCTTGACTTGCCAACCAGTAAAAGCTTAACATCAGGTTCCCACTGAGTTGCTTCAACCTATTTCGATTCTTGAGTGGTGAGAATGAATTGCTCTGGACTTTGTCGTTGGCTGGGCAACTTCATCAAATAACAGGAATGTTATTTGAGTAATAGTTGACCAATTGACGAAGTCTATGCATTTTCTGGAAGTAAAAATCGATTGGTCACTTCTGAAGCTTTCTGAAGTGTATGTTCATGAGATAATAAGACTTCACATTATACCTATGTATATTATTTTAGACCAAGATCCTCGTTTCACTTTGAGATTCTAGAAACAATTATATGAATATTTAGGTATGAGGTTGTGTTTTAGCATTATTTTCCATTCCCAGTCTAATGACCAACCTGAACGTGTTATCTAGGTGTTGGAAGATATGCTTCGAGCCTATGTCATTGAGTTTGAAGCTAGTTGGGAACATTATTTGTAACATCCTAAAATTTGAATTTTTATATGTTGCATTATTTTGGTGCTTAGCTAATTTAACTATTCAATGTGTGTGTTAAAATAGTCCTAAGAAGGTTCGGGATTTATTTGGATTTGGTATAATTTTTTGGAAATTAGTACTTTAATGAACTGGAACAAGTGACCTTATAGCTTGAGGTAATTAAGTGGTAAAAATATAGCATAATTGAGCCATTGGTTAAGAGGATATGCGCCATATGTATGGTCTTGAGGGGAGAGGTTCGAATCCCCTAATATGCACTTTGTGAATATTAATTTTTGCTCTTTCCTAGCAAGTGTCGGCCAAGCATCATATTTTTGGAAAGTTGGACTTTTAGTTTATGGCAAGGTGGCTAATGGATTAAGGCAAGAGTGAACTTATGGAAAAGAATCATATGGAAAAGGCATGTAAAGGGGGACATAAGGCTTGAAACAAGGAGGATGTTTTGGAAAGTTTGGATTGGCCAAACTTTGACCTTGTGTCCATGAACTTGGACGGTTTTAGGGGCTAGGGGGTGGCCGAATTTTTGAAGACTTGTGAGTAAGGATAGGTGCTTGTTGGGCACATTTCTTTTTGGTCATTTTTGCTTTCTCTCAAAACATTTTCTCTTCATCTTTTCTCTCCCTAGCCGAATGCACATTGAGCATTAGGTAAGCATCTTTTGTTTTTCTTTTGGTCATTCCATTTTGACCATTTTGGTCTTAATTTGCCTATTTTCTCAAGTTATTTTCCCTAGTGCCGAAAACACCAAAACCTTGAAGGCCATTTTCTCTTTTCTTTTCTTCCTCCATTGCCGAATGCTCTCTAGCCTCAAACCTCTCTCATTGTTCATCTTCTATTCTTGAAATGAACCAGAACCGAAACACCTAATTGTCCTATACCTTTATTTCATCTCCTTCTTCTTACAAAATCTATTCAACATTTTCTCCCTTTTCTTTTCCTCCATGGCCGAATGTTGCTAACACCATCTCCTTCAAATTTTTCTCTTCATAGCCGAATATTTTACAACACTTATCTTCTTCTCAAACCATTTCATTCTTTTCTTCTCACACTTTGATCGCTCGGTAAGTGGCTAGTATAATACTTTAGTATTTTTATTTTCCCTCTTCCTTTGTGCCGAATTTTCATGTTGGTGTGGGATGGTCTTTTTGGATCGAGATCATTATCACATCATATCTCATTCAAATCTTTTTCTCCATCATAGAAACCTAGTGGAAGGCCGGAACTTGGAGTGTCTGAAATCATCGTGAATCGCTAGGATTCGGTCCAAAGTTTTAAGGTAAGGGTTTTTATCAAGGATTCCATATTACTCATTATTCCGTTAAAGATGGGGTTTACTAATCGATGTTACTTTAGGGACGCTATTGCTTGATTTTCATCCTTTGAACGTAAGGATTTTGTGGCAAACAAGATAGGATCAAAAAGGGTGGTGAATACGATCGGAAGAGGGGCGAATTTGCTATTCCCTCTAGATATAAGGGAAGGGCTGTTTCGGCAATCCGAGATTTTCCACCGGGTTGTGGACCCTCATCCGGTGAAAATCAATTATTCAAGGTTGTTCGTAGTCGTGAGGCACCGACGATTCCGGATTTTCCATCGGGTTGTGAACCGTCAATCGGGGTGAACCGACAAATAGTAGTTGTTCGAGATTCCGAGGGTAAAAATCTAGACCACTTACCTTAGCATAGATTTATTTCAAGTGTTAGTTTTCTAATCAAGCGTTATAACGTTTTTAGGTGTTGACGATCAGGAAAGTGTAGTGCTCACCGTAATCAGGTGTGTAGATCTCGCACCATATCTCATGGGTTAGATGACTATATCGTAGTAATCGTTGGATTAAATCACAAGTTAGTAAAATCGGGAAAAATAGTATATTTATCACTCTAATGGTAAAACTATGAAATCGGTATTAAGACCGTGAAAATTTCGAAATTTGCCCTTAATGGGCTAAATCGTTAAATATGACTAAATGGGCTTATTGTGATATGTGATAAATGGGCTATATGAGATACTTGATAAATGGGCCATATGTGATATTTGATAATCGGGCCATATGTGATATTTGATAATTGGGCCATACGTGATATTTGATAAATAGGCCATAAGTGATATTTGATAAGTGGGCCATATGTGATCTTTGATATTTGGGCCAAGTGTGATATGAGATTATGTAGGCCAAAATGTGTATTGGGCCAATTTTTTTTTAATAATTTGAATAATGGGCCTTATGTAGGAATAATTATATGAATGGATTGTTATGCATATTATATACATGATTGCATGGGTTGGGCTTTTTGACAAAGAGAAGTTCTGGTAGCTTTGCTACAAAATTCTGATGGCTTTGTGCCCAGTTACATATATGGCTTCGTGCCCAGTTTAATATATGGCTTCGTGCCCAGTTATATATATGGCTTCGTGCCCAGTTTGATATATGGCTTAATGCCCAGTATGGTGTGTTGGCGGGGTGGGTAACTAAAGCTCCCTACAGGTGTGCTGGTTGGTACGGGTGGTGTGTAGCGGATGGAAATTTTGGTTGGGTTTTGGGAATTTCATATCACATGCATTTTATTCATGTTAAATTGTTATATTTGTAATGGGCTCAGGTGTCCATTGCTGCTTATAGAATGGCGCCGAAGGAGTTAGCGGAGCTTAAAACTCAAATTCAAGAATTGTTGGATCGGGGATTTATTCGACTGAGTGTGTCTCTGTGGGGAACACCAGTTTTTTTTGTCAAAAAGAAGGATGGGTCGATGCGTATGTGCATTGATTATAGGCAGTTGAATAAATTGACAATCAAGAATAGGTATCCATTGCCGAGAATCGATGACCTGTTTGATCAGTTGAGAGGAGCTTCAGTTTTCTCCAAGATAGATTTGAGATCGGGTTATCATCAACTTAAGGTTAAGGAGGCGGATATTCATAAGATAGCATTTCGAACCCGTCATGGACATTATGAGTTCTTAGTGATGTCGTTTGGTTTGACCAATGCACCAGCTGCATTTATGGACATGATGAATCGAGTCTTTCAACCCTACCTAGACTGGTTCGTGGTTGTAACACCCCTAACCCGTATCCTTCGCCATATTAGGGTTATGAGGCATTACCGAACTAGATTTAAAACATCGCAGGCATTTATCACAATACATACATTTATCAAACCAAAAGTACATATTTGATTTTCAGTAATACGAATTTGTAATCAGAGTCATAAATAAAAAACCAAATTAAACCCTATTCATGCATTTATAATTCGAACCATTTCATCTTTGGATATAACTACATTCATTATCTGCTTTACAAGTCATCTTATCATTTCATGCATTATGTATATACGCATACTCAGTCATATAAATCATAGCACTTTATGGTCTATCTATTCACATATGAGGCATTAATACATAGTATCATAGCCAAACATGCTCATGGTACTAACAAAATATACACATAATTCCTAGAAATAGAAACCACATTTGCGTTGCACATAATTAACCTTATAATGCATACCAAATCCAAATAAAAACGTCGGTTCACCTAACTCCATAATTTTGTTTTCATATTAACTAGCTATATCATTCCACTTATCACATGGACATGCATTTGAAACAACCATAAAGAAATTTTACTTCATATCATCTGCATCCGTACCTTATAGTCACCTAAAATAAATTCATGCTTCGTTTTATAACTAGAATTACCACACAACCAAAGTTATTTAAGCATAACACCACTATTCTTTCTAAATACATCACACAAATATTATTATCTACTTTACTATAATACATGTGAGCAAACTTAATATCCATTTGCAAACATATTGAACTTAAAGCACATGGAATCACCTTAACCGCTATCATACACTCCATATAACATACATCGACCTAGATTAGCATGTAACAGGCCAAGGATAAATTTTTCCAAGAACCGTGCACATCGAGCATTCAACCATTCACACATATATCCAACTATCATGCCAAAGAGCATAAAAACTAAAGTTATCCAAAAGGAATAAGCCTTTTTCAAAAGGCTAGATTATGTTTATATACAAGACCAAAGTTCATGGATTTTACAACTTAGTCTAACCTATACATGCCTTTGATTCAAAAACCAAATGTATAAGTACCAAAAAGGGGGTTGATAGTGTGGTCGATTCTTCTGACGATCCTCTGAGCCCGTAGCTTGAACGAAACCTATAAAACAAACAATGTGTACACACAACATAAGCTTGCTAGCTTAGTAAATCTTAAGCAACCACAATATAACATCCGATTATACAAGCATTTAAATAATCATTTCTTAACATTAAACATTCATGACTTAATATTTAATTTACCATAGCCGAATATCCCATCTCACTTAATATATGAACTACCATTTCTTTACCACAGTACATCATATACCGAATAAATAATCACACACTCATGCATATAGTTATACTCGTACGAACACCTTACTTCTTTCATGTTTTTCTATAACCAATTCCCTCATAGTATAGATTATAATCAAATTCCATCTATCATATGTATCTCATTTTCTTTCATCATTTCATTTACTTATCATTATAGCATATATTCATAACATTTAAGTATGACCAATACATACCTTATAGCCGAACTCACAAATTCACTTTCATAAAGTTAAGCTGCCATGATTTGTTTCATAACTTTACTATTTCGTAATCAAGGATCAGAAATTGAAAACTCACCAGCATATAACGAGCTATGCACTAATCTGAATCGCATACACCGGTACTTTGCCTGCTAGACTCGAAGTATGAGATTTAAAACACCGGCATTTAGCCTGGTAGGCATTAAGCCCGATATATTCACCGGCACGAGGCCTGCTAGGCATTAAGCCTGAGATAGATCACCGGCACAAGGCCTGCTAGGCTCGAAGCCCGAAATATCAACATTTTCAACATTTCAATACACATTACTTAGTGCTAAAATTGCAACCATCTCATATATTTCATATTACTATCACATATTAAACCGAACATACTTATTCACATCACGTTAAACAGAATAAATTCACTATAATCTCATACCCCTATATTCGTCCAACATATATTTTTATGCTTTAAATTTCCAAATTGTATCATATACTATGTTCATAAATAATTCTTCGGCATACATTTGCTTAAGGACTTACCTCGACTGTCGACGGACAACGTAGACCGGCTATTCGGTAACCTTCGCCTTTCCCCGATCCAAATCCGTTTTTCTTTGTTCTTGATCTAAACACATTAAAATTGAACTCATTCAAGCACATTTCATTTCAATTTAGTCCCAAAAAACATAAATGGGTAAATTACCATTTTACCCCTAATGTTTCACATTTATACAATTTAGTCCTATTTGCACAAAACACAAAATACACAAAATTTCACTATAATACCTTAGGGCCGAATTTTATAGGGACTATACAAGTCCATTTCTTTCATTTATTTGCATTTTATCCCCCCTCAAAAATTCATTTTTGCAATTTAGCCCAAAATACTCAAATTCACTAAAATTTCCAATACAAAACATACTAATCTTTCACATATCTTTAATTTAAACTCATCAAACATCAAAAACCACATGAACATATTAATGGCCGAACCCCAAGCATACTCAAATTTAAAAATTCTACCATGGGTCAGCTAATATTCAAAGCAACAATCTCAAAAACGTAAAAATTATCGAAAATCGAAGTAAAACACACCTTGAATTGAGCTAGATGATGACCGAACACTTCAAAGCCTTTGAACCCTTATTTTCTTAGCTAACATACGGCAATGAAGAAGAAAGAGCAAATATGATGGCTTTTAATTTCTTATTATTAAACATATAATAACATTTTTAATGTTTTACCATTTTAACCATTAATAAAAAAATAAAAACAACATATATCTTAAGGTCATACTTGACCTTTGCCGTCCACTATCCTTGGAAATGGGATATTTTCCCATTAGACACTCCATATTAAAAAGCCATCATCAAATTAACACCTTTCACTTTAGTATGAAACTTTTACCTTTTACGCGATTAAGTCCTTTTTCTAAATTAAACACACAAACAATTAAATTTTTCTACAGAAATTTCACACACTTTAATTCACATATAATAAGCACAGAATAAATCATTTAAATATATCCTGGACTCGGATTCGTGGTCCCGAAACCACCGTTCCGATTAGGGCCAAATTCGGACTGTTACAGTAGTGGTGTTCATAGATGATATCTTAGTATACTCGAGGAATGAAGAAGAGCATGACTCACATCTGTGGATAGTATTGCAATTACTGCGAGAAAAGCAACTTTATGCCAAATTCAATAATTGTGAATTTTGGCTGAAGGAAGTGACTTTCTTGGGACATGTTGTGTCGGCCAAAGGTATCAGAGTTGATCCTCGGAAGGTAGAGGCTGTGTTGGATTGGAAACCACCGAAGTCAGTGGCTGAGATTCGGAGTTTCCTTGGATTGGCTGGTTATTATAGATGTTTTGTTGAGGGGTTTTCATTGATTGCTGCACCCCTAACTAAACTGTTGCGAAAGGGAGTACCGTTTGTGTGGACAGAGAAACAACAAGAAAGTTTTGAGAAATTGAAGAAGATTTTGACGGAAGCGCCAGTACTGATTCAACCTGAGGTTGGAAAAGAGTTTACCGTTTACTGTGATGCGTCACACACGGGTTTGTGTTGATGCAAGGTGGAAAAGTGGTAGCTTATGCACTTCGCCAGTTGAGGCCGCACGAAGTCAATTATCCTACCCATGATTTGGAGTTGGCTGCGGTGGTTTTTGCTTTGAAGATTTGTAGGCACTATCTCTACGGTGAGAAGTCGATCATTTATATGGACCATAAGAGTTTAAAGTACCTCCTTACCCAAAAGGAGTTGAACTTAAGACAGCGGAGATGGATAGAGCTATTGAAGGATTATGACTTCTCAATCGAGTATCATCCTAGAAGGGCTAACGTGGTGGCAGACGCGTTGAGTCGTAAGGTGATATCAGAGTTGAGAGCAATGTTTGCTCATCTTAGTTTGTATGAAGATGGTAGTTTGCTAGCGGAACTTCAGGTGAAGCCTATGTGGTTAGAACAGATCAAGGAGAAGCAGTTATCAGATGAAAAGTTAGGTCCCTTACTTCAACAAGTTGAAAGTGGTGTAATAGGGGATTTTGGAATGGATAAGGATGGAGTACTGTGTTTCCGCGGAAAAAAATTGTATGCACATGGATTCGGATTTGAGACTTATGATTCTGTGAGAGGTGCATAGTAGCCCCTATGCTGTGCACCCTAGAGGAAATAAAATGTATCGAGACCTTCGTGATCAGTATTGGTGGCCAGGGTTGAAACGGGAAGTTACAGATTTTGTGAGTAAGTGCTTGACGTGTCAGCAAGTTAAGGCGGAACATCAATTGCTGTTGGGATTGCTACAACCGGTGAAGATTCCATTATGGAAGTGGGAACGGATAACGATGGATTTTGTTAGTGGGTTACCCTTAACACCTACTAAGAAAGTTCCGTCTGGGTAATAGTGGATCGATTGACGAAGACTACCCATTTTCTACCAGTTCGTACGGATTTCTCACTACAGAAGTTGGCCAAGTTGTATGTAGTGGAGATCGTGAGGTTGCATGGGGTACCAGTGTCTATTATATCAGACAGGGACCCTAGGTTTACATCACGGTTTTGGAAAGCTTTACATGAGGCACTGGGAACAAAGTTAAACTTCAGCACGGCTTTTCATCCTCAGTCAAATGGTCAGTCGGAAAGAGTAATCCAGATTTTGGAAGACATGTTAAGGGGTTGTGTGATTGACTTTAGAGGTAGTTGGGAGGATTTTCTACCGTTGGCAGAATTCGCGTATAAAAACAGTTATCAATCCAGTATCCAAATGGCACCTTATGAAGCATTATATGGTCGTAAGTGTCGTACCCCTACTTGCTGGACTGAATTGTGGGAATGACAGTTGTTGGGTCCTGAATTGATATCAGAGACGGAAGAAAAAGGAAAAGTGATTCGAGCACGGTTAAAGGAAGCTTCAGATAGGCAAAAGTCATATGCGGATCTGAAGCGTAAGGACATTGAGTTTGCGGTGGGAGATCAGGTTTTTCTAAAAGTCTCACCTTGGAAAAAGATCTTCAGATTTGGAAGGAAGGGCAAGTTGAGCCCTAGGTTCATTGGACCGTACCGTGTGTTGAAGCGTGTAGGACCAGTGGCTTATCAGCTTGAATTACCTTCGGAGTTGAGTCAGATTCATAGTGTTTTCCATGTCTCTATGTTGAGGCGTTATCGATCGGATCCGTCTCACATAATACCGGTTGAGGAAGTTGAGTTAAGGCCTGACTTGTCATTCGAGGAAGAGCCAGTGAAAATTTTGGATTGAGATGTTAAGGTGCTAAGAAAGAAGTCAGTACCGTTGGTTAAAGTCCTATGGCGAAATCACAGAGCGGAGGAAGCTACATAGGAGCCTGAGGACATGATTCGACAGCAATACCCTCATCTCTTTTAACCAGGTAAATTTCGAGGACGAAATTTTCTTTAAGGGGGTAGAATTGTAACATCCTAAAATTTGAATTTTTATATGTTGCATTATTTTGGTGCTCAACTAATTTAATTATTCAATGTGTGTGTTAAAATAGTCTTGAGAAGGTTCGGGATTTATTTGGATTTGGTATAATTTTTTGGAAATTAGTACTTTAATGAAGTGGAACAAGTGACCTTATAGCTTAAGGCAATTAAGTGGTAAAAAGATAGCATAATTGAGCCATTGGTTAAGAGGATATGCGCCATATGTATGGTCTTGAGGGGAGAGGTTTGAATCCCCTAGTATGCACTTTGTGAATATTAATTTTTGCTCTTTCCTAGCAAGTGTCGGCCAAGCATCATATTTTTGGAAAGTTGGACTTTTAGTTTATGGCAAGGTGGCTAATGGATTAAGGCAAGAGTGAACTTATGGAAAAGAATCATATGGAAAAGGCATTTAAGGGGGGACATAACGCTTGAAACAAGGAGGATGTTTTAGAAAGTTTGGATTGGCCAAACTTTGACCTTGTGTCCATGAACTCGGATGGTTTTAGGGGCTGGGGGGTGGCCGAATTTTTGAAGACTTGTGAGTAAGGATAGGTGCTTGTTGGGCATATTTCTTTTTGGTCATTTTTGCTTTCTCTCAAAACATTTTCTCTTCATCTTTTCTCTCCCTAGCCAAATGCACATTGAGCATTAGGTAAGCATCTTTTGTTTTTCTTTTGGTCATTCCATTTTGACCATTTTGGTCTTAATTTGCCTATTCTCTCAAGTTATTTTCCCTAGTGCCGAAAACACCAAGACCTTGAAGGCCATTTTCTCTTTTCTTTTCTTCCTCCATTGCCAAATGCTCTCTAGCCTCAAACCTCTCTCTTTGTTCATCTTCTATTCTTGAAATGAACCAGAACCGAAACACCTAATTGTCCTATACCTTTATTTCATCTCCTTCTTCTTACAAAATCTATTCAACATTTTCTCCCTTTTCTTTTCCTCCATGGCCGAATGTTGCTAACACCATCTCCTTCAAATTTTTCTCTTCATAACAGAATATTTTACAACACTTATCTTCTTCTCAAACCATTTCATTCTTTTCTTCTCACACTTTGATCGCTCGGTAAGTGGCTAGTATAATACTTTAGTATTTTTATTTTCCCTCTTCCTTTGTGCCGAATTTTCATGTTGGTGTGGGATGGTCTTTTTGGATCGAGATCATTATCACATCATATCTCATTCAAATCTTTTTCTCCATCATAGAAACCTAGTGGAAGGCCGGAACTTGGAGTGTCTGAAATCATCGTGAATCGCTAGGATTCGGTCCAAAGTTTTAAGGTAAGGGTTTTTATCAAGGATTCCATATTACTCATTATTCCGTTAAAGATGGGGTTTACTAATCGATGTTACTTTAGGGACGCTATCGCTTGATTTTCATCCTTTGAACATAAGGATTTCGTGGCAAACAAGATAGGATAAAAAAGGGTGGTGAATACGATCGGAAGAGGGGCAGATTCGCTATTCCCTCTAGATATAAGCGAAGGGCTGTTTCGGCAATCCGAGATTTTCCACCGGGTTGTGGACCCTCATCCGGTGAAAATCAATTATTCAAGGTTGTTCGTAATCGTGAGGCACCGACGATTCTGGATTTTCCATCGGGTTGTGAACCGTCAATCGGGGTGAACCGACAAATAGTAGTTGTTCGAGATTCCGAGGGTAAAAATCTAGACCACTTACCTTAGCATAGATTTATTTCAAGTGTTAGTTTTCTAATCAAGCGTTATAACGTTTTTAGGTGTTGACGATCAGGAAAGTGTAGTGCTCACCGTAATCAGGTGTGTAGATCTCGCACCATATCATGGGTTAGATGACTATATCATAGTAATCGTTGGATTAAATCACAAGTTAGTAAAATCGGGAAAAATAGTATATTTATCACTCTAATGGTAAAACTATGAAATCGGTATTAAGACCGTGAAAATTTCGAAATTTGCCCTTAATGGGCTAAATCGTTAAATGTGACTAAAAGGGCTTATTGTGATATGTAATAAATGGGCTATATGAGATACTTGATAAATGGGCCATATGTGATATTTGATAATCGGGCCATATGTGATATTTGATAATTGGGCCATACGTGATATTTGATAAATAGGCCATAAGTGATATTTGATAAGTGGGCCATATGTGATCTTTGATATTTGGGCCAAGTGTGATATGAGATTATGTAGGCCAAAATGTGTATTGGGCCAATTTTTTTTTAATAATTTGAATAATGGGCCTTATGTAGGAATAATTATATGAATGGATTGTTATGCATATTATATACATGATTGCATGGGTTGGGCTTTTTGACGAAGAGAAGTTCTGGTAGCTTTGCTACAAAATTCTGATGGCTTTGTGCCCAGTTACATATATGGCTTCGTGCCCAGTTTAATATATGGCTTCGTGCCCAGTTATATATATGGCTTCGTGCCCAGTTTGATATATGGCTTAATGCCCAGTATGGTGTGTTGGCGGGGTGGGTAACTAAAGCTCCCCACAGGTGTGCTGGTTGGTACGGGTGGTGTATAGCAGATGGAAATTTTGGTTGGGTTTTGGGAATTTCATATCACATGCATTTTATTCATGTTAAATTGTTATATGTAATGGGCTCAGGCCCAAATAAATGCTTAAATGGTTTTGGCCCAGTGGATTATGGTAAGTGAGTTACACACTGAGTTTTAAGTAACTCACCCCGTTTTCTTTATCCATTTCAGGTAATGATCAGTAAAGGAGGCTTGGGCCGGGGACGACTCAATGGTGGCCATACTACGAAAAATGGGTTAATTAAACTTCGGATTTCTTTTAAGTACTTTTTAATATTTGCTTTTAAGTTGTGATGTAATAAGGCCTCTGGTTAAATTTTTATGGATGTTTTACTGGTGGATGGATTTTATATTTCATTTTAAATACTCAAATGGGATTTCTTCTCTAAAATAGAAATAAACGTTTTTCTTAAATAAACATACGAAAAGGATTTCATTCTTAGTTATTTTTAACTCGGTAAAATTTTCTGTAACAACTCTTTTTAAAAATCTTGTTTTCAAAATTTCTTTCGAACTCTTTTACATTTCTCGGAATATTGAATCAATTATTTTTCTTCTCTAAGTTTCAATTTATAAACTCTTACGTCTTAAATTATTTAACAATCAACCTCGATTTTCAATAAACACCTTTTCAATATCTTTATTTTAAAATCCGTTTTCTACAAACCTTTAAAAGACTTTACATATGATTATTTCGTGTGACATGTCAAATCTGGTCTTAATGCATAGACCGGGTTTGGGGTGTTACATTATTTACATTTAGTAGAATTTGTGCATAATAACAATTTCCAATCAAGAATCCAAATGGCTTCGTATGAAGCTTTATATGGCCGACGGTATAGAACACCTTTATGTTTGTCCAAATTAAGAGAGAAAAAGGTGATTGTATTGAAATTGATTCGGGAAACAAAAGCTAAAGTGAAGTTGATAAAAGGCAGACTGAAGGCAACCTTAAATAGGCAAAAGTCATATGTTGATCTGAAGAGAAAGGAAATTGAATATGTTGTGGATAATAAAGCATTTCTAAAAGTTTCTCTGTGGAAGAAAATCTAGTGCTTTACCCGTAAAAGGGAAGCTAAGTCCAAAATTTATCGGGCCATACGAAATCATTGAAAGAGTTGGATTGATTGCCTACCATTTAGCTCTACCATTGGAATTGGAAAAGGTCCATAATGTATTCCATGTATCTATGCTTCGATAGTATCGATTTGATCCTTCCCATGTGATACCTGTGGAAGTGATTGAGGTGCAACCTAATTTTTTGTACGAAGAAGAGCCAATAGAGATCTTAGCTCAATGAGTAAATGAGTTAAGAAACAAGCGCGTGGCATTGTTGAAAGTCCTTTGGTGCAATCATAGTGTGGAAGAAGCTACCTGGGAGTCGAAAGAGACAATGAGATCTTAGTATCTCCACCTCGTTTTAGGTAAATTTAGACGACAAAATTTCTTAAGGGGGAGAATTGTAACAACCCAATTTTCAGTAGAGTTGGAAAATACGGTTTCGGAACCCATTTTTGTAAATCAAGTCTATAAGAATGAAACATGAAGATTTATGAAGTTATTATGAAATTATATTGAAGTTTGGTTAAGCAATATAGCCGAGAAAATAGTTAATTAAAACTCAGGGACTAAATTGTAGAAGTCCAATCGTAATTGAGTTTAAATTTAAAAAAATGCTTGAGGACCTAAATATCAATTACCGAAAGGGCCAAAATGGTTATTTAACCATTGATTAATAAGAGTTAGGCATGATGATGATTTTCCAACTTAGTTTAATTAAAATTTAATTAAGTTAATTATATAATATTAATTAATGTTTAATCATGGTATAAATTGTTGGAGTTTTGATGAAGAAAGATTGAAACTTAAGCAAAAGATCAAAGAAAAAATAGCAGAAAGATCTGCTTGTGATAAACAATTTCATTAATAAAAAACTGATATATGTTTTACAAGAACAAATAAGCTTAAATAAGCTAATAATAATAAAATAACTACAACTTGGCTTAATCTTCATACAAAGTGCTTCCTCATTAGCTGATTTCAGTCTAATCAACAACCAAAATGTCTAATAAAAAATCATCACTGTTTCATGCAAGTTGGCAACTTGCAGAGTAAAGAGCTCGCAGGTATGGTGATCTCTCATACTTGGTAAGCTCGTACTCTTTGGTGAGCTCGTTGTTTTTGTGAGCTCACAGTTTTGTTGAGCTTACACATTTAGTGTACTCGTAGTCTTATGATGTGGGTTTGCCAACATGAATGGTCATTTCAAAATACTCCTCCTTAACCTCCATGTTGCGAACCCCAATATCATAACACAGTTTTTCAAACCTTATTTTGCCAAGAGGGTTTTTTTAGGATGTCAACCAATTATTCTTGCGAACTACAATGAACCAAGGTTACTTCATTGGCTTGCTCCACTTCTCTCACAAAGTGATACCTGATTTTTGAAGTGTTTTGTTCTTCCATGGAACATTGGATTTTTTGTAATTCCAACATTAGATTGATTGTCACATTTAACCTCTATTGCTTCTTCATGTTTTACATTTAAATCATTCAGCAATTTCCTTAACCAGATAGCTTGATTCACAACAGCTACAACTACAACAAACTCGACTTCAATAGTTGACTGCACCACTGTTTATTGCTTCTTTGAGCTCCAACAAAACATGCTCGATCCTAGAGTAAAGAAATAAACTGAGGTACTTTTCATGTCTTCAGTAGACCCAATCCAGTCACTATCTGAGTACCCAAGTAACTTGAGCTTTTTAGTCTTCATAAATTTTACTCCATGATCTAAAGTTCCTCTTATGTATCATAGAACCCTTGTTGCTGCTTTGTAGTGGTTCACATTATATCAATGCATGTACCTTGACGACAGACATACAACAAACATTATGTTAGGTCTGGATGCTATCAAGTAGAGTAGACATCCCACCAAGCTTCTGTAGTTTGTTTCATCAACCTTCTCAACATCTTCCTTGCTGGTGAGCTTCTCACCTTGAGCAATATGGGTGTTTGTAGGTTTACAATTCTCCATCCTATATCTTCACAGAATTTTTATTGTGAACCCCTTCTAGTTTATGAATATTGCACCATGAGTTTGATTCACCTCCAAATTGAGGAAGTATGCCATTTCACCTAAGTATGACATTTCAAACTTTTCTTGCATCTGGTTCTTGAATACAATCACTTGGTCGTTGTTGCTACCAATCACAAGTAAATCATTAACATATAATGAATTAATGAGGAGTATTTTACTACCATTTTTCTTCATGTATGATGTGGGTTCACTGATGCTTCTTTCAAAAACTATTTCTGCTAGATGATTGTCAATTATTTCATACCACACTCTTGGTGCTTGCTTCAAACCATATAATGCTTTGTGCAGTTCGTACACTTTGTCCTAGCACCTAAGTACTGTGAACCCTTGTGGTTGTTCAACATAAATCTCTTCCTTCAGAAAGCCATTTACGAAGGCTGACTTAACATCCATTTGATGTATCCTCCAAACATTTTGAGCTATAAGAGTTATTAGTAGCCTTATAGTGTCTAACCTTGCAACAAGGGGCAAAAAATTTTAGTGAAGTCTACTCCATATTGCTGGCTAAACCTTTTTGCAACCAACCTCGCTTTATATATATTGATTGATCCATCAAGATTCATCTTGGTTTTGAACACCAATTTAACACTAATCACTTTCTTGCTAATTGGTCTATCTACTTTCATGGCTGTTTGCTATTCAACTTCTTGAACTGCTTCTTCAAAGGTTAGTTCTAGCTTCACTAGGTTACACTGTTGATAGATTTCAGTGATGGACTTGGTTCCTCATACTGGTTGTTTATCGAGTACATCATTTTTCAATTTGGTCCCTAGTGGCTCACAGATCAGGTTTTGGATCCCTCTATTCACACATCTCCTCTTCTATTGCAGTCCAATTCTAGATTTTTATTTCATCAAACTTCATATCTCTGCTTACTATCACTTTCTTGGTGAAATGATTATGAATTATATATCCATTTTTAACACTGAATTATCCAACAAATATCTTTGGCTACGATCTATTGTCCAACTTGTTTCATTTTTCTTCTAGAACATGAACAAAATAGGTGTAACCAAATACTCTTATGTGAGAAACAGAAGGTTTAAAACCATACTAGGCCTTAAATGATGTCTTCCCTTCAACAACTTTAGGAGGTAGTCTATATAGCAAGTAAAGAACAATGTTTATTGCTTCTGTCCAAAATTCATTTGGCAGTTTACTTTCAAACAACAAGTAAAGAGCGATGTTCATTACAGTTCTATTTTTTCTTTCACTTACACCATTCTGCTGTGAAGTGTACATATTGCTCAATTGATGATGAACACCAGAATCTTTGCAAAATTTTTGAAACTTCTCTAAGGTGTATTCTACCCCATTGTCTGATCTTACCATTTTGAGCTTGCAGTCACTTTGGTTCTCAACCATGGCTTTAAATTTGAAGAAGGTTTCAGCCACCTCAGACTTGTTCTTCATGAAGTACATTCAACAGAACCTTGTACTGTCATCAATAAATAACAAAAAGTACCCATTTCCATTTGGTGAACTTGTTTTCATGGGTCCGCAAATTTTAGTATGTACCAAGTGTAATTTTTCAGTGGCTTGCCATGCTGTGTTCACAGGAAATAGAGACCTAGCCTATTTTCCAAGCTGGGAAACTTCACATATATCTTCATTATTAGCCATGTTTGATAGGTTTTCAACCAGGTTATTCTTGGACATATGACTTAGAGATTTGTAGTTAACATGTCCCATCCTTCTATGCCACAACTTGGTTTCATCCAGTGAGTTGGTATATGCTACTGAAGTTGCTAAGCTCTAGTTGACAGCAAAGCTTCTATCAACCTTTTTTTGTTTTGAAATAAGCTCACATCCATTTGGATCAAGGATTAGAAATTTTTTGTCTTTAAATACCATTGAATATTTTTTCTCAAGTAACTAACCTACATTCAATAGATTTTGATCTATGTCAGGAACTAAAAGAACATCTGTGACAAGTTTAGTACGTGATGAAGTTTTGATCAAAACATCTCCTTTTCCTACTGCTTCGATGTACTGACCATTTCCAACTTTCACCTTGGAGTAGAACCTTTTGTCAAAGCTTTTGAAGATGCTCGCATCTACAATCGTATGACTTGAACAACCACTATCAACCAACCAGTTTTTTCTTACTTTGTTGGAGGGTTCGCATAGTGCTGCGAAATTGGCTTCGCATTCGAGTTTGCTAGGTTTCGTGAACTGAGTTTTGTATGAGGCTATGAACATCAACTCTTCTTGACTTTCTTCAACAAACTATGCCTGAGTGTTTTGTTGTTGTGCATGCTCTTTATTCTTGTACACCCTTTCTTCATGGCCAAATTGCTTGTAGTTTTTGCATTAGGTTTGAACCAACATAATTTCTCAAGATGACCCAACTTCTTGTAGTGCGAGCACAGTGGGTATTTTTTCTTTCCACTGTCTTTATTTGACTTTTTCTTCTTACTTGACCAGCTCTTTTTCCTTTCTGACTTGAGGAGCTCGCAACTTCTCTATTTTTGGATTAAAAAGCTCCTTCGGCATGCCCTTCTTCTCCGCTTGCCCTTCTTTATTCTAGAGCATACAAAGCATTGATTAATTTTAAGAGTGAGATGGTTGATAGATCCCTTGTGTCACACCTTATATTTTATTTATTTATTTGCGTTAGTTCATGATAGAAAAGATTAAATACCCTAGTGGTTAAGTATGAGAATTTATTCCAAGTGGTCCTAAGTTCAAGCCCTCATAATCTCACCTTTTTAATTAATTTTTTGACAAATTAGGCTAGTGTGAACACCCTTGCTATAACACCCCTTACCCGTATTCAACGCTGGAACAACGCTTGAGGCATTACCAAACTTATAACACAAGAAATCACACAATTCTGAGTCATAAAATTTGCATCCAAATTAAAATCATTCATATTTGATCATGAAGTCCCTATTACGAGCCTACGAGGCCCAAAACATGTATTGGAAGTGGTTCGGGACTGAACCGAGAAATCAGGAAATTTTGTTTACAAGACTTAGAAAATTTTTGCTAGAAGCATGGCTCACACGCCCGTGTGGTCCAAAGGACACGCCTGTCTGACGCCGGGGACACACCTGTGCTTCAGACCGCGTTCAAATTAGAGTGCTCTCTGACTTGTGCCACAAGGCCGTGCCACACACCCGTGTGCTAGGCCGTGTAGCACACACGGCTGAGAGACACGCCCGTGTCTCTACCCGTGTGCTCAATTTTGGACATTTTATTTTGCAACAATTAAAGTGTAGGGGACACACGGTCGGATCACATACCCGTGGGGCAGACCGTGTGTCACACACGACCTAGACACACGCCCGTGTGTCTACCCGCGTAGACAAAAACAAGGATATTTGCCAAGCCATTTTGCCACCCTCACTTGCACTCATCTACACAACATCACATGACACAAATTCAAGCATATAAATGCAGCCAAGCAACCACAAACAAGACAATAACATGTCATTCTTATTCCATCATTTATCATTCTTAAAACATCATACTTAGCCCGTTAAAAACATACTAATTTCACATTCACAAGAGGGAATTAACATATGAATAAACTTATGATCAACATAAGCCATCATTCATGGCTATATATAAGATGAAACATTAACAATTATAATCTAACACATATGGCCAAATTAATAATGACTCGCATAACATATTGGCCTAGTTCCTATACATGCCATAGACTTAAAATACTTGAATTCATTTATACCCCAAATGATAGTTTGATAGTGTGATAGGATCTCCAACGAACTCCAATCCGAGCTAGCTTAATAACCCTATAAAACATGGGAAAGGAAGAGGGTAAGCTATATAGCTTAGTAAGTCCGTACGAAAATAATAAGCAACTCTTACAAATCTTTTATCAAGTTCAACAATTTAAACACAAGATAATACAAATTTCTATAAAGCTCACAGTTATAATTTTCATTCAGTCATTATGTTTACTCTATCAACTTATAAGCATAATTTAACATATCTTGACATTAGCCTAATAACCATAATCCCTTATTTGTAACATATTATAGCAATTCAACAAATCATTTCAAACCTCATGGTAAACATGCACATTAATTATGTGTGATCATGTTTCCGAGCATATGTCTTAATATCTTTCAATTGCCTAAACTCTTATCTTCCCTTACTTCCATAACCATTTTAATAGGCAATTATGCCAATCTTTCCTTTTTCTCATATCCGATAAATCACAATTTGTATGAATAAAACATGCTATGTCATAACTCAATTTGACCCGAAGGCCAATCACAAAACCGTCAATCGAATTTACCATGTATTTCATACATCACAAGTATAGACCAATAATCACAAGCTTTTCATAAAATCATTCTCGTGGAAAATCATGAACTCACAATTTCAGGAAGTCAATGCTTATAAACTTTGCGTACATACCTGTACAAATTCGTAATACTTACATGCTCTTTCTCTTCTTTGACATACCCGTTGAATTTCCCGTTGAACCATTTGGAATACTAAAGGATACTCGAGGATTCGTACACACAGTACCATACCAATGCCATATCTCAGATATGGTCTTACATGTAATCTCGTATCGATGCAAATAGCCCAGCTATGGTCTTACACGAAGACCCATATCGATGCCATATCCCGGATATGGTCTTACACGAAATCTCATATTGATGCCATATCCCAGATATGGTCTTACACGTAATCTCAATAACCCTAATGTCATGACATTTGTATCCTATCTATTCCTAATGTTCAACTAGGATTTCTTTCTTGCCGGAACTTCGTCGAATATGCTCATAGAATCAATCATACATTTCATGCAATATCAAAACATTAAAATACAAATATAACATTGCATTATTTACATACGAACTTACCTCGGCATAAAAATGACAAAAAAGACTAAATCGTCAAATACTCATTTTCCCCCGTTCTAACTTCGAACCTCGTTTTTGTCTATCTATAATATCACATTTAACTTATTTAATCATTATACTATTCAAATCAGCCAAAAATCACATTATGGCAAAAATTACATTTTTGCCCCTAAAGTTTGACATTTTTACATTTTAGTCCCTAGGCTCGTAAAATGATTTTCATTCAATTTCATTACACCCAAGCCTTGCTGAACCTATATCATGCTCATACAAGCTCACATTGTTCATTTATTCACACTTTTACTACTCATTTTACAACTTTTACAAGCAAGTCCTTTTAGGCATTTTTACCGAAAATCACTTTGCAAAAGTCTTTTAACAAACAACAAACATGCATTTTCCACCATCAAATGTTCAACATGGGTAAAATTTTAGACTTTGACATCTCTGCAAATTAGTGGTAGAAATAGATAGATCAAGTTACAACGACTTCAAAAATGTCAAGAGCATTAAAAACGAGGCAATAACGGACTTACAATCAAGCTTGGAAGTGACCAAACCCTAGCTATGGCTTCCCCCTTGTGAATTAGGCCATGAGAAAGAAGATGGACAAATTTTGGCTTTTAATTTGGCTTTTTAATTCATTTTAATTACCAAATTACTAAAATGCCCTTAATGAAAAACTTTAGAAACATACCAAACTATGTCCATTTTTGTCCACCAACTTAACTAATGGTCTAATTACCATTTAAGGACCTCTAATTTAAAATCTCATAGCAATTAGACACCTTTAACCTATAGAACTCACATTTTACACTTATTACAAATTAGTCCTTTTGACTAAATTGAATGCCTAAACGTCAAAATTTTCGAACGAAATTTTCACGAAATCATTCCATAAAACTGTAGACCATAATAATATAATAAAAATGAATTTTTTTGCGTCAGATTTGTGGTCCCGAAACCACTGTTTCGACTAGACCCAAAATCGGGCTATTACAACTCTCCCCTTTTTAGGGATTTTCATCCCCGAAAATCTTACCGGAATATAAATTCGATTTCCACGTAAAATCCTCTATCTCGTGACACTGCCAAAGAACCCTCACTAAGGTTATGCTTTTATTTCCCAACTTTTTAATCTCTCGTGTCAAAATTCTGATCGATTCTTCATTATACAACACATCGGCTGAATCTTAATCCCTATCGGAGAATTCATACTCAAAGAGCCAAATCGATACCATCGCAACATAGATACACAAAACACATTTTGAATCTTTTTCCAAGGCAATACTTTCGAAAGCATGTTATCGCTGAACGGGAATTTCATATCCTCATGTTTCAATTTCACATACGTTTTCTAACAATTTGAAGTGGATTCTAAACTGCCACGAATCACTTTTACTTTCTATACGATTTCTGATCGGATAGTCTCTAAAACATATAACTCAACTAATCTATCATGTTACATACCCGATCTCCAGAACATCTATTTCAAATAACTGTACATTTTATTACTCCCTGAATGAACAAACGAGCTACTACTGAGCTTCATACAAAAGTTTCTGCATAAGCTTTGAATTACTCAGTGCGCAAATTCTATCTCGGAATAATGATAACAGTCATCAGATCTGACCTAAAATTCAGAATCAAAAGTCGTCTCACGCTGTACTAGTTTAGTTTACTACTCACAATCACATTCCTAAGGTTCTCAATCTTGCAAAGAAAACATCGCTTCAGCTTCTAATTTAGCTAGATTCAGACCATCATCAATTAAGATTAATCATGTATCCAATACTCACAAAATAATCAAAGGTTTTTGATAAATCGTAAAAGTAACATATTTTAATCCCACATTTAGCACACTTTTGGATGATTTATCCCTTGATTTGTGTGAAAAGGTGCTCTTAATCCTTTCTTTTCATGTCTTATACTCAGGAAAGCACCAGAGGATGGAAAGAACAAGAAACGGACCTAAAACGGACCAAATTGGGCCAAAGTGGAAATCGACACGGCCTGAACTTAAGCCCACACGGCTATGCCTCCCTGAGAAACTAGAACACGGCCTGATCCCGATTCACACGGCCATGCCTCATTAAAGAAATGCGAACACGGCCTAAAGACGATTTACACGGGCGTGTGCCATGACCGTGTCCCTGTCGCTGGAAAAGAGAGTTTCATTCGGAAAAGGATACTTAGGGACAAAGAAACCTATTTCGAAAGCCTATATAAACCCCCTAAGTATAACCTAAAAGGGGGCGATTAGCTAGGCTAAGGAGCCAAGTCGAAAAGGTCAGATTTGTGGGAAACACTCGAAGATAGCCAGTTGATCCATCTGAAGAAGCCAGAATTCTACTCAAGACGACGGATCTTTCCTTCAATTCCTTCAGGGGGTTTTAGGGATTTCTTATGTTTTGTTTTATCTTTTCTTCTGAGATGATTTCTTTTATTATTATGAACTAAACCTTCAGATACCTGAAGGGGATGAAACCTAAGACGGATATTGTTATTGTTTTCTGAACTATATGATAAATACTTGATTTGTTCTTAATTATGTGTTCTTAATTCTTGTGTTGATATTTTCGGGATATTAATTCAAGTTTGATGTGCTTAGGTGGTGGAGCAAAAGTCCCTGCTTAAGAGTAGATCTAGCATAATTAAGCGGAGTTGATCGCACGCCTAGTGATAGGGTGACGAGATTTTGTCGGATTAGGGTGAAACCTAATATGGGGGTCCATAGATCGAGTTAATGCGATTCTAGGGGTTTTAATTAGAAAGATATTTCAATTAATCAATCTAAGGTTAGACGTTATTTGCCTCGAGAGAGGGTTTAATATAACTTAGGGAATCTTACAGATCAAGTCAAGTGAATACATCGTCTGGTTCAGTGTTAGATAACAAGTGAAGTCTAGGTAGATTCTTCCTAAGGGTATCGTCTTAATCAACTGAGTTTTTCCAATAGTATTTCCCCAATTCATTCTTTTTGTCTTTGCGTCTTTAGCTTAGTAGTTAGTTAAATTTAGATTAAACAGCAACTTCACTTATTTTAGGCTAGATAATAGAAAGAAAGCTAGTATTAGTACTTTTAGTTCCTTTGGGTTCGACATTCCGGTCTTGCCTTAACTATACTACTGTTCGATAGGTGTGCTTTCCCTCAAAATCGTTGTCTGAGTTAGTTTCTAGGTTCGATCATTCTCATTATAAATTTAAAACTCTAAATTCGACGATCAAGTTTTTGGCTCCGTTGCCGGGGAACTAAAATATTAAGAAAGCTCTATTTTTATTACTTTAGCCATTATTTTTTATTTTCCGCAATTTACTTGTATTTTAGGTTAAATTTTGATTTTGCTAAATTTTCTTTCTTTCTTTTCCCTAGCAGGTACCTCTAGTTTATGACTAGAAGGAACCCGAGAGGACCATTAGTATACGACAGTGATATTGAAGCTATCGCTCATAGGAATCGCAGAGAAATTAGGCGAGCCCTAAATTACACAGAAGAAGAGCGAGAAGGCAGATCCAGTCCTACTGAAGGGATGGACGAGAATAATCCACCACCACAAGATGTGGCAGAAAATAATGCTCCGCGTACTATGTTTGATTATGCTAAACCTCATTTAACAGGAGCATAATCGAGTATTGTTAGGCCTGCTATAGCTGCTAATAATTTTGAATTAATGCCTAACACTATACAAATGATTCAACAATTTGTTCAATTTGATGGTTTACAGGACGAAGACCCAAATACTCATATAGCTAATTTTTTAGAGTTCTGTGATACCTTCAAAATAAATGGCATTTCTAATGATGCCATACGTCTTCAATCATTACCCTTTTCATTAAGGAATAAAGCCAAGTAGTGGTTAAACTCGTTACCACGAAGGTCGATTACTACATGGGATCAAATGACCGAAAAATTTCTATTAAAATATTTCCCACCAGCCAAAACGGCCAAATTATGGAATGATATCTCTTCTTTTGTGCAAATGGATTTAAAGACATTATACGACGCTTGAGAGAGATACAAGGATCTCTTGAGAAGGTGTCCGCACAATGGTTTACCCTTGTGGCTCCAAGTCCAAACTTTCTATAACGGTGTGAACCCCTCAACGAGGCAACTAATTGATTCAGCCGCTGATGGTACCCTGAACAACAGAACTCCTGAAGCAGCCTACGAGTTTATTGAAAAGATGTCACTGAATAACTGTCAGTGGTAGGTTACAAGGACAAAACCAACAAAACCAGCTGGAGTTTTCAACCTCGACGTAGTAACCATGCTATCAACACAGGTAGAGATGATGAATAAAAAGCTTGATAGTTTGTGTTCTTCGCAGGTACATCCAGTAATGCAGTTCGACGCAAGTGGAACTGTGGCGAATCCTGAGTACCCACCCTACCAACCAGGCACAAAAAGCAACAGATGAACTATATAGGTAATAATTTCAGATCTAATAATAACCCGTATAGTAATACTTATAATCCAGGTTGGAGGAACCACCAAAATTTTTCATGGGGAGGTCAAGGAAATCAAGGAAATCAAAGACAACAACCTCCTCAAAATTTCCAAAACCAGCCTTATCCACAGGAAAAGAGGCCGAACCTCGAAGAGATGCTGACAAAATTCATGGCAGCCACAGAAACCCGTCTCTAAAAAACCGAGTCAACGCTCGATAATCAACAAGCATCAATCAAAGGGATTGAGAGCCAAGTTGGAGAACTTACTAAGTAAGTTGGACAACTTACTAAGATAGTTTCTGAAATTCGATCAGAGATTTCCGAACGACCACAAGGGCGTCTACCAAGCAACACTGTGATTAACCCAAAGGACCAAATCCAAGCCATCACAGCCCATTATAGTATAGGGTTAGTTAAATCTAATCCAATACAAGAAAACGAGGTAGAAGAAGGTAAAGTTGAGGTAACATAAGAAAAGCCAAAATCGGTAATCAAGAAGTACCAACCTCGCATTCCTTCTCCCGAAGCGATGAAAAGAGACGATACAGAGGAACAGTTCGGTAAGTTTCTTAAACTTTTAAAGAAATTACATATCGACTTACCTCTTCTTGAAGCTCTTTCACAGATGCCAGATTCGAGGAAAATTTTAAAACAACTCTTGACGAACAAGCGTAGTTAGACAAGGAGCCACATGTGGAATTAAACGCAGTATGCTCAGCAATGTTACAGAATAGACTACCGTTAAAGCTAAAAGATCCAGGGAGTTTTACAATTCCATGTTTAATTGGTAGTTTAACTGTTGATAATGCCTTAGCTGATTTAGGGGCAAGCATAAATGTCATGCCTTATAAATTGTTTAAACAGCTAGGTCTAGGGAAACCCAAACAAACTAGGATGAGCATTAAATTAGCTGATAAAACTGTTAGAATTCCTAGAGGTATTATCGAAGATGTTCTTGTAAAAATTGATAAATTCGTATTCCCAGTAGACTTCGTCATTTTAGACATAGATGAGGACAACACGATCCCCCTAATTTTAGGAAGACCATTCTTAGCAACTGCCAGAACTAAAATCAATGTTGATGCAGGCGAACTTATACTTTGTGTAGGCGAAGAGACAGTCACTCTTCAAGCCCTCGACTCAGCTAGAACATCAAGTAACCAAGGTGAGAATGTAAATTCTATTAATAACCCTTTGGTTAACCCTTCTTTTCAGGAAACACCACAAGGTTACAAACTTGAGCTGAACCATGGACCTTGTGCCAACAAGGAAGAATTATATGAGGAACGAAGCCTTAAGATTGACAAATTAGAAGAATGGACGACACACTTTAAAGAGGAACCAAAACCGCACAAAGTAAAACTGAAGGAGCCCCCAGAAGAGCTCATAGGAACATCAAACCACTTCAAAATAGGAGACCAAGTACTGTTAGATAAAGCAGATCCTAGCATCACCACGTTAGACCTGAAAGCAAACAAAGAAATCCCTCTTAAGGTACACAATATTTTCCCATACGGAACAGTCGAGGTAAGCAATCCTATATTCGACACTTTTAAGGTAAACGCTTCTCGACTTAAACTTTATCAAGAAAATAGAACTGAAAGCATGAGGGAAGATATTCAAACTTTTATATTACCCTGATTATTACAAATACGAGGAAAGTCTAGCTTAAGACTATAAACGAGCGCTTCTCGGGAGGCAACCCGAGCACTAACCCAATTTACTTTCACATTTGTTTTCATTTCATTTTCTTTTCTTTTCCTTACTTCTTTCTGAACACCTAGTTGTAAACTAACCAAAACGCAGATTCCCAGGCCACACGGCTGTGGCCGTGGCCGTGTGGAAGTACATAATCACCATACTGACATAGCAGAGGTGGTACAAATTAGACCCAACTAATTTTCGAAGTGACAGACCCAACCACCCCCCACGGGCACAGACAAAACACCACGGCCGTGGACGATACTGACTTATCACCAACGGGCGTGGCAATCTGAAAAACGGGAGTGGGAGAAACAACACGTCTCGAAACACAACCGTGCGAGGCGGCCGTGTGAATTGACACGCCCTCGGTCCACGAGCGTGGGAGAGCATCAGAAAGCAAAACTCTATTTAAACCCACACTCCCTTCCCCTTCTTCTCACCAACTCCCCATCTTCTTTCTTCCTTCCTTTCTCAGAATTCTCCCCTCTCTATAACAATTCTCTATACCCTTGAGTTACACCAAAGCCATGTCGAAGAAGCGGAAGAAGGCAAACGTAGTCCCCTCAAGGGAGACCCCTATAAATAAGCTCAGTTGGCCGCTTCATCCAAACAACAAGCTAAGGGTCTTTGAGACCATTTATCTTTTGTTTTACTTTTATCTTCTCCTTTATTTTCCTTCTCTTTGATAATCTTATGCTTAATTTAGTTTATTTTACTTTAGTTTCTTAGTGTTAGGTCCAAAAGGCTGCTTGGGAATCACGCCACTTCCACCACCGCCAGCACCACCATAGCCTTAGAAGTCACACCCACCTCGCGAACCATCTACCAATAAGGATTTTGAAGCCCCTTTATCTCTTAGCCTTAGTTTATTTACATTTTTACTTTCTTTCCTTTATGTTTCTTGTTTTTAGTTTATTTTAAATGTGTCTTAATAATCCCTGGCTAATTCTCTACGAGCTCCCCAATTTCTTCATCTAGCGTAGAGCTTGGTAGCAGCAACCACCCCTATCGACTTCCAACTCCAGGAAACCATCCAAATTCAAGAAGTTTCACCTCTCCCTTTCTCTTAAATTACATATCTATGTTTGTACATTGAGGGCAATGTACATCTTAAGTGTGGGGGGTGAATAGTTATTTCAAGAAAGTGCCTAACTTTCTGCATTATTCTTAAATCTCTGAATTATTTCTTGTTCCCAAAGTAAGTTTCTCATATTATGACTAGAATGAAATTTCCTTTGATTTATGATTTTTATTGATGTGTTTTGGATTAAGTCATTGATAATTGTGCATTAATGATTAAATTTGAAGAATATTAGAGAATCAAGCATGATAAGTCTATTTTTTAAAAAATTTAAAATTTTTAGGTTGTCTACCTGAATCTGAATGATATCTTGAAATTTGAAATTTACGAGGTTGATATCAAATACCCATAATTTTTGTGAGATTTTGAGCCTTATAGACCATATATTGCTTTTCTTGCTCACTTTATTGATTATGAGTGTGTCAACATTGAATTGTTATTCTAGAACTTGCCTCGATTATACATGTCAAGACCACACCCTTGATTTGATATTCAGAGATGATAAAGGCACCTAGGTTTTAACCCACTCACTCCATTAAAAACCTACCTCCATAATTAACCCTTAGTGAACCCCGTTGATCCTAACAACCCTTTTTATTGACTCACCCATTAATATTACCCCCAAAACCCTTTGTATTTGTTATCACCATTTTCTTTTGACTACCATTATATCGAGATTTGATTTGATTAGTTACCTAATTATATTATTTCAGTAGCTGAATTTATCCTTTATTATTTGATTTGTTCCTAAAATAAATCGAAGTATATTCAGTATTAGTATTATGAAAAGTGAGCTTATACAGTTAAAATCTATTTATCAAAAGAAAAGCTCGTATTATTAGGGTTATTACTTTTCAGTTGATGTAATTATCATCTCAGTATTTCTAGATAGGTAACTTGTCAACTCGATCTCGATTCTAACCTTCTAATTCAGCCTTTACCCACACCGTTAACCCTAGCCCCGTTACAACCCTATTAAAGACCTTTTGATCTGTTTATCATCTCATTTTACAGTGGTGGAGATTTGATTTTCAGGCAAGCCTATGGGATTAACTTTTCAAGTTTGACTTTTGAGTACTTAATTTTGAACCTTAAACACTTTGAATGATTTGAGTGAATCTTTTGTGAGGATATCAATCCTTGTGAGTTTTGAATTAAAGGTAATTATTTAGATAAGGGGAGACAACTACATTTTCGTGATACAAATGTATGACTTATATTATTTGAATCTTTAGGGTGCTTTGAGTTAAATTATCCATGTATAAGTTATCTATGAATTATGATGAGACATTGTTGATAGGAATTATGAATTATGGAAAGTTCGTTTTAATTGTAAATTGAGAATTTTGCTTGAGGACAAGCAAAAGCTTAAGTGTGGGGGTATGTGATAAACCGTAAAAGTAACATATTTTAATCCCACATTTAGCATACTTTTGGATGATTTATCCCTTGATTTGTGTAAAAAGGTGCTCTTAATCCTTTCTTTTCATGTCTTATACTCAGGAAAGCACCGGAGGATGGAAAGAACAAGAAACGGGCCTAAAACGGACCAAATTGGGCCAAAGTGGAAATCGACACAACCTGAACTTAAGCCCACACGGCTGTGCCTCCCTGATAAACTAGGACACGGCCTAATCCCGATTCACGCGGCCGTGCCTCATTAAAGAAATCTGAACACGGCCTAAAGACGATTCACACGGGCATGTGCCATGGCCGTGTCCCTGTCGCTGGAAAGAAGAGTTTCATTCGGAAAAGGATACTTAGGGGCAAAGAAACCTATTTCGAAAGCCTATATAAACCCCTTAAGTATAACCTAAAAGGGGGAGGTTAGCTAGGCCAAGGAGCCAAGCCGAAAAGGTCAAATTTGTGGGAAACACTCGAAGTTAGCCAGTTGATCCATCTAAAGAAGCTGAAATTCTACTCAAGACGACGGGTCTTTCCTTCAATTCCTTCAGGGGGTTTTAGAGATTTCTTATGTTTTGTTTTATCTTTTCTTCTGAGATGTTTTCTTTTATTATTATGAACTAAACCTTCAGATACCTGAAGGCGATGAAACCTAAGACGGATCTTGTTATTTTTTTCTGAACTAAATGATAAATACTTGATTTGTTCTTAATTATGTGTTCTTAATTCTTGTGTTGATATTTCCTTGTATTAATTCAAGTTTGATGCGCTTAGGTGGTGGAGCAAAAGTCCCTGCTTAAGAGTAGATCTAGCATAATTAAGCGGAGTTGATCGCACGCCTAGAGATAGGGTGACGAAATTTTGCTAGATTAGGGTGAAACCTAATATGGGAGTCCATAGATCGAGTTAATGCAATTCTAGGTGTTTTAATTAGAAAGATATTTCAATTAATCAACCTAGGGTTAGACGTTATTCACCTCAAGAGAGGGTTTAATATAACTTAGGGAATCATACGGATCAAGTCAAGTGAATACATCGTCTGGTTCAGTGTTAGATAACAGGTGAAGTCTAGGTGGTTTCTTCTTAAGGGTATCTTAATCAATTGAGTTTTTCCAACAGTATTTCCCCAATTCATTCTTTTTGTCTTTGTGTATTTAGCTTAGTAGTTAGTTAAATTTAGATTAAACAGTAACTTCACTTATTTTAGGATAGATAATAGAAAGAAAGTTAGTATTAGTACTTTTAGTTCCTTTGGGTTCGACATTTCGGTCTTGCCTTAACTATACTACTGTTCGATAGGTGTGCTTGCCTCAAAATCGTTGTCAGAGTTAGTTTCTAGGTTCGATCATTCTCGTTATAAATTTAAAACTCTAAATTCGACGATCAATTTTCCATTCAAGCATTTGCAACTATATCTGCTTTCCCAAAGGTTAATCGATAACTACTCACAATCTTTCAATAGTTCAAGCCATCTATGCTGTTTTAAAATTCAGATCCTTCTGTGACATTAGATACTTTAAACTCTTGGGATCAGGAAACATATGACATTTTTCGTCGGACAACCGATTTCATCAAATTCTCAACACAGACATAAAAAGTGGCTGACTCTAAATCACTGGTTGAATAGTTCCTTTCATGTAACTTAAACCGTCTGAAAGCATAAACTATCACTTTACATTCTTGTATTAAAACACATTCCAATCCGTTCGATAGTGCATCGCTAAAAAATCACAATTTCTTTACTCAATTTAAACTGGACTCCGAATCAGTGCTTCAGTTAACAATCCCTTCGACTATTTTCAACTTTGCTAACACTCAACAGACCATTCAAACTTTCACAAATGTGATAACTTTATCAACCAAAACAACTTTAACTCATAATAATATCATCCAATTAGAACTGATCTAATAGGTATGTCCCTGTATCACACCTTTCTGAATATAAATTCCTCATTCAGACTGTTCGTCAATTTATCCATGAATGTATAAATTTTATCTTCTTACCTGAGTATAAACTTAAACGCATATAACTCGAATTACCTTTCAACTGACCAGCTCGCTCAGAAAAAAATAACTAAGTCGATCTCAACTATCAAATAATATCATATTAAAATACTCCATTCTTCATGCTGTTAAAACAACTTAAACATACAATCTTTCAAAATTTCCTCACATGCTAGTCAAAGATCTTTACAACTGCATTAGCTCAAGGAAACAAAATATCCTGATTGAACTCATTTACCTTAATTAAACTTGCCTAAGAAAAGAAAACTATCGTACCATTTGAGCTTGAGCTTCCACTATCTACACCTTTGCCAATGTAAATTCCTTTCACGAAAATTAGAGAGA
Organism: Gossypium australe; assembly: GCA_005393395.2. Taxonomy (NCBI): domain Eukaryota; kingdom Viridiplantae; phylum Streptophyta; class Magnoliopsida; order Malvales; family Malvaceae; genus Gossypium; species Gossypium australe. The sequence continues at coordinate 53,122,234 of CM016614.1, forward strand.
TCCTAATACCAGAATCACCACGTTCCTATGATCGAATCAGAAATACAACCATAATAGACATAGTTATCACAAGCCAAAGAACAGACTTTAAAGATGAGCCATGATTGATAATTTATGAAATAAGGATGATAAGAAAACCGAGATAAAGAAATCCAAGATGCGATATCATAATGGAAGTCCAAGAACATAACTCATATGAAGATAATAAAGATCTTGATGATTCCTGTAACACCTTTAACACATATCCATCACTGGAATAGGATTACGAGGTATTACCGATTAATACACAGCATATAACATTCATTCTCATACATCATTCAATACAATCATATTGTCCCTTATAAGGGCCTACAAGGCTTTAAACATGCTTTAGAAGTGGTTTCGGACTAAACTGATATCATATAAAATTTTTGGAAAACTTATAAATTTTTCAAACATACAAAGGTCACACGCCCTTGTGAACAGGCCGTGTGCCTCACACGGCTAGTAGACACGCCCATGTCTTAGGCCGTGTGGAAATAGGGCATACATACTGATTTGTATCACACTGCTGAGGACAAGCCCGTGTGCCAGGCCGTGTGAAATTTGGAGAGTATACTGACTTGGGTCACACGGCTAACCACACGCCCGTGTGTCTAGCCCATGTGCCCTACGAAATGGCCACACACGCCCATGTACAAGGCCGTGTGCCATTTAGAGGGTATACTGACTTATACCATACGATCAGTCACACGCCCGTATGTGAGACCGTGTGGAGCATATTGACTTCAATTCAATTTCAACACCAGGGGACACACGACCGTGTAACATGACCGTGTGTCACACACGGCTGAGACACACGCCTGTTTCTCTGCCCGTGTGGACAAAAATAGGCCATTTGCAAAGCCAATCTGCCACCCTTTTTGCACATACCTATACAAGCTCATATGGTATCACTTTAAATCACAAATATGCAGCCAAAGTTCATTAACCATTACATAATCATACCATATCCATTTCAACTAAATTCAAAACTCAATTCCATATCATTTACCTATTCAAATACCAAACAATTTATCTTGCTTTCCTAAGCATAATTCATATGTATGATTCATTTAACTAGACCAATCCAGATAAACATAATCATTTTAACCACATTCATTCAACATAGGGCTATTACCAAGCATTAAAAGTAGAACCCTATACACATTCATAAACATCATCAAGTTCATCATCTTATGCCAACTCAAATGACCAAATTGCATATCCATCAAACATACCAAAATGATACAAGCCTATACATGACATATACCATATATACATGATTTCAAAAGTACCAAAATAGATGATTGATAGTGCGATGAGGTCTCTGACGATTCCCGAATCCGAGCTTGCTTCGTAGAACTATAAAACATTGAAAACTAAACAAAGTAAGCTTTGCAGCTTAGTAAGTTCGTATGTGAACATGAAATAATCACAACATTCATATAATAATTCAAAATAGATAATATCATTAACATTTAAAGCATCAATTCATAAATTAACATAAAACTTATCCATGTCCTCATTCATGAGTTCTCAACTTCATCTACCTCAATACTTGAATAGTTTTCCGTACATACCTGTACCGATACATTTCTATTATTATTCAATTACCATAGCCCAGCTATGGTCTTATTCGGAAACTTGCCTTACTCAATTCGTACATTTCATTTATTACCACAACATTTATTCAATTGAATAATTACTATCACAATTTCATCCATCAAATAGATAAGTACACATTTAAGTTCAATTATACGAACTTACCTCGTATTCAGAATTGACATATCATGTCAACTACTCAATAATCTTTCTTTTCCCCTGATCTAAATCCGAATTATTTCTTTCTTGATATATATGAATTCAAAATTGACGTATTCAATTACATATTCTTTCAATCTATCCAAAAATACTTATTTGGGCATATTTGCATATTAGCCCAAAACTTCCACATTTAATCAATTTAGTCCCTATTTCATAAATACACGAAACTCACATAATTTCATTAAACTCTAATTTAGCCGAATTACATATAAGTCCCTAGCAACCCATATTTTCAATTTATTTCACATTTCAACCCCTCAATTTGCACATTTCACAATTTGATCCCCTTTTTAACATTTTTGTCAAAAATCACTTTATAAAACATATAAAACTATCATCAAGCTTTCATATTCTATTATCAATCATCAAATTACTCAAGTATTCAACAATGGCAACTCTCAAAATCTTTAACAATTTCAAAATCTAATGTACGAGCTAGCTAGATTACAAAGCTCAAGCCGTACCTTAATCAAAGATTCAAAGTGACCGAATGAAAACCAAATCCCTAGCTTTCTTCTCCTTCAATATTCGGCCAACAAGAAAGATGAATGCAACATTTTTTTATGTTTTTTTTTATTATAAATAACTTTAATTATAAAATTACCTATTTAACCTTAATGACAAAACATTAACATCATCATACTAATGTCCATTAATGTCCATTAACCTTTAAAATGGTCTAATTACCATTTAAGGCCATCATATTTAAAAGCCAAGGCCAATTGAAACCTTTAACTAATAGCATGCAACTTTTGCATTGTACGCGATTTAGTCCTTTTTATCAAATTGAGCTATTAAACGATAAAATTAGCTCATGAAATTTTCACACATACATACAATTATACTGTAAACACATAAAATAATATTAAAATAATTTTCTGACATCGAATTTGTGGTTCCGAAACCACTGTTCCGATTTAACTAAAATCGAGCTGTTACAATTCCTTAGAGAAAACCAGAAGAAAAACAATGTTTATACGCTCTGGAATCAATTGTAACAGAGATAATATATTTTCCAAATATATATAAAACAAAACAACATCCAATGGAAACGGAAGAATAGCCTCACATAAATTTTCACCAACAACTTTTATTCCAAACATAATAGGATAGAATCCCAAAGAAAGAGAGAAGAAATGCTGCTCATCAACCAACCAGACCAACAGTGCTTTCATCTAACATTATAATCAACTAGCATTCTCATATGATAAGAATTTCATCAGAAAATGAACAATCACATATATTGTAACACCCCAAACTCGGCCTGGACGTTATGGCCGAATATGGCGATGTCACATGATAGTGCTTTGAAAAACTTAACTACGTTAAAACCATTTGTATATATCTTAGGCTTTCGTCAAAACGTGTCATTTAATTATTTATTGACCATTTTCAAAACATTATACATTGCGGAAGCTTTTTAAAAGTAATTCGTGAATTCGTGTATTTTTGATAAAACATTTGTTTACTTTGAAAACTCGAGTTTTGTCCTACCGCTAGCAGTTCATAAAATAATAATCCCAAATTTAAGTGAAAATCCATAAAGGCCTTATTACATGAAATTTACCCAATTATAACCAAATCATAATTAAAATAAACAGTAAATAAAAACCCAGAACCATGGTCACCGTCGAGTCCTCCGCCGCACCGATCCGTCAACTACTGGGGATTACCTGAACAAATTAAACAGAAAAGGGGTGAGCTTTCACAAATTCAGTGTGTAATCCCCACAGAGAACATACACACACAGAAATATCAGATAACAAACATCAATTCACAATTTACAAAAACAGTGAGGACTTTAGCCCACTCAAATACAGAATCAGACGTATTACAAGGCCTTTGCCCATTTCAGACAGAATATGCAGATAACAGAGTCCTACCCACCAGCCTCTACACACCAACTCCGTCCAACCCTACACAACATGTGGGGCACATAATTAGAAATTTGCAGCTGAGCTGCCAGATAACAGGCTTAAAAGCCTTTTAGATACTTCCTCCAATCATAATCAACCCACCCCAATGCAATGCAACATACAAGGATGTCATTCTATTATGCAATTTAAACTCATACATATATAATCAGATCAACATACATGCTTAGTACAGAAATCAGACAGACAAATCATTCATTTAGGGGTCTAAGTATTACTTACCGACCCTATGGTAGGTCCACAGTCAACTTGGGTCACCCGTGCAACCTTACAGAGTTTCTAGAAAAATGGGCTCACACGCCCATATGGGCCCACACACCCGTGTGGCCCACAAGGCTCAAATTGGGCTTGGTCGTGTGGATCACACGGCCTAGTGAAAAATCCCACAAGCTTGTGTGGCCCACACGGCCCAATTGGTCGAGCTCGTGTATCACACACGGCCGTGTCGCTCGCGCACGGCCTGGCTCGTCGATCACACGGCCGTGTGGTGACTAACAGTCTTGCACACGGCCTACCACACAAGCGACCACACGCCCGTGTGGCGTCGACAGAAAGGTTTTCGGCTTTCTCTGAAACCTCGTTTTTTGGGTTTTTGGGTACACACCTGGTTTCAAATCGATGCTAATGCAATTACGAGCAATCCCGAACCTGTAACCGACATCATAAATCCTGAACTTAGCCTATAACCACACTTAAAACGAATCCATCATACCAATCAATGATCCAAAACAACCACTTAACACTTACCTCCAAAAATTTACGTGATTTCCAATCGTTTGACAGCCCTTAAAAAGCCTTGCTTCACCCGTTTCTACATTGTCAAAACATAATATAAGCCCCCTAAAGAAAACTCAAAAAGAACGGTGTTTCGACATTCCCAACACTTACCAATTGTCGACGGAAAGGAAATAGGTCTGTAGAGCAATAGCCATAAGAGCTAACTAAGTAATCAAGGGAAGAAGAAAAGGAGAATGGCGTCAGAAATTTTGGGAAAAGGGTGATAACCGAAAATTTGAAAAAAGAAATCTGCTACCCCCTAATCTCTCCCCTTAATTCTCTCTATCCACCTCTCCACTATCAGAATTTTAGTCCAACTCAACCTTTTCACACGACACAAATAGCAAAAATAAATCCCTTGATCGCACAGGAATTCGAACTCATGACCTCAACATCTCCATCACTCCACTTAACCACTAGACCAACAGGCCCATTCTGTTAATTACTTACACACTTTAACTTATAAGCCTACTAACCAGAGTTTGGGCTTTAATTATAAAAATACCAAAATTTACCCAAGTTGAGACTTAAACTTGGGACCTCTCAGACATTTCCCAGAGCACTTAACCACTGAAGTAGACAGACATTGTGTCACAATTTATAAAAGTCGAAATTAAAGAAAAACCGGGGCGTTACAACTCTACCCCCTAAAATAAAATTTCGTCCTCAAAATTTTACCTGATCAGAAAAGGTGAGGATACTGCTGCTGTATCAAATCCTCCGGCTCCCAAGTGGCCTCCTCAGTGCTATGATTCCACCACAGCACCTTCACTAAGGGGATAGATTTTCTTCGCAGAACCTTAACATCGTGCTCCAGAATATGACCGGCTCCTCCTCAAATGTCAGATCTGGTCTAACCTCGATGTCCTCAATAAGAACAACATGCTTGGGATCAGAGCGGTAGCGTCTCAACATTGAGATGTGAAACACATCATGTATGCGATTCAACTCTGGAGGAAGCTCTAACTGATACGCGACTGGCCCCACTCATTTCAGATTATGATACAGCCCAATAAACTGAGGGCTCAGCTTACCCTTGCGATCGAACCTCAAGACCTTCTACCATGGCGAGACCTTGAAAAAAACTAAGTTCCCCACATAATATTCAATATCCTTTCTTTTCAGATCTGCGTAGGACTTCTGCCTATCCGATGCCGCTTTCAGACGATCTCGAATCAATCGGACCTTATCTTCAGTTTCTGAAACCAATTTCAGACCCAGAACACGTCGTTCCCCCAACTTAGTGCAACATAAGGGAGTGTGACACTTACGACCATATAGAGCCTCATACGGTGCCATCTAAATGCTAGCCTGATAACTGTTGTTATAGGCGAACTCTGCGAACGGCAAATACTCCTCCCAACTGCCTCGAAAATCTATAACACAGCTCCTCAACATATCTTCCAGTACTTGAATCACCCTCTCTGACTAACCATCTTTCTGAGGATGGAAAGCAATACTGAAGTCCAATCTCGAACCCAAAGCTTCATACAATTTCTTCCAGAACCGAGACGTAAAGCGAGGATCCATATCGAAAATGATCAAGACAGGAACCTCATGTAGCCTCACTATTTTGGACACATATAGCTTAGCCAATTTATGGAGCGAAAATTTCGTCCTGGCCTGAATGAAGTGAGCAGACTTGGTTAATCATCCACGATAACCCAGACAGAATCCTTCTTAGTGGGTGTTATAGGCAACCCACTAATGAAGTCCATCGTTACTCATTCCCATTTCCACATCGGAATCTTTACCTGCTGCAGCAACCCCGAAGGCAGCTGACGCTCAGCCTTAACCTGCTGACAAGTTAGACAACGAGCAACGAAGTCAGTAACCTCTCGCTTTAACCCTAGCCACCAGTATAACTCTTGCAAATCTCGGTAAATTTTATTCCTGTCAGGATGCATAGCGTAAGGGCTACTATGTGCCTCCCTCAAAATCGACCGTCTCAAATCCTCATTATTCAGCATACAGATCTGACCACGAAAGCAAAGTACCCCATCACTGTTAATCCCAAAATCGGTAGTATCCCCATTCTCAATCTGACGGAACCGCAACTCAAACGACTCATCCGCCAACTATTTTCTCCTGGTCTGCTCAATCCACGTGGGCTTAACCTGGAGTTCCGCTAACAGACTCCCATCGTCGAATAGGCTGAGTCGAGCGAACATCGCTCTCAGATCGGTCATATCCCTACGGCTCAAAGCATCTACCACCACATTAGCCTTACCAGGGTGGTACTCGATGGTGTAGTCATAATCCTTAAGCAGTTCAACCCATCTATGCTGCCTAATATTTAACTCCTTCTGGGTGAGGAGATATTTGAGGCTTTCTTAATCAGTGTAAATTGTACACTTCTCACCATACAGATAGTGCCTCCAGATTTTTAGAGCGAAGACCACCGCTGCCAACTCCAAATCGTGCCTCAGATATTTAGCCTCATGCATCTTGAGCTGACGAGACGCATAAGCTACCACTTTACCATCCTGCATCAGAACACAACCTAGACCCACATACGACGCATCAGTGTATACCACGAAATCCTTCCGAGATTCAGGCTGTATCAAAACTGGAGCCTGCGTCAAAATAGATTTAAGTTTCTCGAAGCTCTCTTGTTGCTTATCAATCCAGACAAAAGGAACTCCCTTATGCAAAAGCTTGGTCAATGGTGCTGCGATCAAAGAGAACCCTTCTACGAAGCGTCGATAGTAACTGCTAGCTCTAGAAAGCTGTGAATTTCAAACACATTCTTCGGTTGTTTCCACTCCAACACAACCTCAATCTTGCGAGGGTCATCACGAATCCCCTCCGCAGAAACCACATGCCCCAGAAAGGTTACCTCTCGGAGCCAAAACTCGCACTTACTGAACTTCGCATACAACTGTTTCTCGTGAAGCGTCTGTAATACCACTCGAAGATGCTCATCGTGTTCATCCTCAGTCTTCGAATACACCAGAATGTCGTCAATGAAGACTACCACAAACCGATCTAGATAGGGTTGGAACACTCGGTTCATCAGATCCATAAAAGCTGTTGGTGCATTCGTCAGTCCAAATGGCATTACTAGGAACTCGTAATGACCGTACCGAGTCCTAAATGTTGTATTATGTACATCGGTCTCTTTAACCTTCAGTTAGTGGTATCCAAATCGCAAATCGATCTTGAAGAAAATAGAAGCCCCTCTGAACTATTCAAATAAATCATCTATTCTCGGTAGTGGGTACTTGTTCTTAATGATCAGCTTATTCAATTGGCAATAGTCGATACACATACGCATGGATCCATCCTTTTTTTCACAATCAGCACAGGTGCTCCCTATGGTGAAACACTAGGGTGGATGAACCCACGATCCAGTAACTCTTGAATCTGAGCCTTAAGCTCCACAAGCTCCTTCGGTGCCATTCTATAAGGGGCGATGGACACTGAAGCTATACTAGGAAAGAGCTCAATCCCAAACTGTACTTCTTGGTTCGGTGGCTGGCCATGTAATTCCTCAGGAAAAAATCTGAAAAGTCCCTTACGATCCTAATGTCCTTAACCGAAGAGTCCACAGAATCTGAAACACTGATGTAGGCCAAGAATGCCTCACATCCTTTCCGTACCAACTTTTCTGCCACCAACACAGAAATCACATTCGCCAGATAATCCCGACATTCCCCAATCACCATTACCTCATTATCCTCTTTGGTTCTCAGAATAATCCTTTTTCTAGCATAGTCCAAACTTACCCGATGCTTGACCAGCTAGTCCATTCCCAGAATCAAATCGAACTCACCAAATCGAAACTCTAGCGGAACGTCTCTAAACAATTTACTAACTCGGATAGATTGCCCCAACGGACTCACAACGGTTATCTCACTCGAAGTACTCCCAACCGGAATCCCCAAAGTTCCAGACACAGAGCTAGCTACGTAAGAGTGTGTAAAGCCTATGTTTATCAATGCAATGTATGGTACATCAAAAATTAAGAACATACCCGTAATGACGTCCGGAGTATCATCATTCTCTCGGTGACATGCAGCATAAACCAGTGTAGGCTGTCTCACCTCAGTCAGTCCCACACCTCGGCCCGGTGCTCTCTGTCCTCGGCCCATGCCATTTCCACCCCTGGCCTGACCTCGGCCCCTAGATAGCTACTGAGCTACTCTCGGTGGCTGTGCAATACCAGTACCCACAGCTTGCAACTGATCAGCCCTCAGCGGACAATCCCAAACATGATGCTCAGTCGACCCACATCTCAAACATGCCGCAATCGTCCTCCAACACTCGCCTGGAATGCATCTACCACAGTGCCCACACAACGCCACCCCAGCAGGTGCAACAGGATGCCCAACTCTCACTGGCCCATCCGATCTGGCCTTTTTCTTAGGCCTCATCACAGAATTCGAGGGCTCCAATTCCCTCTTATTCATTCGTTTCTCGTGGTTTTGGCGCTCAGCGTGCTTAACCGCCTCGGCAATCTTCGCCTTACCCACCAAAGCAGAAAAATCACACTCCCTCTACGGAGCTATCAGAACCCGTAGGCTGTCCTTGAATCCATCCTCAAAATGGACGTATCGCTCGTATTCATTCGCCACCATGCCCCGGGCATAACGGCTCAGTCTCAGAAACTCAGCCTCATACTCGGCCACTGAACGATCTTCCTGGGTGAGATTAAGAAACTTACGCCTCCTAGTATCGATGTAGCTGGCTCCTACATACTTATTCTGGAAAGCCGTCTTAAAATAATCCTAAGTCAGACGGCCGGGCTAAGTGCCCTCCTTAATAGTCAGCCACCACTAGTAAGCCTTGTCGTGAAGCAGAGAAACAGCCCCCTTAAGCTTCTGTTCAGCAGTTAAATCCAGATTATCCATAATTCTTTTCGTGGCCTCCATCCAATACTCGGCCATGCTAGGGGCGACTCTACTGACGCCCTTGAATAACTCAGCCCCATTGGATCGGAGTCGTTTTGTAACCGACTCTCGGCCCTCAGATCTAATGTTGGGCTCAGCGACCCTCTTTAAAATTCGTAACATGGCTCGGGATAGTGCGTTATCCCCAACCTCATAATCATGAGACCCAGTCTCTGTAGCAGGTGAGATTGGTGTCTCACTCGTATCCAAATTGGACAGATTCTTAGATACGGAGGACCCAGCTCAAGCCCCCCTACGGCCTCTACCACGGCGTCTAGTACCTCGTCCTCGGATACCTCGTGCGCTCATCGTAAATTTGGAGTTTATCTATATTAGCAGTTTTATGCATTAGTTTACAATTGTAATATTTATTAACAAATGTTTTATGCAGAATAGTTTCAGAAGTCTAGAGTACGTTATCGCGAATCGCAATTTTACTACGATTTTAGTTTTGCTAAAGTTTTCAGTTTACACTACCTAAGGTGTTTCAGTACAGTATACTACCTAAAGTTGTTTCAAGCATGCAAGTAGTACTTCAGAAAAATCTTAAACAGAATTCAGAACACTTACAGAATCAGCGCCGGAGACTCGGTGTACCACTTACTCATTTTAAAAATATTCTGACTCACTTGAAAATCGTTTCTAAAACCAACCTTTAAAACCCAAATCCACAGCCAAGTTTTACAACCTGGCTCTGATACCACTAAATGTAACACCCCAAACCCGGTCTGGATGTTATGGCCGAATCTGGCAATGTCACATGATAGTGCTTTGGAAAACTTAACTACGTTAAAACCATTTGTAAATATCTTAGGCTTTCATCAAACAGTGTCATTTAATTATTTATTGACCATTTTCAAAACATTATATGTTCCAAAATCTTTGAGAACTCGAGTTTTGTCCTACTGCTAACAGTTCATAAAATAATAATCCCAAATTTAAGTGAAAATCCGTAAAGGCCTTATTACATGAAATTTACCCAATTATAGCCAAATCATAATTAAAATAAACGGTAAATAGAAACCCAGAACTGTGGTCACTGTCGAGTCCTATGTTGCACCGATCCGTCTACTGTTGGGGATTACCTAAATAGATTAAACAGAAAAGGGGTCAGTTTTTGCAAACTCAGTGTGTAATCCCCACAGAAAACATACATACACAGAAATATCAGATAACATACATCAATTCAAAATTTACAGAAATGGTGTGGACTTTAACTCACTCAAATATAGAATCAGACGTATTACAAGGCCTTGGCCCATTTCAGACAGAATATGCAGATAACAGAGTCCTACCCACCAGCCTCTGTTGGAATGCCGGTACCCTCATGGCGCAGCAAAAAAAATAATTTTGGCGATCCAAACCATGGATCCATGTGTGAGGAACCAATCGGGGTGAAATAATGGTTTCGAAATTACCAAAACTTCAATTTGGGTAGACAGTGACACCTCGGCAACGAGAATTCTGATCTACTATCGAATCAAGTCGCAACCTTTTATGATTTCGACCTCTACGTAATCCACCCAGTTTGAAAATGAACGTAAGAAATCTCCAAAAATGTTTTGGAGGTTTCTTTGCTTGACGGCTGCTAGACCTCACAAGCAAAGTTTCAGTTTTTTTAGGGTTTTCTAAAAAAAAAAACTCTCTACCTCTCACCTTTTATAATTGGTATATATAAAATGAATCATAATTCATAAAATTTTTATTCGAACATACTAATCATAATTAAAAAATAAATAAATATAATAATGTTTTAACCAAAAATTATAATTACATTAATTATAATAAGAATTTTGGTAAACTATATTTATTTAAATTTATATACGAACCAAATTCATATATTAGTAGAACTATGTTCTCATTATGTGTACAACATCCTTGTACATATAATATGTTTAATATTTGATTTCCTAATTAAATTAATTCTATAATTAATTTAATTCATGTGACAACCAAACAAAATACCATCTATGTTTTATTCCGTTCATTTTAACCATAGGGTGTGACCCTGTAGGTTCTTGTAACGTTAGCAGTAATACTAGAACGATTCTAATGTTACAAATAATGAGTGGCATCTAACAATGCATCATTGCTACCTAAGTTACAAGAAGTCATGATTCGACATAACCTTTTGTGATTAACCTAACATGCATTAATCCTTAAGTCCTTTATCTCTGGAATGGACACAAGTCATGGAATAGTCACACTTGCATAGTCAATCCCATGTTTCTTGATATCTTAAGTAGACTATGATATACAAATAAGTATGATATCTCATATCAACTTATTTGAGCATGGCCATGCATTTCTAGTCTCACTCAATCAAGTGGCCTAGGATATTACTCCCATTATGTAGGAGGGACTTATCCTATATTGATCAACCATATCCCTCTACATAGATTGTGGTATATCCAACATCAGCCTTTACAGAACAACCAGTTATGGTGTACGTTTGATTGTATCAAAATATACAACTCACGATGCTGGGATGATGAGGATCTCAAGTCTGAGGATCATATACATATTAATCACTATGAGTAATGTTGTGACAATTACATAATAATCCAAGAAACATACTCATAGCAGGTCAGTCCAATATGTTGTTCTCTAACACACATATTCATGCATTGATTTTGACACTCCATATCAATGACAACTCTTTATCATCAATCAACTACATGTTAGTCTTAATGCATTATTGTTGTCCTAGTCAACAATAATACTTGACTAAGGATCTTTTAAGAATAATCATATTATTCTTAGGACATTATTATAAAATAGTTTATTTGTAAACACAGAAAAAAAATAGAAATAATAATGACAACGCCTTATATTAATAAACATGATAAATCAAGTACGTTATTACAACCATGTCATGATTGATCTTTGGGCATACTTTTACATTCATGATGTATTCCACGTCTTGATGTTGAGGCGTTACCGCTCTCATCCTACTCATATTGCCCCTGTTGAAGAGATTGAGGTTAAGCCAGATTTGACCTACGAGGAGGAGCCGATTCAGTCTATTTCGTTAGTGAAGGTGCTATGGCAGAATCATAGCACTGAGGAGGCCACGTGGGAGCATAAGGATACGATGCCTCAGCAGTATTCTCATCTGTTCTGATCAGGTAAACTTTGATGCTGAAATTTTTTTATAGGGGGTAGAGTTGTAATGCCCTAAAATTATTATTTTTGTTTCTGTTAAAATGTGACAATTATGTATCTGCTTCAGTGGTTATGTGTTCTAGGTGTGTGTGGGAGGTCCCAAGTTCAAGCCTTAGCTTTGGGAAATTTTGGTATTTTTCTGATGTAGGCCTTACACTTGCTTAGTGGGCTTATATTAAATTATTTATTAAACCATATTAGAATGGGCCTGCTGGTCTAGTGGTTAAGTTGAGTGTTAGATTGTTGAAGGTCTTGTGTTCGAATCCCTGTGCAAGTGTGGGAGTCTATTTTTGCTCGTTTGACCGAGAAAGTTTCGGTCAAAAAAGAATTCTGAGTAGTGGGTTAGTGGAGATAATTAAGGGATTTGGGAGGGAAGTTATTAGATTTTATTTTTCTTTTATTTTTAATCTTTTTCGAAATTTTGGCTTCCCTTTCCCAAAATTCTGACGTTAAGCAAAATTCCCTTTTCTTCTCTACCGTTTTTCCCTTGTCTCACTTTAGCTTTTTGTTCACTTTTTTCGGCTACTGCACCTTCGTTCTTGCTATATCGGTTTCCTACGTGTGTTTGGGTAGGTAAGGTTTTATTTTGTCTATAACTTGCATCTTTCGATCGTTCATAGAGGTTATACGATTGTTTTGGGCAGCAGCATATCATGAAGATCGTGTTCCTTCTCCTGCGGAATCGTAGTCAGTCGCTTGGAGAGTTTGGGTAAGTGAAAAACGTTGATTTGAATTATGGTTGGGTTCAAATTCTCGATTTAACCGTGTTTTAAGTTTGATTCTGAGCGTTGGTATACTGATTTTTAGGTTCTGGAGTGTTCGTGGTTGCATTAGCATCGAATCGATACCAGGTGTGTACCCAAAAACACAAAAAATAGGGTTTCTGCGAAAGCCGAAAACCCCACTGTCGACACCACACGGGCATGTAGTCTCCCGTGTGGTAGGCTGTATGCCATAACACGGGCGTGTGATTGACGAGGCCAGGCCGTGCGCACAAGACAGGGCCGTGTGATGGCCAGGCAGGCCGTGTGCGACACACAGGCTAGACTGATTTGGGCCATGTGGGCCACACGGATAGTCCACACAGGCATGTGGGATTCTGAGCCAGGCCGTGTGATCGGTACGACTAAGGGCATATTGGGCAGTATGGGCCACACGGGCAGGCCACATGAGCGTGTGAGCCCATTTAGCTGAAATGTGTTCTAAGGTTGCACGGGTCACCCAAGACGACTGTGAACCTACTGTAGGGTCAGTAAGCACTACTTAGACCCCTAAATGTGTGAATTGTATGTATGATGTATGTACTGAGCATGATGATTATGTGAATGAATACTGAACTGTATGTGTATTAGCATGTCATATACTATATGTTGCATTGCATTGGGTTAGGATGTTGATATTTGGAGGAAGTGTACTGAAAGGCTCTTAAGCCTATTATCTGGTAGCTCAGTTGCAATTTACTGTTTATATGACGCATTTGGTACTACTTGGAGTGTAGGGATAAGTGGGTGTTATAAACCCCACATGGAGTGTAGGGATAGACGTAGATGGTGTGTAGAGGCTGGTTGGGTAGGATTCTATTTACTGATTAATGTATATCTGATACTGTTACTGTGATGGGTTTAGGCCCTAATGCATATTTGATATTGAAACTGAATGGGCTAAGGCCTGAACTGCTACTGAAACTGAAATGGGCTTAGGCCCAGACTGCATTTGACGTTTGCTCTGATTGATTATATGCATGTTATCTGTGGGGATTACACACTGAGTTTAGGTAAACTCACCCCTTTTTGTTTTCTCTGTACAGGTAATCCCCATAATTAGACGGATCGATGCGGCGGGGGACTCTACGGTGAACACTTGGCTACTGAACGATTTCTATTTCATTTATGGTTTTTATTACTTAATTTGGGGTTATTTGATGTAATTTGGACTTTTTGGACTGTTTACCGTTATTTTGGGAGTTAACTGCTTTCATGGATTTTAAAACTACGAAACTCAACGAAAACTCGGTTTCACTAAAAACAACGTTTTTCCTAAACATGAATGATTTTCTTAAATATCACAGTTTTAAAAGCTTCCGCTACACAATATGCATTTTTAAATGAATCCAATTCAATGAGAAAATGATTTGGAATTGTCAAGAGATAAATAAAAGCTAATAAACGGAAAAGATTTGAACATGATAAATTCGTTTTCAAATTCCATTCCATGTGACATCGCCAGATCCGGCCATAACGTCTAGGCCGGGTTTGGGGTGTTACACAGCTAACCTAGGATTGAGGATGATGACAATCATAACTCTATAAATAGGCTCTTAAACCATTTGTTAATGACAACTTTCAATATTCAAAGTTTTCTTTGTACTTTTTGTTTTTAGTTTTTCCTTCTTTTAGGTTTTAGGTTTTTTTCAGTTCTTGTTATTCGTGCTATTCGGAGAAGCTGATTTATTCTTGATGCATATCATATTTGTCAAGTTTATTGTGTTTAGGAGATCCATGAGGAACTAATCCTCTTATGAGAGATTGGCGAGTGGAGGTGTGATTATCTAATTACTATGTATGGTTTTCTTAGCGGATCAACTGTTTGGGAGAGGAAGAACTTAAACCCTAGGCATAATGACCCTAGAAAGTCATTTAGGTGGGAATTGACCCGAAATTGGTATGGTCTATCCATGAACACCTTAGCCCCAGATCGGTTTGGACTATGAGGACGAGAGATAGGTAGTCCTTACCGACTCATTAGTTTAGTGGAAGATCAAGAGATGCTGCTAGGTTAATGACTAGTTGATTGATTAGAAACCCAAAATAGGAATTAGTTATGACCACCAAAGCGAGCTAATCACCCATATCCAGATATGATAAAGTTTATAAATTAGTTTTCTGAAACTCTTTTTGTTTATGTTATTTTTATTTCTTTCTTTATAAAACACCAAAAAATTCTATTTATATTTTATTGTAATATGATTTATTTAAAGTATTAATTAGATCTATTTGTGTTTAGGTCAGAATTAATTTAGTAATCGCCTCCCTTAGGTACAATCCTAGGAATACTCACCTATTCCATTGTAACTATATTACAACCTGACCCATATACTTGCAGACACCACTTCAATTCCATATCTTTTAGTTGCAGTACTCATACTCTAGATGTTTATATGTCCAGAGGTGCTCAAGTTGTTGGCCCTGTTGTCGAGGAGGCAACATCACTAGATTAATTTTTATCATTGCAAATCTTCAAGAGAATCTCTAAGAAGCTGATGTTGAAACAAAACCAAAAAAAGTAGTCGAGCTGGTAGCGGATTCGAAAAAAGAGCTAGTCGAGGAACCCACACTTACAAATGTACCATTCCTTTCATGGTTGGAAGAAAAAACAAAGACATGATGAGGATGAATTTGTAAGTTTTTTGAACTTATTCAAATCGTTAAATGTTAAGTTGCCTTTAATTGACCTAATTGAAAAAGTTCCTAAGTATGCTAAATACCTAAAAGAAATGATGTCTAGGCATAGGAAAATGAAAACATGAAAGCAAGTTAACATAAGCGCTTCATGTAGTGCGATTATTTCAAAACACATCCGCTAAAAACTAAAAGATCCGGGGAGTTTTACGATACCCATAGAGATAGGGGACATCCATTTTAGTAAGGCTCCATGTGATTCAGGAGCTAGCATTAATTTAATGCTCCTATCTATTTATGAAAAACTCAGGTTAAAGGATATCAAAAATATACAGATCACACTACAATTAACTGATAGGTCTTCAGTACAACCTAAGGGAGTACTTGAAGATGTATTAGTTAAAGTGAGGAGCTTTATTATCTTGGTCGACTTTGTAATATGATATTTGAATAGGACCAAATACCCATTATGTTGGGTAGACCCTTTTAGCTACATCAAGGTCCACCATTGACCTAGAGAATAGCGAATTAACAATGATGATCAATGGTGAAACAAAAACCTTTAAATGTGGTCACCAACAGAGTGGTAGAGATATGGAGAAGTTAGGAAAACAATGTTCTGAAATATTTATCCGAAACCCTAACTACCCTGAGCCAGGGAAAGTGTTCTCTATAATTAGTGTAGTCCAAAGAACAAGTTTCGAGAATGAGATAAGCAAAGAACAAGTTTTGAGAATGAGATAAGCGAAGGAAGGTGGAGTGGCATGACGGACGCTGGATGAATACTGATAGAAGCAAAGAAGCATCCACGGATAAACAAAAAGAGTTGACGGATGAATCTGGCAGCAAAACTTGACATTTTAATTAAATTTTAATTTTATGTGTATTATTTTCTTTTTAACTAATCAGTAGTTTAGACTTTGATTTTATAATAGAAATCAATACACTTTGAAAATAGGAAGTTTGGGAAAAAGCAGTGTCAGTGTCGCGACACAACACCCCTATGTTGCAACACCTCGACCAGAACCGAAAGAATTGAGAAAATCAACACCGCGACACGGAGGACAATTTCCCTAGGTTTTCAAAATTTTAGAGTGTGTCACAACATCAGCATCCTGCCAGGGGTGTCGCAAAAGAGTACCCTTGTGTCGCAACATCGCTGCAACTTTTTTGCAAGGTCAGCTCGACCCGATTGTGCAACCCACCTATTTTACACTTGTTTTAACCCATTTTAACTTTGAAATACCTCTTATTTAACCTTAAAACATATCATAACCCTCTTATAAACTACAAAACACTCTCTAGACCTTCCAAAACCTTTACATTCTTAAAACCCTAAAATTCCCTTTCTTCCATTGTAACAAATTCTTGTGTGATTTTCCCAAGGACTAAGACAAAAGCATTCATGGGGCTACTCTAAAGCAATTTTATAAGGAATTCAATGCACTCTACTCAAGGTTAAGGGTTCCTAATTTATTTATATTGTTTCATTAGATAAATTGCTTGGTAGATTATTAATATTTAGATTATGATAACATTAATGATGCCACCTAGGAATCTAGAAAAACAAATACATAAGAACCATCGGTGGTTTCGAATCCTCTAAAGTTTCAAAATCACAATACTGAAAAATACTTCCTCAAACTTCAAGGCAAAACTTTTATTCAAGAAAGAGGATTCGAGCATCGATGGTTCTCTGTAATGAAATTTGGTCCTTAGTAAGGTATCATAGATGGGAATGTTTCTACAAGATCCCAACAGAAAATGTTGTTATTCCACTTGTGCAAGTTATGCTGCTTTTAGGGACAAAGAAACCCGAAGACCACATGGTGTCATGTGGAAAATGGTAACAGTGAGAGGTACGGATGTGTCATTCTCCCCGAAAAAGATTTGTAAATTTTACGATGCTCTATATTATATTCTGTTATTTAGAAAACACTGGTTTAACGTGATTTACAGAAATCGATATGGAAAGCATTGTTAAATACTTAACTGACAATCGAGGTGAATGGAACCTCCGCCCAGATATGAACTACCGAATAGTTTCAATCAAGCTATAATGTTTCCAATAGCTAAAATATGGACGCAATTTATTTGCACTAGAATTACACTGCTCTTAATGTTTCTAATGTCAATACATTCCGAGCTATTTTATTATTTGACATTTTATAGAAGAAATAGATTTACATAGGGCAATGGATCCGTCAAAGTATGAAGCATTGCGTTAGTGTCCAAACCTCGTGGATTCAGAGAAGGTTAGAAAGTGCTTTTGTTTAATTCGAGGCTAAGGTTATTTCCTAGGAAGTTTAAATCTCGATGGAAAGGACCTTATACCATCTTCAAAGTTTATCTATATGGAGCTGTACAATTATACGGCAACCATGAAGGTACGTTTAAAGTTAATGGTCAACGTCTCAAGAACTATTGGGATGGTGAAGATGAGAAAATTAAAACCTCGTTCAAATTAATAGACCCTTAATTTTTATGATTTTACTTTTTAATAAATAATTAGAAATTATTTTTCTTAAATTAGTACATTTAATTAGTTCTATCTAAGAAGATTGGGACTTAACTGGGACTGCTGTGACCCCTCCAACCTTTCTTGGGAATTAATTTAATGTAATCTTTTGAGAAGAAATTTTCTAATTAACATTGAAAATTGTATTTCCTTTTTAAACTTTGTTTTTAATGTTAATTTTGTTTTATTTGTTTAATAAGGGGCTCAAATTGGCCCAAGTACTAATCAGTTTATTTTATCTTAAGCGGTCTAGTTGTAAATACAATTTGGGCTCAAGGCCTGAAACAAAAAAAAAAAAAGGAGAAAATTCACCCACATTGTCGTCCTAGGGTTCCCTAAAATTCCCTAATTTTTCTGCCATTTTTACCTCTCCTCTATACTTGACGCCCAAGTCACATTTTGGAGCTAAATTTTTGCTACAATTTTGCCCTATTTATCACTATATAAACCCCTCTCTACCACCATACTTCTCACAACCCTTTAAGTAAATAGCCTAAACCCTAGTCACTCATTCTTTTTTCCTCTTAGCCATCAACCTTGAATCCCGAAGAATCTCCCACAAATTTCTTCCCTTGTCACAAAAACCCTATCCTATTGCCACCGCAAGCCTTTTTTCGGAGCAACCATATTGCCATCGCATTCCTATTTTCACCGCACCCTATTGTTGTCGCACGCCTATCTCCACCACAAATTCATCACTGTCGTAAGTCTATCACCCCCAAAAAATCCCTTGCTTCATCCATTGCCAGATTTTGCCTATTTTTCGGGAAAATCACCATGTCTCGGAAAAGAACTAGATCTTCCAAGACCTCTATTGAAAATCCCATTGTGATTCAAGATGAGGAAGTGAAAGAAAGGTATTTCATCTTCAAAAATCAACCTATGATGCCGGAAAAAAGTTTTAACTTGGAAAGCAATGATAAGATGGTTGTGTTGTGGCCAATTCAAAAAATGATTGATGCCCACAATTGGAACTATTTTTGCGATGCACAATCATTACCTGAAGAGGAATTAGTGTGAGAGTTCTATGCCAATTTGACTAAGCCAAATGCTACTAAAGTTTTTGTTCGTAAGAAAAAGGTACCCCTAACTTCTAAGTTCATTAACGATTTGTTTAACCTACCTGATGTTGAAGAAAATCAGTATTTTGCCATGATGTCAAATATAAATTAGGATTTGCTTCAACAAGTACTTAATGCTGTGACAAATCTAGGATCCCAATGGATTATAAGAAAGTATGGTAGTCATTGTTGCCGAAGGGAATATCTAAAAATGTTGGCTAAGGTATGGTTCTACTTTGTTCGATATAGTTTCATCCCTATCTCACACAGTCCCACCATCTCTATGGAGTGAATACTTTTGTTGCATACAATTATGATAGAAAGGTCTATCAATGTTGGGAAGATCATTCTCAAGGTAATCCATATTGTGCTAGAAAGAAGACCGGAAGTGCTTACTTCCCATCATTGATAACTTCACTTTCCTTAAGGGCACAAGTTAAACAAAAGAAAGCCTGAATGGCCTGTATGTTCAAGGTTGCATCACAGCTCATGATCTTGAAAGGTTAGTGGAGAATGTCCATGAACTAAACCCAACTGAACCGATAGAACCAAAAGATCCAGTAACTGATGAGTCATCGAACAAATCCTAAACTGAGGAAGCAGAATCTAAGGAAGAACTGAACAATCCAGAAGCTATAAAAGAACCGGATGTCTCTGAACCAAGAGAGGAGTCGAATGTTGATGAGCCAGTTGATCCAAGTGTTGATCCTGTGTTGACAATTCCTAAGCCCACTTCTTGAAACACGGTGAAGAAATCGAAATTGTCAATTATGATGGATATGATGAAATTTATGCATAACCAACAATAGACTAATTGGATATATGCAAAAATTGGAGATGATTCTGCAAGAAATATGATAAACCATAATATATACATATTTTAATCCCACATTTAGCATATTTTTGAATGATTTATTCCCTGAATTGTGGAATTTGGTGCTCCTAATCCTTTAATTTCACGTTTTATATTTAGGAGAGCACTGGAGGATGAAAAGAACAAGAAACGGGCCTAAAACAGAGAAAATGGGCCAAAATACAAAATGCACATGGCCTGGGCCTACGCCACACAGTCGTGCCTCCTTAACAGACCGACCATTGCCTGGATACGATTCACACCAGCGTGTGCCACGGGCGTGTCCCTGCCGCGACCTGTTTTAATTTCACTCGGATTAGGATACTTAGAGGCAAAGAAAGACATTTCAAAAGGCTATATAAACACCCTAAGTATGACCTATGAGGGGGCCTCCAGTTAGGCCGAAGAGCCGAGCCAGAGAGGCCAGAATTGTGGAATTTTCTCGAAGAAAGCCAGTTGATTCATCTCAAGAAGCCGGAGTTATACTCAAGATGGAGGATCTTCCCTTCAAATTCCTTCAGGGGGTTTTAGGGTTTTTCTTATGTTTTGTTTTATATTTTCTTCTGAGATGTATTCTTTTATAATTATGAACTAAACCCTCAAATACCTGAGGGGGATGAAACCTAAGACGGATCTTGTTATTGTTTTCTGAACTATATGATAAATACTTGATTTGTTCTTAATTATGTGTTCTTAATTCTTGTTTTAATATTTCAGGATATTGATTCAAGTATTGATGTGCTTAGGCAGAGGAGGAATAGACCTTGTCTAAGAGTAGATCTAGCATAATTAAGCGAAGTTGATCGCAACCCTAGAGATAGGATGACGAAAATATATGGGAGTCCATAGATCGAGTTAATGTAATTCTAGGGGTTTTAATTAGAAAGAGATTTCAATTAATCAACCTAGGGTTAGACGTTAGTAGCCTCAAGAGAGGTATTAACATAAATTAGGGAATCCTACGGATCAAGTCAAGTGAATAAAACGTCTGGTTCAGAGTTAAATAACAAGTGAAGTCTAGGTGGATTCTTCCTCAGGTATTGTTTTAATCAATTGGTTTTTCCCACAAGTATTTCCCCAATTCATTCTCTTTGTCTTAGCATCTTTAGCTTAATAGTTAGTTAATTTTAGATTAATTGGTAATTCCCTTAATTCTTAGGCTAAATAATAAAAAGAAAGTTAGTATTAGTACTTTTGGTTCCTTTGGGTTCGACAATCCGGTCTTGCCACTAAGCTATACTACTGTTCGATAGGTACACTTGCCTCAATCGTTGTCATAGTTAGTTTTTAGGCTCGATCATTCTTTATATAAATTTTTAAGACTCTGACACACGATCAAGTTTTTGGCGCCGTTGCTGGGGAACTAAAATATTAAGAACGCTCAATTTTTATTACTTTAGTCATTTTTATTTTTTGCAATTTACTTTTATTTTTATTTTGCTTTTAGCTTTACTAATTTTCCTTCTTTTATTTGCTTCTGGCAAGTAATTCTAGTTTATGACTAGGAGGAACCCGTCAGGACCTTTGGTTTTTGACAGTGAAATAGAACATACCGCTTGCAGAAGCCGAATAGATGTCACTGAATAATTATCAGTGGCAAGTCATGAGGACAAAGCCTACTAAAGCAACCGATGTTTTCAACCTTGACGCGGTCACCATGTTATCTAACCAGGTAGAGCTCTTAAATAAAAAATTTGATGGTTGGTATGGTTCTATACAGGTACATCCCGCAATACAGTAGGATACAGATGGAAGAGGGGTGAACAACACAGAATATCTATCCTACAAACCTAGCACAGAGAACGAACAAGTCAACTATATGGGTAACTATTCTAGACCTCAACATGATCTCTACAGTAACACTTACAATGCAGGTTGGAGGTACCATCCCAATTTCTCATGGGGTGGTCAAGGTGATCAAAGACAGCAACTTCCTCTAGGCTTTCAACAACCACCTCACCAGCAGGAAAAGAAGTTGAACCTTGAGGAGATGCTAACGAAATTTATCTCGGTGTCAGAAATACGCTTCCAAAACACCGAAACAACGCTTAAAAATCAGCAAGCATCGATTTGAGAGCTCGAGAATCAATTAGGTCAGCTTGCTAAGCTGAACTCAGAAAGACCACAAGATATCTTGCCTAGCAACACCGAAACTAACCCAAGAGAGCAATCTCAAGCAATAACTGCTCATGATAGTGAAGGGATAGATGAACCAAAATTGAAGCAAGAGAATGTGGTAGAGAAAGGTAAGGTTGAGGTAAGCCATGATAAACCAAACCCAGTAATTATAGAGTACTAACCACGCGTGACGTACCCAAAAGCGATAAAGAAAGACCACACAAAGGAACAATTCGGTAAATTTCTTAAACTTCCAAAGAAATTACATATTAACTTGCTGTTTCTTGAAGCTCTTTCGCAGATGCCAGATTCAAGGAAATTTTTAAAAGAGTTTTTGACAAACAAACGGAAGTTAGACGATACGTCGCAAGTGGAGCTAAACGCAGTGTGCCCAGCAATTCTACGAAATAAACTACCATGTGAGCTCACATTTCGTGTACTATCAGATGCAACCGACCCTCGAATAGCCACTTCAGAGCTTAATACAAATGGTGTGACTCCTTTTTTGGCACATAAGGTCTTTCCATACGGAATGGTCGAGGTAACACATTCTAATTTCGGCACTTTTGAGGTAAATATTACCCGACTCAAACCGTATGTTGATAGAATTGATAGTAAGAAAAAGGAGTTTCGACTCCGTGAACCACCATGGCCATACGAATAACAGGTAAGTCTAGCTCAAGACTTTAAACGAGCGCTTCTCGGGAGGCAACCCGAGCACTAACCCCACTAACGTCCATATTTTTGAATTTTAGCATCTAACTAAAAACTAACAAAAATTTTTAGGCGAAGGTTTCCCTACCATACGGCCTTACACACGGGCGTGGTCGTGGCCGTGTGGACACCATGAATAGGTACATGGGAGTGGCGAAGATCGTGCACAAACAGGATGAAAATTGTTCCCAAGACACGGGCTCTGACTAAACGCCACGATCGTGCGACGCGGCCGTGGTCGAAACTGCCTAAAGAACACAGGCTGAGATAACTCCGCACGGCCGTGTGAGGCGGCCATGGTCGACATTATCAGCTTTTCACATATCGCCGCCACCACCACCTCGAGATCACTCCGATGATGAGGACCTTTGAGTCTTTTTCTTTTCTTTATTTTATTCTTATTCATATTTTTTATTTTTATTTTAGTTCATTTTCTTTTATTATTAAACTCTTTAAATTTTTAAGTAAATTTGATTTCTTTTATCTCTGGCTGTTTAACTCTCGAATAACTATAACAAACGTCCATTAAATAAGGACTCCCTAAAAACTTTACTGATGACTTCGCAGTCTAAAAAGGTTTAAGGTGCCACTCAAGGAACGAACACACCACCGGAGTATTCTCCACCACCTTCACCTATGCCTAGTCATCATGTTCATCATTGATCATCCTCCAAGGGTTTCATCCAAAATTCAAGAAGTTTCACTTCTCCCTCTCTCTTATGATATCATGCTATTAATTTCTAGATATATATTTATCTTTGTACATTGAGGGCAATGTACATCTTAAGTGTGGGGGTGAATTCTAAAAGTTCCTAACCTTTTGCATTATTCTCAAATCCCTGAATTTTGTTGAACAGATTCTGATTGATTTATGATTTTTATTGATATGTCTTGAATTAAAACATAGGCAGTTGTGCATTGATTGTTTAAACTTGAAGGCTTTAGAGAATCAAGCATGATAAGTTGATTTTTGAAAATTAAAAATTTGCTAGGTTGTTTTCCCAAGTTTAGGTATGATCTTGAAATTTGAAATTTGCAAGGGTTGACATCAAGCCTTTAGAGCATACATTCTTTCGTGCTCACTTTTATTATTTTGAGTAAGTTAATATTGATCTGTTATTCTAGAACTTGCTTCGATTATACATATCGAGACCATATTTTTTGATTTGATATATTGAGATGATAAAGGCGCCTAGGATTTAACCCACTTACTTCCCAAAAGACCTACCTCCATAATTAACCCCTAGTGAACCCCTTTGATCCTAATAAACCATTCATTTATTTATCCCTTACATTAACCCCAAAAACTTACTCTTTTTGATTCATTAAGAATTTTTCCTATTAACCTTTTTATCGAGATTTGATTTGAAAAGTTGCCTAACTATGTTCTCTATTTCAATTGTAAATTCTTTCCTATTTTCATATGATTTGTTCTTAAAAAAAAGTTGAAAGTATATCCATTAGTTCTATGTTTTTATGAGCTTAAACAATAAATCTCACATCTTTAGAAGAAGCTCGTTTCATTAATGTAATTATTCATCAGTAGTCTATTTTTTCTAGTTAGATAATTTGTCAATTCGATCTCGATTCTAACCTCCTCTTTCAGCCTGTAACCACACCCCCTAACCAAGCCACATTACAACCCTTCTTAAAGACCTTTTGATCGATGTATCATCTCAATTTACAATGGTGGAGATTTGATTTTCATGCAAGCCTATGGTAATAACTTTTCATGTTGACTATTGAGTGCTTAATTTATTGTCCCTTAAACACTTCGAGTAATTTGAGTGAATCCTTAGTGAGGATGTTAACTCTGTGATATTTTGAATCAAAGGAGATTACCTAGATAAGGGGGATACCTATGTTTTTCATGAATAAAATGATCAACTTGGATTGTTTGAAACTTTGATGTTCTTTTAGTTGAATTCTCAATGTATGATTACCAATGAATTTTTTCGAAACATTATTGATAGGAGTTATAAGTTGAGAAGAATAAATTTTAATCGGGAGTTGAGGATTTTGCTTGAGGACAAGAAAATGCTTAAGTGTGGGGGTATTTGATAAACCGTAATATATACATATTTTAATCCCACATTTAGCATATTTTTAAATGATTTATTCCCTGAATTGTGGAATTTGGTGCTCCTAATTCTTTAATTTCATGTTTATACTTAGGAGAGCACTGGAGGATGAAAAGAATAAGAAACAGGCCTAAAATGGAGAAAATGGGCCAAAATACGAAATGCACACGGCCGTGCCTCCTTAACAGACCCGACCACGGCCTAGATACGATTCACACGGGCGTGTGCCACGGGCGTGTCCCTGCCGCGACCTATTTTAATTTCACTTGGATTAGGATACTTAGGGGAAAAGAAAGACATTTCGAAAGCCTATATAAACACCCTAAGTATGACCTATGAGGGGCCTCTAGTTAGGCCGAAGAGCCGAGCCAGAGAGGCCAGAATTGTGGAATTTTCTCAAAGAAAGCCAGTTGATTCATCTCAAGAAGCCAGAGTTATACTCAAGACGGAGGATCTTCCCTTCAAATTCCTTCAGGGGGTTTTAGGGTTTCTCTTATGTTTTGTTTTATATTTCCTTCTGAGATATATTCTTTTATAATTATGAACTAAACCCTCAAATACCTGAGGGGGATGAAACCTAAGACGGATCTTGTTATTGTTTTCTGAACTATATGATAAATACTTGATTTGTTCTTAATTATGTGTTCTTAATTCTTGTTTCAATATTTCAGGATATTGATTCAAGTATTGATGTGCTTAGGAAGAGGAGGAATAGACCCTGTCTAAGAGTAGATCTAGCATAATTAAGCGGAGTTGATCCCAACCCTAGAGATAGGATGACAAAAATCTACCAGATTAGGGTCAAACCTAATATGGGAGTTCATGGATCAAGTTAATGCAATTCTAGGGGTTTTAATTAGAAAGAGATTTCAATTAATCAACCTAGGGTTAGACGTTAGTAGCCTCGAGAGAGGTGTTAACATAAATTAGGAAATCCTACGGATCAAGTAAAGTGAATAAATCGTCTGGTTCAGTGTTAAATAACAAGTGAAGTCTAGGTGGATTCTTCCTCGGGTATTGTCTTAATCAATTGGATTTTCCCACAAGTATTTCCCCAATTCATTCTCTTTGTTTTAGCATCTTTAGCTTTGTAACACCCCAAACCCGGCCCATGCGTTACAACCGAATCTGACATGTCACATGAGCAAAACGTATAAAGTTCTTGTGATTTGTACTAAAATAAGTGTTATTTGGTTATGGTTAAGAAAACAAGTTTGATGCAAATATTTGATAAAATACAACTATTTTTGAGAGGTTGATTGATGAATCAAAAATTGAGGTAGTGAACGTTAAAACCGTGACTTTTGAAAATGTCGTTGGTAATTTGAAAGAGAATTGGAGTTAAAATATTTGTACATATTTATAAAAACCTTTTGTTAATCAATTTTGGAAACCGTTATTTATGATTTTTTTAGAAAATTCCCATTTAAAATAAATCAAGCAAGATAATAAGTACGTCAAACATAAAGCAAAATAAAATATTACAGGGGCCTTATTACAACTTAAAAACCCAAAATAGTAAAAGTAATAAGTAAATGTAAATAGAAATCTAAAGTTCAAAAACTCCATTTCTGAAGTATGGCCTCCATCGAGTCATCCATGGCCCAAGTCCACATCACTGAGCATTACCTGCAAGGGTTAAGGAAAAGGGGTGAGTTACTAGAACTCAGTGTATAATCCCCTTACCGTCATCCACTGGGCCTGAATCCATTTAGCAATAACTTGGGCTTAAGCCCATTTACATAATCAATAACATAATGAAGTAAATGTATGCAACCCAACCCATCCATCCATCACACCCCCGACCAGCCAATCACACTTGTGGGGATCAAGTCAACCCACCCCGCCGCTCACACCAAAATTTTCAGTCAAGCTACTTATCATATGTTTTTATTGTGGCCAAGCCAACGAAATCATAAGTAAATGTTATAATGAATATTTTGTGGCAAAGCCACTAGGCTACACTGCTCTTCATACATTTTTCCCAACCCATGCGATGTGTAACATGCAACATACATAATAAAGCATAATATCCACATATATGTACAACAATCATTAATCTAATAATTTATTACGGTAAATCGGCCAATTATAGCACTTTGTAATTCGGCCCACTAAAGCATTCTAGCAATTCGACCCATAAGGGCATTTTGGTAAATCGGCCCATAGGGGTATTTTCGTAATTCGATCCATAGGGGCATTTTCGTAATTTGGCCCATAAGAGCATTTTTGTAATTTTAACAATTTTAATACCGATTTTGACAAATCAATAGAAATAATGTAATTTAAGCAAATATCTTGATTTGTGCCATATTACGATTTTTAGCCATATAAATAATAACGATCTATTTTCCAACGTGATATCTAATCATGAATCTACGGGATTTCGGTGTGAGATTACACACCTGATTACGATAAGGATTAATCTTTCTTGATCGTCGGCACCTAAATCATCATTACACTCGATTAACCAACAAACGAGATTTATTAATCTAAATCTAAATTAGACAATCTAATGAAATTCTTACCCTTAGTATCGTGAACAACCACGATTTGTCTATTCTCATCGGATGATGGTCCACATCTCGGTGGAAAATTCCGAACTACCGATACCGCCCTTCGTTTGAACTTGGGAGTAGGAATCACAAATCCACTCCTTTTGTCTCCTCCTATCGCTTTTCCTTTCAAATTGATACCACTTGCCTCCATTGAAAAGTCTTGGTTAGAAAAAATACTATGATGAGAGAATGTATTTGTTTTGGAATAGGGTTTGTCTTACCACTTCTTCCGAAGAAATAACGAGTTGATGAAACGAGCAATTTAATCCCTATAATAACCGTTTAGTCAAATCCATCGATTCGTTTTAGCGAAATCACCACACAGTGAAATATATCGAAATAAACTATGAAGAAACACCTTACCTTAATCGATGATAAACTCAACTCCAATCGATTCGACTTATGACTAAGAATGAGTCAACAAGAACAAAATGAAAGTTTCGGCCAACCCCTCATATCACCGATTCGGTCAAGGAAGTGAGAGTGCCTAACACCCAAAAGAAAAAGAAAAGAAAAGGGATATAGTGTTATGTGATTCGGCTATTGGAGAAAAAGAACAAGGATGATTCGGCCTCTATGTAAAATCGATTAAAGAAAATGAGAGAAAGGTTGGAGAACTAGTGAGGAAGGAAAAGAAGAGATGGACAAGAGAAGTGTCAAAGTTTCGGCTAATACCATGAAGGAGATGAACAAAAAAAGGGACTTGTTTTTCGATAACCAAGGGAAAAGATTGGAAGGTAAGCACCAAAATGTTAAAAGAATAAAGATAGCTATGGCAAAGATTAAAAGAAGAAAGAAAAATTGCTCCCAAATGGTCTCGGTTTTAGGCAAGGAAAAAGAGGTACCAAGTGAACAAAGAAAAGGCCTTCAAATGATACCAAAAACTCTCCAAAATGCCTAAGAAAATTCGGCACACCCACTCTTTACCAAAACCGATTACACCTTCCACCAAAAAAATGAGAACTGACCAAAAATTCTTTCTCATGGCAACTCCTAATATTCGGCCAACATGTTCCCTCCCTTGCCTTTTTCTTTTATTTCTTTCCTTCATTTTCCCTTGTTTTCCTCCTTACCATATTTTCTTATTCTTCTTGCCATCAATAAAAAGTCTTCCTTACCTTATTTAAGACCATGGCCGACACTTGGAAGGGAAACACAAAAATTTAATAAAAAAGTTTTGCACTAGGTGGGATTCGAACTCCTCCCCAAAAGCCCTTCATGTGATGCCACAACCTCCTTGCCATATGCTCACTTATGCTAGCAAAATACACACTTATTTCCTTAAGCATTGATGCCACTTACCTTCTCTCCTTAAAGTGCTTAAACACAAAAATTTTGCTAAGACCCAACTCAATCTCGTGCCTTCATAGGACCCCTAATCATACACAATTAACATTTTTAACTAGCCTAAAGCATGATATACTTTAAAACATAAAATTCTGAATTTCAGGATGTTACAATTCTACCCTCCTTAAAGAAATTTCGGCCTCGAAATTTACCTGATTAGAAGAGATGAGGATATTGTTGCCGGATCGTGTCCTCTGGCTCCCATGTAGCTTCCTCTGTCCCGTGATTAAGCCATAAAACTTTGACTAACGGAACCGTCTTCCTTCTTAGCACCTTAACATCCCGATCTAAAATCTGTACCGGCTCCTCTTCAAAAGACAAGTCAAGTGTTATCTCAACTTCCTCTACTGGTACAACATGAGACGGATCCGAACGATAACTCCTTAACATCGAGACATGAAATACGCTATGTATCTGACTTAACTCCGGAGGTAACTCCAGCTGATAAGTCACTGGCCCAACACACTTCAGCACACGGTATGGTCTGATGAACCTAGGGCTTAACTTGCCTTTCTGCCCAAATCTTAAAACCTTCTTCCAAGGTGAGACCATCAAAAAGACCTGATCTCCCACCGCAAACTCTATATCCTTACGCTTCAGATCCGCGTATGATTTCTGTCTATCTGAAGCTTCTTTTAACCGTGCCCGAATTACCTCAACTTTTTCCTCCGTCTTCGAGATCAACTCAGGACCCAACAACTGTCGCTCTCGTAGTTCAGTCCAGCAGGTAGGAGTACGACACCTACGACCATACAACGCCTCATAGGGTGCCATCTGGATGCTGGATTGATAGCTGTTGTTGTATGCAAACTTTGCCAACGGTAGAAAATCTTCCCAACTACCTCTGAAATTGATCACACAACCTCTTAGCATGTCTTCAAGAATTTGGATTACTCTCTCCTACTGACCATCAGTCTGCAAATGAAATGCCGTGCTGGAATCTAGCCTTGTTCCCAAAGCTTCATGTGAAGCCTTCCAGAACTGTGATGTAAACCTAGGATCCCTGTCTGATATAATTGACACTGGTACCCCATGCAACCTCACGACTTCTGCTATATACAACTTGGCCAACTTCTGCAATGTATAATCTGTACGAACAGGTAGGAAATGAGTAGTCTTCGTTAACCGATCTACTATTACCCATACGGAATCTTTCTTAGTAGGCGTTAAGGGTAACCCACTAACAAAGTCCATCGTTATCCTTTCCCATTTCCATAGTAGAATTTTCACCTGTTGTAGCAACCCTGACGGCAGTTGATGTTCTGCCTTCACCTGCTGACATGTCAAGCACTTGCTCACGAAATCAGTAACCTCCCGTTTCAACCTTGGCCACCAATACTGCTCTCGGAGGTCTCGGTACATTTTGTTTCCCCCGGGGTGCATAGCATATGGGCTACTATGCACCTCATGCAGAATCATTTGTCTCAATTCTGAATCCCTGGGCATACAAATTCTTCCGCGAAAATACAATAATCCATTACCATTTAATTCAAAATCCCCTATCTTACCACTTTCCACTTGCTGAAGTCGAGAACCCAACTCTTCATCTAATAACTGCTTTTCCTTAATCTGACTTACCCACATAGGCTTCACCTGAAGTTCGGCTAATAAGCTACCATCTTTATAAAGACTGAGATGAGCGAACATCGCTCTCAAATCTGATATCACTTTACGACTCAACGCATCTGCCACTACGTTAGCTTTTCCTGGATGATACTTGATTGAGAAGTCATAATCTTTCAATAGTTCTATCCTCCGCTGTCTTAAGTTCAACTCCTTCTAGGTAAGGAGGTACTTCAGACTCTTATGATCCGTATAGATAATTGACTTCTTCCCGTACAGATAGTGTCTCCAAATCTTCAGAGCAAACACCACTGTAGCTAACTCCAAATCATGTGCGGGATAGTTTACCTCATGCAGCCTTAATTGACGAGATGCATAAGCAATTACTTTTCCCCCTTGCATCAGCACACAACCCAAGCCCGTGTGTGACACATCATAATAAACAATAAACTCCTTACCAGCCTCAAGGTGAATCAATAATGGCGCTTCTGTAAGAATCGTCTTCAATTTCTCAAAGCTCTCTTGCTGTTTATCTGACCACACAAATGGTACTCCCTTACGCAACAGTTTAGTTAGGGGTGCAGCAATCAACGAAAATCCCTCAACGAAACGCCTGTAATACCCAGCCAAACCTAGAAAACTCCGAATTTCTGCCACTGACTTCGGTGGTTTCCAATCCAATATAGCCTCGACCTTCTGGGGATCAACTCTAATTCCTTCGGCAGACACAACATGCCCCAAAAAGGTCACCTCCTTCAGCCAAAATTCGCACTAACTGAATTTGGCATACAATTGCTTCTCCCTTAATATCTGCAATACGACCCGTAAATGCGAATCATACTCTTCTTCGGTCTTTGAGTACACCAGGATGTCATCTATGAACACAACCACAAATCAGTCTAGATAGGGTTGGAAGACTCGATTCATCATATCCATAAATGTAGCTGGTGCATTTGTCAACCCAAACGGCATCACCAAGAACTCGTAATGTCCATAACGAGTTCGGAACGCAGTCTTGTAAATATCCGCCTCCTTGACTTTAAGTTGGTGATACCCCGATCTTAAATCTATCTTCGAGAAAACTGAAGCTCCTCGTAGCTGATCGAACAGATCGTCGATCCTCGGTAATGGATACTTGTTCTTGATCGTCAACTTATTCAACTGTCTATAATCGATGCACATACGCATCGACCCGTCTTTTTTCTTAACAAACAAGACCGGTGCTCCCCACGGTGATACACTTGGTCGAATAAATACGCGACCCAACAACTCCTGAATTTGAGCTTTAAGCTCCGCTAGCTCCTTCGGCGCCATTCTATAAGGAGCAATAGACACCGAAGCCATCCCTGGCAACAGCTCAATACCAAACTCCACCTCCCAATCCAGAGGTAATCCTGCAAGCTCCTCGAGAAAGACGCCTAAAAACTCTTTCTCCTTTCTACCACTCTCAACCGACAACTCTTTGGCATCCAAAGCACTGATAAAGGCTAAGAACGCTCGACACCCCTTTCGCACCAACTTTTCTGCCTTTAAAGTAGATACCACATTAGACAGATAGTTTTTTCTTTCACCTATCATCATCACTTCCTTGTCCTTCGAAGCTCTTAGTATCATCTGCTTTGCAGCACAGTCCAAATTCGTACGATGCTTAACCAGCCAGTCCATGCCCAAAATAAGATCGAACTCGCCGAATGGCAGTTACATCAAATCCGCCAGAAATATTTCCCCATGAACTTTTAAAGGCATATCTCTAAATAACTTATTTACTACCATCGACTGTCCTAAAGGGCTAATCACAGTTGTTTCTCTAGCAGTAATCTCAGATCTAATGTTCAAAGTTCCAGACACAGCACAAGCAACATACGAATGGGTGGATCCAATATCTATCAAAGCGGTAACAGGTACATCAGATATGAAGAGCGTACCGGTTATGACATCAGGTGCATCACCATCCTCTCGACATTTGACCGCGTAGACCAAACCTGGCTGTCTTGCCTCCGTGTTACCCCTATTATCGGTACCTCTACCCGGTGCACCCTGACCTCGTCCTACGCCATTACCACCTCGACCTGGCCCACGGCCTCTCGACGGCTGCTGAGCGCCTCCAGCTGGCTGTGCAAATCTGTTCTGAGTTTGAACAGGCTCTCGAGGGCAATCCTTAAATCGATGTTCCTTGGAACCACATTTGAAACAACCACCGATTCTCTTCCAGCATTCACCCGAGTGAAGTTTCCCACAATCCGCACAGGGCTGTAACTGATTGGTAGTAGCTGGAGCACCCACTCAAACTGGACCCTCACTCCTGGGCCTTTTCTAAAACACTCTAGCAGGACCTGAGTACCCAGAGTCTCTCTTGTTCCTGCCCCTATCCTTGTCTCGATTTTGCCGCTCTGAGTGTTTTACCTCCTCAGCTATCTTAGCTTTTTCCACAAGCGTAGCAAAATTCCTCTCCTTATGTGGGGCTATCAGTACCAGCAATTCATCACGCAACCCATCCTCAAAACGCACACGGCGTTCATAATCAGTCGGCACTATTCCTCAGGCATACCGACTCAGACGCAGAAATTCTGCCTCGTATGCTGCCACAGATTTACCTCCTTGGACCAGATTCAGGAATTCCTTCCTCCGGGCATCCACATAGCTAGCCCCGACAGTTTTTCCCTGGAATGCTGTCTTGAAGAATTCCCAGATAATACGATCGACTTGAGTGCCTTCCCGAACAGTGAGCCACCACTGATACGCCTCGTCTCTTAGTAATGACACGATTCCTTTCAGCTTCTGCTCGGCGATGCAATCTAGGTCGTCCATAATCCGCTCCACCGCCTCAAGCCAGTACTCTGCTACACTAGGGGCTACACCCGAAACACCCCTAAAAACTTCAGCCCCATTCGATCTGAGTCATTCCAATATCGACCCACGACCTGCCGACCCAGTTCTTGCCCCAACAACCCTTTTCAGTACCCGCAACATCGATTGGGACAGAGCGTCATCATCTCTCATTCGATCATGTGATCCAGCTTCAGTCACTGGTGACGCAGGGGCGTCCATTTCCAGCATATGTCCCGATGCCTCATATACAACTCTAGTACCTCAGCTTCTACCACGTCCATGTCTATCGTGTCCACGTCCTCTAGCGCTCATGTTCACTAATGTCAATTTAATCTAATTACAAGTCTTATGTATCAGTATACTATTCAATGTTTATTAAACAATGTTTTATGAAGTATAGGAAGTAAAGTCATTTTCGCAAAACGTATCCTAAAGTCCCAATCTCTATAGTTTCAGCTCCTAAAGCTAAAAGTTCTAAAGTATTTCTACAGTCATATCGCAATAATCATAAAATAAAAACATAAACTTACTTGACATGGTGTCGGATACCCATAGTGCCATACCTCCTTTAGAACATGCATGTATAAATTAAAATTTTAAACAGCTTTGAAAAAAATGGTTTTGAACTCAAACCATAGTCCAATTTTGCAGCCGGGCTCTGATACCATAAAATGTAACACCCCAAACCCGGCCCATGCGTTATGACCAGATCTGACATGTCACATGAGGAAAACGTATAAAGTTCTTGTGATTTGTACTAAAATAGGTGTTATTTGGTTATGGTTAAGAAAACAAGTTTGGATGTAAATATTTGATAAAATACAACTATTTTTAAGAGGTTGATTGATGAATCAAAAATCGAGGTAGTGAACGTTAAAATCGTGACTTTTGAAAATGTCGTTGGTAATTTGAAAGAGAATTCGAGTTAAAATATTTGTACATATTTATAAAAACCTTTTGTTAATCGATTTTGGAAACCGTTATTTATGATTTTTTAGAAAATTCTCATTTAAAATAAATCAAGCAAGATAATAAGTACGTCAAACATAAAGCAAAATAAAATATTCCAGAGGCCTTCTTACAACTTAAAAACCCAAAATAGTAAAAGTAATAAAGTCAACGTAAATAGAAATCTAAAGTTCAAAAACATCATTTCTGAAGTATGGCCTCCATCAAGTCATCCATGGCCCAAGTCCACATCACTGAGCATTACCTGCAAGGGTTAAGGAAAAGGGGTGAGTTACTAGAACTCAGTATATAACCCCCTTACCGTCATCCACTGGGCCTGAATCCATTTAGCAATAACTTGGGCTTAAGCCCATTTACATAATCAATAACAAAATGAAGTAAATGTATGCAACCCAACCCATCCATCCATCACACCCCCGACCAGCCAATCACACTTGTGGGGATCAAGTCAACCCACCCCGCCGCTCACACCAAAATTTGCAGTCAAGCTGCTTACCATATATTTTTATTATGGCCAAGCCACCGAAATCATAAGTAAACATTATAATGAATATTTTGTGGCAAAGCCACCAGGCTACACTGCTCTTTATACATTTTTCCCAACCCATGCGATATGTAACATGCAACATATATGATAAAGCATAATATCCATATATATGTACAACAATAATTAATCCAATAATTTATTACGGTAAATCGGCCAATTATAGAACTTTGTAATTCGGCCCACTAAAGCATTCTAGTAATTCGGCCCATTAGGGCATTTTGGTAAATCGGCCTATAAGGGCATTTTCGTAATTCAGCCCATAGGGGCATTTTCGTAATTTTAACAATTTTAATACCAATTTTGACAAATCTATAGAAATAATGTAATTTAAGCAAATTTCTTGATTTGTGCCATATTACAATTTTTAGCCATATAAATAATAACGATCTATTTTCCAACGTGATATCTAATCATGAATCTACGGGATTTCGGTGTGAGATTACACACCTGATTACGATAAGGATTAATCTTTCTTGATCGTCGGCACCTAAATCATCATTACACTCGATTAACCGACAAACGAGATTTATTAATCTATATCTAAATTAGACGATCTAATGAAATGCTTACCCTTAGTATCCCACGATTTGTCTATTCTCACCAGATGATGGTCCACATCTCGGTGGAAAATCCCGAACTGCCGATACCGCCCTACGTTTGAACTTGGGAGTAGGAATCGCAAATCCATTCCTTTTGTCTCCTTCTATCGCTTTTCCTTTCAAATCGATACCACTTGCCTCCATTGAAAAGTCTTGGTTAGAAAAAATACTATGATGAGAGAATGTATTTGTTTTGGAATAGGATTTGGCTTACCACTTCTTCCAAAGAAATAACGAGTGGATGAAACGAATGATTTAATCCCTATAATAACCGTTTAGTCAAATCCATCGATTCGTTTTAGCGGAATCACCACACAATGAAATATATCAGAATAAACTATGAAGAAACACCTTACCTTAATCGATGATAAACTCAACTCCAATCGATTCGACTTATGACTAAGAATGAGTCAACAAGAACAAAATGAAAGTTTCGGCCAACCCCTCATATCACCGATTCGGTCAAGGAAGTGAGAGTGCCCAACACCCAAAAGAAAAAGAAAAGAAAAGGGATATAGTGTTATGTGATTCGGCTATTGGAGAAAAAGAACAAGGATGATTCGGCCTCTATGTAAAATCGATTAAAGAAAATGAGAGAAAGGTTGGAGAAATAGTGAGGAAGAAAAAGAAGAGATGGACAAGAGAAGTGTCAAAGTTTCGGCTAATACCATGAAGGAGATGAACAAAAAAAGGGACTTGTTTTTCGATAACCAAGGGAAAAGATTGGAAGGTAAGCACCAAAATGTTAAAAGAATAAATATAGCTATGGCAAAGATTAAAAGAAGAAAGAAAAATTGCTCCCAAATGGTCTCGGTTTTAGGCAAGGAAAAAGAGGTACCAAGTGAACAAAGAAAAAGCCTTCAAATGATACCAAAAACTCTCCAAAATGCCTAAGAAAATTCGGCACACCCACTCTTTACCAAAACCGATTACACCTTCCACCAAAAAAATGAGAACTGACCAAAAATTCTTTCTCATGGCAACTCCTAATATTCGGCCAACATGTTCCCTCCCTTGCCTTTTTCTTTTATTTCTTTCCTTCATTTTCCCTTGTTTTCCTCCTTACCATATTTTCTTATTCTTCTTGCCATCAATAAAAAGTCTTCCTTACCTTATTTAAGACCATGGCCGACACTTGGAAGGGAAACACAAAAATTTAATAAAAAAGTTTTGCACTAGGTGGGATTCGAACTCCTCCCCAAAAGCCCTTCATGTGATGCCACAACCTCCTTGCCATATGCTCACTTATGCTAGCAAAATACACACTTATTTCCTTAAGCATTGATGCCACTTACCTTCTCTCCTTAAAGTGCTTAAACACAAAAATTTTGCTAAGACCTAACTCAATCTCGTGCCTTCATAGGACCCCTAATCATACACAATTAACATTTTTAACTAGCCTAAAGCATGATATACTTCAAAACATAAAATTCTGAATTTCAGGATGTTACAATTCTACCCTCCTTAAAGAAATTTCGGCCTCGAAATTTACCTGATTAGAAGAGATGAGGATATTGTTGCCGGATCGTGTCCTCTGGCTCCCATGTAGCTTCCTCTGTCCCGTGATTAAGCCATAAAACTTTGACTAACGGAACCGTCTTCCTTCTTAGCACCTTAACATCCCGATCTAAAATCTGTACCGGCTCCTCTTCAAAAGACAAGTCAAGTGTTATCTCAACTTCCTCTACTGGTACAACATGAGACGGATCCGAACGATAACTCCTTAACATCGAGACATGAAATACGCTATGTATCTGACTTAACTCCGGAGGTAACTCCAGCTGATAAGCCACTGGCCCAACACACTTCAACACACAGTATGGTCTGATGAACCTAGGGCTTAACTTGCCTTTCTGCCCAAATCTTAAAACCTTCTTCCAAGGTGAGACCATCAAAAAGACCTGATCTCCCACCGCAAACTCTATATCCTTACGCTTCAGATCCGCGTATGATTTCTGTCTATCTGAAGCTTCTTTTAACCGTGCCCGAATTACCTCAACTTTTTCCTCCGTCTCCGAGATCAACTCAGGACCCAACAACTGTCGCTCTCGTAGTTCAGTCCAGCAGGTAGGAGTACGACACCTACGACCATACAACGCCTCATAGGGTGCCATCTGGATGCTGGATTGATAGCTGTTGTTGTATGCAAACTTTGCCAACGGTAGAAAATCTTCCCAACTACCTCTGAAATTGATCACACAACCTCTTAGCATGTCTTCAAGAATTTGGATTACTCTCTCCTACTGACCATCAGTCTGCAAATGAAATGCCGTGCTGGAATCTAGCCTTGTTCCCAAAGCTTCATGTAAAGCCTTCCAGAACTGTGATGTAAACCTAGGATCCCTGTCTGATATAATTGACACTGGTACCCCATGCAACCTCACGACTTCTGCTATATACAACTTGGCCAACTTCTGCAATGTATAATCTGTACGAACAGGTAGGAAATGAGTAGTCTTCGTTAACCGATCCACTATTACCCATACGGAATCTTTCTTAGTAGGCGTTAAGGGTAACCCACTAACAAAGTCCATCGTTATCCTTTCCCATTTCCATAGTAGAATTTTCACCTGTTGTAGCAACCCTGACGGCAGTTGATGTTCCGCCTTCACCTGCTGACATGTCAAGCACTTGCTCACGAAATCAGTAACCTCCCGTTTCAACCTTGGCCACCAATACTGCTCTAGGAGGTCTCGGTACATTTTGTTTCCCCCGGGGTGCATAGCATATGGGCTACTATGCACCTCATGCAGAATCATTTGTCTCAATTCTGAATCCCTGGGCATACAAATTCTTCCGCGAAAATACAATACTCCATTACCATTTAATTCAAAATCCCCTATCTTACCACTTTCCACTTGCTGAAGTCGAGAACCCAACTCTTCATCTAATAACTGCTTTTCCTTAATCTGACTTACCCACATAGGCTTCACCTGAAGTTCGGCTAATAAGCTACCATCTTTATAAAGACTGAGATGAGCGAACATCGCTCTCAAATCTGATATCACCTTACGACTCAACGCATCTGCCACTACGTTAGCTTTTCCTGGATGATACTTGATTGAGAAGTCATAATCTTTCAATAGTTCTATCCTCCGCTGTCTTAAGTTCAACTCCTTCTAGGTAAGGAGGTACTTCAGACTCTTATGATCCGTATAGATAATTGACTTCTTCCCGTACAGATAGTGTCTCCAAATCTTCAGAGCAAACACCACTGTAGCTAACTCCAAATCATGTGTGGGATAGTTTACCTCATGCAGCCTTAATTGACGAGATGCATAAGCAATTACTTTTCCCCATTGCATCAGCACACAACCCAAGCCCGTGTGTGACACATCACAATAAACAATAAACTCCTTACCAGTCTCAAGTTGAATCAATAATGGCGCTTCTGTAAGAATCGTCTTCAATTTCTCAAAGCTCTCTTGCTGTTTATCTGACCACACAAATGGTACTCCCTTACGCAACAGTTTAGTTAGGGGTGCAGCAATCAACGAAAATCCCTCAACGAAACGCCTGTAATACCCAGCCAAACCTAGAAAACTCCGAATTTCTGCCACTGACTTCGGTGGTTTCCAATCCAATATAGCCTCGACCTTCTGGGGATCAACTCTAATTCCTTCGGCAGACACAACATGCCCCAAAAAGGTCACCTCCTTCAGCCAAAATTTGCACTAACTGAATTTGGCATACAATTGCTTCTCCCTTAATATCTGCAATACGACCCGTAAATGCGAATCATACTCTTCTTCGGTCTTTGAGTACACCAGGATGTCATCTATGAACACAACCACAAATCAGTCTAGATAGGGTTGGAAGACTCGATTCATCATATCCATAAATGTAGCTGGTGCATTTGTCAACCCAAACGGCATCACCAAGAACTCGTAATGTCCATAACAAGTTCGGAACGCAGTCTTGTAAATATCCGCCTCCTTGACTTTAAGTTGGTGATACCCCGATCTTAAATCTATCTTCGAGAAAACTGAAGCTCCTCGTAGCTGATCGAACAGATCGTCGATCCTCGGTAATGGATACTTGTTCTTGATCGTCAACTTATTCAACTGTCTATAATCGATGCACATACGCATCGACCCGTCTTTTTTCTTAACAAACAAGACCGGTGCTCCCCACGGTGATACACTTGGTCGAATAAATACGCGACCCAACAACTCCTGAATTTGAGCTTTAAGCTCCGCTAGCTCCTTCGGCGCCATTCTATAAGGAGCAATAGACACCGAAGCCATCCCTGGCAACAGCTCAATACCAAACTCCACCTCCCAATCCAGAGGTAATCCTGCAAGCTCCTCGAGAAAGACGCCTAAAAACTCTTTCTCCTTTCTAACACTCTCAACCGACAACTCTTTGGCATCCAAAGCACTGATAAAGGCTAAGAACGCTCGACACCCCTTTCGCACCAACTTTTCTGCCTTTAAAGCAGATACCACATTAAACAGATAGTTTTTTCTTTCACCTATCATCATCACTTCCTTGTCCTTCGAAGCTCTTAGTATCATCTGCTTTGCAGCACAGTCCAAATTCGTACGATGCTTAACCAGCCAGTCCATGCCCAAAATAAGATCGAACTCGCCGAATGGCAGTTACATCAAATCCGCCAGAAATATTTCCCCATGAACTTTTAAAGGCATATCTCTAAATAACTTATTTACTACCATCGACTGTCCTAAAGGGCTAATCACAGTTGTTTCTCTAGCAGTAATCTCAGATCTAATGTTCAAAGTTCCAGACACAGTACAAGCAACATACGAATAGGTGGATCCAATATATATCAAAGCGGTAACAGGTACATCAGATATGAAGAGCGTACCGGTTATGACATCAGGTGCATCACTATCCTCTCGACATTTGACCGCGTAGACCAAACCTGGCTGTCTTGCCTCCGTGTTACCCCTATTATCGGTACCTCTACCCGGTGCACCCTGACCTCGTCCTACGCCATTACCACCTCGACCTAGCCCACGGCCTCTCGACGGCTGCTGAGCGCCTCCAGCTGGCTGTGCAAATCTGTTCTGAGTTTGAACAGGCTCTCGAGGGCAATCCTTAAATCGATGTTCCTTGGAACCACATTTGAAACAACCACCGATTCTCTTCCAGCATTCACCCGAGTGAAGTTTCCCACAATCCTCACAGGGCTGTAACTGATTGGTAGTAGCTGGAGCACCCACTCAAACTGGACCCTCATTCCTGGGCCTTTTCTAAAACACTCTAGCAGGACCTGAGTACCCAGAGTCTCTCTTGTTCCTGCCCCTATCCTTGTCTCGATTTTGCCGCTCTGAGTGTTTTACCTCCTCAGCTATCTTAGCTTTTTCCACAAGCGTAGCAAAATTCCTCTCCTTATGTGGGGCTATCAGTACCAGTAATTCATCACGCAACCCATCCTCAAAACGCACACGGCGTTCATAATCAGTCAGCACTATTCCTCAGGCATACCGACTCAGACGCAGAAATTCTGCCTCGTATGCTGCCACAGATTTACCTCCTTGGACCAGATTCAGGAATTCCTTCCTCCGGGCATCCACATAGCTAGCCCCGACAGTTTTTCCCTGGAATGCTGTCTTGAAGAATTCCCAGATAATACGATCGACTTGAGTGCCTTCCCGAACAGTGAGCCACCACTGATACGCCTCGTCTCTTAGCAATGACACGATTCCTTTCAGCTTCTGCTCGGCGGTGCAATCTAGGTCGTCCATAATCCGCTCCACCGCCTCAAGCCAGTACTCTGCTACACTAGGGGCTACACCTGAAACACCCCTAAAAACTTCAGCCCTATTCGATCTGAGTCATTCCAATATCGACCCACGACCTGCCGACCCAGTTCTTGCCCCAACAACCCTTTTCAGTACCCACAACATCGCTTGGGACAGAGCGTCATCATCTCTCATTCGATCATGTGATCCAGCTTCAGTCACTGGTGATGTAGGGGCGTCCATTTCCAGCATATGTCCCGATGCCTCAGATACAACTCTAGTACCTCAGCTTCTACCACGTCCATGTCTATCGTGTCCACGTCCTCTAGCGCTCATGTTCACTAATGTCAATTTAATCTAATTACAAGTCTTATGTATCAGTATACTATTCAATGTTTATTAAACAATGTTTTACGAAGTATAGGAAGTAAAGTCATTTTCGCAAAACGTATCCTAAAGTCCCAATCTCTATAGTTTCAGCTCCTAAAGCTAAAAGTTCTAAAGTATTTCTACAGTCATATCGCAATAATCATAAAATAAAAACATAAACTTACTTGACATGGTGTCGGATACCCATAGTGCCATACCTCCTTTAGAACATGCATGTATAAATTAAAATTTTAAACAGCTTTGAAAAAAATGGTTTTGAACTCAAACCATAG
Source organism: Gossypium australe (assembly GCA_005393395.2). Taxonomy (NCBI): domain Eukaryota; kingdom Viridiplantae; phylum Streptophyta; class Magnoliopsida; order Malvales; family Malvaceae; genus Gossypium; species Gossypium australe. The sequence goes on from CM016614.1 coordinate 53,164,372, forward strand.
TCGAATTTTGCAGCCGGGATCTGATACCATAAAATGTAACACCCCAAACCCGGCCCATGCGTTATGACCAGATCTGACATGTCACATGAGGAAAACGTATAAAGTTCTTGTGATTTGTACTAAAATAGGTGTTATTTGGTTATGGTTAAGAAAACAAGTTTGGATGTAAATATTTGATAAAATACAACTATTTTTAAGAGGTTGATTGATGAATCAAAAATCGAGGTAGTGAACGTTAAAATCGTGACTTTTGAAAATGTCGTTGGTAATTTGAAAGAGAATTCGAGTTAAAATATTTGTACATATTTATAAAAACCTTTTGTTAATCGATTTTGGAAACCGTTATTTATGATTTTTTTAGAAAATTCTCATTTAAAATAAATCAAGCAAGATAATAAGTACGTCAAACATAAAGCAAAATAAAATATTCCAGAGGCCTTCTTACAACTTAAAAACCCAAAATAGTAAAAGTAATAAAGTCAACGTAAATAGAAATCTAAAGTTCAAAAACATCATTTCTGAAGTATGGCCTCCATCAAGTCATCCATGGCCCAAGTCCACATCACTGAGCATTACCTGCAAGGGTTAAGGAAAAGGGGTGAGTTACTAGAACTCAGTGTATAACCCCCTTACCGTCATCCACTGGGCCTGAATCCATTTAGCAATAACTTGGGCTTAAGCCCATTTACATAATCAATAACAAAATGAAGTAAATGTATGCAACCCAACCCATCCATCCATCACACCCCCGACCAGCCAATCACACTTGTGGGGATCAAGTCAACCCATCCCGCCGCTCACACCAAAATTTGCAGTGAAGCTGCTTACCATATATTTTTATTATGGCCAAGCCACCGAAATCATAAGTAAACATTATAATGAATATTTTGTGGCAAAGCCACTAGGCTACACTGCTCTTCATACATTTTTCCCAACCCATGCGATATGTAACATGCAACATACATAATAAAGCATAATATCCATATATATGTACAACAATAATTAATCCAATAATTTATTATGGTAAATCGGCCAATTATAGAACTTTGTAATTCGGCCCACTAAAGCATTCTAGCAATTCGGCCCATAAGGGCATTTTGGTAAATCGGCCTACAAGGGCATTTTCGTAATTCAGCCCATAGGGGCATTTTCGTAATTTTAACAATTTTAATACCAATTTTGACAAATCTATAGAAATAATGTAATTTAAGCAAATTTCTTGATTTGTGCCATATTACAATTTTTAGCCATATAAATAATAACGATCTATTTTCCAACGTGATATCTAATCATGAATCTACGGGATTTCGGTGTGAGATTACACACCTGATTACGATAAGGATTAATCTTTCTTGATCGTCGGCACCTAAATCATCATTACACTCGATTAACCGACAAACGAGATTTATTAATCTATATCTAAATTAGACGATCTAATGAAATGCTTACCCTTAGTATCCCACGATTTGTCTATTCTCACCAGATGATGGTCCACATCTCGGTGGAAAATCCCGAACTGCCGATACCGCCCTACGTTTGAACTTGGGAGTAGGAATCGCAAATCCATTCCTTTTGTCTCCTTCTATCGCTTTTCCTTTCAAATCGATACCACTTGCCTCCATTGAAAAGTCTTGGTTAGAAAAAATACTATGATGAGAGAATGTATTTGTTTTGGAATAGGATTTGGCTTACCACTTCTTCCAAAGAAATAACGAGTGGATGAAACGAGCGATTTAATCCCTATAATAACCGTTTAGTCAAATCCATCGATTCGTTTTAGCGGAATCACCACACAATGAAATATATCAGAATAAACTATGAAGAAACACCTTACCTTAATCGATGATAAACTCAACTCCAATCGATTCGACTTATGACTAAGAATGAGTCAACAAAAACAAAATGAAAGTTTCAGCCAACCCCTCAATATCACCGATTCGGTCAAGGAAGTGAGAGTGCCCAACACCCAAAAGAAAAAGAAAAGAAAAGGGATATAGTGTTATGTGATTCGGCTATTGGAGAAAAAGAATAAGGATGATTCGGCCTCTATGTAAAATCGATTAAAGAAAATGAGAGAAAGGTTGGAGAAATAGTGAGGAAGGAAAAGAAGAGATGGACAAGAGAAGTGTCAAAGTTTCGGCTAATACCATGAAGGAGAGAACAAAAAGAGGGGCTTGTTTTTCGATAACCAAGGGAAAAGATTGGAAGGTAAGCACCAAAATGTTAAAAGAATAAAGATAGCTATGGCAAAGATGAAAAGAAGAAAGAAAAATTGCTCCCAAATGGTCTCGGTTTTAGGCAAGGAAAAAGAGGTACCAAGTGAACAAAGAAAAGGCCTTCAAATGATACCAAAAACTCTCCAAAATGCCTAAAAAAATTCGGCACACCCACTCTTTACCAAAACCGATTACACCTTCCACCAAAAAAAAAAAGATAATTGACCAAAAATTCTTTCTCATGGAAACTCCTAATATTCGGCCAACATGTTCCCTCCCTTGCCTTTTTCTTTTATTTCTTTCCTTCATTTTCCCTTGTTTTCCTCCTTACCATATTTTCTTATTCTTCTTGCCATCAATAAAAAGTCTTCCTTACCTTATTTAAGACCATGGCCGACACTTGGAAGGGAAACACAAAAATTTAATCAAAACTTTTTGCACTAGGTGGGATTCGAACACATCCCCAAAAGCCCTTCATGTGACGCCACAACCTTCTTGCCATATGCTCACTTATGCTAGCAAAATACACACTTATTTCCTTAAGAATTGATGCCACTTACCTTCTCTCCTTAAAGTGCTTAAACACAAAAATTTTGCTAAGGCCCAACTCAATCTCGTGCCTTCTTAGGACCCCTAATCATACACAATTAACATTTTTAACTAGCCTAAAGCATGATATATTTCAAAACATAAAATTCTGAATTTCAGGATGTTACAAGCTTAATAGTTAGTTAATTTTAGATTAATTAATAATTCCCTTAATTCTTAGGCTAAATAATAAAAAGAAAGTTAGTATTAGTACTTTTGGTTCCTTTGGGTTCGACAATCCGGTCTTGCCGCTAAGCTATACTATTGTTCGATAGGTGCACTTGCCTCAATCGTTGTCATAGTTAGTTTTTAGGCTCGATCATTCTTTATATAAATTTTTAAGACTCTGACACACGATCAAAATACTTTAAAAAATATCTCTAATAATTTTGTTTCCGAGTTCCCAGATTTTATCTTCTAGTCATGGAAGGAAGATGAGAATGAAAGTGAGGATGAAACATCAAAAGAGGAAGACGAGTAGGATAATTCAAATAAATAAAAGGGGGAATTTCTTGTCTTTAGTATTTATTTCTTTTAAGGTGTTTATTTTTATTTCCTAGTTAGAATTTTGCTTTCACATAATAAAATAGCAAACATGAATAAAATAAGCTCTATGCCTCTTCAATAGGGAAAGCAAAGTGATGTGGTAATGGGAATGAACATGTCTAGGAATGGATTGTTGAGAAAGATTCGGTACTTAGGCAGTCTTTATGACTCACCTCTCTTTTCTTACAACCCTACCTGGTGTTCAATTTTCATTCATTACTTTGTTTTCACAATGAGGACATTGCTTCTTTTTAAAGGGAGTAAGGCATTTCGCATGAATTTTAAAGTTAGTTTCAATTTATTTACCTAAGTATGCTGAAATGAATGAATGTTTAAAGAGAATTTTTGTTCATAAGTTTGTTCAAATGCTAGCATGATTTCTGATTTTATCTAAGTTATTCTTATGTTATTTTGAGTGATGGAATGCTTGCATGTTCTTTAGACTTATGTAGTATTTTCCATGAAAATTTGATTTCTTTAGAAATAGACATGTATGAAGGTTTAAATGTTTAGAATTGACTTAGTAACTTTCTTGAGGCAAAATCCTAGGAGGTATAAGAATCTAATATGATATAGGCACACTTTCTTTGGATTGTTTGAGCTTTTCAAGCCAACCTTATTAAATTAACCCTTGAAACTTAATTATTGAGCTTAATGCCTTGTTTATTGCAAATTACCTACATCATAAGTCGTATTATCATTTTTTGATTTTATCCTGTTCTTTTGCACATATCTTAACTGAATTTGTCTTGGTGATCAAAGTTTGAGGAAAAATACAAAAAGATGTACATGTTCTTCTCATGTTTACAAAAAACACAAAAGAACAAAGGTAAGTTTGTTCAAAAGAACAAAAAGCAAGGAAATTTTTTTCTCAAAGTCTAAAAAATAAAGGTTGAGCATGAGTTCAAAATAAGTTTGGGGGTGTTCCAAAGACCCATTTTATAAAGGTTATGATGCAAAAAGATTCGAGACAAAGTTAGGGTTAAGATGATTGAACCTAAAAATTCAATTCTCTTTACCCCTACCTTTAGCCTAGCCTCATTAGAACCTAATAAAAGACCTATTGATTTGATGATTATACCGACTACATTAGTGGAGAGGAATTGCTAAGTTCAACATATGAAGACCATGAATTAAACCTTGTGATTACTATGTTTAGTTGATAAGGAAAGCATGGTGATTGGTGAATATTATATATGATTTGGAAATGCATGCATACTATGACTCATGTTGACATTATGTTGTACGTAGTATAAAGTTTGGGAAAATATTTGCATTCAAGCTACTTATTAATAAAAATTATTTCTGAACATGATTTTGTTGATGCATGATTATGTGCGAAGATTGATGCTGCTTTATCATTTTGCAAAATTGTCTTAGCAAAAGTTGTGTTGCACATGAACATTACTAGAGACGAGCAATGGTTTAAGTTTAGGGTGTGTAAACTTGAAATTATATAGGGTTTTTCTATATATTTTCACCACCTTTTGACTTAATAAATATGTTAATCTTAAGTAATTGTTGTTTAATTAAGTGAATTTTACTTAAATATTAATATTGGACATGAATTTATAAAGTCTGTGAAATTATGATTTATTACATGATTTTTATGCATAATTTATATTATTTTCATGTTAATTATTAATATTGTGAATTTTCACTATGCAGTAGGACCATGGAAGATGAGATTAATAAATGTTGCGTGGACATGCATACATCCACCTCATCTAGACGGTAACACCATGCAAAACTAGGTCATAAGGATGTTAATTTGACCCAATAAAAGTGCTACTATTGATGGACATGTCTGATTAATTATTGGACTATGAAACTGTCCAACAAGGAGGAATTAAAGCCCAATTTTGGCACAAGCAAATGGCTGCTCAAAAATTAGCTTTGCGATATTTTGTTGAAGGTCCCTGCAGTTGGAAAGATGTTAGAAATCAGCACACTAGTTCACCCTTTGAAACCGTCCACCTTATGGCTATTAATAGCAAAGTTTTGAATTGAAAATGCAGCAACCAAGTCATCCTCTTTTCCACAAATTGTGGTTGGAAAAGCATGAGAGAAGGAGGAATTTTCAAACTCTATTTTTAGTTAACTTTACCCTTACCTTCACCTATAAATACCACACACCTTTCACCTTTCAAAGCATCCCTTAATTCATTCATTCACTAGCATTCTATCATTTCCTCTCTTGCTTCCTTTTCCCTACACCAAGCCTTCCCATTTTTCTTTCAATTATTTAGCCAAAAAAAGCTTTGTCAAGACACTACCTTGGCCAGTCACATTAAGAAACCTTAGCAAAAGAGCAACGAGCAGAACAGAGGAACACATCAATCAGAAATATCCAAAAGCTTGCTGAACTAAATTAGAGTTTCCTCTTTCCTTTATATTATTTCATTTAATTATGTTTTCTATGCGTTTACTGTTCTTGACATCAACAATGTTATTTTAATTATGTTTGCTGGGATGATTATGTTAATTCAATGATATTTAATGATTCATGTTTAACATATTTGTGCCTCAGTCGATCATGTTTTCAATTAAAATCAAGAAGTATTTCATTCATACGTGATTGGGTGCATTCAGATTAGTTGAGCGATCCTAACCAGACAACGACTAGTAGACACATAATTGAAAATTACAATGCTCAATTTAGATCATTAAACCTGACTAAATTGGAGGCTCATAATATCTTTAGTTAGCTCTATTATCTTACATAGTTTTTAGGTTTATGTGATTAAACTATTTCAAACATAAATGTCCCTGCTACCTCAATAAATACTAAGAAACCCTTAGTTTAATATGATTAGTAAAATACATATTTCACTAAGTAAAAGATTCCGAGAGGACTTAATTTGGTTTCCAAACTCATGAAAGATCGAGTTGCCATAGAATGTTTTTCGAACACTGTTAAGCATGATGAAAATGAATTGAGTTGATTAATATAATTACCCTAACCTATTTTATGTTGATTATTTTTATTGCTAAAGTCATTCATTCAAACATTTAGGTTATTTGCATTTAGATTTAGTTGCATAGGAATCATCTTGCATTTAGATAATTTAATTTAATCATCCACCACTCAAAATATTGTGTTTTTACCACCAAATTGTGAACTTATAATTTTACAGATAATCGATTAACATACACAGTGCCTGTGGAGACGATAACTTATTTTACTTACTTATTACTTGAACGACTATGTACACTTGTTCAAATCCCGTTATAGTTGTACGATAAAAAAACTTGGTACATAATGCATGCTCGATCATCAAATGTCAAATAAATTCATTATTCAAGTTTCCTCTTTATTTTTGCATGTTTTGTTAGTTTGCTTGAGGATAAGTAAAGAATTAAGTGTGAAGGAGCTGAGTTGCCACAAATTGATGTGTCAAGTTAGGCCCCATATGTCACTTAGTGATCTTGTTTTCAAGTGTTTTCCTCATTTTTAGATCCAAAATGGCCATTTGTGCCATTGGGGACCCTAATGTGTGTTTGAGTGTTGTAAGGACATATAGGCGGCCCAAATGGAGTTGGATTCAAGCCACATGTAGTGGTATCACGATATCAAAGCTAAGGTAATGTAATACCACCTAAAAACTCGAAATAGAGAAGATTTGGGACCAAACTACAAGGGTATCATGATATCCCCTTAGGGTATCGCGATACCACCTTGTGACAACTCTCCCTATGTATTCTGATTAGGGTATCGCAATATCCTCACCTAGGTATCCCGATATCCCTACCGCATGGGGAAAAAATGACATTAGGGGCAGAATTTGTCCAACTGAAGCACCAATCAAAAGCCAACGTTTAAGGGCAACTTAGGCAACATTTTTAGGTAAAAAATAAGGTATTAAAAGTCACTTTTGGCTAAGAAAAAAGGGATGTTGTAGTTTAGATTAGAAAGCTCCTTAGTTTTAGGGTTTCTTTCATTCTTTAGTTTAGGTTCAGGGTAGTTTTCTTTTTTAAAACTTAGGGTTTACTTTTCCTGCACATTTTCTTGTTCTTCTTAGTATTAATGGTAGTTAGTTTAGTTATTATTGTAGCTAGTTTTTAAAACATGTTGTAATCATATTTTAACCTTTAGTTTAGTACTTTAAACTTGCTTGTAATCATATTTTAACCTTTAGTTTAACGCTATTTCAATTTTATTTCTTTTTATCTATTAAAGATCTCATCTTTATTGATCTTGTTTCTTTATATTTGTGTTAATTGCTTTTCATTTAAGTTTTGTAAGTTAAAAATCAAAGCTTTTACCTTTTTATTCAACTTTATGTGAATGGCTGCCATGTTTTCTTATTTCATGTTTATTAGCTTAGTTTTTAGCATGGGTATCTAAACCCAAAAGGGGATTGATTGATGAAGATGTGGGTGACCTAATTTTTGGGTAAAGGACTAAATTGTAATAAATTGGACTAAATTGAATAAACCTAAAAATGTAAGATTAACTACCCCAAGGGAACATCTTGGCAAGTGAGACCGAGAGGATATCTTGTTGGGAACCAAATCATTAGTCCCAGGTTAACCGATGAGATTGAGAGATAATCCAGATTAATTTGTCCAACTTGGTAAAATTGAGACTGTGAGGTAAAATGGAGCCATTTTTGGAGTTCAAGCAGTTTAGGACCATAGTTCAAAGATTAATGAACCACATCAAAGTTAACCAACACCTGATTGTTAGTTATTTGTGAATTTCTAGTACTTTTACAATTTTTACAATTTAGTCCTTAGGGTTTATGTATTAGGGTTTGATTCCGAGCATACATTATGCACCAAGTTCTTTTATTGTACAATTCCTAAATTACTTCCCAAGGTCGTCAATCCTAGGGTTTAATCGCACATAATTTAAACCAACTCAAAATCAAACCCTAGTTCTTTCATTAATTATTCCCACATCTGATCGTTAATCTCCCTAAGGAAATTAGCTACTCATGGATATTGATGCAATTTTCTCTAATTTCATATTCAACATACAAGACTGATAATTAAATAGAAAAAGGGAACAAGGAAATTTATTCGTTTCAATATTGATTTGCGCGTGAAAGCCGAAATTCCTTTGACATTTGGGAACACAATCTCAATTACAATTGGAATCCAAAAAGGAATTAATAAAAACTACTTAAATAAAAGATTGGATCTAAATCGAATCCAAGTTAAATAAAGGGAAATTTTTTGTTTTGTAACATAAAAGGACTAAATTGAAATAAAAGTAAAACTAAAATAAAATCCTAAAATTAAACTAAGCGGCTCACTTAGCCAAGCCTTCCTAAAGTGAGGCTAAACACCTCTATCTATTGCCAAAATGTTCTGCCCTAACTAGGTTAATTAACAGCCCTAAAGCTGATAAATATTCATTGTGCAGAAGAAAACACCCTTGACTAAAAATTCCAATTCATTACTCGGTGTCGTGACACCATTGGATCAATGCCACAACACTACCTTTCGAGGGTGAATTATTTGGCTTTTAAGTATGGTGTTGCGACACCGCATGCCGGTGTCCTAATGTTGCCACTGTCCATCTCTTTCGCAACTCGAAAATAGTATCCTGCACACTCGATTGACTTGTTAGTTCATCCTTTGGCCCGTTAGGTCATCACATGGCTAAAAATTGCGTAAAAACACTTATTTTACTAAAATTAAACTTAAACTACTAAATATTGGAAATGTAATAAAAACATATAAAAGAGCTAGAAAACAAGCTCGTTAAGTGTCGAAAAGACTCTAATTTGCCACAACAAATTTTTGTAGATCAGAATAAAGCTAGACTTGTAAGGAAATGCTACACACAAAAAGAAGGCATCGATTACGATGAGACCTTCTCTCCTATAGTCATGCTCAAGTTTATCAGCATACTCTTATCCATTGTGACTGCTCTTGATTAAGAGATCTGTAAAATGGATGTTAGGACAACATTCTTGAATGGCAAGACAATTTACATGGCTTAACCCACTACTATGTTGTCAAGGGAAAGGAGCAGAAAGTTTGCAAACTGTTGAGATCTATTTATGGACTTAAGGCAGCGTCTCGCTCATGGAATAAAAGATTTAATAAAACGATCAAGACTTTTGGGTTTGAGCAAAACATTGATGAACCTTGTGTTAGTAATTGTATAAAGGATAAAAAGGTGGTCTTTCTTGTTCTATATATCGATGATATTCTGCATATCGGAAACAATGTAGGAAAATTATCATCGGTTAAACTGTGGTTAACTCAACAATTGAACATGAAGAACTTGGGTAAAGCTAGTTATATTCTTGGAATTTGAATCCTTCAGGATAGAAAGAATAAAACGATAACTTTATCACAAGCTTCATACATTGATAAGGTATTGGAACAGTTTGTAATGATCAACGTGAAGCCAACCTGTCACACCCCAAAATTGGTAGATCCAAGAGTGAGGCAAATATATGTGAAGGTTACCTATTTCAACGCGCTATTGTACTATAGTCTGCCACTTTTCAAAATTTTGGCAAGTTAAATCCTGGCACATAATGTATCTGCCCTTGTAGAATCTCAAGTTTCCATCACAAGATGTTTCTTAGAAATGAAAGACTGCACCCACGAGAGTGTGCGCCTATGAAGGGATCCGCCCTAGAGTTTTGTATGTTGAGAACCTATCAAGTGTATGAGGAAATTATAGAAGACTTAATTATCTTTAAGAGCACACCTTATGAGAGTTATTGCTAAAGGTACAGTACGTCGATTTGCTAGATTGTTGTGCAAAGTGGGTACTTTAATGTGATTGGTTAGGAGCCAACTAAATGGATTAACTGGTCCAACAACACCTGCATCGGATTCTCTTTAATATTCTCCCGATTCTTGTATGGCATTTCAAGGACAATTTCTGTATACATTCGACACTTATCAAGATCCACTAAGAGGAATTGAGTGTATATATATATATGGTAAGAATGAAACATTTAGCTGGTTTTTCTTTCTTCTATTCCACACTCTAGTTCTTCTTATTAAACCTAAATATTTTCCTCTTCTTTGTTAAACTGGAAGCTAAGGTTTTTGGGTTTATTGGTGGATGTTTCAATATCCTGGTAAGTTTGATAGCTCTGCATGTTATGATTTTGAAAGAGTAAGGATGTTAAGAAGCATAAATAAAGTGGGGAATGAATAGGAGCCCCTACATGGGGGTTGTACTTTAGAGAATTTGCAACACATGCAGGATCTCCAATCATCAGTATGGTATCCACAACCGGTACATAGTACCTAAAACTGTAAACACCAGCACAAAGTGCCTGGAATTGAAACACCAGTACATAGTACTTGGAACTGTAATCATCGGCAACAAGTGTCGAAAATGCCCTAATGACATGTCATTTGTACCTAGCTATTCACTAAGTTCATACAGGCTTTATCTATTTTTTTGAGGTCATCACATGTTCAAACATTAACCATGATCACATACATTTCGTATACTAACTTATATCAATGTAACCATATATCATGCAATAATTTACATTTAAATCCAATACTTTTCCATTTCATAACTACCTCAATTAATCACATTAGTTATGCATATATATATATGATCACATACATAATTACATTCAACAATCATCAAACATATTAAACTTAGTACAAACTTACCAAACACAATAACTATATGTAACATCCCAAAATTAGAGATTTGGGATTTGTGATTTTTGCATATTGCATGTTTTGGGTTTGCGTAGCTAGTTATTTGAGGGTGGTTGGGGGTTCTAGAGAGGCCTGAGTTCGAGTTCAAGCTCGGGAAAAATTTTGGTTTTTGGCCCTTTCGTGGAGAGGCTGTTGGAAGTAGGACATATGTAAATTAAAGTGTATTTTACTAACACAAGTTGAGCACATGGTGGAGTGGTGTGGCATCAAGTGGAGAGCACTGGGAGAAGGGGTTCGAATCCCACAAGCTGCATGTGGAAGCTTTTATTTTATGCTTTGGGAGAGGAGGAAGCAGCGTTGGGATCAAACTCTGCTATGGGAGTTGGAGAATGGGTCAAACGTTTCAAATGGATGAAGGAGAGGGATTTTAGGAGGAAAATGGGGAGGGAATCAAGGAGTTGTGTGTGTCAGAGGTGGTGGCCGAAAGTGGGAGTCTAGCTAAGGGGGACTTTCGGCTGAAGAGGAGTCATTTGGAAGCAAATCCGGCAGTGGGTGTGTGAAGGCAAACTGAAAAACTCTCCTTGTGTGTGTGTTTTCTCCTTTAGTTCTTTCTCGGGATTTCTTTTGGGAAGCATTTTGTGCACACTTTCTCCTTTTCTCTTTTCGTTTTTACCTCTCGTGCTTCTTTCCATTTCTTTGCCTAAACTTGTTTAGCCAAATCTTCTTCTACTCATCTATCCTCTTATTGCATCCATTTCTTCTCTTTTTTTCTTTAAGCCGAATAGCCACCCCTACTCCTATTTGACTTCCCTTTAGTCGAACATCAATTAGCCTGAAGCGTTGGTTCTCTTCTGTTGGCCAAACTTGGTAATCCAAATCTTTATAATCTCTTGACCCGAATCTTTTATTCCTTGGTGGTTGGGGGCCGACAAACAACAGGCGTAGGTCATCAACTTTGGTGTTGGTAAGGGTGAAGTTGTTCAAGTACCTTTTTAATTCGATGCTAGTGATATTCTTGTCACCCCTTTTTGTTGAGTTAGTATCGGTTCCATTCTTTCTTGTGGGAGGGTCGAATGCTGGTTAGATGCTAACCCCGTTGGTGCATCAATTATTTCCTTTTAGGAACTCATTGTGGTAGCCAAGGAGCAAGGCCGAATATTGGTACTTTGTAAGGGGGGTCACGTCTTGTGGTAAGTGATTCTGGTTATATAGTAAATTTCGATATTATAAATTTTTGAGAAGTTGGGATTAACTCTTGATCATTGTTATCTTAGGGGCAACTCTTGATCATTGTTCTCTTAGGGGCAACGGGGAGTAGTTCTTTTGACAATCCAAAGCAGGTGTGTAATCTCACACTACTGCTTATTCGGTGTATGTTGTTCTGTGAATCGGCTAAAAGTCGGAATACTGAAAAGCTGAAATACTGGCAATTTAGATAGCTCGAGCTGCGAGGGCTTGTAGTGATAGACCGAGTCTTTGATGAGAGTGACAGATGGTTGAGAGAGTGTCACGAATGCTCTCGTAAAACTGAGGCCGTAATGGGCCTTGTTGAGCCAAGACGGGCCAAATGGGCCCAACAAGTTAATGGGCCCATTCGAGTGGAAACGTTGAAAATGCAAGTTGATCTTTGCAACTGCGAAGTTCGCAGAACCGAAACTGAAACCGAACAGGATGGGCCACACGAGCTTGTGGGCCCAAATGGGCCAAAATTGGGTTTTAGGTCCAATATCACTGTATTGACCGAAAATGGAAACCGAGTTGCTCGAGGTGATGTTAGGCCATCGGAAAGGCCATTGTAGGGGTAAAATTACCGAAATACCCTCAGTGGGTAAATTATCGAAATACCTTCTGTGGGTAAATTATCGAAATACCCTCAGAGGGTAAATTACCGAAATACCCTTGATGGATAAATTATCGAAAATACCCCCAAAGGGGTGAAAATTACCGTTATACCCTTACGTGACAAATGATCGTTATACCCTCTGTTGTGGTTAAATATCATGTATGTGATTTTATTTATATTGTTTATACTTGTAATACATTGCATTCATATCATGTTGCATGGGTTGGGTTTGATGATTGGAGGAAGTACCATTTTTGGTGGCTTTGCCACATACCATTTTAGTGGCTATGCCACATACCGTTTTTAGTGGCTCAGCCACATATACCGTGATTAGCAGCTTAACAACAATATTGGTGTGGATTGGCAGGATAGGTTGACATGATCCCCACATGGTGCAATTGGTTGGTACGGGTGGAGAGTTAGACGGCTGGTAGGATTGGGGTGGGCACATGTCCATATACATTGATATGATTTTGGGGCTTAGGCCCAACTTGATACCAAATAGGGCTTAGGCCCAGACCGATACCGTATGGGCTCAGGCCTAGATAGTAACCGTTATAGGGGATTACACACCGAGTTCTCGTAACTCACTCCATTTCTTTTAACCATGCAGGTTATCCCCAGCGTTAGAGGATTTGGAGCTGCGGAGGACTCGGAGGTGGCCATACGTCGGATTTGCTTCTTACAGAAATTAGTAAATTCAGTTTTAATTTATTTTATATTATTTTTTTGGGTTAATATTTTATGTAATAAGGCCATTGGATTTTTCTTTTTAAACTTTTAGTTGGTAATTCTGCTAGTTAATAATTGTTAATTGGTTAATCACAAATTTTTAAAACAATAACAATCGTTTTCCAAAATATCACACTTCCGAAATTCTTAAGTCAGATTTATGCAATAAACAAGTTTTCTTCGAAAATAATAACATCTTTACAAGAGTACACTTTAAGCAAAATATTGTTTTTTTCAAACAACAAAATTTGAAGTTTCAAAAAGGATGTAAAGTTTTTAACAAACGCATAGCTCGTAAACAACCTTTTGATGTGACATGCTAGATCCAGCCATAACGTCTAGGCCAGGTTTGGGGTGTTACTTTTTTGGTATCAAAGCCTAGTTGCAAAACTCGGTTGTGGAATGGGTTTGAAATTTTTTCCAAATCTGAATAAATTGTGGTTTAGAAAAAGTGATAGTGTTATTGGAAGTATGGCACACCGAGTCTTCAACACCAAATCTGTAAGTTCCCTGATCTTATACTTGGTTATATGCTATAGTGACTATACTAAAAAAAACTACTAGGTTTAGTAGTAGTATACCGAACTCTTAGATAGAGAAACTGAGACTATAGAGACTGAAACGTTAGTAAAATCAATCTGCAAAAACTACTCATATTACTGTTCTTTCATAAAGCATTTGTTAACAATTACATGAACAATAAGCTGATGCATAAAACTCTTAAGCAGATTAACACGTTGCACCAATATGAGTACAAGAGGACGCAGACGAGGTACACATGGCTGTGGTAGAGACCAGGGTGCTAGGGTTGGATCCTCAGCATCAGCGTCAATATCATGAGAAGGAAAAGGGCAGGAACAAGAGAGATTTTGTGTCTTCAGGTTCTTCAGGCGAATTTCATAAGAGGCATAGGTTTGATGGGCCAGCCCGAGTTGGGATTCTAGTTGCTGCTGGTCGACCGCAACCTTGTGTTGAGTGTGGGAAACCACATTCAGGAGAGTGCTGGAGAAGAACTGGCGGGTGTTTCAGATGTGAGTCCAAGGATCATCGGTACAGAAACTATCTTCAGAAGCCTGTTCGGACGCAAGCAGTAGGTCAGGACTATGTGCAACCAGGGAAAGGTGGCCAGCAGCCACCGAGAGGTCGTGGTCCACCCAGAGGGGGAAATGGGTTGGGACGTGGTCGTGGAGCACCAAGTAGAGGTGCTGGTAATACAAAGGAAAGACAGCCAGGACTGGTTTCTGCTGCTCGGGGTCGAGAGGATGGCGACGCACCGGACGTCATAACCGGTGCGTTTCTCATACATGATGTGCCATTTACAGCTTTAATTGATATTGGGTCTACACACTCGTATGTTGCATGTACTGTGTCTAGAACTTTGGGTATACAATGTGAACTTGTTGATAAAGAGATGTCGGTGATTAGTCCTTTAGGACAGTCTGTAGTAGTAAATAAATATTTTAGAGATGCCGGTGATTATTTTTTCGGCAGGATTGATGGAAATGTCATTTGGCGAGTTTGATCTCATTCTGGGCATGGATTGGTTGGTGAAACACCATGCAAATTTGGATTGTGCTGCTAAGCGTATGGTATTAAAGACTTCAGAGGATGAGGAGGTAATTGTGATAGGGGAGCGGAGGAATTATTTGCCCAATGTAATCTCAGCGTTAAGGGCCGAGAAGCTGGTTCGCAAAGGTTGCGAGGTGTTCCTAGCCTATTTCAGCACATCTGAGGTTGAGAGGTTGTCTGTTGGGGATGTCAGGACTGTAAAGGAATTCTGGGATGTTTTTCCTGAAGAGCTTCCGGGATTACCTCCAAATCGCGAGGTCAAATTTGGCATTAAGCTATTACCGGGAACGACTCCGGTGTCCATCACCCCTTATAGGATGGCATCGAAGGAGCTAGTAGAATTAAAGGCTCAGATCCAAGAGCTTCTGGATCGAGGGTTTATCCGATCCAGTGTGTCTTCGTGGGGAGCACCGGTGTTGTTCGTAAAGAAGAAGGATGGGTTAATGCGCATGTGTATTGACTACCATCAGTTAAACAAGCTAACGATTAAGAACAAGTATCCGCTACCAAGGATAGATGATCTGTTTGATCAGCTGCGAGGAGCTTCGGTCTTCTCCAAGATAGATCTAAGGTCGGGGTACCATCAGTTAAGGGTTAAGGAGGCATATGTGTTTAAGACAACATTCAGGACTCGCTACGGACACTACAAGTTTCTGGTCATGTCGTTTGGGTTGACAAATGCACCAGCTGCTTTCATTGATATGATGAACCGGGTCTTCCAACCCTATTTGGACCAATTCGTGGTGGTGTTTATAGATGATATTTTGGTGTATTCAAGAATTGAAGAGGAGCATGATTCATATCCCCGGGTTCTTCTGCAGATATTGAGGGAAAAACAACTTTATGCCAAATTCAACAAGTGTGAGTTCTGGCTGAAGGAAGTGACATTTTTGGGTCATGTTGTGTCTGCCGAGGGGATTAGGGTTGATCCTCGGAAGGTTAAGGCTGTATTGGATTGGAAGCCACCGAAGTCAATATCAGAGATTCGAAGTTTTCTAGGTTTGGTCAGGTACTACAGACAGTTCGTTGAGGGGTTTTCACTGGTTGCTGCACGTCTAACTAAGTTACTGTGTGTAACATCCTAAAATTAGGGGTCCTGGTTTTTGCATTATTTTATGTGTTTGGCTAGCTAAGCTTGTTATTTGGGGGTGTTCGGGGGTCCTGGGAAGGCTCGGGGTCTAGCCTAGGCCTAGGTAAAATTTTGCTTTTTGGGCACCTAAGGGGGGAAGGCTATTGACGGCAAGGCTTAAGAGAAAATGTTGGTAAGTTCTAATACAAGTAAGCACAAGGTTGAGTGGATGTGGTGTCACTAGTAGAGCAAAGGAGGAGGAGTCTGAATCCCATCTGCTGCATTATGGAGCTTTATTTTTGTGCTCAAGGTGGAGAAGAGGTGGTATTCGGCTGGGACTCTATCAAGGAAAGTTTGGACTTGGTCAAATATTCGAATGAGAGGAGAGGAGAGCATGGTGGAGTGATTTGGGGAGAGAATCAAGGGATGTGGTGGAGTGATGAAGTTGGCCGAAAGTGGGAGACTTGAGAAGGGGGAAAATTCAGTCAAAGAGTAAGGAAGTGTAGGGGATCTTTGAGTAGCATTTTCGGTAGTGGGAGATTAGTGTGCCGTTTGTTTCAAAGGTAGCTAGGCGAGTTTTATTTTTCTTGGCATTTTTGGTATTAACACTTGGGAAAGCTTGCCTCTACTCTCTTGGCCGAAACCATTAGTTGCCATTCTCATTGTTCTTTTTTCTCTCTCATCTTTTCCTCTGTGCACATTTTGAGCCAAAACCTTTTTCCTTCTGTGGTGTTTTCTTCTATTCATCTCTTTCTCCCATTCTTCAAAAGCCGAATCTTTCTTCTTCTCCATCTTTTAAATCGGTTCCCTTATTTTTGCCAATAGTCAAATTTCAACTCTTCTTCTTTTAACTTCAAGCGATCATTTCTTTTCTTAATCTTTCTGGCTATCTTTGGAACCTCATTTCTTTTAGCCTTCATAGCCGAACTTGGAGCCTCTGTTATCATTGCTACAATCGCCGAATCTAACCATCCCAATCGGCTCATCCTTGGAATTCTGGTAAGGGTTATTCTTCCTCCATTTCCTTTCGCTCTTCTCCTCTTCTTTCATAGCCTTGTTAAAATCGAAAACCTTAACTTCATTCCTTTTTGGCCTAGGTCGATTGTAGAAGGGATTGATCTTACCTTCTCCTCTTCGTTCAACATTCAATCGGGAAGTATTTGGTAAGTAATGTTAATGGTCGAATAGGGGGGAAGAATGGATGGAGGGTCTCCTTCATGTTTCAGTTAGGCCGAAAGGCCGTTTCTTATTATTTTGTTTTGGAGCATCGCTCCTAACTCGTGGGTTATTTAGGGACTCATCCAGAATCGCAAGCCGAATTTGTTGGTGTTCGGTTCTCCATTAATCAAGGTAAGGAGTTCTCTCTGATTTCTGCTTGTTTATTCTCTTTTCACTCTCTCTGCCATAACCAAACCTCCTTGTTAGACAACCATTGGTTCTCTCTGAAAGTAATGTACTGATCAAGACTCTCTTCATGGATGCGAGTGCTAGCCGTTCTATGGAGGTATCGACAAAGGAGCCTGGGGGGAGTGGACTCGTAGTCTCTACTCCTAGGTTCAAATGACGTAGGGTGTCAGCGGTTCAGGATTTTCTGCCCGGGCTGTGGTAGGGAGCCGACATCTGCTTGGAATAGGCAGATTACTATTGTTCGCGCTAGTAAGGGCGACGATGAGCAGGAGTGTATAGTTCTTTGCGTAGTCAAGTGTGTAATTTCACACCTCTATTTCATTTTGTCTGTGTTATACTATGTGCCGACTAAAAGCCAAAATACCCGTAATGGGAATGCAGTTGTAATATCCTAGTGGGTATTGTTGGAGATATACCAGGTAAGTAAACTTATGACTATACCATTATGAGTAAATTAGCATGATTGGATGTGTGTTCTGATTATCTGACATACTTTGATATATGTTTGCATCCATCACACTATAACGTTATGACATGTTGCATGGGAAAGGGATATGATATTAATGAAAGGGGAAGTGTATTTCGGTGGCTCTGCCACATATTTCGGTGACTCTGTCACATTATTTCGGTGGCACTACCACAATTTCAGGATGAGCAGCGCGACTGCCATCATGGTGTGTAGCGGATGAGGGTTGATTGTAGAAATCCCCACTGGTGTGTTATGGCTGGAACGGGTGGTGTGTAGCGGATGGATTCTAGGTTGGGCTGGGTTGCATTGCATGCTTTTACCTGTTTTACCATGTTAAAAGGGCTCAGGCCCAGTTCGTTTTTGTATGGGCTTCGCCCAGTTTGATTTCATAAGGGCTAAGGCCCAATTTGTATCTGTATGGGCTCGGGCCCAGTGATTGTTCGTTTCGGGGATTACACACTGAGTTCTAGTAACTCACCCTTTTGCTTAATTTTTGCAGGTAATCCCTAGCTTTGAGGATTTGGAGCCGAGGCGGACTATGTGGTGGCCATTCATCGTTATTTCAGTAAATTAAGTTTTACTTTACTTTAAATTTTTATTTTAAATTGGGATTATGTTCTGTAATAAGGCCTCTGGGATTTTAATTGGTTTTTAACTTTTTATCCGGCCGCTATCTTTTATTAAACGTTCAATACAGGGTTTTCCTAAGCATTAAAAACTGTTTTTAAATCTCACGTTTTTGCAAATACTTACATTTGATTTACATAATAAAGGCAGTTTCCTAATAATCCTAACTTTTCTAAAACGGATGATTGTATTGCAAAACAATGAAACACAGAATGTTTTTCGAACGCAACATTTTCAACAAACAACTTCTCTAGACATCGCTTAGTTTTTCCAACCTCCTAAAACTTCTTTTTGAAACAACATTTTCCTGCAAGTCATCGAACCTGATTATTTATAAACCAAGTCATTAAAAATAGCAACCCTAATGTTTTTGCAAGAAAACTATTGAACAAGATGAATTTTCATAAGCAACGAAACTTGAAGTTTAACGAACGCGTAGTTTATTTCACAACCCTTCTATGTGACATGCCAAATCCGGTCGTACCGTCTAGGCCGAGTTTGGGGTGTTACACTGCGTAAGGGGTACCGTTTGTTTGGACGGGTAAATAGCAGTAGAGTTTTGAGAAGTTGAAAAAGATTTTAACTGAAGCCCAGGTATTAATACAGCCAGAGGCTGGAAAAGAATTCGTTGTCTATTGTGATGCGTCACACACAGGTTTGGGTTGTGTGCTAATGCAGGAGGGCAAAGTGGTGGCGTATGCATCACGTCAGCTTAGGTCGCATGAGGTGAACTACCCCACTCATGACTTGGAATTGGCTGCGGTGGTGTTCGCACTAAAGATATGGAGGCATTATTTGTATAGGGAAAAGCCGATCATTTACACCGACCACAAGAGTTTTAAGTTCCTCCTTACCCAAAAGGAGTTGAATCTCAGACAACGAAGATGGATAGAGTTGCTAAAGGATTATGATTGCTCGATCGAGTATCATCCGGGAAAAGCTAACGTGGTGGCAGATGCACTAAGTCGTAATGTGGTATTTGATCTGAGAGCAATGTTTGCTCGTCTCAGTCTATTTGAGGATGGTAGTTTGTTGGCGGAACTGCAAGTGAAACTGACTTGGGTTGATCAGATTAAAGAGAAGCAGTTATTGGATGAGTCGTTAGGTTCTCGTTTCCAACAGGTGAAGAAAGGAGAGACTGAGGATTTTGGGCTGAATAGTGAAGGAGTGTTATGCTTCCGTGGAAGAGTTTGTGTACCGAGAGACTCTGAGTTAAGGCAGTCGATTCTGCGAGAGGTGCATAGTAGCCCATACGCTATGCATCCCGGTGGAAAAAAGTTGTACCGAGATCTACATGAACTGTACTGGTGGCCAGGACTTAAGCATGACGTTACCGACTTCGTAAGTAAGTTTTTGACATGCTAGCAAGCGAAGGCTAAGCATCAACTACCTTCTGGATTACTGCAACCGGAGAAAATTCCACTTTGGAAGTGGGACAGGGTAACAACGGATTTTGTTAGCAGGCTACCTCTGATGCCTACTAAGAAAGATTCGGTGTGTGTAATTGTGGATCGGCTGACTAAATCCGCTCACTTTGTACCGGTTCGCACGGATTACTCACTACAAAAGTTAGCCAAATTAAATGTGGCAGAGATTATAAGGTTTGTAACAGTCCGGTTTATACCCTAGTCGGAACAGTGGTTTCGAGACCATAAATTCGAGTCAGTAAAATATTTTAATATTATTTTCTGTGTCTTTGATAAGTGAATAAGCATGTGGTATAGTTTCGTATGCAAATTTGTCCGTTTATGTGTTTAATTTCATAAAAGGATTGAATTGCATTAAGTGCAAAACTAGCATGCTAATTGTTAAAGTACTAATGTGTTGTGGCTTTGTAAATGTGGAGGCCTTATATGGCAATTAATCCATTCATAAGTTAGTGGAAGGCTAAGGTCAAAAATGACCTTGAACTATATGTTATAATATGTCTATTAAAAGGGTTAATTAGTAAATTGTTAAATAAAGGCTATTAAACAAAAAATCAAGGCTAAATGATATCATCTTTTTGTGCTCTTACCACCAAAAATCAAAGAGAGAAAAAGAAGAAAACTAGCTAGGGTATTCGGCCATTGGATTGCATGATTAAGGTATGTTTTGGCTTTGGACTTTTATGATTTTTATGTTTTTGAGATTATTGCTTAGTTTACTATCAAGCCCATGTCTCAATTTTGTGTATTGATGATATTTGTGAGTTATACCATTAATGAAATGGTAAGCTTTATGATGAGTTTAGTTGTTAAATGAAAGACATGTGTTTAATAAACATGCTTTGTTCTTGAAATTTTGGTGAAATGAGCTAATTAGGGCTAAGTTGAGAAAATAGCAATTTGAGGGACTAAATTACAAATTTGATGGAAATTATGGGCTTGTATGATATACATAAGCATTCGCCTAAGCATGGATGTGTGATGAATTTGTGTATTTGATGTTTTGAGAAAAATGGACTAAATTGATAAATTGTGCAAATGTGAGGGTTAAGTTGTAAATAGCCTTAATGTGTGTCCTTGGATTGAATTGAACGAGTTAGTAAATAAAAGGGTTAATTCTGAATATGTATAGATCAAGAACCGAAGAAAACAGACTTAGATCGCGGGAAAGCGAAAGTAACCGAGTAGCCGTTTCCATTTCTGTTAAATCGAATCTGAGGTAAGTCATCACGCAAATAAACGTATTTGTATTGAACTGTGTATGTTTATATGACTATTGTTAACGATGAATGCTTATGATATGATTTGTACATGAATTTTGAGATAAGGTCAATGTAGTGGCAATGTCCGAAAAGTCCTGTACAAACCTAGGAATACATAGGATTAGCTATGTCATGACATAGGTATCTGTTCTGTTTATCATGTAAGGCCACGTCTAGGACGTTGACGTTGATTTGAGATTTCGTGTAAGACCACGTTTGGGACGTTGGCATCGATATAAGATTTACGTGTAAGACCATGTCTGGGACATCGGCATTGTATTGATTCGTGTAAGACCCTGTTTGGGACAGTGGCATCGATATCTGAGTACATGTAAGACCTCCTTTGGGATGTTGGCATTGTACGACTATTCTGAGCTTTCTCTGTATCCTATTAGGTTTCTAAGGGTTCAACGGGTAAGTATGTGATACGAATGGCTATGTGAATTGTAAATCTGTTTCAGGTACGTTGATCTATACACTAAGTGTATGTACAAGGTAAGTATCTATATGATCTTACTAAGATGATTATGCATAATGGATTAAAGAGATGATATGTGAAATTATGCTTGAATGAGCTGACTACTTATGTGATATATGAATAGAAGTTGTGGTATGCTTTGTATAAGTAAAAGTGCCAAAGATCATATGATGAATTGGATATAAGAACTATAAGTACCAATGTATTGAATTAGTTGTATTCATTGTATGTTATGTTTATTTGTATATTATTTACTGAGCTTTTGGAAAGCTTACTATGTGTGCGTGTTTTCTCTATTTTATAGATCGTCAAAGCTACTGTAGGCTCGGGGACCATCGAGGATCGTCATCACACTACTCAACTTATTTTGGTACATTTTGGAAATGTATCTAGCTAGATATGGCATGTATAGGCTAGTTATTTGGATAAGTATGAGATGTGAACTTAGCCATGTGATTTGGCTAGTTATGTGTTGGCAATATGCTTTAATGATTGTGATTTATGATGTATGTTTGGTATGGTTTGATAGCGTAAGACATGGTCAAGTTTAAGGTAATAAATGGATGGATTATGCTTGTGTTTATATGAGATTTAGTCTTGTAAATTTGGTATGAATGAAATTGGATTTGAATGTAGAGTTTGGATGGTCATTTTGATATACTCTTGGTTGCTATTTGTGCACAAATTGAGTTGATAATTGGCTTGTAGTTTTGACCCTAGATGTGGGTGGCATATTGGCCTTACAAATGGCCTATTTTGCCACACGGTTGTGGCACACGGGCGTGCCTATTGACCGTGGGACTAAGTCAGTAGTTGATTAAGAGTACACGGCCTTGACACACGGACGTGCTTGGTAGCCGTGTGATGAAGACAGATCCGACCACAGCCTTAGCACACGGAAGTGCTTGGTGGCCGTGGAGCCAAGTCAGACTCGACCACGGCCAAAGTATACGGGCATGCTTGGTGACCGTGGAGATAAGACAGGTTTAACCACGGGAGGAGACACAGGGGCGTGTCTAGCTGCAGTGGGAGGCACACGGCCTGCCCACACGGGCGTGTAAACCCTGATACCCTTAAAAGTTTTAAATTTTTCGAGAATTTCTGTATGTGTTCCAGTTTAGTTCCAACTCTATTTAAAACCTATAGAAGGGACACTATGTTTATTATTGATGATTTATTTTATGAATTATCTGAAGAAGTTCCGATTTGTCAGGTAATGCTCTTAACCTTAATCCAGCGACGGATATGGGATAGGGGAGTTACATTTGGTTGGTATCAGAGCTACGATTTAGTCGATTCTCAGACTAATGTAGCGTGTCGGAGTCTAGCTATACATGCCTTATACTTGAACTGTGATAGTGTTATGAATCCTGACGTATGAAATGTGATTTCCTTATAGTAATGGATCCCAAAAGAGCCGTAGCTGACGATGTAGAAAGTAATGCGCCTGCTCCCGCGCAAGGGACAGCGCCTTCTGATTCAAGACCGGCTGCTAGCGGTCAAGAGGGAGAAGCTAAACAAGCTTTCTTCCAGATGATGAGTGAATGGTTCACTCAATTTGTAAGAAACAACCCGACTGTTTCGCAACCCCCGCCCCCGGTTAATCCCCCTCAGACATCCGGTATGCATCCGACTGTAAATTTGAATCTGTGGAATAAGCCTCCAGTTGACAAGATCCGTAAATATGGGGCTAAAGAGTTCCGGACTACTAATGATGATGATGCTAATAAGGTCGAACTCTGGTTAGAAAATACTATCCGGGTATTCGATGAAATGTCCCTGACTCCAGAAGAATGCATAAAATGTGTTATATCATTGCTTCGAGATGTAGCTTATCAGTGGTGGAAAACCTTAACTTCTATTGTTCTGAAAGAGCGAGTTATGTGGGACTTCTTTCAAATCGAGTTTCGAAAGAAATACATCAGTGAGAGATTTGTCGATCAGAAATGAAAAGAATTCCTGGAACTAAAACAGGGCCGAATGACTGTTACGGAGTATGAACGAGAGTTTGTAGGATTGAGTCAATATGCTCGGGAATGCGTATCTACCGAAACAATAATGTGCAAAAGATTTGAAGATGGTCTTAATGAAGATATTCGTTTGTTAGTCGGGATCTTAAAAATAAAAGAGTTCGTTATACTCGTTGATCGAGTGTGCAAAGCTGAGGCACTCAGGAAAGATAAAAGAAAAGCTGAGTCTGAAGCTAGAGATGTGAGAAAGAGATTTCAGAGTAGATCATTTTAGTCTACTTCAAAGAAATTCAGAGATAATCAAAGTTGTTCAAGAGATAATGTTGGACAATTGAATAGAAATAGAGCTAGAACGCAAATGAGTTCCAAAACTCCAGCAACTTCAGTAGCAAGTGTTGGAAATGTTCGGACTGAGAGACCTGAATGTAAACATTGTGGAAAAAGTCATCTAGGAAGTTGTAGATTAAATGGCATAACTTGTTTCAGATGTGGATCACTTGACCATTTTATCCGTGATTGCCCTGAGTCTGTTGAGCCAGAGATTGTTCAGAATCCGAGATCAATATCGCCCCTGTAAGAGATAGATCTTCGAAGAATGTAAGAAATGTCTGTAATAGTCAGAGAACTACGAAAGATACTGTTGCGAGACCTGAAGCTAGAGCGCCTGCTAGAGCATATGCTATTCGAGCCCGTGAGGAAGCTTCATCACTAGATGTTATAACGGGTACTTTTACACTTTATGGTACTTCTGTGATTGCATTGATAGACCCTGGTTCTACTCATTTGTATATATGCATGAATTGAGTATTCAGTAAGACTTTGCCCGTAGAGTCTATTGAGTTTGCTATAAAAGTATCGAACCCTTAGGTAAAAGTGCCCTGATTGACAAAGTATGCAAGAGCTATCCGTTAATGTTTAGAGATATATGTTTCTCATCTAATCTGATGCTTTTGCCCTTTGATGAGTTCGATATCATTCTAGGTATGGACTGGTTGACATTGCATGATGCTGTTGTAAACTATAAAAGAAAGACTATTGAATTGAGATGTCCGAATAATGAAATTGTACGGGTTGAGTCTAATGATTTAAATGGATTGCCTGCCGTGATATCTGTTTTGAAAGCTCAAAGATATGTGAAAAAGGGATATGAGGCATATTTTGCTTATGTGATTGATTCGAAAGTGTCTGAGAAGAAAATTGAATTAGTGCCTGTTGTATGTGAGTATTCTGATGTGTTCTCTGAAGAGTTGTCGAGTTTAACTCTGATGCGTGAAGTTGAATTTGGTATTGATTTGTTGCCTAGTACAACACCTATTTCGATAGCTCCGTATAGAATGGCACCAACAGAGTTAAAAGAGTTAAAGTCACAGTTGTAAGAATTGACCGATAGAGGGTTTGCTAGACTGAGTTTTTTGCCTTGGGGTGCTCCTGTTCTGTTTGTGAAAAAGAAAGATGGCACGATGAGAATGTGCATCGATTATCGTCAGTTGAATAAGGTGACCGTAAAGAATAAATATCCGTTGCCCAGAATTGATGACTTGTTTGATCAGTTAAAGGGAGCTACTGTATTTTCTAAGATTGATCTGAGATCGAGATACTACCAGTTGAGAGTAAAAGATTCAGACATACCGAAAACTACTTTCAGAAGGAGGTACGGGCATTATGAGTTTTTAGTTATGCCATTTGGATTAACAAATGCTCCTGCTGTTTTTATGGATTTGATGAACAGAATTTTCAGACCGTACCTAGATCGATTTGTGGTGGTGTTTATAGATGACATTTTGATTTATTCATGTGATGAAAATGAGCATGCTGAACATCTAAAAATTATGTTGTAAACTTTGAGAGAAAAGCAATTGTACGTGAAGTTCAGCAAATGTGAATTCTGGTTGCACGAGGTTAGTTTTCTGGGACATATTGTGTTAGCTTCTGGAATCCGAGTGGATCCAAGCAAGATTTCTGCTATTCTGAATTGGAAACCTCCGAGGAACGTGTCTGAAGTCTGTAGCTTTCTGGGTCAGCTGGTTATTATCGTCGATTTGTAAAAGGATTTTTAGTGATAGCTACTCCGTTAACTAGAGTACTTCAGAAAGATGTTAGACTTGAATGGTCTGATAAAAGTCAGAAAAGTTTTGATCAGTTGAAAACTCAGTTAACAGAAGCTCCAGTGTTAGTACAGCCAGAATCAGGTAAAGAATTTGTTATATATAGTGATGCTTCGTTAAACCGTTTGGGGTGTGTTTTGATGCAGGAAGGCAAAGTTATAGCTTATGCCTCGAGACAATTGAAGCCGCATGAAAAGAATTATCTGACACATGACCTTGAGCTAGCTGCGATTGTGTTTGCACTAAAGATCTGGCGCCATTATCTGTATGGTGAGAAGTGTCACGTGTTTTCATATCATAAAAGCCTGAAATATCTGATGACTCAGAAAGATTTAAACCTGCGTCAAAGAAGATGGTTAGAGCTGTTAAAAGATTATGAGCTTGAGATAGATTATCATCCGAGTAAAGCAAATGTTGATGCTGATGCATCCGATTAAAATCATTATTTGCACTACGTGCTTTGAATGCTCAGCTAGATTTGTTTGATGATAGTTCTATGATAGTTGGATTGAAAGCGAAACCGTTGTTTATACAGCAGTTATGTGATGCTCAGAAATCTGATAATGAGTTGTTATTAAAACGAGCTCAGTGTTATTTAAATTCTGATTCTGAATTCAAAGTCGTTGATGATTGCTTGAGATTTTGAGATTGTATTTGTGTTCTGAGAAACTCAAAATTATTATAGTTGATTCTGAATGAAGCACATAACAGTCATCTATCTGTTCATCCGGGAAGCACTAAAATGTATCATGATCTGAAGCAACATTATTGGTGGTCCGGTATGAAAAGAGATATTTTTTATTTTGTATCAAAATGTTTAATCCGTCAACAAGTGAAAGCTGAACATCAAGTTCTGTCTGGGTTGCTACAACCAATTCTAATTCTTGAGTGGAAATGGGATATAGTGACAATGGATTTTATTTCTGGTTTGCCTCAAACTCCGAGAAAGAAAGACATGATTTGGGTCATAGTTGATTGATTAACGAAATCTACTCATTTTGTTCCAGTAAGATCTGATTATTCACTTGACAAATTAGCCGAGCTTTATATTTCTGAGATTGTGAGATTGCACGAGGTGCCACTATCCATTGTGTCAGATAGAGATCCAAGATTTACATCGAGATTCTGGAGGAAACTACAAGAAGCTTTAGGCACGAAATTGCATTTCAGTATAGCTTTTCATCCGCAAACAGATGGTCAATCCGAATGGATTATTCAGATTCTCGAGGATATGTTAAGATGTTGTATACTTAAGTTTAACGATACGTGGGAACAGTACCTACCATTGATTGAATTTGCGTACAATAATAGTTTTTAGTCAAGCATCAAAATGGCACCATATGAAGCTTTGTACGGAAGTCAATGTCGTACACCTCTGTATTGGACTGAGCTCAGTGAAAATAAGCTACACGGGGTCGATTTGATAAAATATTCAGAACAAAAAGTGAAAGTGATCCAAGATTGTTTGAAAGCAGCATCCAATAGAAGTCCTATGCGGACTTTAAAAGAAAAGATATAGAATTTGAGATTGGTGATAAAGTATTTCTTAAAATGTCTCCGTGGAAGAAAGTGCTTCATTGCGGACATAAAGGCAAGTTGAGTCCGAGGTTCATCGGGCCGTATGAAATTATTGAACGTGTTGGGCTTGTTGCTTATAGATTAAAGTTGCCCCCTGAGTTAGAAAAGATCCATAATGTATTTCATGTTTTGATGCTCCGTAAATATCGATCTGATCTGTCACATGTGATTGCCACATCTGAAATTGAAATTCGATCTGATATGACATATGAGGAGGAGTCGATTCGTATCATAGCTCGTGAAATAAAAGAGTTGAGAAACAAGAAAATACAGTTAGTGAAAGTATTATGGAATCGACACGAAATAAAAGAGGCTACGTGGGAGCCCGAAGATTCAATGAGATAGCAATATCAAACTCTGTTTAACGGTAAGATTTTAACGGATAAAAATCCCTAAAGGGGAGAATTGTAACAGTTCGGTTTATACCCTAGTCAGAATAGTGGTTTTGAGACCACAAATCCGAGTCAGTAAAATATTTTAATATTATTTTCTGTGTCTTTGATAAGTGAATAAGCATGTGGTATAGTTTCGTATGTTAATTTGTCCGTTTAAGTATTTAATTTGATAAAAGGATTGAATTGCATTAAGTGCAAAACCAGCATGCTAATTGTAAAGTACTAATGTGTTTTGGCTTTGTAAATGTGGAGGCCTTATATGGCAATTAAGCCATTCATAAGTTAGTGGAAGGCTAAGGTCAAAAATGACCTTGAACTATATGTTATAATATGTCTATTAAAAGGGTTAATTAGTAAATTGTTAAATAAAGGCTATTAAACAAAAAATCAAGGCTAAATGCTATCATCTTTTTGTGCTCTTACTGTAACACCCCAAACCCGGCCCACAAGTCCTGACCGGATCTGGTATGTCACTGCGGAAAAACGTTTGAAAAAAAACCTTTGACTTTAAAATAAAACTTGAAAATTTTGTTAACTTTTGGAGAGTGTGTCCATTAAAAATTATTTAGTAATATAAGCTCGTTATAAAATATGTGAATTAAAACTTTATTAAAATTTATTATATTATAAATCATTTGAAGAAAATATATCTAAGTATAATATAAACTTCAATAATCGTAAATAGAATACTTTAAATAAAAGTGGCCCTTATTACATCAAATAAATACCCAAAACTGATAATATAAAATAATTAAATCAAATAAAACTTCTACTGCATAAAATCTGCTTCTGCATGGCCACCTTCGTCTCCACTCCAACCCGGTCCGATCAACATGTCACCTGCGATGTTGGATAAATAATTGGGTGAGTCATACAGACTCAGTGTGTAATTAAACCATCGAAATCCACCCACATGCTAACCAAATAACGTCCCCAATTATCAAATGCAACATGTAAGTATAAGCATTTAGACATTACCACAATCTGGGCTTGGCCCACATTCAATCCACTTTCAAGTACTGGGCTAGGCCCTTTTTCTCATCAATCTACTGATCACTGGGCTTGGCCCATTTCCACGTATGTTCTCAAAACATACCTATCCACATGCCATATTGGGCTTGGCCCATTTCCATATCATTTCAAAATTACGGAACAATGCAACATGAAACCCAACCCAAGCCTAGGGTCCATCCGCTACACACCCCCTTATCCAGCCTACCACACACCAGGGGACTATTGAGTCACCCTCTCCTTTTCCCTCCAAAAGGCAACCAATGCCATCCACGATGTAGCACAAAGCTAACATCAACCACGATGGAGCACATAGCACCCATCAGCCACGATATGGCATAGAGCCAATATCAATCAAGGTAACCACGCGAACTAAATCGCAAAGATCCACAACGCGACCTCAGTCAGCGCCAATCCACGATGTAGCACAAAGCTGACATCAACCACGTACTCGAAGTACACCCGTACCTTCTTTCAAAAACCCACCCATGCACATGTAACATAATATAATGCGGAGATGATGCATGTACATGATATTCATAAATATAGGCATGCTCACAAAGTCAAAATCAATTATCACATATTAGCCAATTTGCTACTAACCTAGTCGTCATCATACCCCTTTAGAGTATCCATTACACATATGGCACTGCATTCATTAGTAAACATATAGCACAACAGAGATCATACAAATCCCGGAAACAATGGTCTAACCACACACCTTATAACCTGAAGCTCTAAACCCTCGATCCCGACGCTATCGTTTAGCGAGACTACCATTATCTGCCTATCGTTTTCTGCTGCACGTCCACACCCCGGTGGCCAATCCCGAACTGCCGAGACGGCTCTTTTCTTAAACTTCGGGACAGGGGCTTTCCCTTTCCCCTCTTGACTGGCATCCATGTCCATTAATGATATCCTTAATCAGAACCATCGATTAAACAGTAATACTTTAATCTAAATATTTTGAATCGAAGCTATACTTACTTAATATCCTTACCACAAAGATCTGAAATCCCGAAGCTTGCTATACACTTCTGCCGATTTTCCTAAATCACCATAGATAGAATGGGTCAACCGTTTATTCCCATAAAGAGGCCTATGGCCGAATATCACAAGTCACTTACCTTGATAACTACTTCCTCTTGTCCTTAACAAAGAATCAGCCACCACAAGAATTAAGATTTGGCTTCCGAGACTTGCAACAAAGTAGAGAGAATGAGAGACTGAGTGATTCGGCACTGACTCCCAAATGGGGTTGGAATATTAAGCAAAGTGTGAAGGAAAGAAGGGAAAATAAATACACGAAAGGCTATGCCCAACTTCGGCTTTTAAACAAGTCACGAGAAAAATAGGTGAATGCTATAGTGGTTCGGCTAAGGCTTCCACAAAATTAAAGAAAAAGAGGAAGTGTTTTCCTTGACTTGGTTTCGGCAAGAGGCTATGGAAATAATAAGGAATAATTTGGCATAAAAGAAATAGGGCTAAAATTTGGTTAAGGGATGAGCACACCCCTTATTTATAGAATTCGGCCATACCCCCCCACGTGAAGAAGCCAAGATTTGGTCGCACCTACTAATTCAAATTAAATTGTAGTCCAATTCCCTATTTTAATCCATTCAAATTAGTTTGAATGGTCACCAATTATCCCACTTATTCAAGTAAAAATAATACTTATCCTACAATTATTCCATAATAAAATAATCCAACAGCCACCATTATCTCTTTTAAACTAACTAAAATAATCCTATATTATCTAAAATAATAAAATAATAAAAGCCATCACCTACCTATCAGCCGAATTCAAAAGTGATTAAACAACCTTAGTCTAATCCTTAAAAAAACTCCCATGTGCCGTCCACCCTTCAAATTTGCTGCCAAAAGCATAAAAAAAAAATTGAACTCCAACGCAGCCATTTTGGTTCGAACCTGGGACAACCTGCTGCTGCTGACCTTTCCCCCAACGCCCAGGCCACTCGGCCTCATTGAATTTCATGCTAAAAACCCCCATCATTTTATTTTAAAACCAACCTATTTCATCCCATTACCGCCCATAAAAATAAAATACGCAAAATGCTTCTCCAGGCGCTCGAAACCGCGCCCTCACTACCCTCCAGTGCCTAAGTGGCGCATGAGAGCCACTTTGCCAACTGGTCTTCCATGTCCACCAACCTGGCCTTTATTTTTAAGGCCTACTTAGCCCAGTCCCTTGACGCAAAAATTGCTGCCCCAGCAACTCGAACCCTTGCTCCCTTAGGCGTCACCTTCCAAGCCCCCAAGCAGCGCCTCTACGCCACTTTGCCAGATCCTTTCTTGCGTCCTAAACTCCACAATTTTATTTAAGGCCTTCCTGTCCTATTTCCCCTTCTTACCCTAAAATCTAAAAATTTCGAAGGCATCCCTTGCCTTCTAAGGTTCTCCAAAACCCCTAGAAATTCCTCCAACATGACCATAAGCCTAAAATGCTCAGGTTATGCTCCAAGCGCATAACCCCTAAACCAGGGTGTTACAATTCTACCCTCCTTAAAATAATTTCGTCCTCGAAATTACATATTACCGAACAATCATAACTCGCTATTCTACGCCTCTGCTGCGCACTCTGATCTTAGTCTATCATACTTCCCGACACAGTCCCTAAGTTCTCACTCAGGATCCAAATCACACAAGAAAGAGCTAACTTACAAACAAGGAAAATAATTAAGGAACATTCCAAAACAAAGGAGCTTACCCGCTATCACATCCTTGGGTGACTTTGACTAGAACCATTCCCTCCATGGCTTGAACCACGACCCCTCGTCGCTCGAGGACAATTCTTAACCAGATGTGCCTTAGATCCACACCGAAAACATTCTTTACTATTCCCCCAACACTCTCCTGTGTGAGGTCTTCCACATCGAACACAAGAATGATTCCGATCCACTGGTACAAGCGCACGCGCAGGATTCTCGATCCTTGGTCTTTTCTGAGCATCTCCAAACGATGTTGACGGCTTAACCCTTCTCTTATTCTCGTTCCTATATACTTCTCTCGGTTTTCTCTTATAGTCTTTTTAACCTCTTCAGCGATCCGAGCTTTCTCTACCAGAATGGCGAAATCCCTTTCTCTTTGTGGAGCGATCAACTCCCGTAACTCATCTCGCAGCCCATCCTCGAATCGAACACTCCTTTCATAATCAGTAGCCACGATTCCTTTGGCGTACTGACTTAGTCGCACAAATTCCGCTTCATACTCCGCTACCGACTTATTCCCTTGTACTAGATTTAGAAACGCTTTCCTCTGCGAGTCCAAATAACTGGCTCCTACGTACTTCCCTTCAAACTTAGCCTTAAAGTAATCCCAATCCAATCGATCTGCCGGGACACCTTGCCTGACAGTGAGCCACCATCGATAAGCCTCGTCCCGAAGCAGCGAAACAGCACCTTTTAGCTTTTCCTCTGGGGTACAATCCAAGTCGTCCATAATTCTTTCGACTCCCTCTAGCCAATATTCCGCTATGTTCGGAGCTACTCCTGACACTCCTCTAAAAACTTTAGCCCCGTTGGACCTGAGTCTCTCGGATACTGACTTCCGAGTTCCATTTCCCCTACTAGCTCACTACGTTCTAGAAGTCATAACATGGCCCGATACTGCATCATCTCCTGATCTTGCCCCTCTCTACGTCCACTGCTGCGGCACTTCACTTTCTGACCCATGGCCAGACCCTATCGATTCCGATGCTGCCATTCTACCTCTACGCGCATCCCTAGAACTCTCTATCGTCGCGATTTAATCTGATTTAAGAAATTTTATGCATCAGAAATTTTGTTCCGCTATTTAACCACGAGCGAATTTTATGAAAGAAGAGTATTTAGAAGTAGTTTTTCCGATCACACAAAGTTTCAGTTCGAGTTTACTACTCTAGTTCAAGAATCACATTCACACACACATCCGTTCATCAACAAGAACACATTCCTTCCTCAGTAAAGGCACATTCAGTGGTATCCACCACACACATTCACTATTCGGACCTTTCTGCCCGTTTCTACCCCAAGGGTATTTCCGTCATTTTCCTACAGGGGTATTTTGGTACTAAATCAAAGCGATTCCGAAAACTTTAATAAGTCAGGATTTTTTTTTTAAAAAAAACAGCAAGGCTAATTCCCTTTCAGGTTTTAATAATTGGTTTAGCCTATGAACAAGTCCTCTTGGTTAAGGTGAACCGTAGCTACGCACCAGGTAGGATTCCTGCGAGAGTGAGTCACAGGACTGCTTAAGTACCAAGCTCTTCGGATCCAATCCTTGCCATGCGCACAGGGGTTACCACACCCTAACTCGGCGACTTAGTCGTAGGTTTGTTTAGTAATTTTTAAGTCTTATGTATATGTTTGAGTAGACTAGTCCTAGGGTTCAATAGATCCTAGTTCACTAATCTACGAGCCCAACTAAGCCCATAACAGTTCATATAACAAGCTACTTCACAAGTCTGAAGTACTTACCTGGTGGATTCGGGCCGGAGGTACAGGTGCCATGCCAGAATACCTGAAAAATAATTCATAAAAACCCATATTTTTGAAAAGCCCATTTTGAAACGTTTTGGGCCCCAAAACCCTCAAAGCCGAGTTTTGAACCGGGCTCTGATACTAAACTATAACACCCCAAACCCGGCCCACAAGTCCTGACCGGATCTAGTATGTCACTGCGGAAAAACGTTTGAAAAAAAACCTTTGACTTTAAAATAAAACTTGAAAATTTTGTTAACTTTTGGAGAGTGTGTCCATTAAAAATTATTTAGTAATATAGCTCGTTATAAAATATGTGACTTAAAACTTTATTAAAATTTATTATATTATAAATCATTTGAAGAAATATATCTAAGTATATAAAACTTCGATAATCGTAAATAGAATACTTTAAATAAAAGTGGCCCTTATTACATCAAATAAATACCCAAAACTGATAATATACAATAAAAATCAAATAAAACATCTACTGCATAAAATCTGCTTCTGCATGGCCACCTTCGTCTCCACTCCAACCCGGTCCGATCAACATGTCACCTGCGATGTTGGATAAATAATTGGGTGAGTCATACAGGCTCAGTGTGTAATTAAACCATCGAAATCCACCCACATGCTAACCAAATAACGTCCCCAATTATCAAATGCAACATGTAAGTATAAGCATTTAGACATTACCACAATCTGGGCTTGGCCCACATTCAATCCACTTTCAAGTACTGGGCTAGGCCCTTTTTCTCATCAATCCACTGATCACTGGGCTTGGCCCATTTCCACGTATGTTCTCAAAACATACCTATCCACATGCCATATTGGGCTTGGCACATTTCCATATCATTTCAAAATTACGGAACAATGCAACATGAAACCCAACCCAAGCCTAGGGTCCATCCGCTACACACCCCCTTATCCAGCCTACCACACACCAGGGGACTATTGAGTCACCCTCTCCTTTTCCCTCCAAAAGGCAACCAATGCCATCCACGATGTAGCACAAAGCTAACATCAACCACGATGGAGCACATAGCACCCATCAGCCACGATATGGCATAGAGCCAATATCAATCAAGGTAACCACGCGAACTAAATCGCAAAGATCCACAACGCGACCTCAGTCAGCGCCAATCCACGATGTAGCACAAAGCTGACATCAACCACGTACTCGAAGTACACCCGTACCTTCTTTCAAAAACCCACCCATGCACATGTAACATAATATAATGCGGAGATGATGCATGTACATGATATTCATAAATATAGGCATGCTCACAGTCAAAATCAATTATCACATATTAGCCAATTTGCTACTAACCTGGTCGTCATCATACCACTTTAGGGTATCCATTACACATATGGCACTGCATTCATTAGTAAACATATAGCACAACAGAGATCATACAAATCCCGGAAACAATGGTCTAACCACACACCTTATAACCTGAAGCTCTAAACCCTCGATCCCGACGCTATCGTTTAGGGAGACTACCGTTATCTGCCTATTGTTTTCTGCTGCACATCCACACCCCGGTGGCCAATCCCGAACTGCCGAGACGGCTCTTTTCTTAAACTTCGGGACAGGGGCTTTCCCTTTCCCCTCTTGACTGGCATCCATGTCCATTAATGATATCCTTAATCAGAACCATCGATTAAACAGTAATACTTTAATCTAAATATTTTGAATCGAAGCTATACTTACTTAATATCCTTACCACAAAGATCTGAAATCCCGAAGCTTGCTATACACTTCTGCCGATTTTCCTAAATCACCATAGATAGAATGGGTCAACCGTTTATTCCCATAAAGTGGCCTATGGCCGAATATCACAAGTCACTTACCTTGATAACTACTTCCTCTTGTCCTTAACAAAGAATCTGCCACCACAAGAATTAAGATTTGGCTTCCGAGACTTGCAACAAAGTAGAGAGAATGAGAGACTGAGTGATTCGGCACTGACTCCCAAATGGGGTTGGAATATTAAGCAAAGTGTGAAGGAAAGAAGGGAAAATAAATACACGAAAGGCTATGCCCAACTTCGGCTTTTAAACAAGTCACGAGAAAAATAGGTGAATGCTATAGTGGTTCGGCTAAGGCTTCGACAAAATTAAAGAAAAAGAGGAAGTGTTTTCCTTGACTTGGTTTCGGCAAGAGGCTATGGAAATAATAAGGAATAATTTGGCATAAAAGAAATAGGGCTAAAATTTGGTTAAGGGATGAGCACACCCCTTATTTATAGAATTCGGCCATACCCCCCACGTGAAGAAGCCAAGATTCGGCCGCACCTACTAATTCAAATTAAATTGAATTAGTCCAATTCCCTATTTTAATCCATTCAAAATTAGTTTGACTGGTCACCAATTATCCCACTTATTTCAAGTAAAAATAATACTTATCCTACAATTATTCCATAATAAAATAATCCAACAGCCACCATTATCTCTAATTTAAACTAACTAAAATAATCCTATATTATCTAAAATAATAAAATAATAAAAGCCATCACCTACCTATCAGCCGAATTCAAAAGTGATTAAACAACCTTAGTCTAATCCTTAAAAAAACTCCCATGTGCCGTCCACCCTTCAAATTTGCTGCCAAAAGCATAAAAAAAAATTGAACTCCAACGCAGCCATCTTGGTTCGAACCTGGGACAACCTGCTGCTGCTGACCTTTCCCCCAACGCCCAGGCTACTCGGCCTCATTGAATTTCATGCTAAAAACCCCCATCATTTTATTTTAAAACCAACCTACTTCAGCCCATTACCGCCCATAAAAATAAAATACACAAAATGCTTCTCCAGGCGCTCGAAACCGCGCCCTCACTACCCTCCAGCGCCTAAGTGGCGCATGAGAGCCACTTTGCCAACTGGTCTTCCATGTCCACCAATCTGGCCTTTTATTTTTAAGGCCTACTTAGCCCAGTCCCTTGACGCAAAAATAAAACAAAATTGCTGCCCCAGCAACTCGAACCCTGGCTCCCTTAGGCGTCACCTTCCAAGCCCCCAAGCAGCGCCTCCACGCCACTTTGCCAGATCCTTTCTTGCGTCCTAAACTCCACAATTTTATTTTAAGGCCTTCCTACCCTATTTCCCCTTCTTACCCTAAAATCTAAAAATTTTCTAAGGCATCCCTTGCCTTCTAGGGTTCTCCAAAACCCCTAGAAATTCCTCCAACATGACCATAAGCCTACTAAATGCTCGGGTTATGCTCCAAGCGCATAACCCCTAAACCAGGGTGTTACACTTACCACCGAAAATCAAAGAGAGAAAATGAAGAAAACTAGCTAGGGTATTCGGCCATTAAATTGCATGATTAAGGTATGTTTTGGCTTTGGATTTTTACGATTTTTATGTTTTTGAGATTGTTGCTTAGTTTACTATCAAGCCCATGTCTCAATTTTGTGTATTGATGATATTTGTGAGTTATACCATTATTGAAATGGTAAGTTTTATGATGAGTTTAGTTGTTAAATGAAAGACATGTGTTTAATGAACATGCTTTGTTCTTGAAATTTTGGTGAAATGAGCTAATTAGGGCTAAGTTGAGAAAATAGCAATTTGAGGGACTAAATTGCAAATTTGATGGAAATTATGGGCTTGTATGATATACATAAGCATTCAGCTAAGCATGGATGTGTGGTGAATTTGTGTATTTGATGTTTTGAGAAAAATGGACTAAATTGATAAATTATGCAAATGTGAGGGTTAAGTTGTAAATAGCCTTAATGTGTGTCCTTGGATTGAATTGAATGAGTTAGTGAATAAAAGGGTTAATTCTGAATATGTATAGATCAAGAACCGAAGAAAACGGACTTAGATCGCGGGAAAGCGAAAGTAATCGAGTAGCAGTTTCCATTTCTGTTAAATTGAATCTGAGGTAAGTCATCATGCAAATAAACGTTTTTGTATTGAACTGTGTATGTTTATTTGACTATTGTTAACGATGAATGCTTATGATATGATTTGTACATGAATTCTAAGATAAGGTCGATGTAGTGACAATGTCCGAAAAGTCCCGTACGAACCTAGGAATACATAGGATTAGCTATGTCATGACATAGGTATCTATTCTGTTTATCATGTAAGGCCACGTCTAGGATGTTGGCATTGATTTGAGATTTCGTGTAAGACTACATTTGGGACATTGGCATCGATATAAGATTTACGTGTAAGACCATGTCTGGGACATCGACATTGTATTGATTCGTGTAAGACCCTATTTGGGACAGTGGCACCGATATCTGAGTACATGTAAGACCTCCTTTGGGATGTTGGCATTGTACGACTATTCCGAGCTTTCTCTGTATCCTATTAGGTTCCTAAGGGTTCAACGGGCAAGTATGTGATACGAATGGCTATGTGAATTGTAAATCTATTTCAGGTACGTTGATCTATACACTAAGTGTATGTACAAGGTAAGTATCTATATGATCTTACTAAGATGATTATGCATAATGGATTAAAGAGATGATATGTGAAATTATGCTTGAATGAGCTAACTACTTATGTGATATATGAATAGAAGTTGTGGTATGCTTTGTATAAGCAAAAGTGCCAAAGATCATATGATGAATTGGATATAAGAACTATTAAGTACAAATGTATTGAATTAGTTGTATTCATTGTATGTTATGTTTATTTGTATATGATTTACTAAGCTTTTGGAAAGCTTACTCTGTGTGTGTGTTTTCTCTATTTTATAGATCGTCAAAGCTACTGAAGGCTCGGGGACCATCGAGGATCGTCATCACACTACTCAACTTATTTTGGTACATTTTGGAAATGCATATAGCTAGATATGGCATGTATAGGCTAGTTATTTGGATAAGTATGAGATGTGAACTTAGCCATGTGATTTGGCTAGTTATGTGTTGGCAATATGCTTTAATGATTGTGGTTTATGATGTATGTTTGGTATGGTTTGATAGCGTAAGAAATGGTCAAGTTTAAGGTAAGTAAATGAATGGATTATGCTTGTGTTTATATGAGATTTAGTCTTGTAAATTTGGTATGAATGAAATTGGATTTGAATGTAGAGTTTGGATGGTCATTTTGATATACTCTTGGTTGCTATTTGTGCATAAATTGAGTATAATTGGCTTGTAGTTTTGACCCTAGATGTGGGTGGCATATTGGTTTTGCAAATGGCCTATTTTGCCACACGGTTGTGTCACACGGGCGTGCCCATTGACTGTGGGACTAAGTTAGTAGTTGATTAAGAGTACACGGTCTTGGCACACGGACATACCTGGTAGCCGTGTGATGAAGACAGATTCGACCACGGCCTTAGCACGCGGACGTTCTTGGTGGCTGTGGAGCCAAGTCAGAATCGACCACAGGCAAGGTACACGGGCGTGCTTGGTGGCCGTGGAGTTAAGGCAGATTCAATCACGGGGGGAGACACATGGGCGTGTTTCTATATACTCTGTTTCTTTCATATAAAATTAGACACAATAAGCTTTAATTCTATATCTTATTCACTTTCTAATTAAATGTATCCTATTTTTGGTGATTTTTCAAAATCACATCACTGCTGCTAACTAAAAACTATTTCATTGCAAAAAATACGATAAACTAGATTATAATCTCCTTACTCCATTTTTATGTATACCTTAACCATACATATGTATATATATATATATATATATATATCAGAAACAAGTCCCATATGTGTATTAGGCCATGATCAAAGTTAAAACATCCATTTCCATACGAGCAAGTTATAAAATTCAAACATAGAAACGCCACATAAGCAAAGGAAATAGCCATTTTCGCATGGCTATATTCATTTACAAGATCAAACATCATATGTTTCAAAAATTTCATCTAGCCTATACATGCCTTCTAAATCGTAGCCAAAATTTAAAATACCAAAAGAAGGCGATAGTGTGGTTGACTTTCTGAAAATCCTTCACGAGCCCGCAACGTAACCAAAATCTATAAAATAAGAGAGAACAATTCACACAAATAAGCTTACTAGCTTAGTAAGTCCTAAACTCATTATAATAAAACATTCAAATATTTACACAATTACAAAGTTCAACTTATAGCATTTCACACAAACACTTAAGTAAATTACTTATACTAGGCCGAACACTAATAATTCATTAACCCGAGTAATGTAGAAATCATTTCCTTCGACCTACATTTCTTTGAAATTCATATAAGTATATCGCATATAAATTTCGTTTATTCTTAGCATTTATACTTGAAAACCAAATTTCCATAATATTGCATTCAAAATCGAAATCTATCATATCACACCCATCAATATTAACTTCAAACACATATAACAAAATTCTCACAATATTAATTCGTCTCCAGAAATATTAAGCATAACATACCTTACATGCTTACCTGAACCATTTACTCAACAATTTAGCTTTAAATTGCCTTGAACCAAAAATTTGATTTCTCTTTTATAAAATACATCACCGGCATCAAGCCTGCTAGGCGTAAGAGCCCGTTAAGTGACACCGGCACAAAGCCTGCTAGGCATAAAAGCCCGATAAGTAACACCGGCACAAGGCCTGCTAGGCATAAAAGCCCGATAAGTAACACCGGCACAAGGCCTGCTAGGCATAAAAGCCCGATAAGTAACACCGGCACAAGGCCTGCTAGGCGTGAAAGCCCGAAACGTATCAATGTAGTCAAACATTCAAGATACCTCTTATACTATTTCATATAAATATGAATAACTCTAATTCCATTGAACACACTCACATTAAATCAATAAAATCATCATATCTTTATACACTCTAGCAATTAACATATGAACTTTAATCATCAACCTAGCGTTCCTTTATACATTCGGCCATAACCATAACAAGTACTAAAATTTATCCATTTTTAATATTTGATACATTCATAATTAGTTCTTTAATATAACTTAGCTATAGGACTTACCTCGGTTGTCGATAGATTTGAAATTTTCTGCTATTCAATCACCTTAGCCTTTCCTCGATCTAGTTCTCTCTTTTTGTTCCCGATCTATGAAATATCAAATAAGTTTTATTCACATCCATTCTATCCATTTGCTCAACTCAAAAATGCACATATTTTAAATTAAAAATAAGAACTATGAACCGAATTTCTTCCCTCATTAATTTAATTTAAAACAATAATCATACAAAAATTTAAGCACTCAACTTATTCAATTTAATCCGTAATGTACCACAATATATATAATTCAACCAATTGACTCTTACTTAGCTCACCCAATAACTATATCTAAGTATAACCATTCATCCATGTTTAATTTCATTATATATGCACAATCGAACATCAAAACAAAAGAAAAGAATTTATGAATGACTACCTCACATTCGGCCAAATAGGAGGGCATTTTCTTGCATGAATTAAAACAAATTTTCTTACAACTCTTAACTACTTCTTCCCATTTCATCTAACTTATTAACACAACAAGTCATAAATGACTAAATTTTTATAATTCCACAAGCTCAATTTCATGAAGGCCGAATATACAACTCAATTTCTACTTCTCTTAGAATCGAATTTTGCTAACTCAATGTACCCATGTATATTCTTCAATATATGACCAAACAACAAGCTAAATGGTCACCATTAATATTCATCCATTTCAGCCGAATAATAAGAGCATCTTTATGCTCAATTCCAAAATAATTTCTATAATTCTCATATAATTGAAATCACAAGTCTTCAATTTGTCTAAGTCTCTTAAGCAATTTATGTTGTTTTTGAATCAATATTAAACACTTTTCAAATCAAAATACATACAAGAGTACTCATCCTAGGCCGAATATGAACATGCTAAATCTCAAAATTTTAACATTGATTTTATTTGTATTCAAAGCAACCAAATCCAATATGTAAAGATTTTCCAAAATCAAGCTAAAATACTCACCTTACTACTACATGCACAGCCGAAACAATGGAGGTTCTAAGTTTTCTTTTCTTCCTTCAAGCAAAATCGGTGAAGAAGATGGAGAATAGGAGAAAATAGAATTTTTAAATGCTTCTTTTTGTTTAAAAATTATCACATATTAAAGCATGCTAATTATACAAATAATACTTTAATTATAACATACTAAAATATAATAATCATGGCATGCTTACCGTCCACTATTTTGAAAGTGGGGAATTTGACATGCAAATCCTAAAGTTTCATAAACAATTTACTTTACCCTTTTTAATTCATGCTCACAACTTTTATCACCTTAGCAATTTCATCCTTTTTATTAAATTAAGCACTTAAATGATAAAATTTTTCTACGAAATTTTCACACACATCACTCCACATATAATAAGCACAAAATATAATATTAAAACATTTATCAGGCTCGGATTCGTGGTCCCGAAACCACCGTTCCGATTTGGGTCAAAAATTGGTCTGTTACATACCGGGTATTAAAACGTGTTGGACCAATCGCCTATCAGCTTGAGCTACCTCCTAAGTTAAACCAGATACATAATGTATTCCACGTCTCTATGCTGAGGCGCTACCGTTCGAATCCTTCTCATATAGTGCTGGTGGAAGAAATTGAAGTAAGACCTGATCTAATATTTGAAGAGGAACCGGTGCAGATTTTGGACCGTGATATTAAAGTGCTGAGAAGGAAATCTATTCCGCTAGTCAAGGTGTTGTGGCATAATCACGGTTCGAAGGAAGCCATGTGGGAACATGAAGAGGCAATGCGACATCAATACCCTCATCTCTTTTGATCAGGTAAATTTTGAGGCCAAAATTTCTTTAAGGGGGTAAAATTGTAACAACCCAAAATTAGGGATTTGTGATTTTTGCATATTGCATGTGTTGGGTTTGCGTAGCTAGTTATTTGAGAGTGTTTGGGGGTTCTAGGGAGGCTTGGGTTCGAGTCCAAGCTCTAGAAAAATTTTGGTTTTTGGCCCTTTCATGGAGAGGGCTGTTGGAAGTAGGACTTATGTAAATTAAAGTGTATTTTACTAACACAAGTTGAGCACATAGTGGAGTGGTGTGGCGTCAAGTGGAGAGCATAGGGGGAAGGGGTTCGAATCCCACAAGCTGTATGTGGAAGCTTTTATTTTATGCTTTGGAAGAGGAGGAAGCAGAGTTGGGATCAAACTCTGCTAGGGGAGTTGGAGAATGGTTCAAACGTTTGAAATGGATGAAGGAGAGGGGTTGTAGGAGGAAAAAAGGGAGGGAATCAAGGAGTTGTATGTGTCGGAGGTGGTGGCCGAAAGTGGGAGTCTAGCTAAGGGGGGACTTTCGGCTGAAGAGGAGTCATCTGGAAGCAAATTCGGCAGTGGGTGTGTGAGGGCAAACCAAAAAACTCTCCTTGTGTGTGCGTTTTCTCCTTTAGTTCTTTTTCGGGATTTCTTTTGGGAAGCATTTTGTGCACACTTTCTCCTTTTCT
This sequence comes from Gossypium australe, assembly GCA_005393395.2. NCBI lineage: Eukaryota > Viridiplantae > Streptophyta > Magnoliopsida > Malvales > Malvaceae > Gossypium > Gossypium australe. The sequence goes on from CM016614.1 coordinate 53,207,130, forward strand.
CTTTTCGTTTTTACCTCTCGTGCTTCTATCCATCTCTTTGCCTAAACTTATTTAATCGAATCTTCTTCTGCTCATCTATCCTCTCGTTGCATCCATTTCTTCTCTTTTCTTCTTTAAGTTGAATAGCCACCCCTACTCCTATTTGACTTCCCTTTAGTCGAACATCAATTAGCCTGAAGCATTGGTTCTCTTCTGTTGGCCGAACTTGGTAATCCAAATCTTCTTAATCTCTTGACCCAAATCTTTTATTCCTTAGTGGTTGGGGGCCGAATTCTTTAGCAAACAACGGGTGTAGGTCGTCAACTTTGGTGTTGGTAAGGGTGAAGTTGTTCAAGTACCTTTTTAATTCGATGCTAGTGATATTCTTGTGACCCCTTTTTGTTGAGTTAGCATCGGTTCCCTTCTTTCTTGTGGGAGGGCCGAATGTTGGTTAGATGCTAACCCCTTTGGTGCATCAATTATTTCCTTTTAGGAACTCGTTGCGGTGGCCAAGGAGCAAGGCCGAATATTGGTACTCTGTAAGGGGGGTCACGTCTTGTGGTAAGTGATTCTGGTTATATAGTAAATTTCGATACTATGAATTTTTGAGAAGTTGGGATTAACTCTTGATCATTGTTATCTTAGGGGCAACTCTTGATCATTGTTCTCTTAGAGGCAACGAGGAGTAGTTCTTTTGACAATCCAAAGCAGGTGTGTAATCTCACACTACTGCTTATTCGGTGTATGTTGTTTTGTGAATCGGCTAAAAGCCGAAATACCAAAAAGCCGAAATACTGGCAACTTAGATAGCTCGAGCTGCAAGCGCTTGTAGTGATAGACTGAGTCTTTGATGAGAGTGACAGATGGTTGAGAGAGTGTCACGAATGCTCTCGTAAAACTGAGGCCGTAATGGGCCTTGTTGAGCCATGACGGGCCAAATAGGCCCAACAAGTTAATGGGCCCATTCGAGCGGAAACGTTGAAAATGCAAGTTGATCTTTGCGACTGCGGAGTTCGCAGAACCGAGATTGAAACCGAATAGGATGGGTCGCACGAGCGTGTGGGCCCAAATGGACCGAAATCGGGTTTTAGGCCCAATAGCACTATATTGACCGGAAATGGAAACCGAGTCGCTCGAGGTAACGTTAGGCCATCGAAAAGGCCGTTGTAGGGGTAAAATTACCGAAATACCCTTAGTGGGTAAATTACCAAAATACACTTAGTAGGTAAATTATCGGAATACCCTCAGTGGGTAAATTACCAAAATACCCTTGATGGGTAAATTACCGAAAATACCCCCAAAGGGGTGAAAATTATCGTTATACCCTTAGGTGACAAAATGACTGTTATGCCCTCTATTGTGGTTAAATATCATGTATGTGATTTTATTTATACTGTTTATACTTGTAATACATTGCATTCATATCATGTTGCATGGGTTGGGTTTGATGATTGGAGGAAGTACCGTTTTTAGTGGCTTTGCCACATACCGTTTTAGTGGCTATGCCATATACCGTTTTTAGTGGCTCAGCCACATATACCGTGATTAGCAGCTTGACTGCAATATTGGTGTGGATTGGAGGGGTGGGTTGACATGATCCCCACATGGTGCGATTGGTTGGTACGGGTGAAGAGTTAGACGGCTGGTAGGATTGGGGTGGGCACATGTCCATATACATTGATATGATTTTGGGGCTTAGGCCCAGCTTGATACCGAATAGGGCTTAGGCCCAGATCGATACCGTATGGGCTCAAGCCCAGATAGTGACCGTTATAGGGGATTACACACTGAGTTCTCGTAACTCACTCCCTTTCTTTTAACCATGCAGGTGATCCCCAGCGTTAGAGGATTTGGAGCTACGGAGGACTCAGAGGTGGCCATACGTTGGATTTGCTTCTTACGGAACTTAGTAAATTCGGTTTTAATTTATTTTATATTATTATTTTTGGGTTAATATTTTATGTAATAAGGCCATTGGATTTTTCTTTTTAAACTTTCAGTTGGTAATTCTGCTAGTTAATAATTGTTAATTGGTTAATCACGGATTTTTAAAACAATAACAACCGTTTTCCAAAATATCACGCTTCCGAAATTCTTAAGTTAGATTTCTGCAATATACAAGTTTTCTTCGAAAATAATAACAGCTTTACAAGAGTACACTTTAAGCAAAATCTTGTTTTTTTTTCAAACAACGAAATTCAAAGTTTCAAAAAGGATGCAAAGGTTTTAACGAACGCATAGCTCGTAAACAACCTTTTGATGTGACATGCTAGATCTGGCCATAACATCTAGGCTGGGTTTGTAGTGTTACACTATAGACACCTTGTAACAGCCTGGTTTAGACCCTAGTCGAAACAGTATTTTCAGAACCACAAATTCTAGGTCATAAAATTATTTTAATAATATTTTTGGTAATTACAACATATTATTTGATATGTGTGAAAATTTCGTGATTTAATTTTACCGATTGATTAGTTAATTTGATAAAAGGACTAAATCGCATAAAATGTAAAAGTAGCATGCTATATGTTAAAATGCTTAATTGCTTTGATTAATTAATTATGATATCCTTATGTGGTAATTTGGCAATTAAACATTAGCATGGACGGTAATGGGCATACTTTATAATGATTTCATATTATTTTATAAAGGATAAAAAGGTAAAAGATATATTATTATGTAATAAATAAAACAAATCATAAAAACCACATGCATTTTCATCTTATTTGGCCGAAACTCAAAGAAAAATAAAGCCATGGATGTTGTTTTAGGTTCGGCACTTTGAAGCTTTGATTTAGGTATGTGGTTTGTTCAGTTTTTTATAATTTTTATATTTTTGAGATCGTTGCTTTGAATACTAGCTAGCCCATGCTAGAATTTTTTAATTTGATGATGTATTCATGAATTGCCATTGTTTATAGCTTGATGATTTTTGTGTTTGATGATGAAAAATAAATATATGTTGTTAGATTAATATGTTTTGTATTTGAATTTTTGATGAATTTGAGTAATTTGGGTTAAATTGTGAAAATAATAAATTAAGGGACTAAAATGTGAAATAAATGAAATGTGTGGACTTAAATGAGCTTAATGAACATTCGGCCAAGCTATAGTGTGGTCAAATTTTGAATATTTTGTATTTTGTGAAATAGGGACTAATTTGTGAAAAATGTGAAATGTCAAGGGTAAAAGTGTAATTTGCCCATTTATGTGATTTGGATGAAAATTGAATAAAGATATGATTTAATAAATTAAAGTTGTATTGATTTAGATCAAGAAAGGAATAAATCAGATTTGGATCGGGGGAAAATCTAAAGTTGTTGAATAGTCGCTCTGGTTCGTCCGTCTTCGTCTGAGGTAAATTCATAAGTAAATAAATGTCGTTAAATTTGATTGTATATATTTTAATAGTGCCAAATTAAATTATTACTTGTATATATATATACTTGCCGAATTGAAATAGGCATGGGAGCATTGTTCACGAGTTTGAATCGATCGAGTTATGACATCTGTAAGCCTCGTATGAACCTTAGGAATAGTTAGGATACATATGTCATGACATAGGATTCTGATACGTGTTTTCGTGTAAGACCACGTCTGGGACGTTGGCATCGACTTGTGTTTACGTGTAAGACCATGTCTGGGACATTGCTATCGTATTTGATTCGTGTAAGACCCTATCTGGGACAGTGGCATCAATTTGTGATTACATGTAAGACCACGTCTAGGACATTGGTATTGTACTAGACTTCCGACTATCCGAGTATCCTTATTGATTTCGAATGGTTCAACGGGCATTACCGAGAAATGTACAAGTACGTGAATGAGTACCCGATTCAGGTTTGTGTGATTTGCATATGAAATTCAAAAATGAAAAGTGAGCATGTTTCCAATACTGATATGTGGAATACATGACAATGAATGTTGAATGTATGTAAGTGAATTATAAGTAAGTGAATTAGATGTAAATTATGAGATGGAATATATACATGATTATGATATTTCCATGAATGAATTGGTGACCGACTGTGAATTTGAGCTAAATGATTCAGGTACGTATGAGGTTTATATGTTAAATGAAAAATAAGGTAAGTGAAGTTACTTAATGAGGTAACATGGATAATATGAGAAAAGTGATTGTATATGTGTATGTGATTAACTAAATTTGGCCTATTTGAATTGAATTATATATGTTTCTATGATGGCCTATTTGCTTATGGCTGACTAATGATGAATTGTTTGCTTATGGCTTACTAAGCTTTCAAAGCTTACTTTGTGTATTTTTCCTATGTTTATAGAGTTTCGGAGACTTGCTCGGGCTGGAAGTCAAAGGAGATCTCATCACACTATTCAGTTTTCACTTCGGTAAATAAATGCTTTGAGACTTGGTTGTGGCATGTATAGACTAGTTTTGATATGGTTAGTTTTGAAATTGTATATATATAGCCATGCGAAAATGGCTTGATTATGATGTTAATGGTTGTGTATTCGATCATGTCTTAAGTTTAATTTGGAGGTATGTTTCATGGTAAATATGTTTGCGATGTTGGTTATATGATTTGGCAATGAGATATGGTAAGTATGAAGTATAATCGGCTTTATAGTTAGCTCATTTTGGAATTATGAAAAGTAGCATGATTTGGCTTGGTAATAAGGTAAAGTGATGAATATATATATTTGATTGAGAATTTGTTATGTAGATTCGATTTGAAATGGCAAAGTATATACATATATTATGCTTGAATGGTTGGGTTTTTAGTACGGTTCATGATGGAAAATGATGATTATACTTTGAGTATGTTTGATGGCCATTTGAATAGCTAAAAGTGATATAGTTGTTTTGATATTAGGTTATGAGATAGCATGTTTAGCTTAAAATGCGAGTGATGGAAATGTTATGACTTATTAAGGTTAAATTGATGGCCGAATAGGTGTTTATTTGAATGGTTGGACATATGAGGTTTTAACATGATAATTTGTATGCGAAAAAGGTATTCTTGAATTGTCATTTGTGCTCAAAAAGGGACAACTTTTATTCTGATAAAATGGGTATAGGTTTTATAAGTAATTTGCTAGTTGAATAAATGAAGAGACGAGTGGCTAGGTATATATTAAATTGGATCAGTTGTTGAGCATGCAAATTGGGTGTATTATGATTTGCCTTTGTGTCCGAAAATGGTTAATGATATTATGGTAATTTGCGGATAAATTAGTAAAGTATAAGACCGTATTTTATTATGTGGTAATGTTTGAAAATATCTCATGTATAGATGTTATTTAGGCCATAAGGTATGTCTTGTTGTAACTTAATAATTCAAATGTGCATAGGTTTATAAATGATATGTTTGATATTTAATTAATGTAATGTAAAAAGCTTATTTATAATTTAAATATTCGAATGTCATGATTGTAGGTCATATGGCTTGGCTCTTGGACTTATAAAGCATATGTAATATGATTTGATATATATATATATATATATATATAAATGACATTGATAAGATAAATTATTAAATATGTTCTGTAATTTGTGAAAGAGTTAAATAAGCATGATTTGAATTTTGTTGGTTATGTGTTTCATATGACTGAATGTGATTTATATAATTGAGTAAATGGTTACTATTCGAATTTTAAAATTTACTTAAATGAGTTAATATAACTTTGTGCATGATTTTAAATTCAATGACTGTATTGAGTTGTAATTTGATCGAAAATGCCTTGTAACCCTAATCCGACGACAGATACGGATTAGGAGTGTTACACACCCAGACAACGACTATTCAACGACTTTTCCTTTCCCACGATTATCAACCGATTAATCCATTTCTTGATCTAAGTATAATAAATTTACTTCAATTAACCAATTAAAATATCTTAAAATACTTAAATTCACATATTAGACCCTTAATCAACATTTTACACTTTTACCCTAAATTTTTACCTTTTATTCAATTTAATTTCTAAACCCGAAACTTTCAAATCTATCACAATTTAATCAAATCAATGCTAGCTGAATTCTATATAGTCCCTATACAACCCATATTTATCAAAATTTCACAAGAATTTCATGTAACTTTACAATTTTAACAACTTAATCCTTAAACTTTAAAATCAACCAGGACCACTTTACAAAAATAGACCTATTTAGCTATCAAGCTTATAAATCTATCATCAAACTTCAAAAACATAAAAAATTCACCAATGATATAAATCAAAACATTTAATAGTTTTACGAGTTAGACCTTGGGTTAGCTAAATTAAGCTACAACGATCTCAAAAATATTAAAATCACTAAAAATGGACCAAAAAACACATACCATGCAAGAGACTTAAAGCTTGGTCAAATGCTTCCTTGCTCAACAATGGAGTTTCGATCATGAAAGGTTGAAGAAAGTGGAAAATAAAATGACTATGCCTTTGTTTTATATTTCTAATTCATATATAAATTATTAATAAATATTTTATTGACAAATTTTACACTAATTAAGCATAACAATCGGCCACTAAAATCCAACAAGTTTAAATTGCCTTATAAAACCCCTTAATTAAGATTTTATAACCACTATACACAAATAAACTAATAGCGATTAACTTTTGCAACTATTACTATTTAGTCATTTTTTCTTAGTTAACTATCCAAACGTCAAAAATTTCTAGACCAAATTTCAATACACCTATATTATCACTCCATGGATATTTAATAAAAATAATTACGATTTCGGTTTACAGAAACAAGGTCACGATACCTCATTTTTCCAAAACCACTTGACTATAGGGACAAACCAGTTGTACTTAACTATTCATTCAATTAGCAAAAATTATCATATCAAAATTTAGTAAAATACTATATTTGACTCATAAATATTAAATAACAATATTTATGGACTCAATCTTCATATTTGTGGTCCTGAAACCACAATTTTTGACACCATTGAAAAACAGGTTGTTAAAGTTAGTCATTCACCCCTCACCTACTCTAAGTAAGATGTTGTTTTTCTATTTAAAAAAAATCTCTACAACTCTACAAGGGTTCTACTTTCTCTTTTTATAAATAGATGGCATCAGTAGAGTTATTAAAGAAAACTTTTGAGAGATTGTTATTTTGTCGAATAATAGAGAGAATTTATTTTCAACTTGTAACCATATTTTTCAGAATAACAATTTTACAGGTTTCTATTAAGGAAGAGAGAATTTTCATTTTCACCCCAAAAGGAAAACTTTTTCTAGTTTTATGTTTTGATTCAATTGATTCAAACCCACACTCGAAGCAGCTCGTGGTACGAGAATAGCGAAGAAGATCATTTGGTTAAATGCCGAAAAACATCAAGGATCTGTTTATCCAAAAAATACATGTATGAATTTGATTAAGGTTTATTGCTATAAATATCACAAACCGAGTCTATTTCCAAAATTTTTATTTTCCACTGTGCAAGAAAACCGTTTTTCAAATTGAGTTTTTTTCCAACAAAGGGCACCATAAGGCTATGGCGCTTAGTACTTTATGCCATGTTGAGTCTATCTTTAATATAGCTTTAAGCTGTAATGTCATATGTTGCTTTTGAAATTCCGATGTATTCTTAAACATTTTATTTATTTAGTCTTTTGTTTTTTTTTTTTAAATAAGAAGTATGCCTTGATTTCCTATACATCTATTTTAAAACTTTTGGTTAAGTGTTTTTGAGTTGTAACATCTGATATACGAGTCTGGTAATTCGGGTCGGGTAAAGGGTGTTACACAGACACTCAACTGACTACATCAAGTTTTCATCTTTCTTTGGATGACTGTCTTAATACAGTGGAAGAAAGAGAGAATACGTAAGGTTTCATATGATTCGATAATTGGAAGTCTTATGTATGTGATGCTCTACGTACATCTACATATCTGTTTCGTAGTGGGAATAGTTAGTCGATATCAGACGAAACTTGGTCTTAGACATTAGCAAGATGTAAAGCATATATTAAAGTATCTTAAGAGAACCAGGAATTATATACTTGTGTATTGTATTCTAGGAGAATCTTACTCCTATTGGATACATGACTCAGACTTTCAATTCTATAAAGATTCAAAGAAATCAACATCAGGAAGTGTATTCATCCTAGGTGGTGGAGCCATAGTATGGAGAAGTGTAAAACAAACTTACACTGCTGACTCAACTATGGAGGTCGAGTATGTGGCTGCTTCTGAGGCAACAGAAGAAGTGATATGGCTTTAAAATTTCTTAACTGATCTTGAAGTCATTCCTAGTATGGAAAAAGCTATAACATTGTATTGTGATAATAGTGTTGCAATAGCTAATACCAAGGAAATGAGAAGTCACAAGAGGACCAACCAAACATATTGATCAAAAGTATCACTTGATATGAGAGGCAATAGCTGAAGGGATAATAGATATGGTGAAAGTAGCTTTTGAAGATAACCTTGCGGATCCGTTTACTAAGACTCTTGTAACTAGAAGCTTTAACGAACACATCGAGGATATGGGAATGCGAAACATGACGTATTTACTTCACTAGGGAAAGTGAGAAATTATTGAGAAATATGTCCATATTGTAGTAAACATGTAATAGTGCTCTATGTATTTGAACGATGAATGAATAAATAAAGTTAATTTCACATTTCACTATTATATCTTTTGTATTTCTATCTTTCATATTTTGCATACATAGTAAAATTATGATAAACAAATGCTAGCTCATTGATTATCTAAGTTCAAAATGATGATAAGTGACATTGTAAGAATGTCTACAGTGTGAGAAAGATAACTTGTAACGCCCCAAACCCGGCCCACAAGCCTTGACCGGATCTGGTATGTCACGGAGTAAAACGTTTTGAAGGATTCGGATTAATAGTGGAAATCTGAAAATTTGCTGAAGTTATAAAACGGTATTTGCTAAAACTCGGATGGGTTGATTTGATAAACACGATTGAGTTGAAACCATTTGAAAATTTAAGTTTTTAGAAACATCAGAGTTATCGTTAACTTAGAAAATTTTGTTACCCGATGGTAACATCTTTGAAAACGAGTACGAGTATAATTTTGAAAAAAACATTACTTCTAACCGATTTGCTTAACAGTTCATAAGTTCATCAGTCACAAAGTAAAAACAACTAATTAAACATCGAAAATAATAATAAGCGGCCATATTACAACCCAATCGAAATTTAGTAAATAATAAACTTAAAACGGGGCAAAATAAGATTTCAAGTCCACGGACAAGCATGGCCGCCTCGAGTCCTCCCCGGCTCCATCTCCGCGATCTACTCACCTACAAGATGATATGGGAAGAGGTGAGTCACCAAGACTCAGTGTGTATAAATCCCCAACCCGAAAATACAACTCATACACAGATATTAGTAATACATGCAATTATGCATCCCAACCTAGCCATCCATGCTCCTTTTTCTACCCCGTGTGGTACCAAACCACTGGTGGTGCCAAACCACTGGTGACCGAAGTCACAAATATCAAATGATGGGGCCAACCCATCGTGTGGTACCAAACCACTGATGACCATAAGTCACAATATCACATGTGGTACCAAACCACTGGTGGTGCCAAACCACTGGTGACCGAAGTCACAATATCAATATGTGGTGCCAAACCACTGGTGGTGCCAAACCACTGGGACTTAGTCACAAATATCAATATGTGGTGCCAAACCACTGGTGACCGAAGTCACAAATATCAAATGATGGGGCCAACCCATCGTGTGGTACCAAACCACTGGTGACAGTCCATAGAGATCATCTCCCTCCTCTCATCAATCCCACCATCATCATGCTCACATAACAGTATCATGATCTCATATATCATGCATTCACATGTAGCATAGCATTTAATAGCATATGATGGCATACACACATATATCATAGATCGAGTAATAGGGGACTTACCCGAAAACGAAGCTTATGCCCACAAGGCAAAGTTACTACAAGAGAGGTTGTAAATATCATCTTAATAACAATTTATACTAATAAAGTGTGTAAGAGTTTACACACCTATTTAATCAAAGGTCTAAATAGAAATCCCGTATCTACGCGATATTACAAAAGTCCCGAACTTGTCCTCGTATTGTTCCTATATTCGGCCATCATAGGTTAATGCCATAGACCATTCGGCCAAACCCAAAATAATACCAAAGGGTTACTCACGAACCCGAAACCTTACCTACACGACCTTTGAACACTAACCACCTCAAGATATGCAAGTCTGCTTCACTTCCCTTAGGAAAACAAATCCCGAAAGCTTCCTTCAATCGACTATGGCTTCCCTACAATCGGTTTAACCACGTTAATAAGAGTCATAGGCCATTCGGCCATAATCTTTGAACCTAAAAGAGGATATCGCTTCTTACCTTGATAATTATTTCGGCCCTTAAACACCACAAGTTAGCACCACTTGGTGTTGTGAGGGGGGGTTCGGCTACCTTTAAGGAGGAGAAAAGAACCGAAAACAGCACCTTTCTTTAAGGGGGATTTGGCCAAGAAGAACAAAAAGGAGAGGAAGATTTGAGGAGTTTTGGGTAAGGTAGCTAGAGAGGGTTTGGCCAAGAGCTCAATGAAAACAAAAAGGAGAACAAGCCAAAGGAAATTTCGGCACCTCCCTTGATACTTTCAAAATCGAAACTCAACCTAGCTCTCTCTCTTCTTCGGTCAAAACACAAATGGAAGGAAAAGAAGAAAAAAAAGATGAATTTTGGCACCCTTTAGCTCTACTCAAAATCAACCAAACAAGTCCCCAAAGATTGCTTCATTCGGCCATGCTCAAATTAGAGGGAAGGAAATGAATTTTGGCCATGCATTGCTAAACTAATGGCCAGCCATGCTCCATGCTAATTCCCATCCATTAGAAAATTCCCATCACCAAAAACAACAAGCTTGCCCATGCTCCTCTCCCCACGCCAAGACTCATCCATGAAAATTAAACATTGTTTAATCATGGCTCCCATTACTACCAAAATAATAATAAATAATAATAATAATAATAATATATCAACTATCCCATCCTATCAATAAAAAAAATAAATAAAAAAAATAAAACCCCTAACAGCCTTGTTCATGCGTGCAGGTGCCCATGCAGCCACCTTCACGCTAGCAAGAAAAAGAATAAAACCCTATGCATTTCATGTCATAAACGCATCGCAACATTCTTTTAAGCCCTTCCTCTGCTAGCTCCCTTTCGTCTTAACAACAAAATCAAAAAATAAAATGCCCGCGCGCCTCCAACAGGATTCAAACGCGCGACCTCGTGAAGCTCACTAGCTGCAAGCGTCCAAGCCACTCCACCTAGGCGCTTTCTTGTGACATAATTCCACCCCAATTTATTATAAAGCCTCCTTACCTTGCTCCCTTCAGCGCCAAAAACAAAACTGGCAATTGCGATACAAGCAGCTCGAACCCTTGCCCTCCTAAAGTACCCTAGCGCCTCTAACCACTCTACCACCTGGACTTTCATGTCCAAAAACTACTAAAATTATATTTAAGGACTCCATAGCCCAAATCCCCTTTTTACTAGAAATTTCCAAAGTTTTCTAAAGCTTCCATTTTAATCCTAAAGTTTTAAAAACCTTCAAAACACATCCAAACCGCTCTTAAAGTCTACTAACACTAGGGTTATGCTCCAAAAGCACAACCCCTAATTTAGGATGTTACACAACTTACTTCAGTAGATAATCTAAATGAGTCCGTAATCTCGTAAAAGAATCAAAGTGAGCATTTGATTCAAATACTCAGAAGGATTATTATGTCATCTACAATTCCAATTAGGGAGATGGCTAGTCTTGGCTATCAGAGCAGTTGACTCCACAGGTAGAGACATAGATGTACTTGGACTAGACCAAAGTTGAATTAATTCTAAATCTGTTTATGAATTAATTCACTTGTGACATTCATGGTGTGACTTACCTAAATCCTGAGTTAGTCACCGACCATGCGTATGTAACTCATGTGTTTTGGTATAAGTGGAGGTTTATGCTCTAAAGATGATCGAGTTGATAGTCGGTATGTTGGGTATAGGAATTGTGTATGGCATGACTTTACTAGCACTAATGGAATTCATAGCTTGATTAAAGAGTTAACGATATATTCTCATTAGCATTCTGTAGATTGATAAATATAGAACGTGGTCACGGGTTGCTTGTTCTCGAACGAGAAATTTATCACAATCATTAGTTGACAATGGTCATATTAATCATTAAAAAGACACAATTGTGACAATGAGATAAAACAGGATTGTTTTGAGTGAACGAATTTAACTCAAAGGAATCAAGGATATCATAAGACTGTAACACACATGGCAAAGTCATTGGACAAAGTAGTTGGATAAATTGTTTTCGTAGAGAGTATACAATAAGGAGTTTTCAATCATGGTACTTCTTATGGATTGACTCTATGATTAAGTAAATTGTGAATTATCGGAACGATATTTCTGGACATAATTGTAATTAGTCAAGTCTAATTGTATATGTCTCCATTAGCTCAATAAAAACTCGATCGGACTGCATTTGAATTAGAAGAAAATTATGCAACTTTGAAAATAATTTAATTGATTTTATTTAATCGATGTGGAATTAAATTAGACGGTTGTGAGAATTGTTCAAGTAGAGATTTTGGTTAAAGAATTTTCTTGAAAAATTAATTCAAAAATTCTTAGTGATTTTGGGGAAAATTAAATTTAATCGAGTAAAATTAAATTAATCAAAATAATTAAAATAAATATGATATTTTTGGAAATTAATTTTCATGTCAAAGAATTGACCCAATGTTTAGTTGAATTTGAAAATTGGACCCGAGATCGAAAATTGAACTTGAGAACCAAAATCCGAGACTAAAATCCAAAAACTGGTTGAACCGGGTCCTGTGTATGAAACTAGGTCGACGATTCAACCAGTGGCTGGATTGAACCAATCGATCTGTCACTGGCTTGGACTGAACCAACAACAGCCGAATTGGCCATGCCCATTTGGGCAAAACAACGACGGTTCGGGGTGCCAGTGGGAGTCGTGTCAATAGATGGTTGGCGGCGGCGGTTCTTCGGCAATTGAGCAGTGGAAAAATTAAACTCTTTGTGGGCCTCTACCGAGTAATTGTTGGAACGCCAGTACCCCATGACGCAGCAAAATAAAATTAGATCCGGCGATCCAAACCATGAATCCATGTGTGAGGAACGAATCGGGGTGAAATAAAGGTTTCGAAATTACCAAAACTTCAATCTGAGTAGACAGCGACGCCTTGGCAACAAGAGTTTTGATCTATTGTCGAATCAAGCCACAACCTTTTCCGATGTCTGCCTCTACGTAATCCACCCGGTTTGACTATGAACGGAAGAAACCTCCAAAACTGTTTTGGAGGTTTATTTGCTTGACGGCTGCTAGACCTAACAAGCAATCACTTAGGGTTTTTCATCTTAAGCTTTGTCTCCTTTTAATACCTTTTATAATTGGTGTCTTTATCATTGGGCCTTTTATAATTGGTATCCTTTTAATTGGGCCTTTTAATTGGGCCTTTTATAATTGGTATCTCTTGAATGTATTATAAGATTAAATAAATACAATAAAGTTTTTAACCGAAAATTATAATTACATTAATTATATCTGAAAATTATAATTACATTAATTATAATAAGGATTTCGGTAAACTATATTTATTTAAATTTATATATGAATCAAATTCATATATTAATAAAATTATGTTATCATTATGTGTACAACATCCTTGTACATATAATATGTTCAATATTTGATTGCCCAATTAAATTAATTCTTTAATTAATTTAATTCATGTGACAACCAAACACAATACCAACTATATTTTATTCCGTTCATTTCAACCATAGGGTGTGACCCTGTAGGTTCTTGCAACGTTAGCAGTAATACTAGAACGATTCTATTGTCACAAACAATGAGTGGCATCTAGCAATACATCATTGCTACCTAAGTTACAAGAAGTCATGATTCGACATAACCTTTTGTTAACCTTTCATACATTAATCCTTAAGTCCTTTATCTCTGGAACGGATACAAGTCATGGGATAGTCACACTTGCATAGTCCATCCCATGTTTCTTGATATCTTGAGTAGACTATGATATACAAATTAGTATGGCATCTCATATCAACTTATTTGAGCATGGCCATGCATTTCTAGTCTCACTCAATCAAGTGGCCTAAGATATTACTCCTATTATGTAGGAGGGACTTATCCTTTTATTGATCAACCATATCCCTCTACATAGATTGTGGTATATCCAACATCATCCTTTATAGAACAACCTGTTACGGTGTACGTTTGACTGTATCAAAATATACAACTCACGATGCTGGGATAATAATGATCTCAAGTCTGAGGATCATATACATATTAATCACTATGAGTAATGTTGTGACAATTACATAATAACCCAAGAAACATACTCATAGCGGGTCAATCCAATATGTTGTTCTCTAACACACATATTCATGCATTGATTTTGACACTCCATATCAATGACAACTCTTTATCATCAATCAACTACATGTTAGTCTTAATGCATTATTGTTGTCCTAGTCAACAATAATACTCGACTAAGGATCTTTTAAGAATAATCATATTATTCTCAGGACATTATTATAAAACAGTTTATCTATACACACAGAAAGAAAAACTGAAATAAAAATGACAACGCTTTATATTAATAAACATGGTAAATTAAGTATGTCATTACAACCATCTCATGATTGATCTTTGGGCATACTCTTACAATCTCCCACTATCACTAAGACCAATCACTCATATATCTAATACCAAGTGACTTAGTGTGACGATCATGCTTCTGCTGTGTCAGAGGCTTGGTCAGGGGATCAACAATGTTATCATCTGAAGGTACTCTGCATATCTCTACATCCCCTCGATCGATAATCTCTCGAATAAGATGGTAGCGTCTAAGTATATGTTTGGATCGCTGGTGAGATCTGGGTTCTTTAGCTTGTGCTATAGCTCCATTGTTATCACATCGGAGTTCTATAGCATCTGATATGCCAAGCACAACCCCTAGTCCAGTAATGAACTTCTTGATCCAAACTGCTTCCTTTGCTGCCTCACTGGCTGCAATATACTCAGCCTCTGTTGTAGAATCGGCTACTGTACTTTGCTTTGAACTCTTCCAGCTCACAGCACCACCATTAAGGCAAAACACAAAACCTGATTGCGATCGAGAATCGTCCTTGTCGGTTTGGAAGCTGGCATCAGTGTAACCTTTTACACTTAACTCTTCCTCACCTCCATATAATAGGAATGTATCCTTAGTTCTTCTTAAGTACTTAAGGATACTCTTGACTGTGGTCCAGTGACCTTCACCGGGATCTACTTGATACCTGCTCGTCATACTTAAGGCATACGAGACATCTGGACGGGTACATAACATAGCATACATGATAGATCCAATAGCAGAAGCATATGGAATTTTACTCATACGTTCTCTCTCTTGTGGAGTTGAAGGACACATTTCCTTCGAGAGTGAAATACCATTTCTCATAGGTAGGAATCCTCTTTTAGATTCTTCCATACTGAACCTTTTCAGTACTTTATCTATGTATGTACTTTGGCTTAGACTAGTAGTCGTCTTGATCTATCTCTATAGATCTTGACTCCTAAGATATAAGTGGCTTCGCCCAAGTCCTTCATAGAAAAACAACTTCTTAACCAAGTCTTAATAGACTGCAAGGTAGGTATGTCATTTCCCATGATAAGTATGTCATCCACATATAGTGCCAAGAATGTGATAGTGCTCTCACTAACTTTCTTGTAAACACATGGTTCATCTTCATTTTTGATGAAACCAAACTCTTTGATTGCATCGTTAAAACGAAGATTCCAACTTCGAGAAGCTTACTTTAATCCATAAATGGATCTTTGTAGCTTACATATCTTTCTAGCATCCTTTGGATTTACAAAACCTTCAGGTTGTGTCATATACACATCCTCTTCAAGTTTCCCGTTAAGGAAAGCTGTTTTAACGTCCATCTGCCAGATTTCATAATCATGAAATGCAGCTATGGCGAGCAAGATCCTGATGGATTTAAACATAGCTACAGGAGAAAAGGTTTCATCATAGTCAACACCATGAATTTGGTGAAAACCTTTAGCGACTAATCGCCCTTTGTATGTTTGTACATTACCATCCATGTCTGTTTTCTTTTTGAAAACCCATTTGCACCCTATAGGTTTAACCCCTTCGGGTGGGTCAATCAAAGTCCATACTTGGTTTTCATACATGGAATCCATCTCAGATCTTATGGCCTCAAGCCATTTCTCAGAGTCTGGGCTTGTCACCGCTTCTTGATAAGTCCTAGGCTCATCTTGATCTATAAGAAGAACGTCACCATGCGTTGTAATGAGAAATCCATATCTCTCAGGTGCACGGCGTTCTCTTAAAGATCTGCGCGGTGGTTGTGTTTCTACAGTAGTTGTTTGTTCCTCAATTTCTTGTGGAATTTGTTGTTGTTCAATCTCTGGTTCAGTGGTATCTTGTGATTCTCGAATTTCTTCAAGTTCAATCTTTCTCCCACTTCCTTTTCTAGAAGTAAATTCTCTCTCTAGGAAGACACCAGTCCGAGCAACAAATGTTTTGTTCTCAGTGGGATTAAAGAAATAATATCCTTTGGTTTCTTTTAGATACCCCACAAAAATACACCTTTCAGATCTGGGTTCAAGCTTAGTAGACGTCTGACGTTTAACATAAGCTTCACAGCCCCAAATTTTCATAAAAGACGTACTAGGACGTTTCCCAGTCCACATCTCATATGGCGTCTTTTGAACCGATTTAGATGGAACACGATTTAGTGTGAAAGCAACTGTCTCAAGTGCATGTCCCCAAAAGGAAGTCGGTAGATCAGCATGACTCATCATGGATCGAACCATGTCTAACAAAGTTCGATTTCTTCTCTCAGATACTCCATTCCATTGAGGAGTACCAGGAGGAGTAAGTTGTGAGACAATCCCACATTCTTTCAAAAGATCATCAAACTCTAGGCTCAAATACTCTCCACCTCGATCAGATCGAAGTGACTTGATAGTTTTGCCTAGTTGATTTTGTACTTCATTTTTGAATTCCTTGAACTTTTCAAGGGACTCAGACTTATGACGCATGAGATAAACATACCCATATCTACTGAAATCATCAGTGAAAGTAATGAAGTAGTGAAATCCACCTCTGGCCTGTGTATTTATTGGTCCACATACATCAAAATGTATTGGGTCCAATAAATCACTAGCTCGTTCACTTTTACCAGTAAAAGGAGATTTAGTCATTTTTCCCAATAAGCAAGATTCACATACTTCAAATTGTTCAAAAACAAATGAATTCAAGAGACCATCTTTATGGAGTTTGGATATGCGTTTCTCGCTTATGTGGCCCAAACGACAATGCCAAAGATAAGTTTGATTTGAGTCATTTATTTTAGATCTTTTAGTATTTATGTTGTAAATAGGATTCATTTGATCTAAAATATAGAGGCCATTAATCAATTGTGCCGAACCATAGAAAACATTATTGAGATAAAATGAACAACAATTATTCTTAATAATTATCTCAAAACCAAATTTTGTCTAAACAAGAAATTGAAATAATGTTTTTAGTCAAACTGGGCACAAAGTAACAATCCTCTAAACATAAAGCAAGTCCACTAGGCAAAGATAAAGTATATGTTCCCACAGCTAATGCAGCAACTTTTGCTCTATTTCCAACTCGTAGGTCCACATCTCCTCTAGCCAAAGTCCTACTCCTTTGTAGTCCCTGTACAGAAGTACAAATATGAGAACCACAACCAGTATCTAATACCCAAGAAGTAGTAGTTGATAAATTAATATCAATAACATAAATACCTGAAGCAGACATTCCGCTTGCTTTAGCCTTCTTGACTTCTTCAAGATAAACAGGGCAGTTCCGTTTCCAAAGTCCAGTCACACCACAATGAAAACAGTTTCCTTCCTTAGACACCCCACCTTTAGGTTTCAGTGCAGCCTTTCCCCTTCCAAATTTGGGCTTACCTTTGCCCTTGGGCTTTGTTTGAACTTTGGCCTTTCCCTTGCCCTTGTTATTACGGACCATCAGTATGGGCTTGGATCCAACCTTTTTCAAGTTGCCTTCAGCAGTTCGTAACATACTAAGCAATTGTGGTAGAGTCTTGTCAATTTCATTCATATTGAAATTGAGGACAAACTGGCTGTAGCTATCCGGCAACGATTGTAAAATAACATCAGTGGCCAACTCTTGGCTCAATGGAAACTCAAGCTTAGACAGGCTTTCAATATAGCCATTCATCTTAAGGACATGAGGTCCTACTGGGCTTCCTTCGGCCAACTTACATTGGAATAGGGCCTTAGAGATATCAAACCTCTCTTGCCGTGCTTGCCTCTGATAAAGTTCTTTCAGGTGTTCGATCATATCATAAGCAACCATGTCCTCATGTTGCTTCTGAAGTTCAGGATTCATAGTGGCAAGCATAAGACATCTAACATCTATCATGTCATCGAGATACTTCTTGTAAGCATCTCTATCAGTCCTTGAGGCATTAGCGGGTGGTTCATTAGGAAGTGGTTGTTCAATGACATATAATTTCCGTTCTTGTTTAAGGACAATCCTCAAGTTACGGAACCAATCAAGAAAATTCAAACCATTCAATTTGTCCTTCTCAAGGACCGATCGTAATGAGAGTGTGCTAGTGTTTGCAGCCATAATATATCTACAACAATTAAATATGCATGTGAGTAAATTTACCAATTTTATATCAATCATTAAAAAGACTTTATTAAATGATATTCCCACTATTTTATTTCAAAATTAATAACCCTCGTATATTAATTTCGGAAAAACTTTCTCAAAAGTATTTCTAGTAGGTTAAGGATCCATATTTCACCACCTCTTAAGTCAGCCTTGGCTTTACTCTTAAGATTATGGTTATTTAGGTAAGCAACATTTGCTAATTACATCATATGTAACTCCTAATATTTGGTGAACAACTCTTGTTCTAATCATCTTATGATTTATCCAATTTACTTGCCTCTAGGTTTCTAATCCTATTAGAGTAACCTAGTTAAGTCATTAACCAATTTTTTGATCAGCGAATATCACTTGTTTATTCTTCGCGTTTAACCAAGATAAATACTAGTACTTCGCTTTGGCAGAACCTACATAGTATTGATCGAGGCCTTAACGAGGGCAAAATTGGAAGGTCATGTTGACTTAATATTTTAATAGAGGGATTTTATTAAGGTTGTTGCATCTCACCAATTATGGTCTACTTTAGCCCATTTAGTCTTCTAATCGATCTCATCAATTAATAGGGTTTATTATCATCAAGTTTCAATTATATATATATATATATAATTGGCATGCTTTAGACATCCATAGCATCTCATACATGAGTAAATAAAGCAATAAATAAATGCAATAGTTATAGCCCATAAACTAAGGTGGTTCAACCCAAGCCAATGGGAAAACCAAAAAGAAACCTAAAGGTGTAAGCCATTTCACAAGCTATCAATCCACAATAATTGTCCCACTTTGCTTCTCGTTTGGCCCATAGCAGCTCTTGAAAATTACAATATGTAGAAACTCGTTTTACATACGAGGGAATAAGATGAGAAGAGAAATACAAGAGAATAGTAGTAAAGCACGACACGCAGGCCGTATTTATAAAAAAAAAATACAACCTTTTATCGAATGGGTCATTGGGCTATAACTATGCATTTCAAACACCGTGCATGTCAAAAATAGCATACATAATTCAATGTTTTTTTTTTTTTTTTGCTAAGGTGAATTATAAAATATCCTTTCAACCTTTTGTGGCCCATCAAGTTTATAAATTTCTTTTATTAACAAAACTTACCATAATAAGAAGATGGGGTCCCGCGTCATAGACCAGGGGTGCGGGGGCAGAGCCCCCGCGGTACGAATCGCATACCCCAGTCAAATGAAACCTCACGATTTGATAACTTTTATCAACAGAATCGTGTTTTTAGGATTTTAATCCTTGAGGTTTCATATCGGAACAACCCTTGTTCCACTAGCCAGTTAACTCTTACTGGAAACTATAAATACCACCGTCGCATTATTACAGATTTGTTAATAGTTAACAGTAATAACATAAAATCGAGTAGGCCACAACACCATGATTAACATTTAATCAATTACCGAAAGGAACAGTTATTAGGTTATGCTTAAAAGATTTAAACAATCGAAAATACAATAAGATCAAAACATGCATCTCATACAATTGCATCACCCAAGTATTTAAACCCGAGTTCGTATCACACAAGTGGCTCAGATACCACTTTTGGAACGCCGGTACCCCAGGGCGCAGTAAAATAAAATTAGATCCGGTGATCCAAACCATGAATCCATGTGTGAGGAACGAATCGGGGTGAAATAAAGGTTTCGAAATTACCAAAACTTCAATATGAGTAGACAGTGACGCCTTGGTAACAAGAGTTTTGATCTATTGTCGAATCAAGCCACAACCTTTTCCGATGTCTGCCTCTACGTAATCCACCCGGTTTGACTATGAACGGAAGAAATCTCCAAAACTGTTTTGGAGGTTTATTTGCTTGATGTCTGCTAGACCTAACAAGCAATCACTTAGGGTTTTTCATCTTAAGCTTTGTCTCCTTTTAATACCTTTTATAATGGGTTTCTTTTTCATTGGGCCTTTTATAATTGGTATCCTTTTAATTGGGCCTTTTATAATTGGTATCTCTTGAATGTATTATAAGATTAAATAAATACAATAAAGTTTTTAACCGAAAATTATAATTACATTAATTATATCCGAAAATTATAATTACATTAATTATAATAAGGATTTCGGTAAACTATGTTTATTTAAATTTATTTATGAATCAAATTCATATATTAATAAAATTATGTTATCATTATGTGTACAACATCCTTGTACATATAACATGTTCAATATTTGATTGCCCAATTAAATTAATTCTTTAATTAATTTAATTCATGTGACAATCAAACACAATACCAACTATATTTTATTCCGTTCATTTCAACCATAGGGTGTGACCCTGTAGGTTCTTGCAACGTTAGCAGTAATACTAGAATGATTCTATTGTCACAAACAATGAGTGGCATCTAGCAATACATCATTGCTACCTAAGTTACAAGAAGTCATGATTCGACATAACCTTTTGTGATTAACCTTTCATGCATTAATCCTTAAGTCCTTTATCTCTGGAACGGATACAAGTCATGGGATAGTCACACTTGCGTAGTCCATCCCATGTTTTTTGATATCTTGAGTAGACTATGATATACAAATTAGTATGACATCTCATATCAACTTATTTGAGCATGGCCATGCATTTCTAGTCTCACTCAATCAAGTGGCCTAAGATATTACTCCTATTATGTAGGAGGGACTTATCCTTTATTGATCAACCATATCCCTCTACATAGATTGTGGTATATCCAACATCAGCCTTTATAGAACAACCTGTTACGGTGTACGTTTGACTGTATCAAAATATACAACTCACGATGCTGAGATAATAATGATCTCAAGTCTGAGGATCATATACATATTAATCACTATGAGTAATGTTGTGACAATTACTTAATAATCCAAGAAACATACTCATAGCGGGTCAATCCAATATGTTGTTCTCTAACACACATATTCATGCATTGATTTTGACACTCCATATCAATGACAACTCTTTATCATCAATCAACTACATGTTAGTCTTAATGCATTATTGTTGTCCTAGTCAACAATAATACTCGACTAAGGATCTTTTAAGAATAATCATATTATTCTCAGGTCATTATTATAAAATAGTTTATCTATACACACAGAAAGAAAAACTGAAATAATAATGACAACGCTTTATATTAATAAACATGGTAAATTAAGTATGTCATTACAACCATCTCATGATTGATCTTTGGGCATACTCTTACAGTAACATGATTTCAAATTAACTTTTTCAAAGATAATATTGTTTTAATGAATTTAATATTTAATTTAATTTAATATTTATCTAGATATTAATATGAGATATTAAATTAAATTAATATTATTTAGATAGTATTTTATTAATTTAATATTTATCTAGATATTAATATGATATATTAAATTTAATTTAATATTTATCTAGATAATATTTTATTAATTTAATACTAATGTGATAAATTCTAATCTTAATTGAACTCTTTCTAAACTCCCCTTATATAAAGAGAGCATGAGTCATTATTCTCATACACTTGAAATCAAGAAAAGTTATCGAGGAAAAATAGTCCGAAGAAATTATTTTAGAAAATTTCTAAAGATATTCTTTTTGTTTACAACTTCACCTAGAAGTTTAGATAAATTATGATACTACCTCACTAGTAATTTTGTGAAAAAAATTTTGATTCGAAGCGAGCCCACACTCAACAAACGTGAACTTGAGGATAGCAAAGAAGACTATTCGGTCGAAGCGTTCATCCTAAACGAATCATAAAAGTATAATTTTGATTAAGTGTTTATTACTTTAGATAATACGACCAAATTCTTATTTTTGGAAAAAAAAATTTAAACTCTAGTTTTCCCTTAAACCTATTTTTCGCTGCATTTTTCGAACCCAGTTTTCCAACAATTGAGAGTACAAATTTATCCCAAAGAGATTAATGATATCCTATGAGGGTAACACACTTATGACAAGGTTATTGGACAAATATTAATCGAGTTGCTTTCGTAATGATATGCATTAGGGAGAGCCCAATCATGATACTATAGTGGAATGACTTTGTGACTAAATGAGTTTATAATTAATAGGCGAAAAGCTTAAACTTAATTATAAATCATTTGAGCCCTAATCACATATGTCCAATCAGTCCCCCCTCCCCCGCGCTAGCTCGTTGAAACCATAAATGAATTGCATATTGAATCAAATGAACGAAAATGGTAAAGTTAGAGAAATGGGAAACATTCAAAAATAAATTTGGTTTTCTCACTAAATGGAAATTATTTGAAAAATTAATTTATAGGTTTTCGAATTATTAATTAATTAATTAATTGAAGTTTGAAAATGGAATTAAATTAATTGGTCGTAGTCAATCTGTTAAATTTAGAAATATTAAATATATTTTCTCATTGATTTTTTTATGGTAAAGTTGCAACGATTTAGCGAGATTAGAATCGGGTTAAAAATTTATTTAATTTAAACTAATTTATAATGTTTATTTTGAAAATTTAAAAAAAAACATATATTGGGTTGGATTAATTATAAAGTACTGGGTTAGAAATTCAGGAAGTACTTATAATTGGACATGATATAAGAGAGGTCCAAAAGCCTCTTATGCTAATACATGGGATGACAAACCCTAGTATATTTAACTAGGGTTGTTGCCCTTCTCTCTCTTAGTTAGGCTAGGATTTTTTTTTATTGAAATAGACTTCTACTAATTCAACAAAGGTTTCACCTTTTCTCCTTATATATATAGGGAGATATTGTTATCCCGGTCGAAAATAATGAGAATTTATTTTTTAAGTATAAATTCTATTTTTCGGAATAACAATTCTACCAATTTCTATTAAAGAGAGATTTGATTTTAATTTCATACTAAAAGTAAAGTAAATAATTTATGTTGATTCGAATTTGTTCGAGCCTACACTTGAAGCAGTTCGTGGTATGATAATAGTAGAGAATGTCTGATTTTTTGAAAGTCGGGAACAACAAGGATCCGTCTAGCCAAAAACACATGTGCGACTTCGATAAAAGACTTATTGCTATAAATATCACAAATCGACTCGATTTTTCTTACTATTTAAAAAAGTACTCAAAATAATAAAATTTGCAAGAAAAATATTTACTGAATTAAAAAACATATTAGTAATTATATTATTTTATATATCACTTAATTAAATGTTATTGGGTATTGATTAACATTTGTGGTCATAATATGTTGGGTCTGAATTCAACTTAATTGATATAAATTTATTATTAATTTAGTGTGAATTGATTGGATTTTCTCTTAACTTTAATTTTAAAATTAAATAACAATAAAAAAAATTCACGTTATCATTTAACAGTAATAATTAAATTATCAAATTCAATTTATTAATAACATTATAAAAAATAAAAATAAAGAAGCTAAAACCATACTCATAACTATATAATAAAAAACTTTTGAACTATTTACTAGTTTGACTTTTTTTCAGTGCGCAAATATAGAATAGTAGTATATAAATGGCGGTACAAGACTAGTTTTTCCAACTTGACAACAAACCCACTACTCCATCGCTATATATGTAAACTAGAAAAACACAAGACCTTGAACAGGATGACCTGTCTGGTTGTTGTATTGTTATTCTACGAGTAGCTTGGGAATAACTTATTCAACCAGTAAGGTTCTTCATTAATCAGCACAGAAAATTTGTAAGAATCGAAGTCCAAATTTTGAGCTTAGCCAGCTGAATATATATCGTTTCATTAAAGTAGCAGTACCTTATGGCCTTAAAATTCTAGTTTGGAAGGTACGGGATGAATTATGGTTAATGAAATTGAAGTTATCCGACCGAAAAATTTGAAAGAAACGTCGCCTAGGAGATTCAAACTCTCGCGGGGAAACCCCCTGTACTTAGCAGGCACAAGCCTTAACCACTCGGCTAAAGCGACTTTGACCATCTATGGTGTAAATCTAGAACTACATATTTAATTAAATATTAGTATAATTAGTTGTTCTTTATTTACTTGCAAGAGTTTTTCCCCTGCCAAACAAGTCATGAAGGCCATTCAAGAAGCTTATGAGCTGCCAAAGTCGGTCTTCTTCACTAGTAAGTTTTCCTAGCGTGTTTACGAGGTGCGGTCTCTTGTTGCATTGATTGGATGGAAATGTTTTTGAGTTTATTACGGAAATAGGTGTCTTCTTTGGGAGTAACCCCCCCCCCCAAAAAAAAAAAATCCTAATTCACTACAGGATCATATTAGAGTTAACCTATAGCAACATGTTAACGACGGCGTCTCAAGGCAAATTTTAATTAATCTTGATGGTAATTATGCTACAGTCCAGTCTCTGATAGTTTCAGTTTTACATATGGAAATTGCTTGCTTTACTTTCTCATGTCGAACATGTCGTTGCCGTTAGATTCCCAGATATTCGAATGAATGGAATTCCTCGTATCGAAAATAATGCTAACGATTAATTAGCAAAGTGATTGGTGGCTTTATTTTGTCAAAGATAATATGAATTCTCACAAAACTGCTCCTTTCTTTTAATATATACTTTATAATTTTTTAAAATAGTTGTTGATTAAAAATATTGCTCGTTTAATATATATATATATATATATATATTCATAACAATCTTTTCTTTTTCGGGTATATATGTAAGAGGTGATTAATTTTCATTCATCAGAAAGAATGAGACCCATATAAAGAAAGTGATGGTAGAGAATTTTCACTTGGGCTCAACTCTCAAGACATCAACCGATATTTTATAAACCAAGAAAATGTTAAATTAGAAACGATCGCATTATAGTTGCTATACAGATAACAATCAATCCTATCAGGTTTCTCTGGCAACAAAAACCAGTCGCCAAGATTGTGACTTATTCAGCTGAAATCTAAGGACATAATAATTGTCTTTTTTCATCTGCAGTAAGGGTGTTTTATCAGCCTCTCGTCTTTTAGTACGGGAATCGAAATCAGTCGCGCCTTGCAAAATAGCCTATCCCTCTTGGTGGAATCAGAGCACCATCAACAGCCTAAGGGGGAATGAATTCTCAAGGATATAAGCAATGCCCAATGCAGAAAAATGATTTGAAGATTATGCATAAAACCAGTACCACCATTTGGAGCAACACTAACAACTGACTTACCTCCTAATTCTTGAGAATTTTAGGACATCATGGCCTTCAAATCATCCCTTGCTTAGAAAATGGGTTTATTTGCCTTGGGGTGTTTTTTAAGTGTGGATCTTATCTTTATGGTTATTGGCTACTGTCCTGTCCTCTACGTTTTTCTCGATTTCGAGCAGTTCGGACATGTTCTATTCCTTTGCCTTTGTCTGAGCTTGCAACAGCTTGACTTGAACCACGGCCTTTCTCATTGTCTGGACTTTCATTTGCAGTCTGGCTTCGCTGTTCCTATGGGAAGTTAAACCGAGTAATCAGTTTTGTAAGTGCTGAAGTTGTGAATCGACTCCCTAAATAACAATCACATTACCAAATTGCACCAAAAGAAGTAAAACATACCTCACCCTTTTTAGCTAACTTCTTGGAATGACTCGAAGCATGGGATTTCTTTGAATCTGTCTCTGCTTCATTCATACGGTTGCTGTTATTTTCTGAATGATCTACCTGTTGCTTCGGAGGTGGATGTTTACTTTCCGAAGATGATTCCTGCTTCCTCCCTTTCTCAAACTCTGCTTTGTCCACATACGTATCCTGCTGAAACAGATTATTGGTTCAGAGAATTTTGTTTAAAACAAATACCCGGATAACACAGCTAAGCTTAACTTAAATGCTTATAAAGGAAAGCCCCAAAGTATGAGGCATAATTTGATGATATCACTAAGTTCACAACTATTAAAAGAAATTTATAACTATGAAGCAGTAGATATATTAAATTCAACCATATAACTGATCACATCCCTCGGAGCCTGTCCAATTTTCTCTTCTAACTTTCCATATCAACTTTCACAATCACAATTTCTGTTGAGGTGAGTGCATCAAGAATCTTCATACATCCATAAGCAACAACTAAGGTTTATGCACTGACAGAGTAGTGGCTTGTCCCCCATTTGACCATTCATTGGAATTTATGCTCAGATGACTTTAAGTAAAACTGATTTTGCTAACTAATACTATTTCCATACTAATAAAGGCAAACACTCAAAAATTCAATAAATAGGTAGAGTTATTTGGATTTTGGAGAAAATGGAATACAATCATCAAAGTAAAACAACAGGATCAATTCCATTCGCTTTCTAGTAAACTACAGTACTACATGCTGTCTCAAATGAATGTGAGTTTACCTTGCTTCCTGACCCTTTAACGACAGCTCCAGTACCCTTTGGCTTATCCTCTCTGTATAAAGTGTAAAAGGAGCATATATATAGTTAAAAAAAAGTTAAAACAACTCCAGATGAGGATGTGAATTGTAAAAAATATGTCAAACAACTCCAGATGTATTTTACTTTAAAGTTTAAACAATTCCAATCACTACAAGGATGACAAGTATTTATCACCAAAGAGACAAAAAGAAGAAATGTCTTGCTGCATATACCCAAAAAAATATGACGTTGTGATAGAACCAACTGAAAGCTTACTTTTTTGCATGATGATTTGGTTGACGTTGACTGCATGAATCATTCATGGAAGCAGATTTTTTCTCAAGCTGTTGATTAAGCCGCACCTCCAGATCTTCAACCTTCTTTTTCAAATTGATTATATCTGCCTCTGCTAGAGTTATGTTATTGAGATCTGCCTTTGTCTTCATAATAGTCGCAAGTTAAAATTTGATGCAAGTTAAAGATTAGGTGGATTACTTAAATCAGAGTCAGGCCATCGTATACCTTTTCGTCAATCTTAGCTGGGAGAACTGTGGGTTGTTCTTGAGATGAGTTAAGAACGGATTCCAGAGCTGTCCTCTTATCTCTCTCCCTTTGCAACACTTCCTTTAATATTGCTACCTATTAAGTACAATCAAGAGCAACAATCAAGATTCACGACGGTTAATTTATAAAGCAAATACAAATATTAAACTCCATATATTGCAAAAAGAAAAAACCAAAAGAGCTTCACATTACAAACGTACTTCTTTCTCAAGACATAGTTGACGCCCTTGCAATGTCTTCTTTCGTTTTTCCACACTGGCTTCGAGTTTGGTATTACCTTCAATCTGTATTAGAAAGATGACTTTGTTATGAAAAGTTTCCATACAAGTCAAGATAATAATAATAAGTTTTCGAAAGGTGGATAGATAGCAGAACCTCTTCTCTGAGTCTGTTTTGCAAGTCAGAATTTTCATCCTCAACTGTCTCGATTTCAAACCTAAAATAAGGCCAAATTGATAAATACAAAAAAGAAAATAGAGCTGTTATCAATATAAAAGGTCTGACTCTAAATTTTTGTTATTTCACTTTTAGCCATGTAAATTATGTTATGTGAAGGATAGATCCCATCATCCTAAGCTTGAAAGAATACTTTAAAAGATGCTTGCAAATTTTAGTTGGTATTGTGTCTTTGTAAGGTATATGAAAAATAACCAGGAAAACAAGTCGTTGCAGGCTAATTTATACAGAGCTTTTACATACAGATCATGGGAACATTGCTTACTCTTCTTCAAATGGATAATCAATGGATTCCATAGAAAGGTTCTTCCTTGCCTGAAGAAGCAAACCCAAGAAATTAATAATTAGTAAATGCATGACTATAAACATATCGACCAATATGAGCAGTTATAAGTTTTTTTTTTTTTTCTTTTTTGGTTCATTATAAGTTGATTAATCTAAGGTAACTCCCAAATGCTCAAATTCATTCTTGGAAATACTTGTTAGCACATCATAAATGCAGAAAACAAACACTTACAGAAGTACGTCCCCAAACAGCATTACGCCTAGCTCTGTGTGCAGCAGCTGAGGATTGCTGGCTGCTTGGGATTTGAGTATGATGAGCTAACCTATCCTCCACATTGGTTGGACCATGAACACCTTTTGATAGCTCAGCAGACTTCTTGGTCAATGTTGCTGTACTTATACTATGATTACCCTTGCTCCTCTCTGAATCATCATTTTCTGACGATGGGTTGTGAATTGAACTTGAAAGCCTCTTGGTGGCTTTTACATCATGACCAGTTTCAGAGGACTCAGAACTTGTGCTCGAAGAATCAGAATCCTGCAATTTTATACTCGGTGTGCATTAAATTTTATTACTGATTTATTGCTCTTTTCACCTTTACAAAAGAAACAGAAAGAATACTCAAAATCTACGTGAGGACCAAAGAATGTGAGAGCATGCATGTTACTGGCCGAATCTATGTTAGGAAAGGCAGTTTAATTTGGGTTCTTTAATTAAAGCTAAGAGTACATTTTTATTCCTTTCCTTAGGTTTATTGATTATGTTTTTATTGTTGTTGATTTATATTCCTTAGAATAGGTTTTCTATTTATGTAATAAGACTAGTCCTTATTTCAAAGGATGTATGAAATAATAAAACTTAAGTAGAATTTCTATAAAAAAACCCTAAAGAGCTTTGGGTCTCCTTTTAACGAGTCCTAAAATTTCAGTCTCCCCTTGATGATCTTAAAGGTTTCAATCTCCTTTCATGAGTAGAACTATCAATTACGTAGATTGTAACAATTTGGCATCAAAGCCAACGATCCCTGGCAATGGTAGAACAATGACCCGCAAAATGGCACACAGGAATACACAAGAAGCTTGAGCATATACAAACAAAAAAGGATCATATATTAGATTGTACATTGCAGCATGTTCATGAAGTATTGCTAATATCAAAACACAACTGTTTGATCAAATGCGTAAAGGAGTGGATAAAATAATTGCTGGTAAACAGGTTAGTAACTCTGGTTTACACGAAGGTAGATCCTTTAACCGAAAAAACCAAACCACAACAGTCTTTACCAATCTCTTCCTTGTACTATGCCTCAAACCCTTCTAAACCCATCTCGACAAAAACCATGGTAACCACAACTCACAACCAACTTCACTTCCTTGTCTTATTAATTAACCCCTCCTAAATTCATATAAAAAAACCGATTATACCCAATCCAAAGAACCTTTAACTCATATTGGAAAAGTTTAATGGGTCTAAACTTTCGGGGTTATTTTTAAAAATATTCATGTTGGTGAGAAGTTTGAAAAGATTTATTCAATGGTGTTGATAAATGAGAATAAATTTGTGGTCTATGACCCCCTATTGATTTCAACTATTCGCAATGTAAGGGATCTTTGCAAAGTGAATCCTGACTTCGAGATTGATGACAAGCTCTAACCAAAGCACTTTCCAAGAACAAGTTTGAGTTTCAAAGGATATTGGAAAAGTTTCAAGAAAAAATCTTAAGGAGTCTTAGGAATTAAGAATTTTTTAGAAACTCCAAGATTTAGCAGATGCTTTTTGGATATTTTGAGTTATTTGTATTTGATAGTTTCTTATGATGTAATGAGTTGTAAATTATGCGACATGTGCTATTTTGTTTAATATTAGATATTTTTTTGCTAATTGTGTGGCTGTAACCAAACATATATATATATATTGTAAAGTTTTGTATATATATATATATATATATATATATTGTAAAGCTTTGTAAAAAGATGATGTAAAACAAATTGTCAGCAATTTATTTTCTTAAGTTAGTCTTCTCCACCTTCCATCTTTTGATTTCTGTAGCAATTTACAGCTGCAATTTGATGTTTTGTTTTTCTGAGTTTACCAACAGAAAGCTTTTAGCTGTTCCAAAATCCATATTAAGTTTATTGCTTCCACCCTTTTTAAATTTTATAAACTATAATAAAATGTAAATTCCATTTGAAGACGGTAGAGGAACAAACCTTATCAACATCCACATCATTGGTAACAGAGTGACCACTTTCACTGCCTGATTCACTTGCTGCATCACCACCATCATCATCATCATCATCGTCACCATCCTCATCATCATCATTGGATACATCAGAGCCTTCTGTTCCATCATCGCATTCATCGTCTTCATAAGATTCATCTTCGTCATAGGATTCACTATCATCTTCAGCTGCCTCCTCACTTTCACTGCCACTCTCTTCTGAATCAGAGTATATATCAGATGATATAGAACCTTCCTGCCAACAAAATTCTGATCTCGTAACTACAATGTAAAAACCAAATCCAAACCAAAGAAATAAAAATTTGGAATATGAACAAGACTCATCTTTTTTATGTTTTTAAGAATATTGGGAAAAAGAAACAATTTTGACTTAGTGATCATGTTTGCTCAAGAAGAACAGATAGAAAATAAAACAGATCAATAGTGTACATACTTGTCTTTATAGCGACTACAGAAAGCCATATTGAAAGTTTAGTGAAAAAGAAGAAATAATTGGGGCTCACCCCAAATATTTGATCATACTCTTCCAATAGTGTTATAACAATGGCTTGAGCATGATTAGCTGCAGCAGCGGCTTGTAGCAATTGCATAGAACCATCACCACCCACATCAAAATCGGTTTCAATCTCACAATCACCAGCTAGAAGGGGTCGAAGAAGTAAGGGTGCCATGCATGCCGCCACGGCTGAAGTGCTCATTAGGTTTTCATTTTTGTGAGAAGCCACAACTTGCATCATCATTAGAATTCTGAAATAAAGGAACATGACAAGTAAAATACGGATAAAGCCACAACAGGGCAAAGAGTGACAGTGATAAATCAATTACCTCTGTAGCAAACGACGGTTTGGTTCAGGAAACGTGTCCAATACTGCCAAACGCATAGCATTGACTCTAGAACCACGTTGAGTTCCTAATCATTGTATGATGTCCAATAACAGAATAAAAATAAAGAATAAGGATTATCCAACGTATACTTCCCTTTGGAATTAGAGGCATCAAGAACCCAATTACTGTGAAGCATGTAATCAACTGAATTTGTTAAACAAAGAACAGTTGAACAAAAGACTTACGGCATGCTTCTAGTAGCGCATTGCAGCATGATGCAGGAACAGGAGATGATGGCAACCCTCTGAGGATATACTGGAAAATGGCATTAAGGAAATTAGAAAAAAAAAGTAGCAGGAGCAGTATATGTTGCAATTTAAATGAAACAATCTTCTGGAAACCAATATAGCATACCTTGACACAATCACCAATGACATGTGCATCCTCCTCGGAAGAAAACTCAGTTTTTCCTGCATTAAAAAGCATGGCCTAAAAGAGTTAGAAGGCTGAACAGAGAATAGTTAAACTTCAAGTATATATATTTTACTTTTTACAAAGCTACCCTTGACAGCATTGTTTACAGCCGAACATTAAATATTGAATATGAAAATCCAAAGAAATTGTAAGAAAAGAACACAACCTATGGTATCTGTAACCAATGTTAAAAAAAATGAATATAGAATATAGTCAAGGAGAATGTGTCTGAACAAACCCTGTTCATATTCCTGAATTCGACGCTTAACATCTTCAACATCTGCAGCTTGTCGTAAGATCCCTTCTACTCTGACACCTGTTAAGTTATTTTAACATGATTATATATGCAAAGACAGTTATCCAGTATAGGGAATTAGAAATTTAGAATATTACTTAAATGCAATTGTAGCAATTAAAAGAAAAGAAAAACTCACCATGCTCTTCAATAAATTTAAGGGCCTTCTCCAAAAATGTTGGAGCTCCGTCAACGTCTTCCAGGGCAAGTAAAACTGGTCTGCCTATGACTGTAGATCTCACAGGCGGTTTATCATTTGCTGACGAAGAAACAGAGAAGAGCATCAATATCTCAAATGAGAGGAAATCAAGTTAAAAACTTGACAGGCTTGTGAAAAAACACAACAGAAAGAGATAAATGAAAACTAGAAGAAAAGGAGCATACGGTTAAACAAGGATAGAGATAACTGACAGCCAAGGATCAAAAGTACTAACATGCTTGAATTCTTCTGATAATTTACATTGTTCGAATAAACTGATAGCTCTCCTCACATATATATATATATATATGTGTATCAGTTCAAAGTTGCACAAAACTCAAAAAAAGAGGCTGCAGAATACCTGGTTCCTTAGAAGCATCAAATTCCTCTGATTGATCATTCCTAAAAATGCCATTTTGTCCCATCGCATTAGCAGAACTTGGTGCTTGAGACAAAGCATTCTCAAGTGCAGCTTTCCACTCATACAAATCGTCCAATGTTTCAGCCTGGAACATCAACAAAAGCAACCATGTCATCTAATTTCTATCTATTGAAGTAAAGAGAGGCTTATGAAATAGCTCCATTGATTTATTGATAAAGGTAAAGATAGATAGTTACATAGAAATTCAAACTACTAATTCAAAAATATAAAAAATAGTAATAATTCAAAAATAATTTAAAATTAAGGCAACAGTTTTCTTGAATATTTGAATGTTTAAAAAACTAAAACAAAGCTATTATGCTCCCGCAAGACTGATGGTCAATAGAGAAACAATCTTGGATTGATGATGACTAACAAACAGTTGATGAAAAAATAGGGGGATTTTCCGACTGAGGGTGCTATGATAATGGGCCCTTGTTATGAGTTACGTCAACAAGATCGAGAATATTGTGATTTTGGAGACTGCTGATGGTGAAGTAATATTGTGAGTTATGGAGCTGCAGTTGGTTTATCCAATACATGGTTTGACATCCATTAAACAAAGTCCCTCGACCGGCTGCCAAGAAAGTCGGGCACAAACCTGGCCTCTTGGAACTGGTATATAGGAGCCGATTTGTTGGCTTTGGTGAGTAAGAATTGGCATTGTTTCAGCTGAAAAAGTATTGGAGTCATATGAAGATCAAAGAATATGCTCGTTTGAGCAAAGAAGTAACAAAACATGTTTGGGCCAAGATTGAGAACTAAGTTGTTAGACCTACTCATATAAAATTGAAGTAATGAGAGGCTTATGAAATAGCTCCATTGATTTATTCATCAAAGTCTCTATTAATAGAGATAAAATAAATTGAAATTTAGAAATTCAAACTAGTAATTCAAAAATATGGTAAAATAATATTTTAAAAAAACAATTTAAAAGATAATAACAATTTATTTGAACATTTGAATGTACCAACTTCTAAAGCTAAGTTATTAATTTCCGAACATCTTACTGTTTCTTTTAAACCAGTGATCTTGCTAAAGCAGTTCATAATAATGGGTTTCACAGGATAAAAAAAATGCTATCTGTAGGGTATTAAGTGACAGTTAAATAAAACTTTTATAAAGATAAAAATTTCATGTTCATGGCATTCTGATCACATGCAAGCGTTGGTCACTCAGAACAAGGTCTTCTGCTTTCATTAGAGCTCAGTGTTGGTCAGAATCATTTGATCATTTTTACATGCAAGAATGTCCTTTTACTGTTTTGGCAGAATCATGGTATGTGCTGTTCAAACAGAAAGCTCACAACTATTTATCAAGCTAAGGAAATGTAAAACTAAAGGACCATGAATCTGACAAACCACTCAAATAAACAGTTGAGTTAAAATAGTATAAAAAGAATCAAAGAGAAATTATAGATGAAGAATGGGAGGAAGAACCTTGAGTGTGAAGGTTCGTCCATCGCGGCCATCTTGAAACTGTACTGTTATAAGTTTTTTATCAGCTTTGACAATCACACTAGAAATGTTGAAAGGCACCACAAGTTAGTAATTCCAACTTTAAAGATATTTGCAACTTGAAGAAGAGACCAAGAATTGGTAATCTTTCAGATATGCAAGCCAACCTGCCTGAATTGTTGAGATCAATACCGCCAAGAGTTAAGTTCACTTCATTCCCCTTTTGAGAAACGGCATTCTGAGAAGTAAAACAAAAGTAGATTAATCTTCTAAAACCTTATACATACAAAATGCAGCAAGAGAGAGAGAGAGAAAGAGAGAAATTGAGTAGTGCATGGGAATGTGGAGACAAGAGAACAGGTTACCATCAGGATAATAACATCTAACCAATAAATATCAACACTTCTAGACTTTATTTCCTTTTTTGATTCAGAGATTGCATACTGAAGTTCTTCTCCAAATCGAAGCCTAAGTCATTTCCTCAACCAAAGCATCATTTCTTTGTATTATTCTTCAAGGTGAAGCTCTCGAATGTCACACATTGCAGAATAGTGCATCTAAATAAAGTCTAACCCAATTATAAATTAGGGCCAACCTAATCCATTTCCATCTTTCATTTTTAGGCTCAATTTGCTGGTGAACCAAAGAAGAATTGGCAAGTGAAATGATAGATTAACTGAAGTACCATAACTATCAAATAAGCAGTGTTTAATAACAATCAATTTTCTAGTACACTAAAAATGTACGTTTGTAAAATTACCAATAGGTTCCACTAACTTAGCACTCTATCCTACTTGATAAGTTTATAACTAAGTTCCATTATTTTATGTGGGGTAAAAATTACCAGTAAAGTTTAACTTTGAACTATTAGCTTCGAGTCCTACAATCTATAATTCATATGTGGGTTTTCAATCAAATTTATCATGATTAGTTAATTAGTTACTTTGAGTTGAGATATTTATTGAGATAGTTGTTTAGTTTAATATTTGTAATTATTGATTCTCATTAAAAATGATTAATATAAGTATAACTTTTTTTTAAAAAAAAAAAATCTCCTTCACTATTTTAGAGGTAAACTTTATTAATTTAGAGCCGCAATAATGATTTAATTTTGAGGTCATATTTCCCAATTTCTTTATGTTTAATCTAGCTTGAGAGTTTACAGAGCTTACTTAGTCTGTACAAAAATAAACTAAAAACTGCAAAATCACCGACGAAACGCGCAGCATGAAATAAACATGAAAGTTTCATATTCTAGCCACTAATAATTATTCATAGAAGAGGACATGAAACTCAAAACCAGATGTTCTAATTGACAGAGTAGTGCAAATAAAAGATAATCATAGCAAATTAATATCATCTCGATGATCTTAAAACCTAGTAGAGTAAAAAAAAACAGCAGATCGCTTTATCTTTTACTGTATCCTTACAATAATTCAATTGTTGTGCCAAGAAAAGAGCAACAAATGATGTAAAAAAATGGATAAGCAAGCACAAACATCCATGTTGAGAGTTGAGACCGGCACTGCCAGAATAAAGGAACTTACAGGGTCGCTTCTAAAGAAAACCAACGAAGTATGTGTCAAAATAAACCATCTTTTCTTCCATGACGTCCACCCAATTCCTTTAATCAAAGAAAAATAGGAAAAAGAAAGAAATAATAATTCGTAAGAATCCAAGCTACTGTCCTGAAAACCTTGATTTCAACATAATGCTTATTTTCTAGTAAAAGTAAAAATTGCTTCACAAAACTGTAAGATGAATGGCAAACGAAGAACTGAATTTAATTGCGGAAGCAAAGTTAACAAACCTTTGGATGATAAAAAAAGTGGCCCACTCTTTAAAACCTGCGAGAAAGTTTAAAAACCTTAAAATGCACTAACTTTAATAATTTTAAAAACTACATGCTTAAGAAACAGGGAATGCAGGTCGGGAAGGTAAAATTTAGCAAACACTTAAAATAAAGGAGACAATTCATTCTCTAGCATCAATTAAAATAAAGGAGATAATTCATTCTCTAGCATCAAAGTTCCTGATGGCCGCTTAAAAGTCTAGGATTGAACTTAGTGGTTATTAAAAGCTAAAATATACTGCGCAACAAAACAATAGTTGCAATCTACTTGATAATAAACAGAGAATAGCTTATATACAGGCAATCCTTCCATGAAATGGTTCAAAGCGTTTAGTTGACATCTCCCATTGCCCAAGCACATAAGATGTTGTCGAGTGATGAACAAAGGTAATTGTCGACATGATCTTAGTGATGGCAAAGATTACCGCATGGTAATTTAGGGAACGAATGCTCACCTACAACTCTCAATCAACAATTCTAAATTCAGAACATTAATTAAACAGTTCATAGAGGAGAGAGAGTGGTTTACCGTATTTCCGGACCGAGAGTTCTGATGCTCCGGTGAGCCTGGAACAGCAGCTGCTGCAACATCTCCCTTAAGAAAAAAAAAATTGATTTTTCAACCCATAGAGTTTAGGTTTTGTTTTCTCCTGAAGGTTGAAAAACTTTCCTAAAAGAAAGCAAGATTGATCTACACCTGATGTCCTTGAAATGGCTCTCGATCTTCCCTTTTGGAAGCCATCCTCTGCAAACAACATTACACCCAAACAATCAAGAACAAAACAAAGAAGTCCAATTTCTTCATAAAAACTATAAGGTAAACCAGAAAAGAAAAGGAAAGAAGGAAAGAAAAAAATGCCTGTTGTAATACAGAAGGGTCTTCCTTTTTGTTAGCCATTTTCTAAACAAGAAAAAAAGAAGGAATTAACGTAAAATCTCCGCTAAATCTACAGAACACCAAAATCTTCGAAGAACGAATAGAAAATTAACAGAAGGGGAAAAAGAAGAGAGAGTGATTGATCAAAACCAGTTGCGCTGGAGACGGCTCTTCCTTTCTGCTAGCCATTTTCTGAACAGGAAAATTAAAAATAAATTAACATAAAATATACGTTAAATCACAATGTATTTCTTCCCTGTTTCTGAACACCAAAATCTTCTAAAACCGAATAGAAAATTAACAGAATGAGAGAGAGAGAGAGAGAGAGAGAGAGAGAGAGAGAGAGAGAGAGAGAGAGAGAGAGAGAGATTGCTCAAAACCAGTTGCGCTGGAGACGAGTCTTCCTTTCTACTAGCCATTTTCTGAACATGAAAATTAAATATAAATTAACGTAAAATATACGTTAAATCACAGAGTATATTTTTCCATGTTTCTGGACACCGGAATCTTTTAAAAAAAAAAAACAACGAATAGAAAATTAACCGAATGCAAAAGAAAGAAAGAGAGAGAGCACAACCAGTTGGGATTGAGACGGCTCTTCCCGTTTGCTATGTATTCTCTAATGACATTAAAAACAAAAAGTAAAATCTCCGTTACAAACACAAAATATAGTTCTTTCTCTTCAACACAAGTAAAAGCAAAAAAGAAATAGGTTGATGAAAACCTGCTGTATCAGAGATGGTTCATCCCTTTTGGTAGCCATGATACTCTGATAACTAAGAATCAGAAAATCACATACCAAACAATTCACAAAAGGAAATGATCAGCAGCCTCTGCATCAATATTAATTATGCCACAATATTTTTAAACAAACAAATACAATTTCAAAACTAAAAACTCAAAAAAGAAAAACATTTTGAATTAGGAACGTACTTTGTGGAAAAAGAGGAAAAAAGAAAATGTAAAAGAAAATTAAAAGGAGATAAGGAGAAGGCAAAGGTGAGAACGGAGAGACATTTTTTTCTTTGTTTGTTTGAGAGTGCGTTGGCTCAGAATTCTTTGCTAGGCGGAAACCCCGTTTGGTCAACCAAAGGGATAGCCTAAAAGCAGTGAGGCATTCCCTCCATAACGGAAATGGGATGGGAATTATGTTGCTGTTGTACACGTCAACCCTATTTTTTAGCTCTATTTTTATTTTAATATCCTTTTTTTTTCTTATGAAAATATTTGTGTTTTTGGAGGGAAATGGCGTTTCCAGTAAATTTTGCCTGTTTACAACGGTCCTTTTGGGCCCACAGTCACACATTGCTCAGTCTGTTGTGGGCTCCATTAGGTTAAAACTCAAAGGTCAAATTTTTTTATTAGACCTTATACTTTGTATAAGTTATGGATTTATCACTTGCACTTTAATTTAATCAATTTTAATTATTGTACTTTTAAAAATTTGAAATCTACTCCTAACTAAACAGTATCAATTAAATGTGTCTATTAAATTCTATTATAATTAGTAATGTATTATGCGTAAAATTAGATACTTAGTCCATATTCTCCACTTGAATAATTTTTAGTCGTTATATGTTTTTTATTTTCAAAATTTCAATTTTAATGTAAATAACAATCATTAAATCTATTAACTATTTTTTTAGTAATATGTGAAGATAGTAAACTAACAAGACATTACACATGTGATAATATATTTGACACATCAAATTTTAAAAATAACAAATCTTAACTTAATAAATTTAATAACCATCATTTAGTCATGACTAAAATTTTAAGATTATAAAAGTAAGGAGATTGAAAATCACCAAATTAAAATATAAATACTAAATTAACAACTTACGCAAAATATAAAATCTAATAACGTAATTTGACCAAACTTAAAACACAAAGTATAGGATATAAAGGTTCATTTTTTTCCTCTTTAACGCGGAGTGCAAAGGAAACCCCCAAACAAACAATAAAAAAAAAGTCAGAAAGCTAAACACCAACTAAAGAAAAAGCTTCCTTTGAATATGGAAACCTGATTATAAGTTAACAAAGCTTTTTAAATAAGTAAATTTTTTTAATGGTATTAAATAATTTCTTATTATTTGATAATATCAAAATATTTTGGTTAAAATGCTCGGCTACTATTTTTATAAAAGCTGTGGATTTAATCTTTGTAATTTATTTTGATCATTTTTAATTTTTATACTTTTCAAATTTCAAAATTTTAGCTTTCACCAAACGAGATGTAAAAGCCCAAAATAGGGCCTAGTTAGAACAGTGGTTTTAAGACCACAAACCCGAAGTAAATATATATATATTTAATTTATGATTGTTTTAGAGTCTATGATATGTTTGGGTGATGGTATGCAAATTTTGTTAAGTAATTTTTATCGATAAAGTGCCCAATTTTATTATTGGGATTAAATTGCATTAATTGCAAAATATGAGTTCTAGAACATAAGTACTTGATTTAAATGGGGATTTAAACTAGGTCTTTAAATGGAAAATAGACCACCATATTTTGTTATGGACAAAACTAGTCATGGAAGGGTAAAAATTGAAGGTTTAGTAAAAAAGACATTTTTGTCATTTGGGTGTTTTAAGGCATAAAAGACAAAATTGAAACCCAAAAATCTGCTCATTCTCTTCTCCATGCTGCCGAAATTTTCAAGAAGCCATGGCTAGGGTTTCAAGCTTTTTCAAAGCTCAATTGTAGTGCATTTGAGCCCCGTTTTTAATGTTCTTCGTATTTTTGAGATCCTAGAAGCTTAACCTTTCTATTTTTACCATTTATTTGCATGAAAAATGAAGTTTAAAAATTGCTCCATGCTAGATACTTGTGCATTTTGATGTTTAATGGTAGAATAAGGGTGCACAAGGTTAGGAGAACGATTTTGGCTAAGTGATTTTCGTTGAAAATAGTTAAAACGGGTTAACTAGTTGTAAATGCTCCTAAAAGTGTGAAATAATAAGAATTTGAGGTTGCTTTGGAAGAGAAAAAGGTTCGGCTGACCTTGAATTTTATAGAAATTGAATAAAAATCATATTACGAGCCTATGGGCAAAATCGTAATTATGAGAAAGTTTAGAGGCAAAATTGTAAATTTGCCGTAGTATATTTTTGTATTAAAATGAGTAATGTGAGTGATAATTAAGTGAAATGTGACATTTTAGATCAAAGAAATCGAGATTTGGACCAAGTATGTGGAAATGTCAATCAAAATGATCGATTCGCGTCGAGGTAAGTTCATATGGTTAGTCTATAGTGAACGATTATTAAATTTGAATTGAGATGATGCATTATTTTATATATGTTTATTATTTAATCATGACTTTATGCAAGTACGAGATTGGATTGAAGGATCAATCGTGAGAAATGCAGGGTCAAGTACATTCATACTACGGCTCGTGATGAATTGACGGAAAAGACCGTGGTTGGACCATGGCAGTGAGTGTGCCAGCTGTAATAACCCAATTTTTAGCCCGGGCCTATTACAAAGCCAACTAAGGCCCAATACAAGCAAACCCAAAATACAAATGGCCCAATAGGCCCAGAAACAAATTTTTTTTTCAAGAGCCTAGGGTTTCTGGAACCCTAGGCGCCGCATGCCTCTCCACTACCATGTGCGCCGCATCTCCAACCACCACTGTCGGCCACCATCTGCTCCACCACCTGCAAAAAACGAGAAAAGAGACAATAATGGCAGAAAATAAGGAAGGATATTGTATTTTTTATTTCTTTGTTTTTTTTTCTCTCTTCAAAGATCGGTTATATAAACCGAATACAAATCTGTAAAAAAGGACTTTTTTTGGAACGGATACGAGGATAATAGTTTCAAAAATACAAAAAAAAATAACAGTAGAAATCAAAGAAAAAAAATCTAAA
Organism: Gossypium australe; assembly: GCA_005393395.2. Taxonomy (NCBI): domain Eukaryota; kingdom Viridiplantae; phylum Streptophyta; class Magnoliopsida; order Malvales; family Malvaceae; genus Gossypium; species Gossypium australe. The sequence continues at coordinate 53,247,958 of CM016614.1, forward strand.
ACATAGAAATCAGATCTACAACAGTCGAAGGTATTTTTTTTTCTTTCATCTCAAATCTTTTTCTTTAATTTAAATATATATATATATATAGGAAATATAAAGCATAAAAATACAAAAAAAAACTACCTTTTTACGATTTCCGACCACCGCGTGCGGTGGCCGGTGACGGTGGCCGGCGGCGGCATCCACGGTGGCTCTCCTCGCCGGAAATCGCCCAGGCCAAGAGAGAGTTGAGAGAAAATATTTTTTTTTTGAAGAAGAAGAGGGCTGAAATGAAGAGAAAAGAAAATTTTTGGGGTTAAATAGGATGTGCAAAACGACGTAGTTTTGCAAGGTCTCCCCAGACGCCAAAATGGCGTCGTTTTGGGGAGGCCGACCTGTAACATCCTGAAAATGGGCCTATGCATTTTTTATTTAAGTATACGAAATGGCATGTCTTATGTGTTATGAATGTATTATGAACATTTTTGGAAACTTGGAAATGATTTAGAAATGTTAAGTTTCAAAAGAGGAAAGTGAACATTTCTCGAAACTTGGAAATGTAAGAAATGTTAAGTTTCAAAAGAGGAAAGTGAACATTTCTGGAAACTTGGAAATGTAAGAAATGTTAAGTTCAAAAGAGGAAAGTGAATATTTCTGGTAACTTGGAAATGTAAGAAATGTTAAGTTTAAAGGAGGCAAACGAACATTTTTGGAAACTTGGAAATGTAAGGAAATGTAAGGAAATGTAAGGAAACGTTTTAGGAAAAGTTAAGTTCTGAGGTTAAGAGAGGGAAGTAAAGCAGGGTGGCCTTAAGAAAATTTATGGGTGAAATATGACATACAATTGGGCTTGTCTAAGTGGCTTGGAGGTGCCACTTAGGGCCTCTGGAGTTGACGCCACAAGCAGGTGCAATTGGGCCTGGGTTCGAGTCACTTGGGGAGCAAATAAAAGAATTTTATTTTGGTGCCAGGAACAAGAGAAGTGGACGGCATTAAGGCTCTATAGAGAGGTGTTTTATTGTTGTTAAAATTCGGCAAATAGATGGATAAATGATGGATTTTTTATTGATAATTTTTTATTAAGAGATAAGAGATATTATTGGATTAAGTTTTAGGTGATAATTAAAGTGATAAAGCTATCAAAATAGAAGAGTGATGGCCAAGTAAGGGAGTCTTGGCCTAGTAAATTCGGCTATAAAAGGAAAAGAGAGGCCATTCTGCATTATTTTCTTTTTCCTTGAAGACTCTGCCGAAATTCTCTAGCAAATTTCTCCACTATTTTCTTTCTTCTCTCTGCCGAATTCTCTCTGCTCATCATCCTCTTTTTCTTTTGATTCTCTTTGGCCGAATCCTTCTGCACCCTATTCTCTTATTCTTGTTCTCTCAATCTCCTAAAAGCCGAATATTGTTGAGGATTCAAGCCAAGGTGTTGTCGACTACAACATTAGGGGAGGAATTTCGGGATATCAAGTGTTGCCGATTTCAATACTAAAGGTAAGGATGTTATTGACATTGTTTTGGTTCTTTTCTTTAAGCCGAAATTTAGATTCTAATGCCATTAATATCTTATTGCCGAAACCTTGAAGAGATCTTTTGGGATTTACTAAGTGTCGACTACAAGGAAGGAGAAGTTCTTTTCCCGAAGGTACACCATAGGTCGCGTGTTCCCTAGTTATTCGGTGAGTTTCGGGATTTAAAATCCACAAGGTAAGTGTCTATAGCATTCGGCCAAGGCTTATTTTGATATCTAGATCTATTTCATAATTGTTTAAAAAGCCGAAACTAACCTGGGATGTGATTTAATGTTTGGCCGAATACAAGAAGGAATACAACAAAGTTTCGGGACTTGATTCTTAAGTCAATCGGCAACAAGAGATCTAAGATCTAAGGCATTAGATCAAGCTTTTCGGGATTTGGATTGGAAACCTTAAGCGAATCAGGTGTGTACCTCAGACTATTTCTTGATATATTTATGGCAATAATTAATATGTATGTGACTATAAGAATGTGCAAGAATATGGCTAAGGTACCATGTAATGGTACAAAAGTACTCAGGTACGTTTCCTACTCCTACTAGGATTACGAATATATGTTATTTTTAACATGTGAAAAGTGATAAGAATGTGAATTAAGGCATGATGTGCATGATATGTATGATATGGGCATATGGGTTATTAAAAAGGGGAAGTGAATGTGGTGACCTAAGACCACGATATCTGAATGTGGTGACCTAAGACCACGATACTTGAATGTGGTGACCTAAGACCACGATATCTGAATGTGGTGACCTAAGACCACGAATTTTATAAGGGCGATGAGCACGTCGACTGCAGCGACTGCCTTCGATGGTGTGTAGCAGATGGAGGGTTGACTTATTAGTCCCCACGGTGTGCAGGTTGGTACGGGTGATGTGTAGCGGATGGCTTATAGGTTTGGGTTCGGGTTTGCATCATTACTTTATATCTGTTATATGAATAAGTATGTGATATGACATTGTATGCCTGAATTGTTAAGTTATAGTGTTGGTTACACATTGAGTCTGTTTGACTCACCCTGTTGTGGGAACCTTTTTCAGGTGACGATCGGTAATGGACCGGGTCGGCAGGAGCTCAAAGGTGGCCATGCACAGCAAGGAATTTAATTAATTTGGATTTTTATTTTATTAAGTACTTTAATTTAATTTTGGGAATTATTTTGATGTAATAAGGCCATAGTGAATTATTTTATTTCTGTTTTATTTACTATGTTACGAAATTTTAATTATTAAAGATTAAGTCAATTTAATTTAAGATAAACTCTAATTATTTGTCACCTGAAATAAATGGGTTTTCAATATAAAATAAACTCTTTTTCAACTCAAGCCCAACCCAAAACAAACTTTCTTTCAAAACACACAAGTTTTTCCTAAGTAACAAAAGAAATTCGAACCGGTTTACATCGAGGAACATACCAGATCCGGTCAAGGCTCGTGGGCCGGGTTTGGGGTGTTTCAATTTGGTATCAGAGCCCAGTTTTAAACTCTCGGCCTTGGGTATAAGGCCTAAAACGTTTTCAAAATTAAGCCCAAAAGAAATTTTATGAAAATTTTGTGAAAAGCAGGTTTTTCTGGCATGGCACCTAAGTCTCCGACCCGAAGTCCACCAGGTAAGTACCCCTAACCTTTGTGTGAATTATATTGTGATCTGTAGAAGGGTAGAAATGGAATGGAACGTAGATTAGTATGATAGGTACTTGAACTCTAAGGCTAGCTTACCCCAACAGCTACATAAGACTTAAATGCTTAATAAAACAAACCTGTGTCTAAGTCGCCGAGTTAGGGTGCGGCAACCATTGTGCGCATGTCTAGGATTGGTATTCAGTGGGAGCTTGGTATTTAAGCAGTCCACGTGACTCACCTCCTCTCCACTCGAATCCTACCTGGTGCGTAGCTTCGGTTCACCCTAACCAAGAGGACTTATTCATGGGCTAAACCCCTAACTAAAACCCGAAAGGGACTAGCCGTATTTTTATGGAAACCCTAGTTTTAAAACTCTTAAATTACCCTTTTGATGTATAAAAGCTATTTCATAAAATTTTTCTGAAATATTTCTTGATTTATGAAAATTACTAAAATACCCCTATTTGCAAAATTACTAAAATGCCCTTGGTTCTAAAATTTCCGTATCACCCCCGATTTCAATAAAATTTCATTACTTTGTAAAAGTGTTTAAAAACTCTATTTTGCAAAAGTCCAAAATACCCCGATTTGGAAAATTTCCGAAATTGCCCCTAACTTACAAAATTACCAAAATGACCCTGATTTCCAAAATTTTTGCGACATCACCGTTTTGGAAAATAAAATTCTCAAAAAGAACCCTCAAAGTTTTGCAAAATTTGGAAATACTCCGGAATTATTAAATTTTACAAATTTACCCCGGTTTATTGCTAAAATATTCCCGAGTTTCAAAATTTCCGAAATACCCCTGGGGTTTCAAAAAAAAATTACCAAATTACCCTTACTGACAAAATCAACAAGGAACCTTATTCTGACAAATTACGAAAATACCCCTGTAGGGCAAATTACGAAAATACCCTTGGGTAGTGGAAAAACAACAACAATGAAAACTACAACATTTCTCTGAATGAACGAAAGTTCATAATTGATTGATGAAGGTATGAATGTAAAGACTGTGTGCATGTATGAATACGAAAGAACCACTCCTAAAATACTTTTCATAAAACTTCTTCGCGGGTAATCAGTGGAATAAAGGCTAATTCATAAAATTTCTTAATTAGATTAAAGCACGATCGTAGAAATGAGCTCTAGGGGACGTGGTTCTGGAATACCTTAATTGCCTTGTTCGTTGTAAAGTCAGTTCGTTCTTATGTTGCTAGTAAGGTGTATGGAACCTTGATTGTAAACTAAGAGAATGTGCCTAGAAAGTATGATAGTTTCTTAAGATCAGAGTCCGCAGCAGTAGCGTAGTGTGGTGAGCTAGGAAGTACGACTGTTCGTTAGTAAGTAATTTCGTCCTCGAAATTATTTTAAGGGGGGTAGAACTGTAACATCCTGAAAATGGGCCTATGCATTTTTTATTTAAGTATACGGAATGGCATGTCTTATGTGTTATGAATGTATTATGAACATTTTTGGAAACTTGGAAATGATTTAGAAATGTTAAGTTTCAAAAGAGGAAAGTGAACATTTCTGGAAACTTGGAAATGTAAGAAATGTTAAGTTTCAAAAGAGGAAAGTGAACATTTCTGGAAACTTGGAAATGTAAAGAAATGTTAAGTTCAAAAGAGGAAAGTGAACATTTCTGGAAACTTGGAAATGTAAGAAATGTTAAGTTTAAAGGAGGCAAACGAACATTTTTGGAAACTTGGAAATGTAAGGAAATGTAAGGAAATGTAAGGAAATGTAAGGAAACGTTTTAGGAAAAGTTAAGTTCTGAGGTTAAGAGAGGGAAGTAAAGCATGGTGGCCTTAAGAAAATTTATGGGTGAAATATGACATACAATTGGGCTTGTCTAAGTGGCTTGGAGGTGCCACTTAGGGCCTCTGGAGTTGACGCCACAAGCAGGTGCAATTGGGCCTGGGTTCGAGTCACTTGGGGAGCAAATAAAAGAATTTTATTTTGGTGCCAGGAACAAGAGAAGTGGACAACATTAAGGCTCTATAGGGAGGTGTTTTACTATTGTTAAAATTCGGCAAATAGATGGATAAATGATGGATTTTTTATTGATAATTTTATTAAGAGATAAGAGATAATTATTGGATTAAGTTTTAGGTGATAATTAAAGTGATAAAGCTATCAAAATAGAAGAGTGATGGCCAAGTAAGGGAGTCTTGGCCTAGTAAATTCGGCTATAAAAGGAAAAGAGAGGCTATTCTGCATTATTTTCTTTTTCCTTGAAGACTCTGCCGAAATTCTCTAGCAAATTTCTCCACTATTTTCTTTCTTCTCTCTGCCGAATTCTCTCTGCTCATCATCCTCTTTTTCTTTTGATTCTCTTTGGCCGAATCCTTCTACACCCTATTCTCTTATTCTTGTTCTCTCAATCTCCTAAAAGCCGAATATTGTTGAGGATTCAAGCCAAGGTGTTGTCGACTACAACATTAGGGGAGGAATTTCGGGATATCAAGTGTTGCCGATTTCAATACTAAAGGTAAGGATGTTATTGACATCGTTTTGGTTCTTTTCTTTAAGCCGAAATTTAGATTCTAATGCCATTAATATCTTGTTGCCGAAACCTTGAAGAGATCTTTCGGGATTTACTAAGTGTCGACTACAAGGAAGGAGAAGTTCTTTTCCCGAAGGTACACCATAGGCCGCGTGTTCCCTAGTTATTCGTTGAGTTTTGGGATTTAAAATCCGCAAGGTAAGTGTCTATAGCATTCGACCAAGGCTTATTTTGATATCTAGATCTATTTCATAATTGTTTAAAAAGCCGAAACTAACGTGGGATGTGATTTAATGTTTGGCCGAATACAAGAAGGAATACAACAAAGTTTCGGGACTTGATTCTTAAGTCAATCGGCAACAAGAGATCTAAGATCTAAGGCATTAGATCAAGCTTTTCGGGATTTGGATTGGAAACCTTAAGCGAATCAGATGTGTACCTCACACTATTTCTTGATATATTTATGGCAATAATTAATATGTATGTGACTATAAGAATGTGTAAGAATATGGCCAAGGTACCATGTAATGGTACAAAAGTACTCAGGTACGTTTCCTACTCCTACTAGGAATATGAAATTATGTTATATATGTAACATGTGAAAAGTGATAAGAATGTAAACTAAGGCATGATGTGCATGATATGTATGTTATGGGGCATACAGGTTATATGAAAGGGGAAGTGAATGTGGTGACCTAAGACCACGATATCTGAATGTGGTGACCTAAGACCACGATATCTGAATGTGGTGACCTAAGACCACGATATTTGAATGTGGTGACCTAAGACCACGATATCTGAATGTGGTGACCTAAGACCACGAATTTTATAAGGGCGATGAGCACGTCGACTGCAGCGACTGCCTTCGATGGTGTGTAGCGGATGGAGGGTTAACTTAGTAGTCCCCACGGTGTGCAGGTTGGTACGGGTGATGTGTAGCGGATGGCATCTAGGCTTGGGTTCGGGTTTGCATCATTACTTTATATCTGTTATATGAATAAGTATGTGATCTGACATTGTATGCCTGTATTGTTAAGTTATAGTGTTGGTTACACATTGAGTCTGTTTGACTCACCCCGTTGGGGAATATTTTCTTCCAAGTGATGATCAGTAATGGACCGGGTCGGCAGGAGCTTAAAGGTGGCCATGCTCAACAAGGAAATTTTTATGATTTGGACATTTTATTTTTATTTTAAGTACTTTAAATTTATTTGGGATTACTTGATGTAATAAGGCCATAGTTGAACTACTTTATTTTACTTTTATTTATTATGTTACAAATTTTCATCAATTAAAAGATTAAATAGATTTATTTAAAACAAACCCTAAACGTTTTGTCACCTAAAGTAAAAGATTTTTATAAAATAAACTTGTTTTCAATTCAAGCCCAACCCAAACAATTTTACTTTCAAAACACACAAATTTTTCCTAAGTAACAAAAGAAATTTGAACCGGTTTACATCGAGGAACATACCAGATCCGGTCAAGGCTCGTGGGCCGGGTTTGGGGTGTTTCACGACCCGACCCGACCCGTGTAGGCCTCAGGATCCGCGTGTTTTGATAAAAAGGGTTATTTACCCTTTTGGTCCTTCCACATTATTATTATGTGCAAACTAGTCTTTAGGTTCTTTTAAATTTGCCCCAGGGATTATATTTTGATTTCGATTTAGTCCTTATTGATGCTGCCCATTTCGAAAGACAGGGATAATTCCCCATTCAGCCCTCACGCTTTTAGCGCATGTTCTATTTTAGCCCTTTAGTTTCATTCTAATTTCGATTCGGTCCTATTTCTCCCTTTTTTTTTATTTGTATTATTACTATATTACTATTATTTTCCTTTATTATTATGTATTATTATTTGCCATATCATTATTTATTTATTTATTTATTATATTATTATTATTATTATCATTACTATATTGTATATATTTTGTATCATATCATTATTTTTTTTTATTATTATACTACTGCTACCATTACTATTATTATTATTATTATTATTATTATTATAACTATATTTATATTATTATGTTGTACATATTATTATTATTATTTTATTATGGTATCATTATTATTATATTTATATTATCATATTGTATACATTTTGCATCAATATTTCTACCTTATTATCATTACTATATTTATATTTATATTGTATATATTTGTGTCAGTATTATTGTTATTTTATTATTACTATTATTATCATATTTATTATCATACTTATCATTTATTATCGTTATTATTATTATTATTATTTTTATATACTATTTATTATTACTATTATTATTATATTATTATGTTGTACATATTATTATTATTATCTTAGTATTATCACTATATTATTATCATTATTATTATTATTGTTATTTTATTCACTATTATTATTATTATTATGATTGTTATTACTATTATTATTACTATTTTCATTATTGTTATTATTACTATATTTATATATTTCCATTGTACATATTTTGTGTCAGTATTATTGTTATTTTATTATTACTATTATTATTATTATTATTATTATTATTATTATTATTTACTTTATTTTTCTTTTATGTTATTATTTCCTTTGTCCTTATTATTGTATTATTACTTGTATATATACTTACTATTATTATTATTATTATTATAATTATTATTATTACATCTACTATTACTATTATTATATTTATTATATTATATTATTATATTGTACATACTTCGTATCATTATTATTACCTTAGCATTATTACTATACTATTATTATTATTATTAATTATTATTATGTTATTATGTTATACATATTATTATCATTATTATTATGGTATTATTATTATTATTATTATTATATTATCATATTGTATATACTTTGCATTAGTATTATTATCTCGTTATCATTATTATATTTATATTGGCACGTTGTACATATCTTATGTCCGTATCATTATTATCTTATTATTATTATTATTATTATTATTATTATTATTATTATTATTATTTATCATTACTATTATTATCATTATATTTATATTATCATATTGTATATACTTTTTATTATCTCTATCTTTACTAATACCTTCAACCGTTTTTTTTTATTATTTCAAAACCGTCTTTTACCTTTACACTTTTATGTTATTGTATCTTTTATTACCAGTATTGTTGATTTCGTATTTTTGTCGCGTCATGTGGATCAACGGTTTTAAATCGCAATCCGACATTTTTTTTAATTCATACAAAAGAGGTAATATTTGTGTGTTTAGAAGGCCGAAAAATTACACCCTAACGTGTTGGGTGTCGATCTTTTCGTTCGACTAAATATTCAAATATCCTTTTCTTGTCGAAGATGATCTCGGTGTCGAAATATAAGGGTGTTATATCCTAACGTGTTGGGTATGATACTTTTATTCCTTTGAAGCGAGATAATCTTAAGATTTAATCCCGAATGGACGAATTTTATTCTTTTCAATTTTTACCCTAAATATTTTCAAGTTTTCAACATTAGGACAACATTAATCAATTTGGTACCAACTTTGGGCGTTACAAGGGTGCTAACCCTTCCTTGTACGTAACCGATTCCCGAACCTGTTTTCTCAAATTTTCGTAGACCAAAAACATTATTTTAGTAAATCCAAATGTTTTATTAAAACAAAGGTGATCCGACCACACCTAATAAAAGGTCGGTGGCGACTCCCTTTCTATTCTCAAAAACCAAGTTCGGATCCCGTTTTTTTTTTTCAAAAATGGTTTCGACACCAGTGTAAGACCATGTCTGGGACATGGTATTGGCCTCAAGTTGTGTTAGTGTAAGACCATGTCAGGGACATGGCATCGACACAAACAGAGGAGAGTTAGTGTAAGACCATGTCTGGGACATGGCATCGGCTCGAGATGAGTGCCAGTGTAAGACCATGTTTGAGACATGGCACCGGCATCGATATGTGATCCCATGTAAGACCATATATGGGATATGACATTGGCATCCTACCAGGTGTACAAAATATCCCGAACATCCCTAATATTACAAGTAGTTCAATAGGAAATTCAAGGAGTATGCTCAAAATAAGTACGAGTAGGATATGTGAGTATTATGACTAAGCACAGGTATATATACGAGACTCATAAATAATGTGCTCGAATTATGATGCATTATTGATAAGGATGCAAATGAGTAAGATGTGTCTATGATCACTTGGTTGTTATGTGCCAAGTTATAATATGCTTTGGTGTAAGTGTGTATAAATGAAAGTGAACACAAAGAATTAATGAATGAGTGAAATTGACATTAAAGTAGTTGTGGGCAGCAGCATTAGTATAACTTTGAAAAATCACCAAAAATGGTGGAAATTGAATTAAAGGTTGGGTGAGATATGAACTTAAAGCTTAATGAGTCTATTTTTTTATATAAAAGAAACAGAGTAAGCAAAAGAAGTGTGAATTAAGAGATATTTGAAATTTAGTGAGACAGGATCAGAATGAGTTTTGGAATCCCCTGTTCCAACTTTGGAAAATCAGTAAAAATTTTAAAAAATAATTATGGAGTATAATTCATATGCTTGAAATCCTTAATAAGTCTATCTTCAAGTGAAATAAACGAGAACATCATATGAATTTTATATGAGGAGAAAATTGATTCGTAGTGAAGAAGTGTCAGAACTGTTGGACAGCGAAACAAGGGTAAACTTAATGAATAAAATGTACTAATTGGCTAGACCAAAAATTCTGAAATTTCTATGGTAAGAATTTATGTGAGTCTAGTTTTAGGAAAAATTAACGGTTCTTCATTCAGAGCTCTGTAGCTCGAGAAATAAATAATTTAGTGACAGTGAATCAAGTAGACAGATTAATGTGAACATGAGTAATAAGGTGTAAGCATGTGATATAATGATTATATCATCTTAAGAAATTATTGTGAGGATTTATCCACACAAGCTTATTAATTTCTTATTATTTTCATATGAACTTACTAAGCATTTATGCTTACTTCCCCTCTCTTTTCCCTTACCTTGTAGTATCGCCAAGTTAGCTCGGGGATCAATGGACGTCGGAGATTCGCTCACACTATCAATTGGAACACTTGGTATATCTAAATACATTAATTTTTGTGTTATGGCATATATAGTAGGCTTGGTCATTTTGTCATATATGTCATATTTCTTATGGCCTAAAATGTTGGCCCTTATTTAATAAATGTTCATTTTGATTAAGGCTTTTTGGAGATGGCCAATATTGATGGCTGTTATACGCCTATGAAGTGGTTATTCATGTATGTGGTAATTGCATAATTGAGATGTTGTGGATGTGGTTTACAAATGATTTCATGAATGACGATGTGTATAGGAATGTGTATGCAAGATATTCGGATGTCCAATTATAGCATGATACATGTTGATGAAATGGATACAAGAGAGTTTGTGTTTTATCTAGGGAACTAGCTTGGAAAATAGCCAACTTCCAGGCCACACGGGCAGAGACACGGCCATGTGTCTCAGCCATGTGACAGATACGGTCTAAGGGCACGGGCCTGTGCCAAGGTCGTGTGACCCTATTTTGATGATGACGTCATAAACAGAGAGTTACACGGGTTAGGGACACGGGCGTGTCCTAGACCACACGGGCGTGTGTCCCCTGTTTTGACAAAATCTTCTAATTGTTTTTTTCCAAAAGTTTCCAACATTCTCGGTTTAGTCCCAAACCATCCTAAAGGATGTTTTGAGCTTTACAAGCCCATATAAGGAACAAAATGCATGTGTTAGAAAAGTTTTAAATTTGACGAAATTTTATGACCCGATTTTACATGTTCAAGAAATTTTAAGTCCGGTAACGCCTCATACCCTGTTTTGACGTTGGATACAGGTAAGGGGTATTACACGGTAAATGTTAAAATTTGTTATTTCCAAAATTTGATGCGCCAAATATATTATTATATGTGCAATGTCATGTCCACTTATTATTTTCACATATTACTTACTAAAAATCTAGTTTGAGTTAATGACTATTGTAACACCCCTTACCCGTAATCCCCGTCGGATTCGGGTACGAGGCGTTACCGTATAAAACTACTTGATCGCCACTTAGGCTCGACGCAACTACTCTCCTTGAGTCACTACAACAACTTCTTTTTTGACTTACGAGACCTCACTCATACACAAGAGGGCTCTCAAGACTATATCGGGAACTCTTACGATTCGTAAAATTTCTTTCCCATCTAAACAGGGAGTACACGCCCGTGTTAGATAACACACACGCCCGTGTATAGTCACACATGCCCATGTGCTCAAATCGTGCCTAAAAACCCCAGCATTCTGCCAAAGCCCCACGGCTAGGGCACACGCCCATGTGGAATGGGGCACGCCCGTTTACCCACAAGACATGCCCGTGTCTTCCACCCGTGGTCGACACTGACTAATTTCACACGGTCTGGCCACACCCGTGTGGATAGTCCGTGGTCTATCCTAACTTAAAATGCTAACATGCAGGGGACACACGGCCAAGTCGCACGCCCGTGGGCTAACCGTGTGTCACATATGGCCTAGACACACGCCCGTGTGTCTATCAACATAGACAAGAATAAAGCCATATGACAAGTTCTATTCACTCCACTAGCATATGACACATGCACTCATACAACACATCTATAATCAACTCATATTGGAGTGCAATCACACATGGGTAACTACATCTTTTTATAAAATAAAATATCCAACAACCATGGTAAATTTACAAAATAATTATCTTAACAAGAGCCAATACACTTATGGCCAAAATAACAAAATAATCTAACTAGTCTAGCCCTTATACATGCCATACACAAAATCACTAAGTCTAAATATACCGAAGTGAGTAGATAGTGCAAGCGGTCTCCTGGTTTTCGACGTATCCCGGCTCGGCTCTTAAACTCTATAAAACAAGGGAAAGAAAGGGGAGTAAGCTTTAAGCTTAGTAAGTTTACATGTAAACAATATAACATTTTAACATGTATTCAACAATTTCATAGCTTTATATACTAAGCAAGAAACAATCCACATTCATGATCATGCTTACTCATTCCCTCTATTCACACATTCCAACCATATCACTAGCATAATGCATACATTCATTAACAGGTTCCCCTGCACTTAGCATCACAATCTCTTAGTCAATTACTTAGAGTCAATTTACTTGATGGTTCCACACTTAGCCCACCATTAATCTGCATTAGGGTGGTAACGCACTTAGCCCACCAAAAAGGTTGGTTACGGTGGTATCGCACATAGCCCACCGAATGATAAGTAGACGATGGTATCGCACAAAGCCCATCGTAATTAAACAATAAGGTGGTATCGCACTTAGCCCACCAAAAGATAATTAGACGATGGTATCGCACAAATCCCATTGTATTTAAACAATAAGGTGGTATCGTACTTAGCCCACCAAAGATAATTAGACGATGGTATCGCACAAAGCCTATCGTAATTAAACAATAATTATTCAATGACTACCACATTCAGTCCACTTGAATCACATATGTTCTTAATCATGTCATACCCCAAATTAGCAGCACAATGTATATAAATAAGATTGTATTGTTTACACATAAACTTACCTTGATGCAAAACGTGTTAACTAGCGATTTACTCAATCACCTTGCCTTTCCCACGGTCAAGGTTGATTCCACGCTCTTCTTGATCTATAACAGTGAAATTCATTCGTTTAGATCATTCTATGATCATAATACATCAAATTCTACACTTGGGCAAAAATGACCATTTTGCCCTTGTACTTTGGCAAAATTATGATTTTGCACATAGGCTCGTAATTTATTTTTCAACACATTTCCTCAATAATTAAGTCTAGCTGAACATTTATTTCTCTTACAACTACTCACCATTCTCACCGTTTCATGCATTTATGACACAATTTCATTCTTTGCATTTAAGTCCTATTTAGGTGTTTTCATGCAAACACCTTTCACCAAAGTTATTCCTCATCTCCCTAACATTTATTTCTTCCATAAAAACTCAGCTAACAACATAATTACTCTCATGGAAAGTCCCTAGACTTTCAACCATATCACAAATTAGTCCCCTCATTAGCTAGCTTAAGCTTTGGGGATCCCAAAAGTACAAAAATCCTTAAGAAAAACCTCAAAAATTACTTACTTGCAAGGATGAGATGTAGCTGAAATTTTCAAGCTTTTAAACCCTTAAACTTGCTGAAATTTTTGGTAGTAGGGGGAGATGAATAGTGAAAGATGATAGCTCCCTTTAGTCATATTATTTTATCATATTTTAGTCAATTTGTCACCAACTATCACCTAGTTTTACTAAATTGAATGCTTTTGTTCCCTAAGCACCCTATGGCCGGCCATTACACTCCAAAATGGCCCAATTGCATTTTAAAATCCTCCAATTTACATTCTATAGCTATTGGGTACCCCTACCTTATAAAATAGAACTTTCGCATCTTATGCGATTTAGTCCTTTTTCACAATTAAGCATGCTATTGCTAAAATTAAAGCATCAAAATTTCCATATAGCCATATATTAATACCATAACACATAAAATAGTACTAAAGTAATTTTCCCTCAACCTCGAATTAGTGGTCCTGAGACCACTGTTCCGACTAGCCCCAAAATCGGGCTGTTACAACTATCATTTGCATCAGGACTGAAATTTTAAATTTTGAAAAGCATAGGGAACTAGAATGGTCTAATTGGAGAATGTGGACTAAATCTTCAACTATATGCACAATACAATACTAGTGGTTGAATTTAGCCAAACGAATTTAACTTTTATTGTTTGGGTTAGGACTAAATTTTCTATAACAGCCCGCCCGACGTAGATCATATCGATATGCTGTTGGCGTATAATTGAGTAAGCTAGAGTAGTAATTGGGTGAATTATCAGTTAAAGTGTTAGGTTAGCATGTTGCGTGAATTTATCAGTACGCCGTTGTGAGGTCGTATTGCTAGAATTCACCATTTGGCGAACTCTAAGATTGGTGAAGTCTAGGGTTTGACAGACTCTTTTCGGAGACGATCCGCCAACCTTAGATGTTCTAGTGAACTTGTTAGTTCGCGAAGCAATAGGGTTGTTTTATGTGGAAACCTATCTCAGTGAGTATCAATAGAGTTTAGTTGAGACCTAGTTGGAATTGAACTAGAGTACTGTTGTAACATCCCGCTCGCTGGAATCTTAGTATCCGAACACTATTCAGAGAATGGGTCAAATGAGATGATTTAAAAGTGAATAATGTTAAAACTAGTTTAAAGGTAAAAACCATTGTGAGTGTGCCTGTGATGCCTTAATGCTGACAAACATTAGGTTAGAACGAAATGAATAATAAGTAAGTCGTTAAAGAAAAGATCGCCCCCAAAAACCTCTATTGGCGTGTATAGGATAGGCGGAGTCTATTATAGGTAATGAAGAAATAAGTCTTGTGCTGAGAAGTTTATGTCAACAATGAGGGCATTTAGTAACGATGGCCTTGAGTCGGTTAAGTTATAAGGAAACAATAGTTAAAGTTTAACTGAATATGAACAAAATAGTTAAGAACCAAAGGAATGCACTTGATTAGTTTATTGGATTTTGTAAGATTTGGATAAGACCACCAATTGACTGATGTGACATTTTGTTGAGTCCCAATAAATCTAAGGTACAATTCCAAGTGTATAAGACAAGAAAAATATCTTATCTCTCTCTTAGGGAGAGCAGAATCAAAGGAAGATAGGAAATCTTCTCTAGGTTAAAGGCCTGGCAAATGGCAAGCTCTGTAGTCTATGGGAAAGCAAAATGTTATCCGCGCCACTAAGACTTTTGACGTATATGAGGGCAACTAGTCTATAATGGAACTTGATGCAAAAAATCGTTAGAAAATGATGCCCAATAAAGCACATAGTGGACTCGAGTAATAAAGTCGCTGCTAAGACGGCGTGATATGCCAACGCATGATCAGTTGAGCTATCAGCTATGCCTTAACGAAGGACGGGTTAAGGCCCAAGATTGATTATACCCGTATGTGTTTCTTTTACAGCTATTATGCATTTGACTAGTGATCATAAGGATTATTACACGTGTCAAACATCCACTGGAACAAAGGAAAATATCTAGTTTAGTGGTTAAGTGCTAGGAATTGTTCATTACTTCCTTAGGAAGTATTCTCTGCCTATATAAGGATGAGTTGAGTGGAGAAACCCTCTCATTCTTTAGGATGAGCTAGAAATGAGAGGATCAGCTCTGAAATGCCCCTTGTAAGGTAAGTTTCCTGACCTTACATGATATGCTGCCGAAAAGCAGATCTGTTTAACTTGATAGAGCAAGCTTAGTAGAGCTTCTATGAGATTTTAGTGTTGGAAGTAAAATGAAAATGAGTTAGGTGAGTAGACCTTGATGAGTTTTTTATGGTTTAACATTTAGGGGGTTTCGATCTACTCGATGGAAGCCTAAGGCTGATGTTTGAAGCTACCAAAAGTGAGTAGTGTGAAGCTGTTAAGGTGAGGATTAGGTGAGGATATCATGAAGGTCCTGTGAGTACCTTACGAATCTTTAACTGATATCCTTGTGTATACATGTATGTTTGTATGTTTATATGTTGATTTCTCTGTGTTTATGATTGTTTTGTGAAATGAGAAATATAGGAATGCAAATGTGGTATGCCGATGTTGTGAAGATGAATGCTTGATAAACTATGCTTGTGTGATATGTTGATTCTGTAAAAATGTGTATCTGATAACTTTGCATGTGTGGCTTGTTGCCTAAACGACAATGCGCCTCTATTAAGAAAGAGAAATGTATGCATGATGAATGTGTAAAGAAGGTGTGAGCCTAATGGTATGTTTCTACTCCGCAAAAGAAAATGTAAGCTAAAGAACGAATATGAAAGTATGTTTATGTCTGCTATAAGTATGTACATGCATAAACACACTTGAAATCATGATGGAGTCTCTACATGAGTAATGTTGGGATCACCGGTATGCCCTGTGGCACAACAGAAAAATTATTCTGGCGATCCACAGCCAAGGATCCATGTACGAGGAACGAATCGGGTTAAAAATATATCTTCTTTAGTGAAAACTTTGAAAGAATGTTTCCAATTCAATGTCAATTCCAAGCCACAACGAAAACGTCCCGGCCTTTACGTAGTCCACCCCGTCAAAAAACGAACAACCACTTTCTCTTAAACTTTTCATGGAGAATAAAAAACAGTTGTTAGACCTTTATTTTATTAAGTTGGTAACCTTAACACATTAAGGGATTGTCATCCTTTTATTCTCTTTGATATTACATATTAAAAAGGAAAACTAGGATTATTCGCTTATTAATAGAGAAGGCAAATGAAAAGTTAGAAAACGAAATTATATTCTTTCTAAAAGAATATTAATTTCCATGTTTTCTATATTTTGATCAAAATTAATTAATATAACTATTTATATTAACAAATTCGGTAAAATATATTTGAATCAAATTCATATATTAATTATATTCTTTCCAAAAGAATATTAATTTCCATGCCTTTTATATTTTGACCAAAATCAATTATATTAATTAATTTTAGTCAAAATATATACAATTAATATTTTGTATGAATCAAATTCATATATTAATTATATTCTTTCCAAAAGAATATTAATTTTCATGTCTTTTATATTTTGACCGAAATTAATTATGTCTATGTTCTTTATTTGTGTACAACAAATTTGTACATAAAATGTGTTTAATGTTTAACTATCAAATTAAAATAATTCAAAAATTAATTTAATTCATGTGACAATTAAATACAGTACCAAATGAATTCAAATTTTGTTCGTTTCAACTATAGGGTGTGACCTTGTAGGCACTTGTAACGTTGGTAGTCATAGTAGAACATTTCTAACATTACGAGCAATGTGTGACATCTAGCAATGCATCATTGCCGCCCAAGTTAGAAGAAGTTGTGATTCGACGTAACCTTTTTGTGATAATCTTTTCACGTATTTTATCCTTTTATCCTTAATATCTAGATTGGACACAAGACACGGAATAGTCACACTTGTATAGTCCAATATCATATTTCTTAATTTTCTGGGTAGACTATAATAAACAAAAAAGTGTGATATCTCATATCAACTTATTTGAGCATGGCCATGCATTTCTGGTTGATAAACTGTAAAAGTAACATATTTTAAGCCCACATTTAGCATGCTTTTGGATGATTTAAGCCCTGAATTGTGTAATTTGGTGCTCTTAATCATTTGTTTTCATGTTTTATACTCAGGAGAGCACCCAATGACGAAAAGAACGGAAAACAGGCCCAAAACGGAGTAAATAGGCCATATCGCGAAATCCACACGGCCTGGGCCCTAGCCACAGGGCCGTGCCCCATTCAACAGGTTCGAACACGACCTGGCCATGACTTACATGGGCGTGTGCTATGGGTGTGTCCCTGCCATAGGAAAGAAGAGTTTCACTCGGATTTGGATCTTAGGGGCAAAGAAACACATTCCGAAGCCTATATAAACACCCTAAATATGACCAGAAAAGGGGGGAACCCGAGGCTTTAGTCAAGGGGTATCTGACTAGGCCAGAGGAGGCAGATTTGTGGAGATTTACTCGAAGAGAGCCAGTTGATCCATCTCAAGAAGCCGGAGTTATACTCAAGACGGAAGATCTCTCCTTCAATTCCTTCAGGGGGTTTTAGGGATTTCTTATGTTTTGTTTTATCTTTTCTTTTGAGATTTTTTCTTTCATTATTATGAACTAAACCCTCAGATACCTAAGGGGATGAAACCTAAGATGAATCTTGTTATCGTTTGTTGAACTATATGATAAATATTTGACTTGTCTTAATTATGTGTTCTTAATTCTTGTGTTGATATTTTCGGGATATTAATTCAAGTGTGATGTGCTTAGGTGGAGGAGCAAAAGTCCCTGCCTAAGAGTAGATCTAGCATAATTAAGCGGAGTTGATCGCGCGCCTAGAGATAGGGTGACGAGATTTTGCCGGATTAGGGTGAAACCTAATATGGGAGTCCATAGATCGAGTTAATACGATTCTAGGGGTTTTAATTAGTAAGAGATTTCAATTAATCAACCTAGGGTTAAACGTTAGTCGCCTCGAGAGAGGGATTAATATAACTTAGGGAATCTTACGGATCAAGTCAAGTGAATAAATCGTCTGGTTCAGAGTTAGATAACAAGTGAAGTCAAGGTGGATTCTTCCTTGGGTGTCGTCTTAATCAATTGGTTTTTCTTAAAGTTATTTTCTCAATTCCATTCTTCTTTGTCTTAGAGTTTTTAGATTAGTTGATAGTTAATTTTAGATTAGATAAACAATTCCCTTAATTCTTAGGTTAGATAAGAAAAAGAGAGTTAGTATTAGTACTTTTGGTTCCTTTGGGATTCGACATTCCAGTCTTACCTTAACTATACTACTGTTCGATAGGTGCGCTTGCCTCAAATCATTGTCATAGTTAGTTTCTAGGTTCGATCATTCTTTATATAAAATTTTAAGACTCTAACACGCGATCAAGTTTTTGGCGCTATTGTCGGGGAACTGAAATATTAAGAACGATCAATTTTTATTACTTTAGCCATTTTTATTTTTTGCAATTTACTTTTATTTTTTAGTCTATTTTTATTTTTTGCTAATTTCTTTCTTTTGTTCCTTTCAGGTACCTCTAGTTTATGACTAGAAGGAACCCGACAGGACCCCTACTTTACGACAGGGATATTGAAGGTGCCGTTCTGTAACATCTCGAAATTGGGCCTAGGAGAATTGGGCCTTTTGGGCCCCGAGCGTAGGAACTTTTTAAATATCTTTGGGAACAAGAGAACGGCTTTAATGCAAGTTGGACTTATTAGGTGAGTGCTTTTGGAAGGCTAGGGGACTTCTATGAAGTCCTGGGATCAAACTTGGGCTTAGGAAAAATATTGGTTCTCGGTGAATAAAACCCTGGGAGTTAGTATGTAGGCTTTCAGAATAAAATGTGGAGAAAAATAACACAAGTGGAGTGTGTGGTGTAGTGGCAAAGTGACGCCACATAAGAGACAAGGGGGTGACACCACAAGGAAGGAAGGAGGTCCAAGGTTCAAGTTGTAGCACTTGCATTTCTTTTAGATTATTTTTTCTAAGTGGATTTAGACATTGGCCATAGACTTAGCTTTAGTTGGGCATGATTTTTGACACAAGAGGAGCTTGTGGCCTAGTGGTTAGCAGCGTGGATTATACTATAGGAGAGCCTGGGTTCGAATCTCATGAAAAGCAAGGGAGTATTTATTTTGCGGACTGGACGACAAGAGTTTGAGTTGGATTTAAACTCTGCTAACGAAGGGACCCCACATCGGAAAGATACAAAGAGGAAAGGTGAGAAGCTGGCTATATATATAGAGCATTCTATGAGGAAAGTTAATATACCTTGGTGGGCATTGGGCATAGGAGTGCTCGGAGCGTGGATTAGCAGCTTTCGATTCCTATCAGATCTAGAGGATAATCGCCAATAGTAGCAAAGGAAGGGCTACTAGAACGTGAGGTACATGGTAAGGGTACGTTGAGGTTTCAGTTTTTGATAAGTATGCGTTAAATCTTGGTTAATCGCTAGTAATATCGATTGTAGGGTCGTGCCTAAGGGATTTGTAGTGCGCGTGGTTACCAGGTGTGTACAAACACTACACACACGATATCAGAAATGCTGAAAAGCTGAAAAGCCGAAAAGCCGAAGTGGCTAAATGGGCCCGGTGGGCCCTGAGGCTAAGAATTGATGAAATGGTTTGGTTGGTTATACGAACTGAATTAGTCATGCATGATACATGAATTGGATTTTTTTTGGGCCTAATAGGCCATATGATGAGATTTGGGCTAATGGGCCGTAAGGGTGTGATTTGGGCTTGATGGGCTTATGGGAACGTAGACACGTATGTTAGTGTTTATGAACCTTAGGCCTAGTTTGAACAACTCTTAAATTCCATACGACTTAATCTAATTAAACATGTCTGTGAACAAGTCACAGGGTTGGAGTGTGGCAACGGACATACGCATGTCTAGGATTGGATCTAGGGAGAGCTTGGTACTTAAGCGGTCCTAGTGGCCCACCTCCTATTTTCTGGAATCCTACCTGGTGCGTAGTGTCTGTTCACTTTAGCCGCGAGGACTTGTTGATTGGCCAAAGTTCATAGCTAAAACCCGAAAGGGACCAAATACCCTTATATTTGCAAAATTCCTAAAATACCCTTATATTTGTAAAATTTACTAAAATACCCCTAAATTTGTAAAGTACCAAAATACCCCTAATTGCAAAATTACTAAAATACCCTTAGGTTGCAAAATTACTGAAATACCCCTGGTTTACAAAATTACTGAAATACCCCTGGTTTACGAAATTACCGAAATACCCTTAATTTATGAAATTACCAAAATACCCTTGATTTGTAAAATTACCGAATACCTCTGGTTTGTGAAATTACCGAAATACCCTCGATTTGCAAAATTACCGAAATACCCTTGATTTTCAAAATTATCGAAATACCCCTAGGTAGTGAAATGACAAAAATACCCCTATGTGACGAATATGAGTTTATGGATGTTACTGTATGTTTGATGCATTCATATGATATTCTGCTTAGGATGCATATGGTTGGGAATTATGGTACGGAGGAAGATTTGAGGATCGCATGGCCGTATGGTATGGATCCAGGATCGCATGGCCATATGGTATGGATCCACCGGAGGCTTTAAGCCCAATATATGTGATTAAGTAGCTTTGCTGCAACGTTCGGTAGTACCGCAACCGGGCTGCCCTTGGTGTGTAGCGGAGGGGTGGGTCGAGCTAGAATTCCCCACAGGAGTCATAAGGTTTGAAGGAAAATGGTGTGTGTAGTGGATGGATTTTTGGGGTGGGTTTTGCATTATTTGTTTATAAATGATACGATACGATATGATATGAGGTCATTGTGGGCTAAAGCCCAAGACCACCGATTTTGATAGGGCTTAGGCCCAATGTGAATATTTGTAAGTGATTTGATTGCCAAGGGTTGTGCACACTGAGTTTCGAAAATCACACCCCTTTAATTTAATGTTTCAGGTAATCCCGAATAGACGACTCGACGTGGGAGAGGACTCGGAGATGGCCACACTACAAGAGGCTTGAATTTTCATTTATTTGTTTCAAAGTACATGTTTTTATTTACTTAATTTCCGGTCGATGTAATAAGGCCTTGTACTCCGTTTTGACTTCAGATTTATTTTTGGGTTTTGAGATTAATTGTTTATTTTAATTATTAAACCTCAGTAAGCTCTTATGTTTAAACTTGATTTCCGAATTACTTAAAACAATAAAATGGGTTTTTATCTTTAATTAATAAGAATCAAAGATTTTGGGCCTTAAATTTTTAATTAGCAAAACCGTTTTGAGTTGTGCCTTTAATGTGACATTCCAGATTCGGACCTAACTTCTAGGCCGGGTTTGGGGTGTTACACGTTCGCAGAAATCGCAGAGAGACAAGGCGAAGCTTAAACTACATAAAAGAAGAGCAAGAAGCCAAAATTAATACTACAGAAGAGATGGCAGAGAATAATCCGCCACCTCCAGAGATGGCTGAACATCATGCTCCACGTACTATGTATGATTATGCTAAACCTAGTTTAACAAGAACTGAGCCAAGTATTGTTAGGCCTACTATTGCTGCAAATAATTTTGAACTAAAAACTAACACTATACAGATGATACAATAGTTTGTTCAGTTTGATGGTTTGCAGGATGAAGATCCTAACACACAATTAGCGAATTTTCTAGAATTCTGTGATACCTTCAAGATAAATTGCGTTTCTGATGATGCCATCCATCTTCGATTATTTCTTTTTTCTCTGAGAAATAAAGTCAAACAGTGGTTGCACTCCCTTCCACGAGGGTCAATCACTACATGGGATCAAATGACCGAGAAATTTTTATTAGAATATTTTCCACTGGCCAAAACGGCCAACTTGAGGATTCTTTTGTGCAGATAGATTTAGAGACACTTTATGATGCATGGGAGAGATACAAAGACTTGTTAAGGAGGTGCCCACACCATGGATTACCTTTGTGGCTACAGGTCCAAATTTTTACAATGGTGTGAACCGTTCAACACGGCAACTAATCGATTCAGCTGTCGGCAGAACCCTGAACAACAAAACTCCTGAAGCAGCCTACGAGTTTATAGAGGAGATATCACTGAATAACTATCAGTGGCAAGTTACTAGGACAAGGCTAGCCAAAGCAGCCGGAGTTTTCAACATTGATGTAGTGACCGCGCTATCAAATCAGGTAGAATTGCTACATAAAAAATTTGATGGTTTATATGGTTCTTCGCAGGCACATCCAGCTATGCAGTGTGACGCAAGTGAAGGAGTGGCGAATCCTGAGTACCCACCCTATGGATAGGGCATGGAGAGCAAACAGATGAACTATATGGGTAATAATTTCCGATCTAAAAATAACTCTTATAGTAATACTTATAATCCAGTTGGAAGAACCACCCCAATTTCTCATGGGGCGGTCAAAGAAATCAAAGGCAACACCCATCCCAAAACTTCCAACAACAGCCCTACCCATAGGAAAAGAAGCCGAACCTTGAAGAGATGCTGACAAACTTCATAGCAGCCTCAAAAATACGGTCTCAAAATACAGGAACACATTTCCAAAAGATAGAAACAAAACTTGAGGCATTGACACAAGAGTTCAAGAAATTCAGGCAACTTGCAAAGCAAATGTCTAAGAGACCACAGGGAAGACTACCGAGCAACACCGAAACTAACCCAAGGAAGCAAGTTCAAGCCATAATAGCTCAAGATAGTGAAGGGTTAGACGCGTCTAATTCAAAACAAAAGAAGGTGGTAGAAGAAGATACGATTGAGGTTAATAACAAGCCGAACCCAGTAATCAAAGAGTACAAACCTCGCATACAATATCCCAAAGCAATAACGAAAGACGACACAGAAGAATAGTTCGGTAAGTTTCTTAAACTTTTAAAGAAATTACATATTAACTTTGTAATATCCCGGGTTAGGGGCTATTTTGTTGTTGCATGATATTGCATGTGTCAAGTGTGCTGTGTTGTTGTTTGTGTAGTGTCGGGGCTTAATTGTAGGCTAGGAGTGTGCCTGAGTAGGTAGGAAAATTTTTGTTTTAGGCCTAAGTCAGGGGAGCTGATGGAGCTGGGGTATAAGAGTTCTATTTGGTGTTTTGTTGAACAAAAAGGTGAGCTGGCAAAGTGGCAAGCATGCGTTACTTGGGAGCTAGGTGTGGCGTCAAATGCATGGGGTGGAGGTCTAGTGTTCGAGCTGCAAAGTCCCCATTTTGGTTCCCATTTTGGACGGCATGGGAGGAGGAAGTAGAAGGCAATTCAAATTCTTCTTTGGACTTGGTCAAACCGTTCAAATGGTGGGAGGAGAGTGAGTTTAGGAGGAAGACTTGGTCATGCTTGTTTGAATGTGTGGAGTGGAGTGTTGTGGGGGATTTGGCCGAATTTAGGGGGGAGTTGGAGGGGGAGTGACGGCTTAGTGTGGGGGGAAAGAGTGTGCCGAAATTCAATTGGCATTTTGGGGTGTTTTTCGGTCTCTTTTTGGTATCAAACAAAGTTCTCTCATTTTGTCAAACAAGCCGATTTCTCCATAGAAAATTCTCTCATTCTTTCCACCTCTTGAAACCGAAACACCTAGTCCCTTAGTTGCCGAAATTGTTTTGCTTCATTTAGTTTGTGTGTAGCCGAATGCATTATTGCATTTTTTCCTTCTTTCTTCACTTGGGTAAGCCGTAAGTAAAAGTCTTTTCTTGTCATATTTTTCTTCCTTGATTGAACCTTGATAGCCGAACACTCTCTTCTCTCCTTCTCATAATCCATTCTCTTCTCCTAAAGTACTTGTGCCGAAACTCTTACTTGCTTCAAACCGAATCTTTCCATTATTCATCTTCCCATTTCTTTTGGTGCCGAAACCACAATCACTTGCATCTCAAACTTTTATCTTTTTTCTTTTCTTATACATCATTGCCGAAACTTCATTCTCATCTCCTATCTTCTTTTCTTTCCTTTTCCATTCAAAACCGAACATAGGTGTGTGGTAAACACTTAGGCCGAATCTTCTTGTCTTTTTGGGGTGCATCTTAGCCGAATCTTTTCTCTCTTGGAAGTCCTCTTGTGGCCGAATTTTGGGTGGTATTGGTAAGTTCTTGGCCGAATGGCCATTTCTCTTTTCTCTCTAGTGCGATGTCGATTTTGGATTGGTGAAAGGAGTTAACCTCTTATTTTGGAATTCAAGGCTTTATAGGGCATTCGGGATTCAAGCAGTTGACAAAACCTTTTACAGAACTCGACCGATTGATAAGTGGTGGGGATTGGCCGATTGTCAGAAAATCAGTGGTTGATTCGGGATTTGGTAGGAAACCAAATCAAGTATAGAGGTAAGGGTTCGATATTAACCCCTTTGGTTAATTGATGTTGGCCGAATGTTATAGATGCCTAACCCCTATGTTTGGCCGATTCTAGGAGCAAGTCAATCGAGGGACCTAGATCGATTCGTTGGGATCTTTAGACTCGTAATAACCAGGTGTGTAAACTAACACACTTCTATTTAGTAATGTGATTGATAACCTTGTTGTAATTAGTGAAACAGTGAGGATTGATGTGATACCCTGTTGGGTATGATCTTGGACTCGGGTAAGTCAGTATTATTATGAGCTTACTGATGATCTATATGGTACCATGATTATGGATGTATGTGATATGGGATAATGATGTTAAACATATTAGCATGATATGTATGACTTGTATGATATGCATGATCACATGAGTTGGTATGATGATGGGTGATATGAGTGGAGGGGGCAGTGATATTTTGTGCTGACGAGCACCAGTGTTTTGGTAACACAACTTTGTGACTTTGGGTCACCAGAGGTTTGGCACCTCAGCGTCTCGTCCCCGTGGTTTCGCACCACAGTGGGTTGGCCCCACAAGGCGGTATTGAGGGATTGACGCCAGTGATTTGGTATCACACGATGGGTTGGCCCCATCACTCGATTATTGTGACTACGGTCACCAGTGGTTTGGTACCACATTTGTGTCTTTGGGACACCAGAGGTTTGGCACCTCATTGCGACTCGTCCCTGTGGTTTGACACCACCGTGGGTTGGCCCCACTTGAGATATGGGATCGTCTGCTAGTGATTTGGTATCACACGATGGGTTGGCCCCATCAATTGATTTGTGACTTCGGTCACCAGTGATTTGGTATCACAATCGTGTCTTTGGGACACCAGTGGTTTGGCACCACATTGACGGATATTGTGTCTTTGGGACACCAGTGTTTTGGTAACACATTGTGACTATATGTCACCAGTGGTTTGGCACCACCAGTGGTTTGGTACCACACGGGGTAGAAAAGGCGTTATGGATGGTTAGGATCGGGTTGCATTAATTATGTTGCTATGATATGATGTGTGTTAGCATGCTGTTTTATCGGGAGCGGGATTTATGCACTGAGTCCTGTGACTCACCCTCTCCTTTGACATTTCAGGTGACTCGTAGACGCGGACATGGAGCCGGGATGGACTCGATGTGCTCATGCCATGCTTAATAAAGTTTTGCTCAGACTTTATAATTTGGGTACTTTAGCTTATTTGCTATTATTTGGGTTTTTATTTTTTTGTAAAAGGCCTTTAAATTATGTTTTATGATGTTTATGTTTTAAATAGATTTCAATATGCTTTAACAAAATAATTGGGTATGGATTTTACTAAAATTTGGAAAGACGATGTTTTCAAAACTGTAACGCAATGTGTTTTCAACTATACCATCGGGTATCACCCTACGTTTTGATATTAAGTAAACTCTAAATGATTTTTAAATCAAACTCGATGTTCTACTAAGTTAAAAATGTTTTAAGTAACACTAAGAAACTACTTGAAGTTTTAAATGAATTAAACTCATTTTTCACTACACACTTTGATTAAGTTTTCAAAATTTTCGGGTATCAAATACATCATTTGATTTCAAATAAGCCTACTCAAATTTTCTTCAAATACACTATGTTTTCATCCAGTTTTTAAACGGAAAATTCTAACCTCTCAAATACGTTTATTCCCGTAACATACCAGATTTGGACGTGGTATTTTGTCCGGGTTTGGGGTGTTACAATTGTGGTATCAGAGCCAAGTTAAAAGGATCGGCTGTGGGCCTGAGGCCCAAAATGTTTTTAAAAGTCTATTTTAAGTGTTTTTATGGTTTGAAAGGCATGGCACCGAGTCTCCGGCACCAGTTCGCCAGGTAAGTACCCCGTACTATTGCTTGTGATTTGGTTGGATCTGATGTGATTTGATGATTAGCAATAGTATACTACTTTAGAAATTGAAACTAATAGGATTCTGTGAACTCGCGAGAACAAATCTCCTTAAATATTCATAAGATTTGCCTTAAAACAGTGGAATAAATACTGATTCATAAAACTCTTTAACCAGATACGTAGAAAGATTAGTCATGAGCACTCGAGGCAGACGTGGTCGTAATACTCGTGGAGAGGTAGGGGTAGGATGACAGTTTCTGAGCCCGTAGGATCTGGTCAGGGGTCAGAAAATGAGATACCGGTTCCGCCACCAGCTGTAGGTGGTGAGTTCCAAGATCAGACCGGGGATGACGCAGTGTCACAGGCGATGCTGCGAGTGTTGGAAAGAGTAGCGGGAGTAGGCGGTGGTGCAGGAGTTAGGAAATCTGTTCCTGAGCGACTCCGGGCAAACAGGGCCAAATTCTTTCGAGGTGTTTCTGGTGTTGCTCCCAGCACTGCTGAGTATTAGCTGGAGGCAACTGAGCGGATCATGGATGATCTGGACCTGACTGCTGAAGAGAAGCTGAAGGGCATAGTATCGCTTCTTCGGGATGAGTCATACCAATGGTGGCTCACGGTTCGGGACAGTGTGGCAGCAGAGGATCTGACATGGGATTATTTCAGGGCTGCATATCAAAAGAAGTACATCGGAGCTAGTTATATTGACTCCCAGCGAAAGGCATTTCTGAGGCTTGTTCAGGGGAGTAAGTCTGTTTCTGAGTACGAGGCTGAGTTCTTGAAGCTGAGTAGGTATGCCAGGGGCATTGTGGCCACTGAACATGAGAGGTGTGTTCGTTTCGAGGATGGTCTGCGAGACGAGTTGAGACTGCTGATTGCTCCTCAGCAGGAGCGCGAGTTTACTGTCTTAGTTGAGAAGGCTAAGGTAGCCGAGGGTGTTAAGGAGTCAGTGAGGCAGGGCATGGACAGGAATAGGCTTAAGAGGAGCTTTGGGTCTTCTGGATCGTCGGGTAATCCGCAGAAGAGGGCTAGACCGAGTGGGCCGAATCAGTCAGCTAGGTTTGTTGCTGCTAGGCAGGGACCGCCGCAGTGTAATCAGTGTGGGAAATCTCATTGGGGTGGCTGCTGGATTGGAGGAAAAGGTTGCTTTGAGTGTGGTTCTTTGGATCATCGTGTGAGGGACTGTCCGCGTAGGTTGGCTAGGATTCAGTCTAAGAGTCAGGGCCGTAATCAGTTCAGGAGTAGTGGACCGCCACAGCAGAGGGGCCGTGGCAATGGCAGAGGTGGTAATGGTTCTGGTCGGGGCCGTGGAGCACCGGGCAGAGGTGCGGGTAGTTCTGAGGCCAGACAGCCTGGATTAGTGTATGCTGCGAGGCGCCGAGAGGAGGGCGACGCACCGGACGTCATAACCGGTACGTTCTTGATCTTTGGTTCTCCTTATACTGCTTTGATTGATGTGGGTTCGACGCACTCTTATGTTGCCAGTAGTATAGTAGAGACCATGGATTTAGACTCTGAGATATCTTCTAGGCAGATGACTGTAATTAGCCCTCTAGGTCACTCTGTAGTAGTAGATAAGCTGTTTAGAGATGTACCCCTAGAACTCCAAGGGGTAGTGTTTGCTGCTGATCTGATGGAACTGCCGTTTGGGGAGTTCGATCTGATTCTTGGGATGGACTGGTTGGTCAAGTACCAGGCGAGGTTGGATTGCGCGGCCAAGCGCATGGTTCTTAAGACGGTTGAGGGTGATGAGGTGGCTATGATAGGTAATAGGAGAGATTACTTATCAAATGTGGTATCTGCTCTGAAGGCAGAGAAGATGGTCAGGAAGGGCTGTGAAGCGTATGTAGTTCATGTGTATGCCTTGGAGGCTAAAGAGTCTGCTGTAGAGAAGGTTCGTACTGTTAAGGAATTTGCTGATGTGTTTCCTGAGGAGCTTCCGGGTTTGCCGCCAGATCGTGAGGTAGAGTTCGGGATAGATCTGTTACCCGGAACTGCGCCAGTGTCTATCGCTCCGTATAGGATGGCGCCAAAAGAGTTGGTTGAGCTTAAGGCTCAGATCCAGGAGTTATTGGATCGAGATTTTATCAGGCCCAGTGTTTCGCCGTGGGGTGCGCCGGTACTCTTTGTTAAGAAGAAAGATGGTACAATGCGGATGTGTATAGACTACCGCCAGTTGAATAAGCTGATGATTAAAAACAAGTATCCGTTGCCACGGATAGATGACTTGTTTGATCAGCTGAAGGGTGCTGCGGTATTTTCGAAGATCGACTTGAGGTCTGGGTATCACCAGTTAAAGGTTAAGGAGGCTGATATCCATAAGACGGCGTTTCGGACTCGATACGGGCACTACGAATTTTTGGTAATGCCGTTCGAGTTGACTAATGCACCGGCAGCGTTTATGGATATGATGAATAGGGTGTTTCAGCAGTATCTGGATCAGTTCGTTGTGGTTTTCATAGACGACATCTTGGTGTATTCAAGGACAGAGGAAGAGCATGATGCGCATTTGCGAGTGGTGTTGCAGATTTTGAGGGAAAAGCAGCTTTATGCTAAGTTCAGTAAGTGCGAGTTCTGGCTTAGAGAAGTGACTTTCTTGGGTCATGTAGTGTCGGCTGAGGGGATTAGGGTAGATCCTCGTAAGATTGAGGCAGTTTTGGATTGGAAGCCGCCTAGGTCAGTGGTTGAGATTCGGAGTTTTCTGGGTTTGGCCGGATACTACCGAAGGTTTGTTGAGGGTTTCTCGTTGATAGCAGCGCCGATGACCAAGTTGTTAAGGAAAGAAGTTCCATTTGTTTGGACTGAGAAACAGCAGGAAAGCTTCAACGAGCTTAAGAAGATTTTGACTGAGGCTCCGGTTTTAATTCAACCTGAGGCTGGTAAGGAATTCACAGTGTATTGCGATGCATCACATACGGGCTTGGGTTGTGTGCTGATGCAAGAAGGTAAGGTTGTGGCTTACGCTTCTCGACAGCTGAGGCCACATGAGGTCAACTATCCGACGCACGATTTGGAGCTAGCGGCTGTAGTCTTCGCCTTAAAGATTTGGAGGCACTACTTGTATGGAGAGAGATCGATAGTCTACACGGATCATAAGAGTCTGAAGTATCTACTGACTCAGAAGGATTTGAATTTAAGGCAGCGCAGATGGGTTGAGTTGCTGAAAGATTACGACTGTTCGATTGAGTATCATCCGGGCAAGGCTAACGTGGTGGCAGACGCGTTGAGCCGTAAGGTTGTTTCAGACTTAAGAGCTTTGTTTGCCTATTTGAGCTTGTACGACGACGGGAGTATTCTGGCAGAGCTACAAGTTAAGCCTACTTGGGTTGAGCAGATCAGAGAGAAACAGTTATTGGATGAGGTTCTGAGTGCGCGAAATTTGCAAGTGCAGAATGGTGGTTTGGAGGGTTATAGCTTGTCTAGTGATGAGGTTCTGTGTTTCCAAGGTAAGGTTTGTATGCCTAAAGATGTTGAGCTGAGGCAAAAGATTCTTCAGGACGCACATAGCAGTCCTTATGCTATGCATCCTGGAGGTAGCAAGATGTATAGGGATCTTAGAGAGCAGTTTTGGTGGCCTGGCTTGAAGAAAGAGGTGACAGAGTTTGTTGGTAAGTGTCTGACTTGTCAGCAGGTCAAGGCTGAACATCAGTTGCCGTCAGGATTGCTTCAGCCTGTGAAGATTCCTCAGTGGAAGTGGGAAAGGGTAACCATGGATTTTGTCAGTGGGTTACCGCTTACGCCAAGCAAGAAGGATTCAGTTTGGGTAGTGGTGGATCGACTGACTAAATCAGCTCACTTCATTCCGGTGAGGGTCGACTATTCACTTCAGAAGTTGGCGAAGCTGTATGTTGCAGAAATAGTGAGGTTGCACGGTGTGCCAGTTTCGATAATCTCGGACAGGGATCCCAGGTTTACGTCAAGGTTCTGGAGAGCGTTGCATCAAGCTCTGGGTACTCGTTTGGATTTCAGCACGACTTTTCACCCGCAGTCTGACGGGCAGTCGGAAAGGGTTATTCAGATCTTAGAGGATATGCTAAGAGGATGTGTTCTGGATTTTAGAGGTAGTTGGGAGGAGTTTCTGCCATTAGCTGAGTTTGCCTACAACAACAGTTACCAAGCGAGCATCAAGATGGCACCGTATGAGGCGTTGTATGGTAGGAAGTGTCGCTCACCTACGTGTTGGACGGAGTTGGGTGAACGTCAGTTGTTGGGACCTGAGTTGGTTGCTGAGACAGAAGACAAGGTTAAGTTGATTCAGGCTCGATTGAAGGAAGCTTCGGACCGGCAGAAGTCTTATACCGATCTTAAGCGGAGAGATATAGAATTTGCTGTTGGGGATAAGGTCTTTCTGAAGGTCTCGCCTTGGAAGAAGGTGTTAAGGTTCGGGAAGAAAGGCAAGCTAAGCCCGAGGTTCATTGGGCCATATAAGGTATTGAGACGAGTGGGACCACTAGCGTATCAGCTTGAGTTGCCAGCAGAGCTTAGTCAGATTCACGACGTATTTCACGTTTCGATGCTTCGACGTTATCGTTCAGATCCGTCGTATGTGGTAGCAGTGGAAGAGATCGAGGTGAATCCAGATTTGACCGTGGAAGAAGAACCTGTGCAGATTCTTGATCGGGATGTGAAGGTTCTGCGCAGGAAGTCTGTGCCTTTGGTTAAGGTACTTTGGCGGAATCATGGCGTAGAAGAATCTACGTGGGAACCCGAGGATATGATGAGACAGCAATACCCGCAACTCTTCTGATCAGGTAATTTCGAGGTCGAAATTATTTTTAAGGGGGGTAGAACTGTAATATCCCGGGTTAGGGGCTATTTTGTTGTTGCATGATATTGCATGTGTCAAGTGTGCTGTGTTGTTGTTTGTGTAGTGTCGGGGCTTAATTGTAGGCTAGGAGTGTGCCTGAGTAGGTAGGAAAATTTTTGTTTTAGGCCTAAGTCAAGAGAGCTGATGGAGCTGGGGTATAAGAGTTCTATTTGGTGTTTTGTTGAACAAAAAGGTGAGCTAGCAAAGTGGCAAGCATGCGTTACTTGGGAGCTAGGTGTGGCGTCAAATGCATGGGGTGGAGGTCTAGTGTTCGAGCTGCAAAGTCCCCATTTTGGTTCCCATTTTGGACGGCATGGGAGGAGGAAGTAGAAGGCAATTCAAATTCTTCTTTGGACTTGGTCAAACCGTTCAAATGGTGGGAGGAGAGTGAGTTTAGGAGGAAGACTTGGTCATGCTTGTTTGAATGTGTGGAGTGGAGTGTTGTGGGGGATTTGGCCGAATTTAGGGGGGAGTTGGAGGGGGAGTGACGGCTTAGTGTGGGGGGAAAGAGTGTGCCGAAATTCAATTGGCATTTTGGGGTGTTTTTCGGTCTCTTTTTGGTATCAAACAAAGTTCTCTCATTTTGTCAAACAAGCCGATTTCTCCATAGAAAATTCTCTCATTCTTTCCACCTCTTGAAACCGAAACACCTAGTCCCTTAGTTGCCGAAATTGTTTTGCTTCATTTAGTTTGTGTGTAGCCGAATGCATTATTGCATTTTTTCCTTCTTTCTTCACTTGGGTAAGCCGTAAGTAAAAGTCTTTTCTTGTCATATTTTTCTTCCTTGATTGAACCTTGATAGCCGAACACTCTCTTCTCTCCTTCTCATAATCCATTCTCTTCTCCTAAAGTACTTGTGCCGAAACTCTTACTTGCTTCAAACCGAATCTTTCCATTATTCATCTTCCCATTTCTTTTGGTGCCGAAACCACAATCACTTGCATCTCAAACTTTTATCTTTTTTCTTTTCTTATACATCATTGCCGAAACTTCATTCTCATCTCCTATCTTCTTTTCTTTCCTTTTCCATTCAAAACCGAACATAGGTGTGTGGTAAACACTTAGGCCGAATCTTCTTGTCTTTTTGGGGTGCATCTTAGCCGAATCTTTTCTCTCTTGGAAGTCCTCTTGTGGCCGAATTTTGGGTGGTATTGGTAAGTTCTTGGCCGAATGGCCATTTCTCTTTTCTCTCTAGTGCGATGTCGATTTTGGATTGGTGAAAGGAGTTAACCACTTATTTTGGAATTCAAGGCTTTATAGGGCATTCGGGATTCAAGCAGTCGACAAAACCTTTTACAGAACTCGACCGATTGATAAGTGGTGGGGATTGGCCGATTGTCAGAAAATCAGTGGTTGATTCGGGATTTGGTAGGAAACCAAATCAAGTATAGAGGTAAGGGTTCGATATTAACCCCTTTGGTTAATTGATGTTGGCCGAATGTTATAGATGCCTAACCCCTATGTTTGGCCGATTCTAGGAGCAAGTCAATCGAGGGACCTAGATCGATTCGTTGGGATCTTTAGACTCGTAATAACCAGGTGTGTAAACTAACACACTTCTATTTAGTAATGTGATTGATAACCTTGTTGTAATTAGTGAAACAGTGAGGATTGATGTGATACCCTGTTGGGTATGATCTTGGACTCGGGTAAGTCAGTATTATTATGAGCTTACTGATGATCTATATGGTACCATGATTATGGATGTATGTGATATGGGATAATGATGTTAAACATATTAGCATGATATGTATGACTTGTATGATATGCATGATCACATGAGTTGGTATGATGATGGGTGATATGAGTGGAGGGGGCAGTGATATTTTGTGCTGACGAGCACCAGTGTTTTGGTAACACAACTTTGTGACTTTGGGTCACCAGAGGTTTGGCACCTCCAGAGGTTTGGCACCTCAGCGTCTCGTCCCCGTGGTTTCGCACCACAGTGGGTTGGCCCCACAAGGCGGTATTGAGGGATTGACGCCAGTGATTTGGTATCACACGATGGGTTGGCCCCATCACTCGATTATTGTGACTACGGTCACCAGTGGTTTGGTACCACATTTGTGTCTTTGGGACACCAGAGGTTTGGCACCTCATTGCGACTCGTCCCTGTGGTTTGACACCACCGTGGGTTGGCCCCACTTGAGATATGGGATCGTCTGCTAGTGATTTGGTATCACACGATGGGTTGGCCCCATCAATTGATTTGTGACTTCGGTCACCAGTGATTTGGTATCACAATCGTGTCTTTGGGACACCAGTGGTTTGGCACCACATTGACGGATATTGTGTCTTTGGGACACCAGTGTTTTGGTAACACATTGTGACTATATGTCACCAGTGGTTTGGCACCACCAGTGGTTTGGTACCACACGGGGTAGAAAAGGCGTTATGGATGGTTAGGATCGGGTTGCATTAATTATGTTGCTATGATATGATGTGTGTTAGCATGCTGTTTTATCGGGAGCGGAATTTATGCACTGAGTCCTGTGACTCACCCTCTCCTTTGACATTTCAGGTGACTCGTAGACGCGGACATGGAGCCGGGATGGACTCGATGTGCTCATGCCATGCTTAATAAAGTTTTGCTCAGACTTTATAATTTGGGTACTTTAGCTTATTTGCTATTATTTGGGTTTTTATTTTTTTGTAAAAGGCCTTTAAATTATGTTTTATGATGTTTATGTTTTAAATAGATTTCAATATGCTTTAACAAAATAATTGGGTATGGATTTTACTAAAATTTGGAAAGACGATGTTTTCAAAACTGTAACGCAATGTGTTTTCAACTATACCATCGGGTATCACCCTACGTTTTGATATTAAGTAAACTCTAATGATTTTTAAATCAAACTCGATGTTCTACTAAGTTAAAAATGTTTTAAGTAACACTAAGAAACTACTTGAAGTTTTAAATGAATTAAACTCAGTTTTCACTACACACTTTGATTAAGTTTTCAAAATTTCCGGGTATCAAATACATCATTTGATTTCAAACAAGCCTACTCAAATTTTCTTCAAATACACTATGTTTTCATCCAGTTTTTAAACGGAAAATTCTAACCTCTCAAATACGTTTATTCCCGTAACATACCAGATTCGGACGTGGTGTTTTGTCCGGGTTTGGGGTGTTACAAACTTACTGTTTCTTGAAGCTCTTTCGCAGATGCCAGATTCGAGGAAATTTTTAAAGAATCTATTGACAAATAAGCGGAAGATATACAAGGAATCAGATGTAGAGCTGAACGCAGTATGCTCAGCAATGTTGCAAAAGAAACTACCACATAAATTAAAAGATCCAGAGAGTTTTACAATTCCATGCTTAATTGGTAGTTTATCTATTGATAATGCGTTAGCTGATTTAGGGGCAAGCATAAATGTCATGCATTACAAATTGTTTAAACAACTAGGTCTAGGGAAACCCAAACAAACTAGGATGAGCATTCAATTAGCTGATAAAACTATTAGAGTTCCTGGGGGTATAATTGAAGATGTACTTGTGAAAATTGATAAATTCGTCTTCCCAGTAGACTTTGTCGTTTTAGACATGGATGAGGACAACACGATTCCCCTAATTTTAGGAAGACCATTCTTAGCATCTGCTAGAACTAAAATCGATGTTGACGCAGGTGAACTCATATTTTGTGTAGGTGAGGAGACAGTCACTCTTCAAGCCCTCGATTCAGCTAGAACATCGAATAACCAAGGTGAGAAAGTAAATTCTATTGATAACCATTCGGTTAACCCTTCTTTTTAGGAAGCACCACGAAAGAACACAACTGAATCCGATCCTAGACCCTGTGCCAACAAAGAAATAACTCATGAGGAACAAAGGATTCAGATCGATGAACTAGAAGAGGGGAAGAAGCATCTTAAAGAAGCACTAGGGATACACAAAGCAGAACCAAGGCCTCCCTACGAGACAAACAAGTTTAAAATTGGAGATCAGGTATTGTTAGATAAAGCAGATCCACGAGTGTCCCCTCCTGACCCTAACACCAGCAAGGAAATCCCTTTCAAGGTAATCGGTGTTTTTCCATACGGAACAATCGAGGTAAGTAACCCTATGTTCGACAATTTCAAAATAAACGCTACTCGTCTTACACTCTATCTTGATAATGAAACTGCCAGCACGAGGAAGGACTTTCAACTCCTCAAACTACCATGAATATACAAAGGAGAGGAGAGTCTAGCTTAAGACTATAAACGAGCGCTTCTCGGGAGGCAACTCGAGTACTAACCCCATTAACTTCTGCATTTTCCATCTTATTTATATTATTTTATTCTCTCTTTACAACACCTAACTTTAAACTAACCAAAAATACAGAATTTCAAGCCACACGGCCTTGCACACGGCCGTGGCCGTGGCCGTGTGGATGCACCGAATCACCGTACTGACATGGTAGAGATGGTACGAGTCAGAGAGAATCAATTTTCAGAGTCACGAACTCAAACCACCACACCACGGGCACCGATAAAACCCCACGACCGTTCGATGCAGCCATGGTTGACACTGTTAGATCACACACGGGCGCGGCGACCTGAGCATGGGCGTGGGAGAAACGAACGAAGCCCATCACGGCCGTGTGAATCGACACACCTAGGGTACACGGGCATGAGGATGTACTAGATTTGGAATTCTATATAAACCAACCCTCCCTCCCTCTTCTCAACCACTTCCCATCCCCTTTCTTCCATCTTATTCTTCAGAATTCTCCCCTTCCATATCTCTCTTCCTTAATCCTTCCCCAATTCCCGATCCCCAAAAACTCAATGTCGAAGAAACGACGAAATCTAAGCACAGTCTCCCAGTGGGAGACCAATCTACATAAGTTTATGTAGGCCGCTTCATCCAAACAACAAGCCAAGGATCTTTGAGGCCATTTAACTCTTTTTTTTCTTTACCCTTCTCCTTTATTTTCCTTCTCTTTGACTATCTTATGCTTAATTTAGTTTATTTTATTTTAGTTTCTCAGTGACAGGTTCAAAAGGGTGCTAGGGAATCACACCAGAACCACGACCACTGCCTCAATGCAGCCTTCAAAGTTTTAAAGGCTGCTTGGGAATCACGCCACTTCCGCCACCGCCAACACCTCCGCAGCCTTAGAGGTCACACCCACCTCGTGAACCATCCAATAATAAGGACTATTTGGTCCATTCATCTTTCATTTTATTTTAATTTACATTTTTATTTCCCTTCTCTTTATCTTTCTTGTCTTTAATTATATATTTAGTTTATTTTAAATGTGTCTTAATAATTCTTGGCTAATTCTCTACGAGCTCCCCAATTTCTTCATCTAGCACAGAGCTCGGTAGCAGCCACCACCCCTATCGACTTCCAACTCCAGGAAACCATCCAAATTCAGGAAGTCTCACCCCCTCTCTCTTAAAATGCATATATATCTTTGTACATTGAGGGCAATGTAAATCTTAAGTGTGGGGGGTGAATAGTTATTTTAAGAAAGTGCCTAACTTTCTGCATTATTCTCAAATCCCTGAATATTATCTTGTCTTGAAATAAGTTTTTCATATTATGATTAGAATGAAATTTCCTTTGATTTATGATTTTTATTGATATGTTTTAGATTAAGTCATTGATAATTGTGCATTGATGATTAAATTTGAAGAATATTAGAGAATCAAGCATGATAAGTCTATTTTTCAAAAAAATTAAAAAGTTTCTTAC
The DNA here is from genome assembly GCA_005393395.2 of Gossypium australe. Lineage (NCBI taxonomy): Eukaryota > Viridiplantae > Streptophyta > Magnoliopsida > Malvales > Malvaceae > Gossypium > Gossypium australe. The sequence continues at coordinate 53,285,342 of CM016614.1, forward strand.
GTTGTCTACCTGAATCTGAATGTTACCTTGAAATTTGAAATTTACAAGGTTGAAATCAAATACCCATAATTTTTGTGAGACTTTGAGCCTATTAGAGCATATATTCTTTTTCATGCTCACTTTATTGATTATGAGTGTGTCAACATTGATTTGTTATTCTAGAACTTGCATTGATTATACATGTCGAGACCACACCTATGATTTGATATACCGAGATGATAAAGGCACCTAGGTTTTAACCCACTTACTCCCTAAAAAAGCCTACCTTCATAATTAACCCCTAGTGAACCCCGTTGATCCTAATAACCCTTTTTATTAACTCACCTACTAATATTAACCCAAAACCTTATGTATTTGTTATCACCATTCTCTTTGACTCCCTTTATGTCGAGATTTGATTTGATCAGTTGCCTAACTATTTTATCTATTTCAATTATTAAATCTATCCTTTATATTTGACTTGTTCTTAAAAAAAAGAAGAAAATTTCAAAATATATTCATTATTAGTTCTATGAGCTTATACATGTAAATTCCAAATCTTGAAAGAAAAGCTCATTTTATTAGTTTCCAGTTAATATAATTATTCATTATCAGTTCGTTGTTTCTAGTTAGGTAATTTGTCAAGTCAATCTCGATTCTAACCTTCTAATTCAGCCTTTATCCACACCTTTAACCCAAGCCCCATTACAACCCTGTTAAAGACCTTTTGATTTGTGTATCATCTCATTTTATAGTGGTGGAGATTTGATTTTCATGCAAGCTTATGGGATTAACTCTTCATGTTTGACTTTTGAGTGCTTAATTCTAAACCTTAAACACTTCGAGTGATTTGAGTGAATCTTTAGCAAGGATGTCAATTCTTGTCAATTTTGAATCAGAGGTAATTATTCAGGTAAGGGGAAACACCTATGTTTTCATACTATAAAAACTATTACTCTGATTGTTTAAATCTTTAGGACTCTTTGAGTTGAATTATCCATGTATGAATTATCTTTGAATTATGATGAAACATTATTGATAAATGTTATGAACCGAGGAAGTTTGTTTTAATTGTGAGTTGAGAATTTTGCTCGAGGACAAGCAAAAGCTTAAGTGTGGGGGTATTTGATAAACCGTAAAAGTAACATATTTTAAGCCCACATTTAGCATGCTTTTGGATGATTTAAGCCCTGAATTGTGTAATTTGGTGCTCTTAATCCTTTGTTTTCATGTTTTATACTCAGGAGAGCACCCAATGACGAAAAGAACGGAAAACGGGCCCAAAACGGAGTAAATGGGCCATATCACGAAATCCACACGGCCTGGGCTCTAGCCACACGGCCGTGCCCCATTCAACAGGTTCGAACACGGCCTGGCCACGACTTACATGGGCGTGTGCCATGGGCATCTCCCTGCCATAGGAAAGAAGAGTTTCACTTGGATTTGGATACTTAGGGGCAAAGAAACACATTCCGAAGCCTATATAAACACCCTAAGTATGGCCAGAAAAGGGGGGAACCCGAGGCTTTAGTCAGGGGGCGTTTGACTAGGCTAGAGGAGGCAGATTTGTGGAGATTTACTCGAAGAGAGCCAGTTGATCCATCTCAAGAAGCCGAAGTTATACTCAAGACAGAAGATCTCTCCTTCAATTCCTTCAGGGGGTTTTAGGGATTTCTTATGTTTTGTTTTATCTTTTCTTTTGAGATGTTTTCTTTCATTATTATGAACTAAACCCTCAGATACCTGAGGGAATGAAACCTAAGATGAATCTTGTTATCGTTTGCTGAACTATATGATAAATATTTGACTTGTTCTTAATTATGTGTTCTTAATTCTTGTGTTGATATTTCCGGGATATTAATTCAAGTGTGATGTGCTTAGGTGGAGGAGCAAAAATCCCTGCCTAAGAGTAGATCTAGCATAATTAAGCGGAGTTGATCGCGCGCCTAGAGATAGGGTGACGAAATTTTGCCGGATTAGGGTGAAACCTAATATGGGAGTCCATATATCGAGTTAATGCGATTCTAGGGGTTTCAATTAGTAAGAGATTTCAATTAATCAACCTAGGGTTAGATGTTAGTTGCCTCGATAGAGGGATTAATATAACTTAGGGAATCTTACGGATCAAGTCAAGTGAATAAATCGTCTGGTTCAGAGTTAGATGACAAGTGAAGTCAAGGTGGATTCTTCCTTGGGTGTCGTCTTAATCAATTGGTTTTTCCTAAAGTTATTTTCTCAATTCCATTCTTCTTTGTCTTAGAGTTTTTAGATTAGTTGATAGTTAATTTTAGATTAGATAAACAATTCCCTTAATTCTTAGGTTAGATAATAAAAAGAGAGTTAGTATTAGTATGTTTGGTTCCTTTGGGATTCGACATTCCTGTCTTGCCTTAACTATAATATTGTTCGATAGGTGCGCTTGCCTCAAATCATTGTCATAGTTAGTTTCCAGGTTCGATCATTCTTTATATAAATTTTTAAGACTCTGACACGCGATCACTGGTCTCACTCCATCAAGAGGCCTAAGATATTTCTCCCATTATGTACGGGGATAAATCCTATCTTGATCAACCATATCCCACTACATGAATTATGGTATATCCAAAATAAGTCTTTATTACGGTAGACGTTTTGGCTGTATAAAAATATAAGACTCATAATGTTCGGACAATGATGATCTCAAGTCTGAGAAGCATATACATAGTTATCACTATGAGTAATAGTGTGACTATTACATAATAATCCAAGAAAATAGTGTGACTATTACATAATAATCCAAGAAACATACTCATAGCGGGCCAGTCCAATATGTTATTCTTTATCGCATAGTCATGCATTGATTTTGACATCCTTATGTCAATGACAATTCTTTGTCATCAATCAACTACACATTAGTCTCAATGCATTATTGTTGTCCAAGCCCACAATAATACTTGACTAAGGACCTTTTTAAGAATAATCATACTTTCTTAGGAATTTATTACAATCATCTCATGATTGGTATTTGGGGATACTTTAACAATCTTCCACTAGCATTAAGACCAATCAATCATATATCTAATATCGAGTGACTTAGTGTGACGATCATGCTTCTGCTGTGTTAGAGGCTTTGTAAGTGGATCAGTAATGTTGTCATCTATTGGTACTTTGCATATTTCTACTTCTCCTCAATTAATGATTTCTCGAATGAGATTAAAGTGCCTAAGAATATGTTTGGATCGCTGGTGAGATCCAGGTTCTTTTGCTTGTGCAATAGCTCCGTTGTTGTCACAACAAAGTTCTAGAGCGTTTGATATGCTAGGCACAACCCTTAGTTCAGATATGAACTTCTTGATCCAAACAGCCTCTTTTACAGCCTTACTAGCTGCAATATACTCGACCTCAGTTGTAGAATCAACTAGTGTATCTTGCTTTGAACATTTCTAGCTCACAGCACCATCATTAATGTAAAACACAAAACCTGATTGCAATCTTGAATCATCCTTGTCGATTTGCAAACTAACATCAGTGTAACCATTTGCACTCAGCTCTTCCTCACCTCCATATATAAGGAATGTATCCTTAGTCCTTCTCAAGTACTTAAGGATATTTTTAACTACAACCCAATGACTTTCATTGGGATCTACTTGGTACCGACTCGTCATGCTTAAAGTATACGATACATTTGGACGAGTACATAGCATGACATACATGATAGATCTAATAACCAAAGCATATGGAATCTTACTCATACGTTCTCTCTCTTGTACAGTTGAAGGACACATTTCTTTCGGGAGTGAAATACCATGTCTCATGGGTAGAAATCTTCTCTTAGATTCTTTCATACTGAAACTTTTCTATACTTTACCTATGTATGTACTTTGGCTTAGACCTAGGAATCGTATTGATCTATCTCTCTAGATTTTGACTCCTAATATGTATGTAGCCTCGCCCAAGTCCATAAAAAAACAACTTCCTAACCAAGTCTTAATAGACTGTGATAACTCTTGAAAAGAGTTATAGTTTAGACCTCTAAACTGAAGTATTTACTTGTAATTAAGAAAATATGTTTGCATTTTAGACTTATTATTAGAGCATTGCATACTAAAGCTTGGATTGTGTTTCAATTGTAAATTATGTTAGTATGAATTGCTGGAAAGAGGTTTGGTAGTCTTTGATTGTAAGTGCAGGTAGGAAGCAAGAAAAGAGAAGCAGGGAAAGAGAAAAAGAAAAAAAAGATGAAGAATGTGAAACATTGCCATGGCAAATGGTGGGACAGGTTGCCAAAAGAAATGCCATGGCAATTTTAGGAAGATGATGCATCACTCAATCCACGTCACTCTCAGCCAGTTGTATGTGTACCAGACAAATCACCCTAAAAGCAGGAATAAAAAATGTCTGCTGAGAGGGACGGATCTACCCTATTAAAGAAGGAGAGAGAAGAGAAGAAAAGCACACACATATTGTGAGGAGAAAAAGAAAAGAAAGAGAGGAGTTACTCTCTTTGTGAAAAAAAATCCAGTGGAATAATTTAGAAGAGAAAGAGAAGGGTGTAGCTAAAGAAGGGAGATCACAAACGCAGGGAAGAGAAATCTGCCCTGGGTTTTGTGTATAATCTAGATAAGAAGTTAGAGTACAACAAGAACTTTCTGCAGTTCTACCCTTGTTCTATTTTCTTGGTGTTGAATTCTATGATTCGTGAAACTTGAAATATGTTGATGAATGATTTTGTTTTGGATTTCATTGCCTAACCCATGAGCTAATTATCTTTGGGTTGGAATTATTTGGATGAATATTGAATTAACTATAATACTCATTATATGCTTATGATTAAATTTACTGTTTCATTCAATTCTAGTTATTGGAATGCATGCAAGATCTAAACATAGTTGATTGCATGTTGATTGATACAAGTGAATACTCGAAAGAATATTCACAACACTCTAGACATAGAAGATGCAATCTGTACAGGTATAGAACGTCTGTTGGATTATCATTTGTGAGTCTTGTAGACATACACAGACTCCGAATAATAATCAAAGTTTAACTCTCGAAAGAATTAGATTGCAATAGTAAATATCTGGGCAGCAGTTTAGTCATAGTTTTGCCATAGCATTATTATGTTATGAAAATATTCCTTAATTCCAACCTTTATCATTCAACAGAAGAAACACTCTCTAATTGATTTTTGTGAATTGCCACGACATTTGAATTGTTTGAGTTTTTCAGTTATATTAGTTCATTCATCAATTCCTCTCACCACCTTATATTTTGTTTCTTTTGAACAATTTCATTCTTCAAATCTTCAATAATACTTACCAATTCGAATCAACTTTCAATTTGAGGAGACGATACTCACTGATCATTATATTACTGGAATCGATGTGTTCACTTGCACATTTACATTATTTACACGCAACAAGTTTTTGGCGCCGTTGTCGGGGATCGACAACATTGATGAAAATTGGTTGTTTTATTATCTGCTTAATTTCTTTTAAGTTTAGTTTAATTAGTTGTTTTGATTTTTCTTTCTTATGTTTTTGCTAGTGCATGCATAGAAATATTCTGGAGAATACTGAGTATTGTTTTGATCCAAAGTTGAGAGAACCTTAAGGTGAAGGAGAAAAGAGTTGCGAGAAATGGAAAGAATCAGAAACGATCAGGTTAGAGAGGAGCCACTACATTAGGAAACAAGGGATATTGATATTCCTCGAATCATAGATGACAGGTACAGACCCAAAATAAAGAACATGTACCAATCTTAGATGATTTAAATCTAGGAATTGTTAGGCCACATATTTAGGCTCAGCATTTCGAATTGAAGCCAGTCATGTTTCAAATGCTGTAAATAGTGGGGCAATTTAGTGGATTGCCTACTGAGGATCCAAGGTTGCATTTATGACTCTTTTTGGAAGTCTGCAATTCATTCCGACAGGAAGGTGTTCCTGAGGATGGCCAGCAGTTAAATTTATTCCCTTACTCATTGCGTGGTCGTGCCAGAGCATAGTTAAATGCATTACCATCAGGTACAGTGGCATCTTGGAACGAGTTGTGTCAAAGGTTTCTGCTAAGATATATAATCCTCCTAACATGAATACTAAGTTGAGAAACAACATTACATTGTTTAGACAATCAGAGGATGAAACATTATATGAAGCATGGGAGCGATTTAAGCAGCTACTGAGAAAATGCTCGATGCATGGTTTCTAGCATTAGACATAGCATCTGCCAATGGGACTTTACTTGATAAATCATAGAATGAGGCTTATGAAATTCTGGAAGGGATAGCAAATAATGATCAGTAATACCCTACTGCCAGAGTAGGAACTGGAAGAAGAGTTGCAGGAGTAATGAAGCTTGACACAATAACATCTCTAACAGCTCAGGTATTATCTTTAACAAATATAATTAAAACACTGAAAAGAACATCTGCATTGCAGGAAATGAAAGTAGCAGAGTTAGCATGTGTTTACTGTAGAGAAGATCATGTCTTTGATGAATGCCCATCAAATCCAGCCTCAGTTTATTACATGGGGAATTTTATTCGCAACAACAATAACAACCCATACTCCAACACATACAATCAGAGGTGGAAACAATATCCTAATTTTAGTTGTAGTAATCCAGGGGGAAATACCAGTAACGCTATTCACCAAATGTTGCGAGTATACCACCTGGGTACAATCAATCATTGCCACAGCAAAATGCTCAGCAAAATTCAGCTTCAAGTTCTTCATTTATGGAAGCTTTATTGAAAGAGTATATGGCCAAGAATGATGCTATCATTCAGAGACAGACTGCTTCTTTAAGAGCTTTGGAAAATCAAGTAGGGAAAATTGCCAATGCATTGAATTCCATACAGCAAGGAGAATTTCTGAGTGACACTGAGAGTTCTCGATCTCAAAGGAAGGAACTGTAACACCCCTCACCCGTATTCAACGCCGGAATAGGATTACGGAGCATTACCAAACTTATAATTCAATTAAACATTCATTTCACATACATTTTCATATTTCATGCAACTATCATTCAAACTTAATCATGATGTCCTTAATATGAGCCTACGAGGCTCTAAACATGCTTTAAGAGTGGTTCGGGACTAAACCGACAACTTTGTAAATTCTTAGAACACTTAGAAAATTTTCTCAAAAATAGGGGACACACGCCTGTGTGGCCGTGTGTCTCACACGGCCAACAGACACGCCTGTGTCATAGACCATGTGGACATTCGAAATGGGAGCACATGGCCATGTCCCAGTCCGTGTCTGACCCCATGTAACTCTTTGACTTGGGTCACACGGCCAACACACATGCCCATGTGGCTAGCTCGTGTGCCCTACAAATGGCGGCCATGTAGAGCATACTGAGTTGATTTCTAATTTAACACTAGGGGACACACGACCGTGTTCGTGACTGTGTATCACACACGGATGTAACACCCCAAACCCGGCCCAAAACACCACGGCCGAATTCGGAATTTACTGGGACAAACGTTTGAAAATAATTTGATTTGAGGGTGAAAACACGTGTTGAGTTTAAAATGTCTTTCTTATTTTATAAAAGTTAACTTATTTTAAAAAAAGTTTGTTGTTTTGAAACTAGGATGCCGAGAAAAATAAAAACTTTGAAGGTCGTGTGTAGTTTAAATCATAGTACGTTTGAAAATTCAAGAAAAATCGAGTTGTTATGTGTATCCGGGTTTAAAGCTTCAATTTAAGTCTGTAAGTTGTAAGTTGTTTCCAAAATCATTTCCAGTTATTAATTCGATAATCAATCCAACTTAAAACGTAATAAAGATCCCGAAAATACTTTAAAATGGCCTTATTACAATAAAATATTCCAAAAGTAATTAAAAATCTAAAGTGCATAAATAAAACGTCATCTGCATGGCCACCTCGAATCCACTCCAGCCCGGTCCGAGCATCATGTATCACCTGCATTGTTTTTAGAAAATAGAGTGAGTCAAACAGACTCAGTGTGCAATTAATTCACATGTTTCCACACTTGGGCTTAGCCCATTTCCACACCAATCCACATACCACACATGTTTATGCATAATGAACCCCAACCCAACCTAGTGTCCATTCGCTACACACCCCCGTATCCAGCCACACACACCAGGGGATTACTAAATCGACCCTCCATCCGCTACACACCTCTTTGGCAGTCATACTGCTCAAAGCTATTATAACGTGGCCTAGCCACCGATCACCATGTGACCAAATATAACGTGGCCTAGCCACCGATCACCATGTGACCAAAAATAACGTAGCCTAGCCACCGATCACCATGTGACCAAGATACAGTATCCACGATGTAACTCGAGGTCATCATCAATCCATGATGAAGCACAGAGCTCTCATCAATCCATGATGAGGCACATAGCCAACATCAATCCACGATGAGGCACATAGCCAACGTCAGTCCGTGATGTAGCTCAAGGCTAACACCAACCACATACATAAATATACACCCTTTCCTTCATTAATCATATCCCGATCCCCATGCACATACATTATTTTATGATAAAATGATAGAATAACCATCATGAACATATCAACATGCATACATAACACGCTTTCACATATATTGTCCAAGATTTGATATCAACTGTTACTAACCTGATAATCAGATTACCCACCACGGGTAGCCACACCACCACGGCCGTTATCTCCGGCTATCACACATACCACAGACGTATAATAAATAAAAACAGAGAAATAGTGCAATAACTACACACCTGATAACCTGAAGCACTAAACTCTCAACGTCGACACTGTCACTAAACAAAACTACCGCTATCTGCCTACGATGCTGCTCTGACGTTGGCCCACACCCCGGTGGCCAATCCCGCACCATAGAAACCGAACGCTTCTTGAACTTAGGGGTAGGGGCAACCTCTTTCTCTCCATGATTGGTACTCGCATCCATTGAATAGCACTTAATCAGAATACCCGGTTAATCGTTACATCAAATCCAAATGAGACAAACCAATACTTAATCGAGTATTCTTACCGAAATAAATCCGAACTCCCGAAGGCTCCTCTTTAACCTCTGTCGCAACCCCCTACATCAGCCTAGTTAGAATCGGCTAACACCTATAGACAAAAGATATGGCCTTCGGCCGAATACCATTATCTTCTTACCTTATTCGACCAAATCCCGAGAGCTTCTCCTCTTAACGTCGGCTACAAAGAATCCCGAACCCCATCTTTCATGGTTTCGGCCAAATGAATGAATAGGATTAGATTTCCTGGTTTCGATAACCAAGAAGAAAAGAGAGAAAAAGTTGAACATAAAAGTTCCCTTACCACGCTTACTAGCAGTCGATTGCAAGATCTGACCGAATATGAACGACGATGCCTCCCACAGAGATTTGCTGAATGAACGTGATCCCACACTCAAGGAAGGTTGGGTTTTTAAAACACAAAAAGAAATGAATAAGAATGGCTAACAGATTCGGTCGGCTTTTGTAAATAAAAGTTTGATAACACGAAAAGAGAAGAGAGTGAGATGGTGATATGGTTAGCCTAAGATCCCAAAAGGAAATAGAGTATTTGGCCACTAAAAGAAGAATATAGGGAGCGACGGCTTTTGAAAATAGAAGAGAAGTAAGGTGGGAGAGGTAGGTTCGGCCTAGAGAAGAAAAAGATGAACACAAATGACCTTAATGGTCTTTGAGATTTCGGCCAAAGATTACCAAAGAGAAAGAGAATTGAACACTAGATGTTTCGGCACAAAAGTATGAATGAACACTAGATGGAAAGACTACATTCGGCACTCTGCTAACACTAAATTTCGGTATGCTAAAACCCTCCACAAACCGAATATGCACCTCACAAGAACCCCACATTCGGCCACCATCTTCCCTCCTCTCAAATCCCTTATTCTTCTCCACATTTTCCTCCCCTCCCCTTATCCAAATGAGTTTGAATAAGTCAAACTCTCATCTCTTCTCCTAGCCGCACATTCAAAATGATTTGACTCAGTCAAATCCCACTTTCCAAGTGCCATAGCCGAATCCAGCTCTCCCCTCCCCTTGACGCAAAACAAATGCCAAAATGCTTCCTCTGCAGCTCGAACCTTCTCCCTCCTGGAACCCCTTGTGACGCAACCTCTCCCCCTTGCTCCCTTGCGTTACCATGCCACTTTACCACGTAGTTTCTTGTGTCACAAATCCCACACTAATTTCCTTAAGGCTTAGCTCCCCTAGTTTCCCCCCTAAGGCTTAAAATCAAATATTTTCCTAAGGCCTCTACCTATACCCCAAGGTTCCCGAGACCCCAAAACATACTCAAACAACATACAAACAGCACACAACGCACACTACCACATGAATATGAATTAAAACGCATAACCCCCAAATCCCGGATATTATAGTTCTACCCCCTTAAAAATAATTTCGTCCTCGAAATTACCTGATCAAAATAAGTGGGGGTATTGCTGTCGCATTGCCTCCTCCAGTTCCCACGAAGCCTCCTCCGATCCATGGTTCCGCCATAACACCTTGACTAAAGGAACTGACTTCTTCTGAAGCACTTTAACATCTCGCTCCAAGATCTGAATCGGCTCTTCCTCATAGGACAAATCTGGCCTCAATTCCACTTCCTCCACTGGCACCACATGCGATGGATCTGATCGGTACCGACGTAGCATCGAAACGTGATACACATCATGCATCTGCTTCAATTCTGAAGGCAATTCCAACTGATATGCCACTGGCCCCACTCGCTTCAAAACCCGATAAGGCCCGATAAACTTAGGACTCATTTTACCCTTGCGTCCAAACCTCATCACCTTCTTCCACGGCGAAACCTTTAGAAACACACGATCACCCACTGCAAAATCTATCTATTTCCGCTTGAGATTCGCATACGACTTCTGTCTGTCAGATGCCACTTTCAACCGTGCTCGAATCACCTTAACCTTCTCCTCCGATTCTGCCACCATCTCAGGACCTAAAACATGACGTTCACCCAGTTCTGTCCAACAAGTAGGTGTCCGACACTTCCGCCCATACAACGCTTCATACGGCGCCATTCGAATACTTGCTTGGTAACTATTGTTGTAAGCGAATTCTGCTAAAGGCAAGAATTCCTCCCAACTACCTCTGAAGTCGATAACACATCCCCTTAGCATATCCTCTAACACCTGAATCACCGTTTCAGACTGGTCATCCGTCTGCGGATGAAATGCCGTACTAAAATCCAATCTGGTGCCCAAAGCTTGATGCAACGCCCTCCAAAACATTAACATAAACCTAGGATCCCTATCTGATATAATCGACATCGGCACTCCATGCAGTCTCACAATCTCTGCTACATACAGCTTTACCAACCTTTGCAGAGAGTAATCAACCCGAACAGGTATGAAGTGAGCAGACTTTGTCAACCAATCCACAATCACCCATACTGAGTCCTTCTTAGTCGGCGTAAGAGGAAGCCCACTAACGAAATCCATTGTGATCCTCTCCCACTTCCACTGCGGAATCTTCATCGGTTGCAGCAACCCCGATGGCACTTGTTGTTCAACCTTGACCTGCTGACATGTCAAGCACTTTCTCACAAATTCTGTAACTTCCCGCTTCAATCCAGGCCACCAAAACTGATCCCGCAGATCCCTATACAACTTACTTCCTCCAGAATGCATAGTGTAAGGGCTACTGTGCGATTCCCGAAGAAGTCTCTACCTTAACTCCTCATCTTCGGCATACAGACCCTACCACGAAAGCACAAAACCCCGTCACTATTCACACTGTAGTCCTCTACTCCTCCACTCTGAACTTGTGCAAGCTTAGCACTCAAAACATCATCCACCAACTGCTTCTCCTTAACCTGACTTAACCATGTCGGCTGTACCTGCAGCTCTGCCAACAAACTCCCGTCGTCATAAAGACTAAGATGCGCGAACATCGCTCTCAGATTCGATACCACCTTCTGACTTAGTGCATCTGCCACCACATTCGCTTTTCCCGGGTGATATTCAATCGAACAGTCGTAATCCTTTAGTAGCTCCACCCACCTTCGCTGTCTCAAGTTCAGCTCCTTCTGAGTCAGCAGATACTTCAAACTCTTATGGTCCGTGTAGATCACTGACTTCTCTCCATACAAATAATGCCTCCATACCTTCAGAGCGAAAACCACTGCAGCCAACTCGAGATCATGCGTCGGATAGTTAACTTCATGCGGTCTCAACTGCCGAGATGCATAAGCAACAACTTTCCCTTCCCGCATTAGTACACAACCTAACCCAATATGAGAAGCATCACAATACACCACAAAGTCTTTCCCTACCACAGGCTGAATTAAGACCGGAGCCTCTGTCAAAACCTTTTTCAGCTTTTCGAAACTTTCCTGCTGTTTATCCGTCCAGACGAAAGGTACCTCCTTTCTCAACAACTTTGTCAATGGTGCCGCTATTAAAGAGAAACCCTCGACAAATCTTCTATAGTAGCCTGCTAACCCCAAGAAACTGCGAATCTCTACCACCGACTTAGGTGGTTTCCAATCCAATACTGCCTCAATCTTCCTAAGATCCACTCTTATTCCTTCCGCAGATACTACATGACCCAGAAAAGCAACTTCACTTAACCAAAATTCGCACTTGCTAAACTTGGCGTACAACTTCTTCTCCCTTAAGACCTGCAGCACTACCCGAAGATGCTCAACATGCTCTTCCCCCGTCTTGGAATATACCAGGATGTCGTCTATGAACACCACGACGAATTGGTCCAGGTAGGGTTGGAAAACCCTGTTCATCATATCCATGAACGCAGCTGGGGCATTCGTCAACCCGAACGGCATTACCAGGAATTCATAGTGCTCGTATCGAGTCCGAAAAGCTGTCTTATGGATATCCGCTTCCTTCACCTTAAGCTGATGATACCCCAACCTCAGATCTATCTTTGAGAATACCGCAGCCCCTTTAAGTTGATCAAACAAGTCGTCTATCCTCGGTAGCGGATACTTGTTTTTGATCGTCAGCTTATTCAACTGGCGGTAATCTATGCACATCCGCATAGATCCATCCTTCTTCTTTACAAACAAGACCGGTGCTCCCCATGGAGACACACTGGGTCGAATAAACCCGCGATCTAGCAACTCTTGGATCTGGGCTTTAAGCTCAACCAGCTCTTTTGGTGCCATTCTGTATGGAGCAATGGACACCGGCGCTGTACCTGGCAATAGGTCGATTCCAAACTCCACCTCACGATCCGGAGGCAACCCTGGAAGTTCTTCCGGAAAAACATCCACAAACTCCTTCACCGTCCTGACCTCTCCCACAGCTGCTTCCTTAGCATCCAAGGCACTAACGAGCATCAAGAAAGCCATACATCCCTTCTTCACGATCTTCTCCGCCTTAAGAGCAGACACTACGTTAGACAAGTAGTCTCTCCTCTCACCTAACACCACAACCTCATTGTCCTCGAGAGTCCTCAACGACATGCGCTTAGCAGCACAGTCAAGAATCGCACGATACCTTACTAACCAATCCATCCCTAGGATCAGGTCAAATTCCCCGAACGGCAGTTCCATCAAGTCAGCTGGAAACACTACCCCCTGAACTTTCAACGGCACGTCTCTAAAGAGTTTATTTACCACTACAGATTGCCCTAAAGGACTAAGTACAGTCATCTTCCTAGGGACAATCTCAGAGTTCACATTCAAGGTTCCAGACACTACGCTAGCAATGTACGAGTGAGTTGACCCAACATCAATTAAAGCAGTAAAGGGTAACCCATAAATAAGGAACGTACCCGTGATAACATCTGGTGCATCCCCCTCTTCACGATATCTGGCTGCATACACTAACCCTGGCTGCCTTGCATCTGAGCTCCTAGCACCTCTGCCCGGTGCTCCACGTCCTCGGCCAGAACCATTTCCTCCACGGTTCAGACCACGGCCTCTCGGCATCTGTTGACCACCCCTTCCTAGCTGCATATAACCCTGACCTACTGTCCAAGCCCTATTCGGATCCTGAGGACAATCCTTAATTAAATGAGCCTTGGACCCACACCTGAAACACTCCCTAATCCTTCCCCAACACTCGCCAACATGAGTCCTTCCACACTGAGCACACGGACGAACCTGATTCCCAGCAGCTGGTATGGAAACACGAGCAGAACTCTCAACCCTAGGCTTTTTTTGAAACCCACCAGAAGATCCTGAAGGTCCAAAACCTCTCTTATTCCGGCCTTTGTCCTTATCTCTATTCTACCTTTCAGTTCGCTTAACTTCCTAGGCTATTCGAGCTTTCTCTACCAAAGTAGCAAAGTCCCTCTCACGCTGAGGAGCTATCAACACCCGCAGTTCATCCCGCAGCCCATCCTTAAATCTCACGCAGCGCTCGTAATCAGTAGCAACAATCCCTCTGGCATACTGACTTAGCCTCAAAAATTCTGCCTCATATTCCGTTACTGACTTACCCCCTTGTACTGAATTTAGGAACGCTTTCCTCTGCGCGTCCACATAACTAGCTCCGACGTACTTCCCCTCGAACTTAATCTTTAAGAAACCCCAATCCACTCGATCCACCGGAGTACCCTCTTTAACAGTGAGCCACCACTGGTAGGCCTCATCCCGAAGTAAAGACACAGCGCCCTTCAGCTTTTCCTCAGCACTGCAGTCCAAATCATCCATGATCCTCTCGACTGCCTCCAACCAGTACTCCGCTGCATTCAGAGCTACCCTAGATACTCCCCTAAATATCTCAGCTCCATTCGCTCGGAGTCGCTCAGACACTGACTTCCGGGCCCCAGTACCCATATTAGCTCCCGCGACCCTTTCCAAAACTCGCAGCATAGCCTGCGAAACTGCGTCGTCTCCACCCGTCTGATCTTGAAATTCAGCTTCCGCAGCTGGTGGCGGCAGCTCATTCCCTGACCCATGACCAGAGCCAACTGGTTCAGATACAACCATTCTGCCTCTACCACGCCCACGTGCGTTACGACCACGTCCCCTAGAACTCATATCTATCGTCTCGTCTTAACCTGATTTAAGAAATTTTATGCATTAGCTTCTTTCCACTGTTTGGTTAAAGGAAAAGTTTTATGATTTAAAAGTTCTAGTTGTTCTTTCGTTATGAAGCACACATCCCTAAAAGTTTCAATATCTACAGAGATTGTCCTATCTTTCTAAAGTCCACAACAATATCCACAACAAAGCAGTATATGTTTATTCCACTCAAACAGTCAGAAGACTTACCTGGCAGACCTGAGCCGGAGAATTCGGGTGCCATGCCTCCAAAATCCATTCCACGAAAAAATTTCCTTTAGCTATCTTTAGAAATCTCATTTTGAAAACATTATAGGCCTCAAAAACCAAAGGCTGAGTTTAAAACTGGGCTCTGATACCAAATTATAACACCCCAAACCTGGCCCAAAACACCACGGCCGAATTCGGAATGTTACTGGGACAAACTTTGAAAAGAATTTGATTTGAGGGTGAAAACACGTGTTGAGTTTAAAATGTCTTTCTTAGTTTATAAAAGTTAACTTATTTTAAAAAAAGTTTGTCGTTTTGAAAGTAGGATGCCGAGAAAAATAAAAACTTTGAAGGTCGTGTGTAGTTTAAATCATAGTACATTTGAAAATTCAAGAAAAATCGAGTTGTTACGTGTATCTGAGTTTAAAGCTTCAATTTAAGTCTTTAAGTTGTAAGTTGTTTCCAAAATCATTTCCAGTTATTAATTCGATAATCAATCCAACTTAAAACGTAATAAAGATCCCGAAAATACTTTAAAATGGCCTTATTACAATAAAATATTCCAAAAGTAAATAAAAATCTAAACTGCATAAATAAAACATCATCTGCATGGCCACCTCGAATCCACTCCAGCCCGGTCCGAGCATCATGTATCACCTGCATTGTTTTTAGAAAATAGAGTGAGTCAAACAGGCTCAGTGTGCAATTAATTCACATGTTTCCACACTTGGGCTTAGCCCATTTCCACACCAATCCACATACCACACATGTTTATGCATAATGAACCCCAACCCAACCTAGTGTCCATCCGCTACACACCCCCGTATCCAGCCACACACACCAGGGGATTACTAAATCGACCCTCCATCCGCTACACACCTCTTTGGCAGTCATACTGCTCAAAGCTATTATAACGTGGCCTAGCCACCGATCACCATGTGACCAAATATAACGTGGCCTAGCCATTGATCACCATGTGACCAAGATACAGTATCCACGATGTGACTCGAGGTCATCATCAATCCACGAAGAAGCACGGAGTTATCATCAATCCACGATGAGGCACATAGCCAACATCAATCCACGATGAGGCACATAGCCAACATCAGTCCGTGATGTAGCTCAAGGCTAACACCAACCACGTACATAAATGTACACCCTTTCCTTCATTAATCATATCCCGATCCCCATGCACATACATTATTTTATGATAAAATGACAGAATAACCATCGTGAACATATCAACATGCATACATAACACGCTTTCACATATATTGTCCAAGATTTGATATCAACTGTTACCAAACTGATAATCAGATTACCCACCACGGGTAGCCACACCACCATGGCCGTTATCTCCGGCTATCACACATACCACAGACGTATAATAAATAAAAACAGAGAAACAGTGCAATAACTACACACCTGATAACCCAAAGCACTAAACTCTCAACATCGACACTGTCACTAAACAAAACTACCGCTATCTGCCTACGATGCTGCTCTGACGTTGTTGGCAACCCCTGTCTCTCCCTGACTGGTACTCGCATCCATTGAATAGCACTTGATCAGAATACTCGGTTAATCATTACATCAAATCCAAATGAGACAAACCAATACTTAATCGAGTATTCTTACTGAAATAAATTCGAATCCCGAAGGCTCCTCTTTAACCTCTTTCGCAACCCCCTACATCAGCCTAGTTAGAATCGGCTAACACCTATAGACAAAAGATATGGCCTTCGGCCGAATACCACTATCTTCTTACCTTATTCGACCAAATCCCGAGAGCTTCTCCTCTTAACGTCGGCTACAAAGAATCCCGAACCCCACCTTTCATGGTTTTGGCCAAATGAATGAATAGGATTAGATTTCCTGGTTTCGATAACCAAGAAGAAAAGAGAGAAAATGTTGAACACAAAAGAGCCCTTACCACGCTTACTAGCAGTCGATTGCAAGATCTGACCGAATATGAACGACGATGCCTCCCACAGAGATTTGCTGAATGAATGTGATCCCACACTCAAGGAAGGTTGGGTTTTTAAAACACAAAAAAAATGAATAAGAATGGCTAACAGATTCGGTCGGCTTTTGTAAATAAAAGTTTGATAATACGAAAAGAGAAGAGAGTGAGATGGTGATATGGTTAGCCTAAGATCCCAAAAGAAAATAGAGTATTCGGCCACTAGAAGAAGAATATAGGGAGCGACGGCTTTTAGAAATAGAAGAGAAGTAAGGTGGGAGAGGTAGGTTCGGCCTAGAGAAGAAAAAGATGAACACAAATGACCTTAATGGTCTTTGAGATTTCGGCCAAAGATTACCAAAGAGAAAGAGAGTTGAACACTATATGTTTCGGCACAAAAGTATGAATGAACACTAGATGGAAGGACTACATTCGGCACTCTGCTAACACTAAATTTTGGTATGCTAAAACCCTCCACAAACCGAATATGCATCTCACAAGAACCCCACATTCGGCCACCACCTTCCCTCCTCTCAAATCCCTTATTCTTCTCCACATTTTCCTCCCCTCCCCTCATCCAAATGAGTTTGAATAAGTCAAACTCTCATCTCTTCTCCTAGCCGCACATTCAAAATGATTTGACTCAGTCAAATCCCACTTTCCAAGTGCCATAGCCGAATCCAACTCTCCCCTCCCCTTGACGCAAAACAAATGCCAAAATGCTTCCTCTGCAGCTCGAACCTTCTCCCTCCTGGAACCCCTTGTGATGCAACCTCTCCCCCTTGCTCCCTTGCATTACCATGCCACTTTACCACGTGGTTTCTTGTGTCATAAATCCCACACTAATTTCCTTAAGGCTTAGCTCCCCTAGTTTCCCCCCTAAGGCTTAAAATAAAATATTTTCCTAAGGCCTCTACCTACACCCCAAGGTTCTCGAGACCCCAAAACATACTCAAACAACATACAAACAGCACACAATGCACACTACCACATGAATATGAATTAAAACACATAACCCCTAAATCCCGGATATTACACGGATGAGACACACGCCCGTATGGACAAAAACACACGCCCGTATGGACAAAAATAGGCTATTTACCAAGCCATTTTGCCACCCAACTTGCACAAACCTATACCAAACCAAATTACATAACTCATGGCATATAAATAGACATTTAAACCAACCAATTCAAGCCTAAATCATGGATATTCTATATCACCATCTTCTATACACACAAGTCACAAACGTAAGCTATACCATTTATACCAAATTCACACATACACAATTAACCAATTATGCACATTCAATCCTACATCAACATGCTCAATTTACAAGCACATAACTTCTCTAGTTTCTACTATTTGACAATCAAAATATCTATTATCAATAAGAATTCCAAGGCCAAACTTAACTACATAATATAAACCATATGCACACCTTCATACACATAACCATACCAACCAAAATTAAGCCAACTTACATGGCTTTATATACAAACCAAAACATAAGCATTTACAAGCCAATTCAAATGGCATAACTCATTACCAAAATACATAACAAAATGACCATAATCCTATACACACCATATAACCATAACATAAACTTAAAAGTACCAAAATGTTAGTTGGATAGTGTGACGTAGTCTCCGACGATCCCCGAATCTGAGCTAGCTTTAAAATCACTATAAAACATGGAAAAATAAACAAAGTGAGCTTTATAGCTTAGTAAGCTCGTATGAAATAAACTCAATCTTAACACAAATATACAACTATTAAATTTGAACATATCAACATGTAATTCATTTAACTATCAAACCTTTCACATTTTCAATCATAATCTCGTGTATGAACTTTACAATTTCTTTGATTTAAACTTATACAATTCATGTAACGTACATGTACCATCTCACATCAATCGTATATTCAACAACGTCTTTCATTTACCCGTTGAACCATTCGGAATACTATCGGATACATGGGAAACTCGCACCCGAAGTGTCACATATATAGCCGAAGCTATCTCAATCACATATCACATAAATGCTCACCCTCGAGCTATCAACGGGCCTGCTCACACAAGCTGTGGGTCAAGACGTAGCTACATGGTGCTGTTCACACAAGCTGTCAAGTAACCGTAACACATGCCGGTATACTCGTCCACCGGTAGGTTGTACAGGACCAGCACCCAGATTACATAATCACAATAATCCCCTAATGACATGTCACTAGTATCCAAATCTATTCCTAAGGTTCAACCGAGATTTTTAATACCGAATCATCATCAAATCATTTTCAGACATGTCCATAGTCTCGTATTCACAGTTTATGCAATATCAAAGCATTAAAAACATAATTATAACAATGCTTATTACATACAAACTTACCTCGGACGCAAAAACAACGAAACGAATCGATTAGTCGAGAACTTTGTTTTTCCCTCGATCTAGATCCGGGTTTCGCTTTTCTTGATCTATATGTAATCAAAATTAACTTATTTATTCATCTATCTATTCAATTTAGTCCAAAATTCACTTTAAGACTTTTTACACAATTGCCCCTAATGTTTCACATCTTTTACAATTTAGTCCTTATTTCATAAAAACACAAATTCGTGCAATTCAACCACAACCCATGCTAGCTGAATTACAATTAGGTCCCTAGCAGCCCATATTTTCCATTTATTTCACATTTTAACCATGAATTTTACACTTTTCACAAATTAATCCCTAATTTGCATTTTCACTAAAAATCACTTAACGAAACTTGTATAACTATCATCAAACATTCAAAATATATCATTAAACATCAAAATAATCATGTATTCATCAATGGAAACATTCAAAATCTTTAACAGTTTTGCAAAATAGTTCCTGGGCTAGCTAGACCTAGTTGTAACGATCTCAAAAATGTAGAAATCATTAAAAATAGGACAAAAATCATAACTAATTGAGCATAAATGCCTTAGCCAAATGTAAAGAAGAAAAATGGCTTCCTTGTTGCCCTAAATTTGGTAGAAGAAGATGACAATAGGTAATGGTTTTGTTTTGTTTTATTTATTTTAAGTTTAATTACTAATTTACTAATATAACCTTAATTAATAACCATCAAAATCACTTAACATATGCCCATAATTGTCCACTCACAATTGAAATGGTCTAATTGCCACATAAGGACATGAAATTTAAGGTTTTATAGCTATTTGACACCTTTAGCTATTAGAACATCACTTTTGCACTTTATGCGATTTAGTCCTTTTTATCAAATTGACCAATCAAACGATAAGATTTCTTAACAAAAATTTCACATAAACATATTATCATGTTGTAGACATTAAAATAATAATAAAATAATTATTTTGACTTCAAATTTGTGGTTTTAAAACCATTGTTCTAATTTTACTAAAAATGGGTTGTTACAAGAACAATGCAAAGCCATCACACTTTGAAGTGGTACTCAACTACCAAGAGTTATGAATGACAGCATGCTTGAAGAAGGAAGTGCAACTGTTGTAGTAGGGGAGCAGGTTATAAAGAAAAAAGTGTTACCAGAAAAATGATGAAACAAATGCTCCATGTGTTGCTGATACAAATACCATGACAAAATAATGTAGGCAAATAGAAAGAAGACCATTGCCACCTTTTCCTCAACGGTTCCAAAAATCTAAGCAAGATGTTTAGTTTATGAAATTTCTAGAGGTCCTGAAACAATTACATATTAATATACCATTGGTGGAAGCATTGGAGCAAATGCCTAACAACGTGAAGTTTATGAAAGGTATTTTCTTAAAGAAAAAAAAAGGTTAAGAGAATTTGAACCTGCTGCTCTCATTGAAGGGTGCACAATAATGCGCTAAAACACACAAAACTAAAGGATCCAAAGAGTTTTACTATACTTTGCTCTATAGGTAATCAATATGTAGGCAAAACATTATGTGATTTGGGTGCAAGCATAAATCTAATGCCTTGTCTGTTTTCAAGAAGCTTGGAATAGGAAAGACGAGAGCCAGAACTGTCACACTATAGTTAGCTGATAGATCTTATGGACATTCAGAAGGTAAAATCGAAGATGTGTCGGTAAGAGTTGACAAATTTATTTTCCCAGTAGATTTTATCATTTTGGAGTGTGAGGCTGATAAAGAGGTTCCAATTATACTTGGGAGACCTTTCTTAGCCACGGGTAGAACATTAATTGATGTCCAAAAGGGTGAATTAACTATGCAATTTAATGATCAATAGTTAACTTTTAATGTCTTTGATGCTATGAAGTGTGCAGATACTGATGAAGAATGCCATGCTATTGAAATCATTGATACAATAGTACAAGAAAAAATGAAGATTTTTGTTCTAATAACTCAAAAAATGATGCAGACGTCTATGAGTTAATTGATGCAGATCTTGATAAATTGATAGAAGTTCATGGAAATTGACCAAAGGGTAGTTTTAAACCACTAAATTTGTCCGGCCATTCTTTTACACCTCATCGACCATCAATAGAAGATCCTCCCAAGATGGAATTAAAGCCCTTTCTAGTGCACTTCAAGTATGCGTATTTGAGAGATAAAAACACATTGCTAGTCGTCATCTCTACTGAGTTAACACCAGAACAAGAGGGTCAATTATTGGAAGTCTTAAGGAATCTAAGAAAGCTTTGGGATGGTCAATTACAGATATAAAAGGGATCAACCTAACAATTTGCATGCATAAGATAATACTAGAGGATAGCAAATCTATTGAGCAACAAAGGAGACTGAATCCTATCATGAAGGAAGTGGTAAAGAAGGAGATCATCAAATGGCTGGACGCTGGAATCATCTACCCAATTCCAGATAATTCTTGGGTGAGCCCTGTGTAGTGTGTACCTAAAAAAGGGGGTGTCGTTGTGGTTACCAATGATAATAACAAACTTATTCCTACTCGTACTGTCACGAAATGGAAGGTTTGTATGGATTATCGAAAGCTCAACAAAGCCATCGAGAAGGACCATTTCCCTTTGCCATTTATCGACCAAAATGTTGGATAGACTAGTAAGGAAACCCTTTTATTACTTTTTTTATGGATATTCAGGTTACAATGAAATTTCCATAGCGACTGCTAATCAGGAGAAGACTACATTTACTTGTCTTTATAGAAATTTTACGTTTCGAAGGATGCCATTTGGGTTATCTAATGCCCCTACAACTTTTTAGCGTTGCATGATAGCTATATTTTCGAACATGGTGGAGAAATTCTTTGAAGTCTATATGGATGATTTCTTAGTATTTAGTGATACATTTGAAGACTGTTTACAAAATTTGGAATTAGTCCTTTGTCGATGTCAAGAAACCAATCTTGTGCTAAACTGGGAAAAATGTCACTTCATGGTTTGTGAGGGCATTGTTCTAGGACATAAGATTTCACAAAAGGGAATTGTCATTGACAAAGCGAAATTTGAGGTTATTGACAAATTGCCACCACCTACACCAGTGAAAGGCATCCGAAGCTTTCTTGATCACGCAGGATTTTATCGTTGATTTATCAAGGATTTTTCCAAAATATCCAAACCTCTTTGTACATTTTTGGAATAAAATAAATCTTTTAATTTTGATGAGCCATGCTTACGAGCATTTGAGGAACTGAAGAAGCGATTGGTCACAGCACCAATAATCACTACACTAGACTGAACCTTACAGTTCAAATTAATGTGTGATGAAAGTGACTTTGCAGTAGGAGCAATCCTAAGACAAAGAAAAGCCAAGGTATTTCATGCTATATACTATGCCAGCCATACGTTGACAGTTTCGTAGCTAAATTACACCACCACTGAGAAGGAGTTGTTAGCTGTAGTATTTGTCTTTGACAAGTTCAGAGCTTATTTCGATGGATATCGCTGCTGCAAGAATTTGGTCTAGAGATTAAAAATAGGTAGGGCATAGATAATTAAGTGGCTGATCAATTATCACACTTGGAAGCAGGGAATGAAGATGGTAATATTTAGCAAATTAAAGATGAATTCCCTGATGAGCAGTTGCTGGTTGCCATGGCATTACCATAGTATCCTGACATTATTAGTTTTTTGGTCAGTGAATTGTTGCCACCAAAGTTCTCTAGTTCAGGAAGAAATAAATTTCTCCACAATGTTAAGCAGTACTACTGGATAAACTGTTCTTATTCAAATAGTGTACAGACTAGATGTAACAGTCCAATTTCAGTGAAATCGGAACAGTGGTTTCGGGACCACAAATCCGAGTCGGAAGAAAAAATTATTTTTATATTTTTTCCTGATTTGCATTTAGATAAAAATTTCATATGAAAATTCTGATAAGAAAATTTTACGATTATGTGCTTAATTACGAAAAGGACCAAATTGCATAAAATGCAAAAGTGGGATTTTAGTAGCTAGAAGGATTAAATAGTTATGGAATTCAAAACTTGAGGTCCTTATATGACAATTAGACCATTAATCAAAAGTTAGTAGATATTTTTGATGAATCATCCATGGAAAAATTAGAAAAGTTTAAGGACTAAATTGGAAATAGAAATAATTTATATGATGATAAATAATTAAAATAGAATTAAAATCATTCTATATCATCTTCTTCCCCAAATATTCCATGGAAACCCTATGAAAGAGAAAACAAGCTTTCTTGGCTTAAATTGGTAAGTATTCAAGTCTCGTTTTTAGGAATTTTTATATATTTTTTATTTTTGAAACCGGGATAGTTTACTCTATCTATTTGGGGAATTAATTTGAAAAGTTATCAAAGTATAGAAATTATGCCATGGATGAATATGCTGAAAATTTAAAATTTATGGTGGAAAATGAAAGGTTGTTGATAGATAAACACCTTTTACAAAGTTATTTTTCATGAAAACATGATTTAGGGACTAATTTGTAAAGTTGTGAAAATTGAAGAAAAATTATAAAATTTATGGAATACATGTGCTATAAATTGCATATTGAAATTTTGGTTAGGCTTGGAATAGGGAGTAAATTACATGAATTTCATTTTCCGAGCCTAGGGACAAAATTGGAATTTATGGAAAGTTTAGGGGCAAAATGGTAATTTTGCATAGGATGTAAATTAAGTCCAATTGAATATGAAATGTGATAAATTGATGATTAACTTCATTTATATAGATCTAGATAACTAAAATTTAAATTTAGATCGAGGAAATGAGAAAGTTTCGAATTAGTAGATCTATATATGCGAACAAGTGTCGAGGTAAGCTCGTGTAACTTAATTGAGCATGTAAATATCTTGAATTGAATGTTGTATTTGTATAGAATGTGATTTATATTTATGTGAATTAATCAGATGTTATAATATAAGAATTGAATACATGCTTGATATTGTTTGAAAAGGGTTAAGTTCCGTTTGAATATTGGATTTCGATGGACAAATGTGATTTCCCCTATTGAATGAGGTCCTGCATTTGTTGCTGATGAGATTTAGCTCGGATGAGTAATCCCATTGACCTCATTACAGAAAGAATTTAGCCTGGACTGGTAATCCTAATATAAGCCCTATTGAGCATATGTTATAGATAAGATTTAGCCCGGACGAGTAATCCTGATTAAGCTCTTATGAGCATATGTTGGAAACAGGATTTAACTTGGACAAGTTATCTTGTTATATGATATGTGGCTCGAGAGTGTGCTCTCTGATTAAGTGCCTTAATGGGTACTCCTGAATATGAATTGATGGGTTATTGAATTGTACACCTTGAGTGTACTATTTGAGTATCCATCGGAATTTCAATGATTCAACGGACAAAATACTTGACATGATATGAGAATTATGAGATGAAATGAATAATGTCTTGAAAGAAGCTAGCATGATGAGCTCATCTATGTTTACTTGATGTATATGAGAATTTTGTGACTAACATGTTTGATTGAATGCATGTGTTTAGGCAATCTTGCCAAGTTGATAAAAACATGTTATTATATGCTTAATTTTAATAAATAAGATTGGTATGTTTAATTCCAGTTATATAAACTTACTGAGCATAATATGCTTACTAGGTTTACTTTTCTCTGTTTTAATAGTGCTCAGAAGCTCGCGAAGGTTGGTGAACGGTTGGAGCATCATCACACTATCCACAAGCTTATTTTGGTATAAATAGTAAACTTATTTTGGTATAATGACATGTATAGGTTAACTTGACCATAGAGGGCTTGAATATGTTATTTCTAATTTAGCCATTGGAATGACTAGTAATGGTTTGTTTTGGTACTTATAAAGCATTATGTCATGATAAATACATATATGTTAAGTATGGATAATCAAGTGATGTTTAATGTTTAGGTTAAACTAATGTAAGATTATAAACATAATTATATATGTAATGATATCTCATATTAGATGTTAGAATTTGCTTGAAATCAATGCTTGAATTGGTTGATATTTGGATGGAAGTTTCAGTGCAGGATATTGGCAAAATTTTGGGTGAGAAATGAAGCTAGAAATGGCTTTATTTTGTCCACACGGGTAGACACACGACCTGGTACATGGGCGTGTGGTTAGGCCGTGTGTCCCCTGCATCTTAAATTCGAGAAACAAAATGCTCCGAATTGAGCACATGGGCAGAGACATGGGCGTGTGTCTTTATCGTGTGTGCTACACGGCCTGGAACACGAGTGTGTGTCTTTGCCGTGTGAAGCCTGTACCTAATTTTAAAAAATTTAATTAACCACACGGCCTAGCACACGGGCATGTGGCTGGCCGTGTGGTACAAGTTAGAGAGCTACCTAGTTTCGAACACAACATGTAGCACGGGCGTGTCCTATGGTCACATGGGCATGTCTCTTGGACCACACGGGCGTGTGAGCCCTGGATCTTTGAAAATTTTTGATATTTCGCAAAAAATTCTTAGAGTTTCTGATTAAGTCTCGACTTGATTCTAATATTCGTTTTGGGTCTCGAGGGTCCATTTAAGGGATGTTATGAATAATTTGGGTAAATGAATAGTAATTAATGTGAATTATTTGTAAATATTCTGAAAGCTCCGGTAATGCTCTAAAACCCTATTTTGGTGACGGATATGGGTTAGGGGTGTCACATTATTGGTATCAGAGCTATAGTTTAGTCGATTCTCGGATTGAACATAGCAAGTATGAGTTTAGCTACACATGCCATTATATAATTTGTGATAGTGTGATATCTCCTAACCATTTTAAATGTATTTTTCATATAGTAATGTCATCCAACCATGTTAGAGCTGAATCCGAGGAAGAAATTAAAGAGCCGCATTTAGTAGTAGAAGGCCTGAATCTAAGGGCCGAAGTGAGGAGGCAAAACAAGCCCTCTTTCAAATGATGAATGAATGGTTTACTAAGTATTTGAGAACTCATTCACATCCTGCTGTACAACAACCTCCCCCACCTGCTCCTCAACTGGTTCCTGAAATACCACAAGATGCTGAACCCGCTAGAACTGGTAAGCCTTCGGTAGATAAAATCCGTAAATATGGGGCAGAGGAATTTAGAGCTACCGTAGATGATGATCCAGAAAGGGCTGAGTTTTGGTTGGAAAATACCATTTGGGTTTTAGATGAATTATCTTGCACACCAGCTGAATGTTTGAAATGTGCAGTATCTTTACTGAAAGACACAGCTTGTCATTGGTAGAATACCATAACTTCTGTGGTACTGAGAGAAAATATTACATGGGAATTCTTTCAAAATAAATTTAGAAAGAAGTATGTTAGTCAGAGATTCTTGGATCAGAAAAAGAAAGAATTTTTAGAGCTCAAACAGGGAAATATGACTGTGTCTGAATATAAACGAGAATTTGTTCAGTAGAGCAAATATGCCAGAGAATGGGTTCCAACCGAGGCTGAAATGTGCAAATGATTTGAAGAGGGTTTAAATGAAGACATCAAGTTGTTGATCAGAATCCTTGAATTATGAGAATTTATGGTGTTAGCCAATCGAGCACATAAAGCTGAAGAATTGAGTAAAGAAAAGAAACAAGCTGAAAGAGAAGCTCGGGTTTCTAGTAAAAGAATTATGAGTAAGTCACAATCATCTGCTTCTAAGAAATTAAAGAAGTATTATGATCGTGTTACCACCTCTAAGGGATATTCTGGAAAAGAGCGAGGCTCTCAATGCTCTAACCCGAGGTCTTCATCTCTATCTGTAACCAATGTTGGAAGTGTCGGTAGTCCCAAACCAAAGTGTAAACATTGTAACAAATTTCATCATGGGGAATGCTGGTTTAGAAGTGGAGCTTGTTACCGATGTGGATCCCTTGATCATTTTCTTAAAGATTGTCCAGAAAGGGTTGAAAAAGAAATTGAACAGGCTCCAAAGCCGAGTAATCCTGTTTTGAGAGGCAGACCACCCCATCACCCCGGAAGTGTCAGTGGTAGCCGAGGTACTACAAGCGATGCAATAGTTAAATATGAGGCATGAGAACAGGCAAGGACATATGCTATTCATGCTAGAGAAGATGCCTCTGCACCATACATCATTACTAGTACATTTTGTAACACCCCTCACCCTTATTCAACGCTGGAATAGGGTTACGAAGCATTACCAAACTTACAACCCACTTATACATACTTTTAGCATACAGTTTTTTTAATTCAAACATTCATCATTCAATCTTAATCAACATGTCCCTAATACGAGCCTACGAGGCCTTAAACATCATTGGAATAGGTTCAGGACTAAACCAATAACTTTTAAAACATTTGGAACACTTTGAAATTTTTTCTCCAAATAAGGGACACACGCCCGTGTGGCCACCAGACACGCCCGTGTCACAGGCCGTGTGAACATTCGAAATAGAAGCACATGCCCGTGTCCCAGCCTGTGTCCTACCCCGTGTCCAAACAAGTGAGCTTACTGACTTGGGTCACATGGCCAACCACGCGCCCGTGTGTCTAGCCTGCGTACCCTTCGAAATGGCCACATATGCCCGTGTGCTAGGCCGTGTCAAACCTGTAGGGTATACTAACTTATACAACACGGCCAAGTCACACGCCCATGTGCTAGGCCGTGTGCAAATTAAGGCTATACTGACTTATGCCACACGGACGATCACACGCCCGTGTGTGAGATCGTGTGGGGCATACTGAATTCATTTCAATTTTAACACCAGGGGACACACGGCCGTGTAAGATGACCGTGTGTCACACACGACTGAGACACACGCCCTTCTTGACAAAATAGGCTATTTACCAAGCCAATTTGCCACCCAAATTTGTGCATACCTACACAATTCAAATGATACTTATTCATAGCATAAGTGAACAACCAATTAGACCACAATCAAAACTAAAACATACCATTTCAATTCTAACAACTAACATGCTTATTATCTCATGTTTTACTCATTCAATTCATACCAACTTCACATATTCAAATCACCTAATTAAATGTTTCCAAACATGCATCATCATGTACCAATTCACAAGCATATAACTTCTCAATTATCAACCATTTGACATCTAGAATATCAACTACCAATAACATTTCAAAACCAACCTCAATCACATAACATAAACCATATGCACACATAAATAGATACATAACCAAATTAACCAAGTTAAGCCAAGTCTCATGGCTATATATATACAAACCAAAACATGACCATTCACAAGCTATCTTTAATGGCAAAACTCACTACCAAAATACACTTCAAAATGACCATGATCCTATACATGCCATATGATCAAACCATAAGCTCAAAAGTACCAAAGTGATGATTGGATAGTGTGACGTAGTCTTTGACGATCCCCGAATCCAAGCTAGCTTTGAAATCATTATAAAACATGGGAAAATAAACAAAGTAAGCTTTATAGCTTAGTAAGCTCGTATGAATAAGCTCAACTAATCATATATACATAAATCATCAATTTGAACTTGTTAACTTATATTTCATAAATAATAACAAACCTTCCACATGCTTAATCATATGCTTATGTGCAAACTTCATAACTTCTTCGATTTAAAGCTCGTATGATTCATATACATACCTAAACCAATCCGTAACAAACTCATACCCAAACAAAATAATGTGGAATACTTGAATTCTCACACACTATGTGCCAATACATAGCCGAAGCTATCTTGATCTCGCACACTAAGTGCCATACATAGCCAAAGCTATCTCGAATCGCACACTAAGTGCCATACATAACAGAATTGTCATCAAACATGAATGAAGTCTCGTATACACAATTTATGCTATCAAAGCATTTAAAGCATAATTATAACAATGCTTATTACATAAGAACTTACCTCGGATGTGAAAACGACGAAATAGGTCCATTAGTCGATAACTTTAGTTTTCCCCCAATCTAGATCCGAATTCCACTTTTCTTGATCTAAATATATTCAAAATAAACTCATTTAATCATACCTCTATTCAATTTAGTCCAAAACACACATTTAAGCATATTTACACTTTTACCCCTAGAATTTCACAACTTTTACAATTTAGTCCTTATTACACAAAATCACAAATTCATGAATTTCACAACAAACCCATAGTAGCCAAATTACTATAAGGCCCCTAGCAACCCATTTTTTCAATTATTCACACATTTAACCACACATTTTCACATTTTCACAAATAAATCCCTATTTTGCATTTTTACTCAAAATCATTTTACAAAACTTGTTTAACTAGCAATAAACATTCAAAATCTATCATAAATAATCAAAACTCACACATATTAATCAATGGAAACATTCAAAATCTTTAACAATTTTGCAAATTAGTCCCTGGGCTAGCTAGTAGTAGCTGCAACGATATCAAAAACATAGAAATCATTAAAACGGGACAAAATACACTCACCAATTGAGCTTTCAAAGTAGGCGAACCCCAGTTCATTCCCATGGCTTCTTAAGCTTTAAGTTTTCAATGGAATAATTAGAATAGAAAGATGATAACTTTGGTTATTTTATTATTTTACTTATTATTTCACTAATTTACCTTTTTAACCTTGTTATTAAACCATTAAAACACCTTAATATATGTCCAAATATGTCCACTCATGCTATTAATGGACTAATTACAACATAAGGACCTTGAATTTAAGGTTGTATAGCTATTTAATACCTTTAGCTATTAGAACTACATTTTTTCACTTTACGCAATTTAGCCCTTTTTATCAAATTAACTAATCAAACAATAAAATTTCTTAACGAAATTTTCTCACAATCATATATTCATGCTGTAGACTTTAAAATAATAATAAAATATATATTTTGACCTTGGATTTGTGGTCCCAAGACCACTATTCTGATTTGACTAAAAATAGGCTGTTACAACTCTCCCCCTTTGGGATTTTCGTTCCCGAAAATATTACCAGTGAATAGGTTAGGGTACTATTTTCTCATAGCTTCCTTGGGCTCCCACGTAGATTCTTCAACTCCGTGACGTTGCCACAAGGCTTTCACTAAAGCTATGCGTTTATTTCTCAGTTCTTTAACCTCACGTGCTAGAATTCTGATTGATTATTCGTTGTACGTCATATCGGGTTAAATTTTGATCTCTGACGAAGAAATCACATGAGATGAATCAAATCCATATCGGCATAACATCGATACATGAAACACGTTGTGAATCTTTTTAATTCAATAGGTAACGCTAGTCGATATGCCACTGGCCCTGTTCGTTCAATAATCTCATATGGCCCGATGAATCGCAGACTCAATTTGCCTTTGCAATCAAAATGAAATATTTTCTTCCATGGCGATACTTTCAAAAACACTTTGTCACAGATTTGAAATTCAATGTCTTTTCGTCTCAAAGTCGCGTACGATTTCTGACGATCTGAAGCTGATTTCAAACAGTCGCGAAGTACTTTCACTTTCTCTTTGGTTTCTCTAATCAAATCAACCCCATGAATCTGTTTCTCACTAAGCTTAGTCCAGTACAATGGAGTTCTGCATTTACGACCATACAATGCTTCGTACAGTGCCATCTTTATGCTTGATTGAAAATTGTTTTGATATGCAAATTCGACCAGCGGTGAATATTTCTCCCAGTTGCCTTCGAACTCTAAAACACAACATCGAAGCATATATTCAAGAATATGAATTACTCTCTCAGACTGATCGTCAGTTTGCAGATGAAATGTTGTACTAAAGTTCAACACTGAACCCAGAGCTTCTTGCAATTTCTTCCAAAATCGCGATGTAAACCTCGGATCTCTATTCGAAATAATTGAAATTAGCACTCCGTGAAATTTATCAATCTCAGTATTGTACAATTTAGCTAATCTATCGAGTGAATAGTCATTACGTACCGGGATGAAGTGTGCTGATTTCGTTAATCGATCAACGATAACCCAAAGGGCATCTTTCTTTTTTGAAGACAAAGGCAATCCCAATACGAAATCCATCGTAACTCTGTCCCATTTCCATTCTGGTATCATCACAGGTTGAAGCAAACCCGATGGCACTTGATGTTCAGCTTTAACTTGCTGACACACTAAACATTTCGCTACAAAATTAGAAATGTCTCGTTTCATACCCGACCACCAATACAGTTGTTTCAAATCATTGTACATTTTAATACTTCCAGGATGAACCGATAAACAACCACTATTAGTACGTACCGGGATGAAGTGTGCCTCGTATAAAATTTTCTGAATCAACTTCATACTTTTTGGTACACAGATTCTATCTCGGAACTTCAAACAATCATCAAATCCGATTTGGTACTCTGAATCATTAGTCGACTCGCATTCAAAACCGAGACATGAATTTCTACTCAAATTAAAAAATTTTCAAAAACATTCATATCGTCCCTAAAATAAGCCTACAAGGCCCAAAACATGCATCGGAAGTGGTCTGAGACTAAACCGAGAGCTTTGGAAACTTTTGGAAAACTTAGAAAAATTTTCATGAAAAAGGGGTCACACGCCCGTGTGGGTTCGGGACACGCTCGTGTGACCCTAAGAAACGCCCGTGCTTCAGGTTGTGTTCAATTTAGGGAGCTTTCTGTTTATGATGTCATCATCAAATTGAGGTCACACGGTCAAGTCACACGCCTGTGTGCTTAGGCCATGTGATCAATTAAATTTTCATAATTTTTCATAAAATAGGTGCAGACTTCACACGGCTAGGGCACACGCCCATGTTCGAGATCGTGCAGTCCACACGGCTGAGGCACAAGCCCGTGTCTCTGCCCGTGTGCTCATTACTGAGCATTTTATTTTGCAACAATTAAGGTGCAGGGGACACACGACTGAAACACATGCCCGTGGGGCAGACCGTGTGTTGTACACAGCCTAGACTCACGCTCGTGTGTCTACTCGTGTGGACAAATATAAGGCTATTTACCAAGCCTTTTTGCCACCCTTCCATGCACCAACCTACAGAACAAAACATAGCACTAATCTAAGCATATACTTTCAATCCAATCGGCCATACACAAGGCATCCACATATCATTTACATGCTATCATTTATCACATACAAACATCACATACTTAGCATCTCAAACCATGCGATTTCCCACATTCATGAAAACATCATCATATGTATATATATCCTTCACTAATATTTGTAACAGCCTGATTTAGGGCCTAGTCAAAATAGTGGTTGCAATACCACAAATCCAAAGTAGAAATATGATTTTTATGAGGTGTCTGCATGATTGTGTGAAAATTTCATGAAGAAATTTTATTAATTAGTGAACAATATGTCCATTAGGACTAAATTGCAAAGATTAGAAAATATGAGATTCTAGAAGATTTAAGTATGAAATAGCATCATAAAAATTAATAGAGGTCCTTATTTAGCAATTAGACCATTATATGCTAAGATGGACAAAAATAGACATGGGAAGGAAAAAATCTTAAAAAAAGGACTTAAGGGCATTTTAGTCATTTGGTTAATAAAAGATTAAAAAGGGAAAAATGAAGCAAAATTTGCTCATCTTCTTCAAGCTAGGGCCGAAAATTCCAAGCTCTCCATAGCTAGTGTTTCTTCAACTTCCAAGCTTGATAGTAAGTGCACCCTAGTCCCATTTTTAATGCTCTTCGTATTTTTTGAGATCCTCGTAGCCCGATTTAGCTATTTCTAGCTATATTTTGAGCTAGGGTTTACATTAAAAAACTACCCATGTATGACATGCATGTATTCTGATGTTTTATGGAAGAACATGAAAGTTTGATGTATGATAAACATCTTTTTCTAAGCAATTTTCATGAAAAATGCATAAACGGACCAAGTTGTAAAAGTTATAAAAATGGTCATACATGAGTGAAATAGTGGAAATTGAGGGCTGTTGTAGTTAAGAAAATAATTCGGCTAAGCTTAAAATACAAGAAAGTTGGATAAAAATCATTTTACGAGCCTAGGGGAAAAATGTAATTATGAGAAAGTTTAGGGGCAAAATCGTAGTTTTTCCAAAGTATGATTCATGAGTCAATCTAGTCAATGTGAGTATTAGACAAGTGAAATTGTTATTATAGATTAAGAAACGTGAAGCCCGGACCGAAACCAAGGCAAGAACAAAGTTGTGGACTAAATCGAACATATACACCTATTTTGAGTACCGAGGTAAGTTTGTGTGAAATTAAAGCTTCATAGTATTTTTATATTTTAAATTGCTTGATATTATGACAAAGAATATCATATCTATGAAAATCGACTAATGATGCCTCGATGAGAAATGATGAGAATATGTCAAGTTGAAGTCCCGGTTGAAGATTTAGAATAACGAGGATACCTATGTCACCACATGAGATAAGGAAGGTCCCGTATAAGACAATGTCTGGAACATGGCATCGGCACCGAATGTAGGTCCCGTATAAGACCATGTCTGGGACATGGCATCAGCACCGAATAAGGAAGGTCCCGTATAAGATTGTGTTTGGGACATGGCCTCGGCACCAAAGGAAGATCTAGTGTAAGACCATGTCTGGGACATGGCATCGACATCTATGTATGATCTCGTATAAGACCATGTCTGGGACATGGCATCGACATCAAGCTAAGAGATCCCGTGTAAGACCATATCCGGGATATGGCATTGGCATCGTGATACATGTATGACGAGATTGAGTATCCTTCGATATTCCGAGTAGTTCAACGAGCAAGAGAGCTAAGTATGTAAAGATGATAAAGAGTTAAGTTATACAAGGATGACAAAGAGTTCCATTTAATTAAAGATGATAATTATTTAAGTTTATGTTCATGATAGCATAAGTGCTAAATTATGTGATGAAGTGATATAGGTAACATGAGTAAAATACGAGTTACGAAACCAAAATGTGATATGTTATGGGTAAGAGTAAGTATGAGTAAGTATGTCAAAGTACTTGAGAACTTGTGTTGTTATTGTTCTATGAGACGAATGAATTTTACCATGAGTAAGTATGTCAAAGTACTTGAGAACTTGTGTTGTTATTGTTCTATGAGACGAATGAATTTTACCATGAGTACTTATGTTTCTATTTTAATTCATGCAAACTTACTAAGCTATTTGCTTACCCCTTTCTTTTCCCTTTTCATTGTAGTGTCACCAAGATAGCTCGGGGATCGTAGAACGTTGGAGCTCTGATCACACTATCAATCATTCTTTTGGTATAGTAAAGTTGATTTATTTTGGGTATGGCATGTATAGGAACTTGGTCATCTTGTGTTATGTCATATTTGAAAGCCAAAGTATTGGGTACTAATGTTATACACTCATTTCGTAAATGGCCATTGGGAATTGTCCAATATTTGTCAAGTTTCACATTTTAATGATGATGAGTTTTATGAAGTGAAACTTCATGCAAATGATAGAGTAAAATGTGAAATGTATGAATAATGATTAGTGGTTCTTCATAGTGTTTTATTGCCATGTTATGTGTTGCTTGTGTTGGTATATGTGTGTTTATGTTTCAGGGTGGCAATTGGCTTGGAAAATAGCATTCTAATTGTCCACACGGGTAGACACACGGGCGTGTGTCTAGGCCGTGTGTGACACACGGTCAGCCCCTATGGGTGTGTTGATAGGCCGTGTGTCCCTTGCATCAAATTTGTGAGAATTCGATTCGTCACACGGGCCAGCACACGGGCGTGTGCCTAGGCCGTGTGCACCTTAAGAGGTTGCTGACGTCATAACAAAATACCCAGGTTTTTCACACACGGGTGAGGACACAAGCGTGTCTAGGTCGTGTGAGGGACACGGGTCATTGACACGGGCATGTGTCTGGCCGTTTGAAAACCCCTGTAGGTTCGAATTGAAAAATAAATTCTGCACGGGCTGGGAACATGGGTGTGTGTGACCACACGGCCTGCCTACACGAGCGTGTTCCATTTCACACGGGCGTGTGGCCTTGTTTAGGCAAAAATTTTCTAAGGGTGCAAAAGTTTCCGGTTTAATTCTGAAACCTTTCGTATGTATGTTTAGGGCCTCGTAGGCCCCTAATGAGGATGTTATGTATATGAATGAGAGGTTTTAAGTTGAAATGAAATTTTATAGCCCAATGTTGTATGTTTAAGCAAGTTAAGTTCAGTAATGCCTCGTATCCAGTTCCAGCGTCGAACTCGGGTAAGGGGTGTTAGAATATTAGCCAATATCAAATGGCCATTTACAAAATGAATTATCAACTATTGAAGCCAACACATATGGCCAAATCAATTATGACACATAACAAAAAGATCAGGTCCCTATATATGCCATAACTCAAAATATTATAATCATAAGTACCCAAAATGATAATTTGATAGAGTGAATGGATCTCCGACAGTCTCCGATCCCCGAGCTAGCTTGGTGACACTATAAGACAAAGGAAAAGAAAAGAGAGGAAGCTTTAAAGCTTAGTAAGTTCCTATGCAAATAATAGGCATTATAACACACATTTAACACATAATTAACATGATGTAAGTTAACATAAATGTCACTATAATTTTCATAGTCAAACTTACTCAATCACAAACTTACCGAGGGCTCATCACATATCGAGCTCATTATGCATGAGTCTTATGTACATACCTGTACCCAAGTGCAACATACCAAAGTCTTTCACAACTTTAACATTTCTGTCGAACTACCCGTTGAACCACTTGGAATACTAAAGGATACTCTGGACATCTCGCATTCACAGTACCATACCAATGCCATATCCCAGATATGGTCTTACATGGGATCTCATATCAAAGCCAAAAGCCTAGCTATGGTCTTACACGAAATCTCATATCGATGACATATCCCAGATATGGTCTTACACGTAATCTTAAATAACCCAAATGTCATGACATTTGCATCCTACCTATTCCTAATGTTCAATCGGGATTTCTCGTTTGTCAAAATTTGTCAATTTCATTCAAGAGTAAATAACAATTCATATAACAATAAAGCAACTAAAGCATAAATAACAATGCATTATTTACATACGAACTTACCTTGGTACAAAAATAGTAGGAATGGGACCTAATCGTGAAATACTTTATTTTTCCCCCGATCTAGGTCCGAACCTCGTTTCTCTTGATCTATAATAGCAAATTTAACTCATTTATTATTCACATTATTCAATTCAATCCAAAAATCACATTATGAAAAAAAATTACACTTTTGCCCCTAAACTTTGACATATTTACATTTTTACCCCTTGTCTCAAAAAATGAAATCTATTCAATTTCTTCGATTCCCAAGACTAGTCGATCCTCTTTTATACTTATGGAAGTCCACATTTTTCATTTAATCACACTTTTACACACATTTTATAATCTTTTTACAAATAGGTCCTGTTGACATTTTCATTAAAAATCACCTAGCAAAAGTTGTTTATCACACATCAAACATGCATAATATACCATTAGACATCAAAATACACAAATATTATACATGGTTCAAACCCTAGACCTTGTTTATTCCTTAAACTAATGGTAGAAATAGATAGATCGAATGATAACGACTTCAAAATTGTAAAGAGCATTAAAAACGGGGTTAGGATATACTTACAATCAAGCTTGAAAGATGAAAAAACCCTATCTATGGTGTTCTCCCAATTTTCGGCCAAGGTTGAAGAAAGATGAGCAAATTTTGGCTTTATTTTCCCTTTTTATTCTTTTATTTACCAAATGACCAAAATGCCCTTTTCTCAAAACACTAAAATTCTCTTACCTCATGTCTATTTTTGTCCAACTTAAGGTAAAATGGTCTAATTACCTTCTAAGGACCTCTAATTTAAAATCTCATAGCAATTGGACACCTTTAACAAGTAAAACTCAACTTTTACACTTTTTACAATTTAGTCCTTTTACTAAATTGAGTGCTCAAACGTCAAAATTTTCGAACGAAATTTTCACGAAATCATTCCGTGAAACTGTAGACCATAAAAATGTAATAAAGATAAATTTTGCTGCATCAGATTTGTGGTCCCGAAACAACTATTCTAACTAGGCCCAAAATCGGGCTGTTACAGTGTGTTTAGCTCGTGTACCCTTTGAAATGGCCACACATGCCCGTGTGCCAGCCGTGTGCTAGGCCGTGTCAAACCTATAGGGTATACTGACTTATGCAACATGGCCAAGTCACACGCCCGTGTGTATTAGATGTATACTGACTTATGCCACATGGCCGATCACACGCCCGTGTGTGAGATCATGTGGAGCATATTGACTTCATTTCAATTTCAACACCAGGGGACACATGGCTGTGTAACATGACCGTATGTCACACATGGCTGAGACACACGCTCGTGTGGACAAAAATAGGCTATTTACTAAGCCAATTTGCCACCCAAATTTGTGCATAGCTACACAATCCAAATGATACTCATTCATAGCATAAGTGAACAACCAATTAGACCACAATGAAAACTAAAACATTCCATGTCAATTCTAACAACTAACATGGTTATTATCTCATGTTTTACTCATTTAATTCATACCAACTTCACATATTCAAACCACTTAATTAAACCTTTCCAAACATGCATCATCATGTACCAAGTCACAAGCATATAACTTCTCAATTATCAACCATTTGACATCTATAATATCAACTACCAATAACATTTCAAAACAAACCTCAATCACATAACATAAACCATATGCACACATAAATAGATACATAACCAAATTAACCAAGTTAAGCCAAGTCTCATGGCTATATATATACAAACCAAAATATAACCATTCACAAGCCATCTTTAATGGCAAAAATCACTACCAAAATACACTTCAAAATGACCATGATCCTATACATGCCATATGACCAAACCATAAGACCAAAAGTACCAAAGTGATGATTGGAAGTATGACGTAGTCTCTGACGATCCCCAAATCCAAGCTAGCTTTGAAATCACTATAAAACATGGGAAAAATAAACAAAGTAAGCTTTGTGGTGGATCTGATGAACAGAATTTTCAGACCTTATTTAGACAGGTTTGTGGTGGTATTCATTGATGATATTTTGGTTTATTCTGAGATGAAAATGAACATGCTGAACATTTGAGAATTGTGCTACAAACATTAGGTGAAAAATAGCTAAATTCCGTAAATGTGAATTTTGGCTTCAAAAAGTTGGTTTTCTTGGACATATTGTACCCGCAGAGGGTATTCAAGTATATCCGAGTAAAATTTCAGCTATTATCAATTGGAAACCACCGAAGAATGTGGCTGAAGTTTGAAGTTTTCTGGGACTTGCTGGATATTATCGGAGGTTTGTAAAAGGTTTTGCAATGATAGCTTTTTCGATGACTTGATTATTGCAAAAAGATGTGAAGTTCAAGTGGTCTGATAAGTGTCAACAGAGCTTTGATAGGTTAAAAGCCTTATTGACAGAAGCACATGTGTAACATCCCGAAATTGGGCTTAGGAGAATTGAGCCCAATGGGCCTTAGGCGTAGTAGCGTTAAAAATTTTTGAGAATGGCATTAATGCAAGTTAGACTTATTAGATAAGTGATTTTGAAAGGTTAGAGGGCTTCTATGAAGTCCCGGGATCAAATATTGGCTTTGGGGAAATTTTGGTTTTAGGTGAAAAAAACCCTAGAAGTTGGCAGGTAGGCCTTAAGAATAAAATATGGAGGAAAATGACACAAAAGGAGTGTGTGGTGTAGTAGCAAAGTGACGCCACTTAGGGGACAAGGGAGTGACGTCACAAGGAAGGAAGGAGGTCCAAGGTTCAAGTCTTGGCTTTTGCATTTTGGTTTCTTTTTACTTGGATCTTAGAATTTGGGCCATAGTTTATATTTAGTTGCGCATGGTTTAAGACACAAGAGGAGCTTGTGGCCAAGTGGTTAGCGGCGTGGATTATGTTGCAAGGGAGCCTGGGTTCGAATCTCGTGAGAAGCAAAGGAGTATTTATTTTACGGATTGGACGGCAAGAGTTTCAGTTGAATTTAAACTCTACTGACGAAGGGATCCCATATCAGAAAGATACAAAGAAGGAAGGTGAAGAGCTAGCTATATAAAGAGCATTCCAGGAGGAGAGTTAACATACCTTGGAGGGCGTTTGGGCACAGGAGTGGTCGGAGCGCGGATTAGCTCCAGACTCCTATCAGGTGTGTGTGTACTTCTCTACTCTAGCTGTAGAGCGGAAAAATGCCGAAATGCCGGTCACACGAGCGTGCGAGTGCACGTGTGGGGCTTCGATGCGATAGTTGAGGCCATCAGTAGTATTCTTGTGGGTTGGGCTGCTTGGGCCACGATGGGCCGAAGTGGGCCCGTGGGCCCAAATAAGTAAATTGTATGATTGTTTAGTATATGTTTAACTAGACTAGGTGGAACTTATATACGTGGCTAGATTTGTGCTAGGTGGGCCACATGAGCGTGTGGGCCCGAATGGGCCGTAATCGGGTTTTAGGCCCAATTGTTCGGTACGACCGGAAATGGTAGCTGAGTCGCTAGTGGCGACATTAGGCCTTCGAAAAGGCCATTGCAGGTGCGAATTTACGAAAATACCCTTGGTGGGTAAATTACGAAAATACCCTTGGTAGGTAATATTACGATTATACCCTTAGAGGTTGATTAGCTCGATTTTGTTGTTTTATGTCTATCTGATTATGATGGTAACTCATGTTATTCTTATATTTGATATATGTTTTGCATACATGACACATTGCATATATCTGAATAATATGTATGTTGCATGGGCATATGGGTGATATGATATGAAAGGGGAAGTGTTCCGGTGGTTTTTACCACATTATCCAGTGACTTATGTGACATATTATGTATCCGGTGACTTATGTCACATATTATGATTCCGGTGACTCTGTCACATTATCTGGTGGCCATGCCACGATTATAAGGGCGATGTGCAGTTGACTGCAGCGACTGCCTTCGATGGTGTGTAGCGGATGGAGGGTCGATTTAGTAATCCCCACGGTGTGATTGGCAGGTACGGGTGGTGTGTAGAGGATGGATACCTAGGTGGGTTCGGGATTGCATTTTCATTCTTATATGTACATGTGATTTAATATGCTATGGTTCGATATGCTATGTTATGGGCTTATGGCCGAATATGACTAGAGAATGGGTTTTGCATCATTTGGCATGTGCTATCTGCTATACTGTGATGTTAGGGCTACGGCCTGATTCGATTTATGTGGGCTTCGGCCAAGTATGTTATTGTGAGGGCTAAGGCCCAATCTGCTCTGTGGGTTTAGGCCCAGTTATCACTCGTAAGGGGAAACACACACTGAGTTTTCGTAAACTCACCCCCTCTTTTTAAATGTTTCAGGTAATCATTAGACCGCGGATTTGGGGAGCCGAGGCAGACTTGTGGTGGCCCTGCAATGTTTTCTCGTAAACTCGTTTCTTATATTTAAACTTACTTTTAATTTTGAGATTTTGATATGTAATAAGGCCTTTGGTATTTTATTTGGTTTTAGCTTTCAATTTGGTTACTGTTTACTATTTAATGTTCAATATGGGATTTTCCTGAAATGATAATAAACCGTTTTTATTCAAAATTACTTAAACTCGATTTTCACAACAAATACGATTTTATTCAAATTAATAACAACTTTGTAAAGTGGGCATTGAATGAATTGGCTTTTATAAACAAACCACAAAACGCGGAGTTTCAAAAAGAATACGAACTTTTTAACAAACGCACAGTTTTTAAACAACCCTTTTATGTGACATGCCAGATTCGGTCGTAACGTTTAGGCCGGGTTTGGGGTGTTACAATTATGGTATCAGAGCCCAGTTTCAAAAACTCGTCTGTGGGTTTGGGTTCAAAAATTTTTTCAAAGGATGGTTTAGAAAAATATATATCTGTTTTCTGGAAGTGTGGCACCCGAGTCTCCGGCACCAAATCCGTAAGTTTCCTTTTTACTATATTTTATTATATGCTGAATGATTGTATTTATTCTGCGATGTGTGGATGTGATGCTTGAATATAGGAATTGTATGTATGTGGGAAATATATTTGTTTGCTCCGGTGTTAGATAGTTGGTTATGTGAAGGGGTTCCAAGATTTAGTTAGAAAGGGTGTTAGTTTTATTAAGATTAGAGTGCGCAGCGTGAGCGTAGTGTTGTAGGTTAGGATGTGTGACTGTACCTATAGTTGGAAATTTTAGGGACGAAATTTCTTTAAGGAGGGTAGATTTGTAACATCCCAAAATTGGGCTTAGGAGAATTGAGCCCAATGGGCCTTAGGCGTAGTAGCGTTTAAAATTTTTGAGAACGGCATTAATGCAAGTTAGACTTATTAGATAAGTGATTTTGAAAGGTTAGAGGGCTTCTATGAAGTCCCGGGATCAAATATTGGCTTTGGGGAAATTTTGGTTTTAGGTGAAAAAAACCCTGGAAGTTGGCAGTAGGCCTTAAGAATAAAATATGGAGGAAAATGACACAAAAGGAGTGTGTGGTGTAGTGGCAAAGTGACGCCACTTAGGGGACAAGGGAGTGACGCCACAAGGAAGGAAGGAGGTCCAAGGTTCAAGTCTTGGCTTTTGCATTTTGGTTTCTTTTTACTTGGATCTTAGAATTTGGGCCATAGTTTATATTTAGTTGCGCATGGTTTAAGACACAAGAGGAGCTTGTGGCCAAGTGGTTAGCGGCGTGGATTATGTTGCAAGGGAGCCTGGGTTCGAATCTCGTGAGAAGCAAAGGAGTATTTATTTTACGGATTGGACGGTAAGAGTTTCAGTTGAATTTAAACTCTACTGACGAAGGGATCCCACATCGGAAAGAAACAAAGAAGGAGGGTGAAGAGCTAGCTATATAAAGAGCATTCCAAGAGGAGAGTTAACATACCTTGGAGGGCGTTTGTGCACAGGAGTGGTCGGAGCGCGGATTAGCACCAGACTCCTATCAGGCGTGTGTGTACTTCTCTACTCTAGCTGTAGAGCGGCAAAATGCCGAAATGCTGGTCACACAAGCGTGCGAGCGCACGTGTGGGGCTTCGATGCGATAGTTGGGGCCATCAATAGTATTCTTGTGGGTTGGGCTGCTTGGGCCACGATGGGCCGAAGTGGGCCCAATGGGCCCGTGGGCCCAAATGAGTAAATTGTATGATTGTTTAGTATATGTTGAACTAGACTAGGTGGAACTTATATACGTGGCTAGATTTGTGCTAGGTGGGCCACACGAGAGTGTGGGCCCGAATGGGCCGAAATCGGGTTTTAGGCCCAATTGTCCGGTACGACCGGAAATGGTAGCTGAGTCGCTAGTGGTGACATTAGGCCTTCGAAAAGGCTATTGCAGGTGTGAATTTACGAAAATACCCTTGGTGGGTAAATTACGAAAATACCCTCGGTAAGTAATATTACGATTATACCCTTAGAGGTTGATTAGCTTGATTTTGTTGTTTTATGTCTATCTGATTATGATGGTAACTCATGTTATTCTTATATTTGATATATGTTTTGCATACATGACACATTGCATATATCTGAATAATATGTATGTTGCATGGGAATATGGGTGATATGATATGAAAGGGGAAGTGTTCCGGTGGTTTTTACCACATTATCCGGTGACTTATGTCACATATTATGTATCCGGTGACTTATGTCACATATTATGATTCCGGTGACTCTGTCACATTATCTGGTGGCCATGCCACGATTATAAGGGCGATGTGCAGTTGACTGCAGCGACTGCCTTCGATGGTGTGTAGCGGATGGAGGGTCGATTTAGTAATCCCCACGGTGTGATTGGCAGGTACGGGTGGTGTGTAGAGGATGGATACCTAGGTGGGTTCGGGATTGCATTTTCATTCTTATATGTACATGTGATTTAATATGCTATGGTTCGATATGCTATGTTATGGGCTTATGGCCGAATATGACTAGAGAATGGGTTTTGCATCATTTGGCATGTGCTATCTACTATACTGTGATGTTAGGGCTACGGCCCGATTCGATTTATGTGGGCTTCGGCCAAGTATGTTATTGTGAGGGCTAAGGCCCAATCTACTCTGTGGGCTTAGGCCCAGTTATCACTCGTAAGGGGAAACACACACTGAGTTTTCGTAAACTCACCCCCTCTTTTTAAATGTTTCAGGTAATCATTAGACCGCGGATTTGGGGAGCCGAGGCAGACTTGTGGTGGCCCTGCAATGTTTTCTCGTAAACTCGTTTCTTATATTTAAACTTACTTTTAATTTTGAGATTTTGATATGTAATAAGGCCTTTGGTATTTTATTTGGTTTTAGCTTTCAATTTGGTTACTGTTTACTATTTAATGTTCAATATGGGATTTTCCTGAAATGATAATAAACCGTTTTTATTCAAAATTACTTAAACTCGATTTTCGCAACAAATACAATTTTATTCAAATTAATAACAACTTTGTAAAGTGGGCATTGAATGAATTGGCTTTTATAAACAAACCACAAAACGCAGAGTTTCAAAAAGAATACGAACTTTTTAACAAATGCACAGTTTTTAAACAACCCTTTTATGTGACATGCCAGATTCGGTCGTAATGTTTAGGGTGGGTTTGGGGTGTTACAACATGTGTTAGTTCAGCCTGAATCGGGTAAGGAATTTATAATTTATAGTGATGCATCGTTAAATGGTTTAGGCTGTGTTTTGATGCAAGAAGGTAAAGTAATAGGCTATGCTTCTAGACAGTTGAATCCACATGAAAGAAATTACCCGATACATGATCTTGAATTAACGACAATTATATTTGCACTAAAAATATGACGACATTATTTGTTTGGTGAAAAATGTCACATATTCATTGATCATAAAAGTTTGAAGTATTTGATGTCGCGGAAAGATTTGAATTTGAAACAACGCAGGTGGCTGGAGTTATTGAAAGATTATGATCTGGTTATTGACTACCATCTGGGAAAAGCCAATGTGGTTGCAAATACTCCGAGCAGAAAATTCCTGTTTGATTTGCGAGCAATGAATACTCGATTGATGTTCTCTGATGATGGTTCAATTATAGCTGAGTTAAAAGCTAGACCGATGTTTTTGCAACAGATTTCTAAAGCTCAGAAAGATGATAGTAAATTACAAGCAAAACAGATACAATGTGAATCGACTCCTGATTCAGAATTTTAGGTTAGGACTGATGGTTGTTTGTTATTCAGAGGCAGAATATGAGTACCGAAGAATTCAGAACTAGTACAAAAGATTTTGAATGAAGCTCATAATGGTAACATGTCTGTTCATCTTGGTAGTAATAAA
This sequence comes from Gossypium australe, assembly GCA_005393395.2. Lineage (NCBI taxonomy): Eukaryota > Viridiplantae > Streptophyta > Magnoliopsida > Malvales > Malvaceae > Gossypium > Gossypium australe. The sequence goes on from CM016614.1 coordinate 53,330,009, forward strand.
ATGTATAATGATCTGAAGAAGATATACTGGTGGCTAGGAATGAAACGAGATATTTCTGAGTTTGTATCTAAATGTTTAATATGTCAGCAACTAAAAGCTGAACATCAGTTGTCTTTAGGATTATTACAGCCAGTTACGATACCAGAACGGAAATGGGAAAGAATTACCATGGACTTTGTATCAAGATTACCCTTGTCTCCAAAGAAGAAAGATGCCATTTGGGTTATTGTTGATCTATTGACAAAGTCTGCACACTTTATTCTGGTATGTATGGATTTTTCTTTGGATGGATTGGCTGAATTATATGTCTCTGAGATTGTTAGATTGCATGGAGTACCTATCTCAATTTTTTAAGATAGGGATCCTCGATTTACATCCCGATTCTAGAGCAAATTGCAAGAATCTCTAGGTACACAGTTACATTTTAGTACTGCATTCATTCTCAGATAGATGGTCAATCTGAACGTGTAATATAGATTTTGGAAGATATGATTCGATGTTGTGTACTTCAATTTGAAGGTAATTGGGAAAAGCATTTGCCTTTGGTTGAATTTGCTTATAATAACAGTTACCAGTCCAATATCAAAATGGCACCGTATGAAGCTCTTTATGGTTGCAAATGCAGAACTCCAGTGTATTGGATAGAACTAGTGAGAAAAAGTTACATGGAGTTGACTTAGTTTGTGAAACCGAAGAAAAAGTGAAGATAATTTAGAACAATTTGAAAGCAACTTCTGATCGTCAAAAGTCTTATGCTGATCTAAAACAAAAAGAAATAGAATTTCAGGTCGGTGACAAGGTATTCTTGAAAGTTTCACCTTGGAAGAAAATTCTTTAGTTTGGTTGGAAAGGAAAATTGAGTCCACGGTTCATTGGGCCATATGAAATTATAGAAAGAATTGAACCTGTTGCGTATCAGTTAGCCTTACCACCAGAACTTGATCGAATTCATAATGATTTTCATGTGTCTATGTTACGACGATATCGATCGGATCCTTCACATGTTATTTCTCCGTTAGAGGTAGAGATTCAGCCTGATATGACTTACAATGAAGAACCAATCAAAATCCTGGCACGTGAAACAAAAGAGTTAATAAATAAAAAGGTAACATTAGTAAAAGTTCTATGGCAACGACATGGTATTGAAGAAGCTACTTGGGAACCGGAGGATACCATGAGAAAGCAATACTCGAACCTCTTTATTGGTAAGATTTTCGAGGACGAAAATTCTTAAAGGGAGAGAGTTGTAATAGCCCAATTTCAGTGAAATCAGAATAGTGGTTTCGGGACCACAAATCCGAGCCGAAAGAAAAATTTATTTTTATATTTTTGCATGATTTGCATTTAGATAAAAATGTCATATGAAAATTCTGATAAGAAAATTTTACTAATTATGTGCTTAATTACGGAAAGGACCAAATTGCATAAAATGCAAAAGTGGAATTCTAGTAGTTAGAAGGATTAAATAGTTATGGAATTCAAAACTTGAGGTCCTTATATGGTATTTAGACCATTAATCAAAAGTTAGTAGATATTTTTAATGAATCATCCTTGGAAAAATTAGAAAAGGTTAAGGACTAAATTTGAAATAGAAATAATTTATATGATGATAAATAATTAAAATAGAATTAAAATAATTTTATATCATCTTCTTCCCCAAATATTTCATGGAAACCCTAGGAAAGAGAAAACAAGCTTTCTTGGCTTAAATTGGTAAGTATTCAAGTCCCGTTTTTAGTATTTTTTATATTTTTTTATTTTTGAAACTAGGATAGTTTACTCTATCTATTTGGGGAGTTAATTTGAAAAGTTATCAAAGTATAGAAATTATGCCATGAATGAATGTGCTGAAAATTTAAAATTTATGGTGGAAAATGGAAGGTTGTTGATAGATAAACATCTTTTACAAAGTGATTTTTCATGAAAACATGATTTAGGGACTAATTTGTAAAGTTGTGAAAATTGAAGAAAAATTATAAATTTATGGAATACATGTGCTGTAAATTGTATATTGAAATTTTGGTTAGGCTTGGAATAGGGAGTAAATTACATGAATTTCATTTTCTGACCTAGGGACAAAATTGGAATTTATGGAAAGTTTAGGGGCAAAATGGTAATTTTGCATAGGATGTAAATTGAGTCCAATTGAATATGAAATGTGATAAATTGATGATTAAATTCATTTATATAGATCCGAATAACTCAAATTCAAAGTTAGATCAAGGAAAGGAGAAAGTTCCGGATTAGTAGATCTATATACGCGAACAAGTGTCGAGGTAAGTTCGTGTAACTTAATTGAGCATGTAAATATATAAAATTGAATGTTGTATTTGTATAGAATGTGATTTATATTTATGTGAATTAATTGGATGTTATAATATAAGAATTGAATACATGCTTGATATTGTTTGAAAAGGGTTAAGTTCCGTTTGAATATTGGATTTCGATGGACAAATGTGATTTCCCCTATTGAATGAGGTCATGTATTTGTTGCTGACGAGATTTAGCTCGGACAAGTAATCCTATTGGCCTCATTATAGAAAGAATTTAGCCTAGACTGGTAATCCTGATATATGCCCTCTTGAGCATATGTTATAGATAGGATTTAGCCCGGACGGGTAATCCTGATAAAGCTCTTATAAGCATATGTTGGAAACAAGATTTAGCTTGGACAAGTAATCCTGTTATATGATATGTGGCTCGAGAGTGTGTTTTCTGATTAAGTGCCTTAATGGGTACTCCTGAATATGAATTGACGGGTTATTGAATTGTACACCTTGACTGTACTATTTGAGTATCCATCAGAATTTCAATGATTCAACGAAAAAAATACTTGACATGATATGAGAATTATGAGATGAAATGAATAATGTCTTGAAAGAATAAAGCATGATGAGCTCATCTAGGTTTACTTGATGTATATGAGAATTTTGTGACTAACATGTTTGATTGAATGCATGTGTTTAGGGAATCTTGCCAAGTTGATGGAAACATGTTATTATATGCTTAATTTTAATAAATGAGATTGGTAAGTTTAATTCCAGTTATACGAACTTACTAAGGATAATATGCTTACTAGGTTTACTTTTCTCTATTTTAATAGTGCTCGGAAGCTCGCAAAGGTTGGTGAACGATTGGAGCATCATCATATTATCCAAAAGCTTATTTTGGTATAAATAGTAAACTTTTTTTTGATATAATGGCATGTATAGGTTAACTTGACCATAGATGGCTTGAATATGTTATTTGTAATTTAGCCATTGGCATGGCTAGTAATGGTTTGTTTTGGTACTTATAAAGCATTATGTCATGATAAATACATATATGTTAAGTATGGATAATCAAGTGATGTTTAATGTTTAGGTTAAACAAAGGTAAGATTATAAACATAATTATATATGCAATGATATATCATATTAGATGTTAGAATTTGCTTGAAATCAGTGCTTGAATTGGTTGGTATTTGGATGAAAGTTTTGGTGCAGGATATTGGTAAAATTTTGGGTGAGAAATGAAGCTAGAAATGGCTTTATTTTGTCCACACGGGTGTGTGTCTAGACCGTGTGTGACACACGGCCTAGTACATGGGCGTGTGGTTAGGCCGTGTGTCCCCTGCATCTTAAATTCGAGAAATAGAATGCTCAGAATTGAGTACACGTGCGTGTGTCTTAGCTGTGTGTGCTACATGGCCTGGAACACGGACGTGTGTCTTGGCCGTGTAAAACCTGCACCTAATTTTGAAAATTTTAATTAACCACACGGCCTAGCACACAGGCGTGTGGCTGGACGTGTGGTACAAGTGAGAGAAATACCTAGTTTTGAACAAGGCTTGCAGCACGGGCGTGTCCTACGGTCACACGGGGTGTCTTTTGGACTACACGGGCGTGTGAGCCTTGTATCTTTGAATTTTGCAAAAAATTCTTGGAGTTTCCGATCAAGTCCCGACTCGATTCTAATACTAGTTTTGGGCCTCGAGGGTCCATTTAAGGGACATTATGAATATTTTTTGTAAATAAATAGTAATTAATGTGAATTATTCATAAATGTTCCAAATGCTCCGGTAATGCTCTAAAACCCTGTTTCGGCGACGGATACGGGTTAGGGGTGTTACACTAGATCATTAGAAGATGTATTCTGGATGATGAAATCTAGAGTATTCTACATCACTGTCATTCAACACCATATAGAGGCCACTTTGGAGGCATGCGAACTGCTGTAAAAGTTCTCCAGACTCGTTTTTATTGGTTGATAATGTTTAAAGACACTTATGAATTTTGTAAGGCATGTGATCGCTATCAAAGGATTGGAAATCTATCCAAGAGATATGAAATGTCCTTGCAAAATATATTAGAAGTGGAACTCTTTGATGTGCAGGGAATTGATTTCATGAGGCCATTTCCACCTTGTTGGGGTAATATTTATATACTGGTCATTGTTGACTACGTCTCCAAATGGGTTGAAGCTGCTGTTCTAGCCACAAATGATGCCAAATCAGTTTTGAAATTTCTTCATAAAAATATTTTTACAAGGTTTGGTATCCCTCGTGCATTAATCAATGAAGAAGGTTCCCACTTCGACCGCCAATTAGTTGTCAATGCTCTTAACATATATGGGGTGTGACATAAAATTGCCACGGCATATCATCCCTAGATGAATGGACAACCAGAATTATCTAATAGAGAAATTAAAAAAATTCTAGAGAAGGTAGGCAATCCCAACCGAAAAGTTTGGTCAGCAAAACTGGATGAAGCTTTGTGGGCATATCGAACAGCTTTCAAAACACCATTGGGTATGTCACCTTTCCAGCTGGTTTATGGTAAACCATGCCACCTGCCCATTGAATTGGTACACAAGACATTCTGGGCGATCAAGAAATTCCACATAGATTGGAAATCTAATGGAAATAATCGTTTACTAGAGTTGAATTAGATGAATGAATTTTGAACTCAAGCTTATGAAAATGCCAAGCTATATAATGAAAAGACCAAAAGATGGCATGAAAACAAAATTTTTGCATGGAAATTTGTTCCTGGAAAATAAGTTTTGCTTTTCAATTCTAGGCTTAAATTATTTCCTAGCAAATTAAAATATCGGTGGTTAGGCCCATTCAAAGTTTTTTGGGTATATCCTTATAGAGCAGTAGATGTCAAAGACAAACAAAATGGACCCACCTTCAAAGTCAATGGCCAACGGCTAAAGCATTATTTTGGCACTCATATACTTTGGGATAAAACTTCTATCATTTTTATAAACTGATTAATATTTTTCGTTTACACAATTTATTTAATTATTTAGTTTTTAATCTCTTTATTGTAGTTAATTCAATAAATTTCATTAACTTCTATTTTCTTTTTGTCTAGGTAAATACAACCCTAGTTTCTCGGCCTCAACTGCATTCATTTTATTAGTCATTTTTTTCAATTTACTCAATATTACAATTTTCCTCTTAAATATTTACTATCACTGCTGTCAGACCATGATTAAAGCCCATTATTATCCCCATGTCACAGATTCTTTACCTTTAGGTTTTTACCCTAGCCGATTTAGTTTCTTCTTCACCGTTACCTTTATTTTATTTCTCTACTGCTTTGCTCTCTGTTTTCTCCCAACCTTTTAAAGGTTTAATTTTGCACTTTATGTGATTTAATCTTTTTTATCGAATTGAGTATTCAAAAGATTTAATTTCTTAACAAAATTTTCATATGACTCAATTAACATGATGTAGAAACTAAAATAATAATAAAATAAATATTTTGACCTCAAATTAGTGGTCCCAAAACCACTGTTCTGATTTGACTAAAAAAGGGCTGTTACAGATACTCTTGTTACAAGAGTTTGATTTGGAAATTATAGATTAGAAGGGAATCAAAAATCAAGTGGCTGACCATTTGTCAAGAATAGAATGGAGAAATGAAGATGAAAGCAAGAAACTTATTAAGGAAGATTTCACATATGAACAGTTGGTCATTGCCAATGCATTACCTTGGTATGCCTTCATAGTAAACTTCTTAGTAAGTGATGTAATGCCACCTAACTTCAATGCTTATAAAAGATGAAAATTTCTTCACGATGCCAAACTGTACTATTGGGATGAACCATTCATATTCAAGCATTGTGCAGATTAAATAATTCAAATGTGTGTTCCCAACGATAAGATGCATAGTATCTTATAACATTGTCACATAGCCCCATATAAAGGACATTTTGGAGGAATGAAAACAGTTGCCAAGGTACTCTAGTTAGGATTATATTGGCTAAGTTTATTTAAAGATGCTCATGAATTTTATAGGTCGTGTGACCATTGTCAGAGAATAGGAAATGCCATTATAAAGTATACTGAAGATTGAATGTTTGATGTATGGGGAATAGATTTTATGGGTTCGTTTCCACCATCCATTGGCAAGCTATACATACTTTTGGTAGTAGACTATGTTTCTAAGTGGGTAGAAACAGTAGCCTTAGCCTCTAATGATGCTAAGTCGGTATTGAAATTTTTGCGTAAGAGTATTTTCACACGATTTGGTACACCAAAAGCCATTATCAGTGACAAGGGATCCCATTTTAATTTCAAACTGATGGCGAATGCCTTGTGCAGGTATGGGGTGAAACATAGAATTGCCACGGCATATCACCCGATCTGTTGATGAGTACTTTAAGGAGATGGAGATCCTTATGCAAAGAATAAATGTGTGAGAAGATGAAGAGACTATAATGGTGTGGTTTGTAGATGACTTGAACGTTTCGATAACCAATACTCTTAATATTCAAACCTACATTGATCTTGATGAGGTGGTACACAAGGCAGTTGAGATTGAGCAACAATACTATAGAGGTACTTGTTCTAATTCTACTTTCAAGAATTTGAAACTCCCTTATGCTACTAATAAGTTGCTACCTAAACATGATAAGACTAAACCTTTTGAGTGGAAAGGTTGAGGCTCCTACAAAACCTTCTTCAACATCTTCTAAGCAGACCACTTCTACTAATTCTTCACCAAAAACAACAAAGAGCTCGTGAAATTGAATGTTTTAAGTGCAAAGGGCGTGGGCACTATAGTTGTGATTGTGCCAACACAAGAATTTTGTTGATAAAAAGGAGATGATAGTGAGAATTTTTTTCCTCAAATCTATAGAGTTAGATGAGATAGAAACTTCATGTTCTCCCACTGAGATATATTGCACTAATTTGAATATTCATAATACTTTGGAGGGGATATGGGAAGCGAGGAAGAATCATGTGAAAAGACCGAGAGAAAAGAGACCTTGAGTGATAAAAGTCTACCTAATGGTCCAAATTTAGTGAGTGAAAATACATATGAGGTAAAATTGAAGAATTCTCAAGTGGATAAAGAAAATAAAAAGAAAGAAAATACGCATACAAAAGTGAGGAATGATTATGTTTTAACTAACCCTAACTCAAATTTGTTTAGTGATGTTTCTTTATTATAGGATTTCAAGGATCCACTGACAAACTTCCAATTATATTACTCTACCATCGACAAATGATTTTACTTATGGGAGAGAGGTAAGTTGAACTTGATACTTCTCCAAAAGTGATACAAGATAAGAAAGGTAAGGAAACATTAGAAATTGATTTAAGAAGGCAGACATTGAATTTTTTGATAAGTATGCTTCTGATTTTATTTTTCTTTACAACATGCTTTCTTGTTGGTCAAATTTCATTAAACCTTGGTCTGAAAGTTCAATTGATTTTACAGGTTTATCTAGATTTGTACAGGTTAAAAATAGTAATTTTGTGGCACTAAATAGGTTTATTAAATCATTTTATATATTTACTCTTGCAATAAAAAAAAAATCTATCTTGACCTTTAACGATGAATTTTTACATAATCTTAACCTTCTTGACTTTTATAAATATGTGAAATTCTTGACTCATCGTTGGAAATTCTTATGGATTACCATGTATATTTAAATAAAGTTACATGTTATTTTTTACTTGAACACTTATGTACCTAATATTTCTTTGTTTAATGTCGATAGTTTGTTTTTGAAGGAGAGATACTTGATCCATGCTGATTTGGGAGATCATAATCATATCTTCGATCCTAGAGATAGTTTTGGCGCACAAGAAAGCTTAGGTAAGTATTTTTTTCATTTTATTGTTATTTATTCTAATATCTTTTCTTTTGGAGCAGCTAAATATTGAAGGACAAATCTTCTTGAGGAAGGGGGGAATGATGCGTGTCTCAAGGTCCAATTTTAGACCCATGAATGTAATGGGTTCACAGTACCTCAAGGCCCAACAATAATTTCAAAGGCCAAGCAAATAAAACCAAGATTTTATCAAAGACCAGACGAACGACCAAGTTGAAATCTCTAATAGAGAAATTAAACAAATTCTTGAAAAAGTGGTGAATCCATCTCAAAAGTACTGGTCTACTAGATTGGATGAAGCTTTATGGGCATACTGAACTGCATTTAAAACACCATTAGGGATGTCATCTTTTAAACTTGTTTACAGTAAGCCATGTCATTTACCTATTGAATTTGAGCAGAAAGCGTTTTGGGCGATTAAGAAGCTGAACATGGATTGGGCTGCTGCTGGCGACAAGAGATTGTTAGAATTGAATGAGATGGAAGAGGTTCGAGCACAAGCATATAAGAATGCTCATTTGTATAAGAAAAAAACAAAGCGATGACATGATGCCAGAATTTTTCCAAGGCAATTTGAACCTGGAAAGCAAGTATTATTGTTCAATTCCAGGCTCAAATTATTTACTTGTAAGTTAAAATTTCGATGGTCAGGATTTTTGAAGTAATTCAAGTGTATTCACATGGTGCTATTGTTGTTAAAGACCTAAGAAAAGGGGCTACATTCAAGGTTAATGGACAATGCTTGAAGCATTACTAGGGTGCTCCTATAAAGCTTGACAAGCAAAGCGTTAGCCTTCATGATGTTTGAATTTTTTGTTTTCATTAATAAGTAGTTTTTTCGTTTTATTTTCCATTGCTATTTTTATTTTTATTCTCTTTATTTTTTTATACAATTTTATTTCTATTTTATTATTATTATTATGAACATGAGCAGAATAAAAGAAGCAGGATTTGTTAGTGTGTATAGAGCAGCAGTTTGTCACAACATTACAGAGAAACGTTATGTCGTGACAAACTGAATGATGAGGTGTTAATAAAAGAGTTGACCGGTTAGAAAATTCCAAAGGAGAGATTTTTAGGCAGTTGCATTTAGTGAATATTGGGAAACCCAAAGTATAAAGCCCACAATGTAGGGTTCAATTATTTCATTTTTCCCCCCAAAAGTCTTTTCTATTTTTAACTTTTCCTCCACATCATAACCCTTCTTCCTCACGTTCCCATTCCCTAAAAATTGTCATCATTATCCCTTTTTTATTTTCTTCAAACTGTTCATGTTTCCCACTTCTCACAAAGTTCACATTTTTATGGTTTTCTAGTCTTCAACCTCTCTACTTTTTATTTCCCTGACTTTCTTTGTTGGCTCGTGTAAAGAGTACTTCTAAAACAACAAAATCTTCACGCGCTGGTGCCCCGTAATCGAAGATATTCTTCAATGTTCCTGTAACACCCCTAACCCATATCCATCACCAGAATAGGGTTACGAGGTATTACTGATCAATACACATCACTTAACAAACTAAACTCATACATTCAAACATTCATATATAAATACCATTCAATTCAATCATATTGTCCCTAATAAGGGCCTATAAGGCCTTAAACATGCTTTAGAAGCGGTTCGGGACTAAACTGGTAACATAAGGAAATTTTGAAAACTTAGAAAAATTTCAACATTTCAAGTGTCACACACCCGTGTGAATAGACCGTGTGCCTCACAAGCCTAATAGACACGCCCGTGACTTAGGCCGTGTGGAAACAAGGCATACATACTGACTTGCACCACACGGTCGAAGACACGCCTGTGTGCCAGGCCGTGTGAAAACTGGAGAGTATACTGATTTGGGTCACACGACCAACCACACGACCGTGTGTCTAGCTCGTGTGTCCTTCGAAATGGCCACACACGCCCATGTGCTAGGCCGTACCAAAACTATAGGGTATACTGACTTATGCAACACAGCCAAGTCACACGCCCGTGTGCTAGGCCGTGTGCCATTTAGAGGGTATACTGACTTGTACCACATGGCCAGTCACATGCCCGTGTGTGAGGCCGTGTGGAGCATACTGACTTTATTTCCATTTTAACACCAGGGGACACACGCCCGTGTAACATTACCATGTGTCACACACGGCTGAGACATACGCCTGTGTCCCTACCCTTGTGGACAAAAATAGGCTATTTGCAAAGCCAATTTTGCCACCCTATTTTCACAAGCATACACAAGCATAAATGACAACATTTCATAATCTAATAGGCAGCCATTTCATAGCATTTCATACACATATGATACCAATTCCACATAGTATTCAAATACCTAACTAATATCATACATATTTCCACTCATATGTCTACCATAAAACAAGACACATTTGCATACTTTCATTCCATCTAACACTTACCAAAACATACCAAAACATAATATCAAATTTGGCCAAATCGCATGGCTTAGATTTATAACACAAATTATACCAAATTCACAATCTCAAGTAACCATAACTATCATCTTTATAACTAGCCTATACATGCCATATTTACATATATCCCCAAGTTCAAAAGTACCAATTGGCAATTGGATAGTGTGATGTGTAACTCCGACTTGTCCGAAATGAGCGAGCTATCGAACCTCTATAAAACCAGGAAATGAAACAGAGTAGGCTTTATAGCTTAGTAAGCTCGTATAATTTAGAAATAAACTTACCATTTATCCTAATCAAAGTAATAATCAAGGTGTAATCAATTCAATTACCAAATGCCTAAACACAATCATTCATCACATGTTAGTCATTTAAAATACATGAAACCATCCATTAACTCAATGTAATTACTCAATACATTTTATCATATTAAACTCACATACATCATATACATCATATATAACATTTTACTTTCAATCGTATAAACAGTAATTCATTCAATAACCGTACTCATCAATATAAACAATATTTATGGCCGTTGAACCTATTAGAACTTCAAAGGATACTCGGGTGATATACATCTGTAATCTGTCAATTCATTATCATTTTCGCGCTTTCGAGCCATGACGGTAAGCTCTTCTTGAGCTGATGGACAGCAAGATCTATTGAGCTGAAACAGTAAGCTCATACGAGTTGAGAAAAGTAAGATCTTACGAGTTGATATGTAACACCCTGGTTGTAGGGGTTAGGCGTTTGGTGCTTAGCTCGGGTGTTGGCACACTCTAGGGTGTGGTTGGGTAAGTTTTAGGGGTCCGGAGAACCCTAGGTAGTGGGGGAACGCTTTGGAAAATTTTTAGTTTTAGGGGTTAAGAGGGGAGCTTGGCGAGGGGTGTCTTAAGGGAATTATTTGGGAGTTTATGTCACAAGAAAGGAGCTGGTGGAGTGGCAGGATAGGCGCCACTAAGGCCTTGTGGGTGTGACGCCATTTGCAGGGGGGAAGGGGCTCAGGTTCGATTCGCAAGAGCAGCAGATGGGCATTGTTTTTGCGTCATCTTGGTGGGGTGGATGGACGGTTTTGAAAGGCTTAAAAGGTGGAGAAGACTTGGTCATCTTTTTTTTGAATTTGGCTAGATAGGTTTGACTTTTTCAAAGTTTTTGAATGGATGGAAGGGAGGTATTTTAGGAGAGTTTTGAGGATTATTTTTGGGGGGTTGGAGCTTGGCCTTCTAGTATAAATAGGGGGGAGGTGTTCATTCCATTCATCTTTTTGGCTTTCTCTCCCTTGCCGAATTTTAGCCTTTCCTTTTAGCCTCCATTTTCATTTCCTCCTCATACCTCAACCACACCAAAACGTCTCTCTCTCTCACTTATTCATCTGAGCCGAAACTTCAAGTCCCTTTCTCCTTCCATTTTTCTTATCCATTTCACTCGTTGGTAGACCATAAACTCTCCTCATTTCTCTGATTGCCGCAACACCTTTTGAAGCACCCTAGCACACACTTCTTTGTCTTCTAGTTTTGCAAAGCCGAACCTACACCTTACCTCTGTGCCAAAATTCCTTTCTCTTATTTAAACTTAACGTTGCCAAATATTGGAAGTAGATCTCTTCGGGCCTTGGTGTGCAATCGGTTAGTGAAGGCACTTTGGGGATTTGTAGTATTCAGTCAAGCTTCCGCAACCGAACTCGGTAAGAAGGAGGTAAGGATAATGTTCGGCCAAGGGCCTCGAGGGTTATGTTTCTAAGTTTTGGGTCGGATCTAATATGGTATTATTATTATGGGTTGTTTAAGGTGGTGTTTCGGCAGAGAGTTAGTCAAGCAGCACTTCGGGATTGGATCGTTTATGCTATTAAGGTGCGTAATTACCGCACTGATTCTCCGGTTAGTTATTTTTGATGTGTATTCAGATGTGTTGTGTATGGTAGCCAGTTATGTTGGCTTGACTGGTGGATACCATAATTATGGGTAATCAGACATCAGGTGAGTAACACTTGGATATTATGTTAATGTGATGTATGTGTAAATATATGGTAATGTTGTGATATATACATATATATACTCATGTTATATGATGACTTCACATGTAACATCTGCATAATTGCATGAGGTTGGGTTTGATTCGATGAAGGAGGAAGTGTACACAAGGTGTACGTGGTCTAATGATAGCTCCGGCTACATTAGCGCTTGATGGTTAGCTTTGTGCTACCTCAAGGGAGATGTTGGCTAGTGCCCGTCTCGGCGGTTGATTGCTATGTGCATCACCGCAGGCAGATTGCGATATTGTGATCACTTAGGTTGATCGGTGGCTCAGCCACGGCCTTGAGCAGCGAGCTTGCCAAGGTAAGATGTTTGGATCACAATGTGATCGGTGGGGAGTTTCCCACGGCCTTAGGCAGGGAGTCTGCTAAGGTTGGTGTTCGGTTGGACAATAGGGTTGGGCTGAGATGCATATGGGCATGACTTGCTATGTGAATTGTTTGGTATGGGGCCAAGCCCATACGCGGGAAATCTGTGTCTTGATTATGCACTGAGTCATTAAGACTCACCCTATTATTTTTCTAACATTTCAGGTGACACGTAGTTTGGACCGGGATCGGAGAGGACACATGGTGGCCCATGCAGAAGAAGGGATTAAACGTTTTAGGCTTACTTTAAGTATTTGGTTTTAAATAGAATATGTAATAAAGGCCTTTTGACTCTTATTTATTTTTTGTAATTATTTTATTAGTATTTATTATGGTTTGAAGAATTTGAAACACTATGTGAAGATGATTATATTTTTCCAACCTACTTATTCAATTTGGCTTGTATATATTAATCTTTTAGTATGAGTATATTTTAATAACAAAGTTTTAATCATAGGTTTAAATAAACATGGATTTTTCAAAAGTTAGCAAGTTTTACTAAATTTTTCTAAGTTAAATAGATTTTCCACCGACTTTTCCGCACTAACATAACCAGATTCGATCGTAGTGAATGGGCCGGGTTTGGGGATGTTACAGTTTGGTATCAGAGCCCGGTTCAAAACTCGGCTTTGAGGGTTTTGGGCCCAAAAACATTTTCAAATTGAGCTTTTTGAAATGTGGGCTTTTATAAAAAAAAAGGTTTTCAGGTTATTCTGGCATGGCACCTGTACCTCCGGTCCGAAGTCCACCAGGTAAGTACTTCGGACTTTCTTGAAGTGATTTGTTTGTATGAATTGATTTGGGCTTAGTTTGGGCTCATAGAATAGAATAATAGGATCTGTTGGACCCTAGGACTAGACTACTCAAACACGTGCATAAGATTTAAAGTGCCTAATAAACAAACCTGTGAAGTAAGTCACCGAGTTAAGGTGTGGTAACTTTGGTACGCATGTCTAGGACCGGATCCGGAAGAGCTTGGTACTTAAGCAGTCCTCGTGACTCACCTCCTCTTCGCAGGAATCCTACCTGGTGCGTAGCTTTGGTTCACCTTAACCAAGAGGACTTGTTCATAGGCTAAACCGATTATTAAAACCCGAAAGGGAACTAGCCTTGCTGTTTTTTTTAAAAACTTTCTGTTTTAAAATTTTTTTTCCAACTTTACCCCTTTGGTTTGTAAAACTCTAAATCAGATTTTGAAAAAAAGTTGTCTCGATTTACAAAATTTCCCAAAATGCCCTAGTGGCAAAATTACAAAAATGCCCCTGTATTGCAAAATTACCGTACTACCTTCAACTTTTGATAAAATGATTTTTTACTTTATAAAATATCAAAATCTTGAGGTTTCGAAATATTAAGATACCTTAGTTTGTGAAAATTTATGAAAATACCCCTGGTTGATAAAATTACCGAAATGCCCTTGGTTTCTAAATTTTCTCTCAACATTTACTGAAATATTCCTGTTTTACTAAATATCAGAAAACCCTATTTTATGCAATACAATGGTATTCCGATTTGGAGAATTTACGAAAATGCCCATGATTTCCAAAATTACGAAAATGACCCTACTTTCTGAAATTTTTGCAACACACTTTGTTTGAAAAACAAAAATTTCAAGATGACCCCTGAGATTTTGTGAATTTTTTTGAAATATCTTTAAGTTGGAAAAACTATTTTCAAAATTGACCCAGAGTTATTACTGATATACCCCTATAGGAAAAATGACGGAATTACCCCTGGGTAGGGAATGAAACTTTGATTGCTCGAAAGAACTACTCTCGGAAACTCCTTTCCATAAAATTGCTCGTGGATAAAACAGTGAAACAAGAATTTCTAATGCATAAAACTTTCTAAACAGACTAAGTCGAGGCGCTAGATATGAGCTCTAGGGGGCGTGGTCGCAATACTCGTGGACGTGGCAGAGGCAGGATGTCAGTATCGGAACCGGTTGGGTCACGCCATGGGTCAGAAAGCGATGCTCCGCCACCAGCTGTTGAGGTTGAACAGCAGGATCAGACTGGAGGAGACGACGCAGTGTCACAAGCTGTGCTGCGAATGCTCGAACGAGTGGCAGGAGCCAATGTGGGCAATAGGAATCGGAAGTCAGTGCCCGAAAGGCTTAGGGCGAATGGAGCTGAGGTTTTCAGAGGAGTGTCTGGGGTAGCTCCGAACGTGGCAGAATACTGGCTTAAGGCTGTTGAAAGGATTATGGACGACTTAGACTTGACTGCTGAGGAGAAGCTTAAGGGTGTTGTTTCGTTGCTGCGGGATGAAGCTTACCAGTGGTGGCTCACTATTAAGGAAAGTACCCCTGCGGATCGAGTGGACTGGGGTTATTTTAAGATCAAGTTTGAAGGGAAGTATGTCGGAGCAAGCTATGTTGATGCTCAGAGGAAGGCGTTCCTTAACTTGGTGCAAGGAAACAAGTCGATAGCGGAGTACGAAGCTGAGTTTCTGCGTTTGAGCCGGTATGCTCGGGGCATCGTGGCAACGGATTATGAGAGATGCGTCAGATTTGAAGATGGTCTGCAGGATAAGTTGCGAGTTTTGATTGCTCCGCATCAGGAATGAGACTTCGCCGTTTTAGTGGAGAAAGCTCGAATAGCGAGGAGGTCAAGAAGGCTGAGAGGCTCAATAGGGAAAGGAACCGTGATAAGAGAAGTGTTGGATCGCCAGAAGTGGTTGAGAGGGTCCAGAAGAGACCGAGGGTTGAGACTCCTGTTCATATTGTTAAGACAACAGAGAGGAATCCAGATCGTCCGTGTGCGCGGTGTGGAAGGTACCATGTTGGCGAATGCTGGAATCGTGTTCAAGAGTGCTTCAGATGCAAGTCCAAGTCTCATCTGATTAAGGATTGTCCCCAGAATCCGAATGGGACTCAAGCAGAAGGCCAAGGCTATGTGCAACCAGGCAGAGGTGGTCGGCAAGCAGCGAGGGTGGTCCGAACCATGGAGGAAATGGTTTCGGCCGAGGTCGTGTGGCAGTAGACTGCAGTAATGGTGGCACTGAGGCAAGGCAGCCAGGTCTGGTTTATGCAGTTCGTCGGAGAGAGGATAATGATGTGTCTGGTGGGTCAACTGGTAAGTTCCTTAAGTCTGGAATACTCTTTGTTGTTTTGTTCGCTTTGGTGATTGTTTGATCTGTTGCTCGTAAAGTAGTTGGAACCTTGAGTATGAACTTAGAAACGGTGCCTAGAAGGTGTGTTAGCTCTTTAAGATCAGAGTGCGCAGCTATAGCGTAGTGGGAGGAATTGGACTGTTAGTTTAGACAAGTAATTTCGAGGACGAAATTATTTTAAGGAGGGTAGAATTGTAACACCCTGGTTGTAGGGGTTAGGCGTTTGGTGCTTAGCTCGGGTGTTGGCACACTCTAGGGTGTGGTTGGGTAAGTTTTATGGGTCCGGAGAACCCTAGGTAGTGGGGGAACGCTTTGGAAAATTTTTAGTTTTAGAGGTTAAGAGGGGAGCTTGGCGAGGGGTGTCTTAAGGGAATTATTTGGGAGTTTATGTCACAAGAAAGGAGCTAGTGGAGTGGCAGGATAGGCGCCACTAAGGCCTTGTGGGTGTGACACCATTTGCAGGGGGGAAGGGGCTCAGGTTCGATTCGCAAGAGCAGCAGATGGGCATTGTTTTTGCGTCATCTTGGTGGGGTGGATGGACGGTTTTGAAAGGCTTAAAAGGTGGAGAAGACTTGGTCATCTTTTTTTTGAATTTGGCTAGATAGGTTTGACTTTTTCAAAGTTTTTGAATGGATGGAAGGGAGGTATTTTAGGAGAGTTTTGAGGATTATTTTTGGGGGGTTGGAGCTTGGCCTTCTAGTATAAATAGGGGGGGAGGTGTTCATTCCATTCATCTTTTTGGCTTTCTCTCCCTTGCCGAATTTTAGCCTTTCCTTTTAGCCTCCATTTTCATTTCCTCCTCATACCTCAACCACACCAAAACGTCTCTCTCTCTCACTTATTCATCTGAGCCGAAACTTCAAGTCCCTTTCTCCTTCCATTTTTCTTATCCATTTCACTCGTTGGTAGACCATAAACTCTCCTCATTTCTCTGATTGCCGCAACACCTTTTGAAGCACCCTAGCACACACTTCTTTGTCTTCTAGTTTTGCAAAGCCGAACCTACACCTTACCTCTGTGCCAAAATTCCTTTCTTTTATTTAAACTTAACGTTGCCAAATATTGGAAGTAGATCTCTTCGGGCCTTGGTGTGCAATCGGTTAGTGAAGGCACTTTGGGGATTTGTAGTATTCAGTCAAGCTTCCGTAACCGAACTCGGTAAGAAGGAGGTAAGGATAATGTTCGGCCAAGGGCCTCGAGGGTTATGTTTCTAAGTTTTGGGTCGGATCTAATATGGTATTATTATTATGGGTTGTTTAAGGTGGTGTTTCGGCAGAGAGTTAGTCAAGCAGCACTTCGGGATTGGATCGTTTGTGCTATTAAGGTGCGTAATCACCGCACTGATTCTCCGGTTAGTTATTTTTGATGTGTATTCAGATGTGTTGTGTATGGTAGCCAGTTATGTTGGCTTGACTGGTGGATACCATAATTATGGGTAATCAGACATCAGGTGAGTAACACTTGGATATTATGTTAATGTGATGTATGTGTAAATATATGGTAATGTTGTGATATATACATATATATACTCATGTTATATGATGACTTCACATGTAACATCTGCATAATTGCATGAGGTTGGGTTTGATTCGATGAAGGAGGAAGTGTACACAAGGTGTACGTGGTCTAATGATAGCTCCGACTACATTAGCGCTTGATGGTTAGCTTTGTGCTACCTCAAGGGAGATGTTGGCTAGGTGCCCGTCTCGGCGGTTGATTGCTATGTGCATCACCGTAGGCAGATTGCGATATTGTGATCACTTAGGTTGATCGGTGGCTCAGCCACGGCCTTGAGCAGCGAGCTTGCCAAGGTAAGATGTTTGGATCACAATGTGATCGGTGGGGAGTTTCCCACGGCCTTAGGCAGGGAGTCTGCTAAGGTTGGTGTTCGGTTGGACAATAGGGTTGGGCTGAGATGCATATGGGCATGACTTGCTATGTGAATTGTTTGGTATGGGGCCAAGCCCATACGCGGGAAATCTGTGTCTTGATTATGCACTGAGTCATTAAGACTCACCCTATTATTTTTCTAACATTTCAGGTGACACATAGTTTGGACCGGGATCGGAGAGGACACATGGTGGCCCATGCAGAAGAAGGGATTAAACGTTTTAGGCTTACTTTAAGTATTTGGTTTTAAATAGAATATGTAATAAAGGCCTTTTGACTCTTATTTGTTTTTTTGTAATTATTTTATTAGTATTTATTATGGTTTGAAGAATTTGAAACACTATGTGAAGATGATTATATTTTTCCAACCTACTTATTCAATTTGGCTTGTATATATTAATCTTTTAGTATGAGTATATTTTAATAACAAAGTTTTAATCATAGGTTTAAATAAACATGGATTTTTCAAAAGTTAGCAAGTTTTACTAAATTTTTCTAAGTTAAATAGATTTTCCACCGACTTTTCCGCACTAACATAACCAGATTCGGTCGTAGTGAATGGGCCGGGTTTGGGGATGTTACATGATATATCGAAAAGCTCATACAAGGTGTGGTGAGTCCGCAACAAATGCAGGAGCTCAACCAAAATGGTAACCCTAGTGACGTGTCACTCGTATCCTACGAATTCTTACGGTTCAAATGGGGCTTGGTAACCATCAATATATATCAACTAGGCATTTTTATTCCAAGTATATCAATTCCTCAATCATATACATACATTTCAAATAAATACAAATATTTAAAAGCTCGATTCTAATTATACAAACTTACCTTGTATGGCTCAGATAAAAACTATCAGCTATTCATCAATCTTCCCTTTTCCCCGATCTAAACTCGATCTAGGCTTATCTTGATCTTAATCAACTAGAGAAGCTATGGCTGAATGAACCCTAAAGAAATAGCTTTCTTCTTTGCAATGGACGGTTGAAGATGATAATATTCATTAATGTTTCATTTTGTTTTATTATTATTAATCTTATTAACCAAATTACCAATTTAGCCTTAATGAAAAATCATTCAAAACATCTAATATAAGGCCATCTATGTCAAATTCCACTATCTATGGTCTAATAACATTATAAGGACCTTTCATTTAATAAATCATAGCAATTAAACACTTTTAACAATAGAATGGAACTTTTGCATTTTATGCGATTAAGTCCTTTTTACCGAATTAATCATTCAAACAGTAAAATTTCTTTACAAAACTTTCACATAATAATTCTATCATGCTGTAAATTTTAATAAAATAATAAAATAAATATTTTATCCTCAAATTTGTGGTCCCAAAACCATTGTTCCAATTTAACTAAAAAACGGGCTGTTACAATTCTCCCCTTAGGGATTTTCGTCCCTGAAAATCTTACCAGTGAATAGGTTAGGGTACTGTTTTTGCATAGCTTCTTCGGGTTCCCACGTCGCTTCCTCGGTCCCTTGTTTATACGAAAGAACCTTTACTACGGCTATCTGCTTATTTCTCAATTCTTTGATTTCACGAGCTAAAATCCTGATCGGTTCTTCACTATAAGTCAAATCAGCCTGTACCTCAACATCTATCGGAGAAATCACATGTGACGAATTGGATCTGTATCGACATAGCATAGAAACGTGAAAAACATTATGAATCTTTTCAAGTTCTGACGGTATAGATAGCTGATATGCCACTGGCCCTATTCGTTCATTAATCTCATACGACCCGATGAAACACGGACTCAATTTCCCTTTACGTCCGAATCGAAGAACCTTTTTTCCACGGTGAAACCTTTAGGAACACTCGGTCTCCAACTTGAAACTCAATTTCTTTACGTTTCAAATCTGCGTAGGATTTCTGTCGATCTAAAGCTATTTTTAATCTGTCACGAATCGTTTTCACTTTTTCTTCAGTTTCTCTAATCAATTCAACCCCGTGAATCTTTTTCCCACTCAATTCAGTTCAGTATAGCGGAGTTCGACATTTGCGGACTTATCAAGCTTCATACGGTGCCATCTTTATACTCGTTTGAAAACTATTGTTATACGCGAATTCAATCAACGGTAAGTATTTTTTCCAACTGCCCTCAAACTCTAAAATACAACATCTCAACATGTCTTCGAGAAGTTGAATAACTCTCTCGGCCTGACCGTCAGTCTGAGGATGAAAAGCAGTACTAAAATTCAACTTTGTTCCCAGAGCTTCTTGCAGTTTCTTCCAGAATCGCGATGTAAATATCGGATCTCGATAAAAAATAATAGATAGTGGCACTCCGTGTAACCAAACAATTTTAGAAATGTACAACTCAGCTAATCTATCAAGTGAGTAATCTATACGTACCGGTATGAAATGAGTAGATTTCGTTAGTCGATCAACGACAACCCATATAGCGTCTTTCTTTTTTGGAGTTATAGGTAATCTCGACACAAAATCCATTGTAATTATATCCCATTTCCATTCAGGAATCATCATAGGCTGCAATAAACCAGATGGTACCTGATGTTCGGCTTTGACTTGCTGACAAATCAAACATTTAGAAACAAACTCTGATATATTTCTTTTCATGCCTTGCCACCAGTAAAATTGTTTCAAATCGTTGTACATTTTGGTACTTCCCGGATGAACAGATAAGTAGCTATTTTGCGCTTCGTGTAAAATCTTCTGAATGAGTTTAGAATTTCTCGGTACGTAAATTCTATTCTGGAATCTTAAACAATCATCTGTTTCAATCTGAAATTCTGAATCAGGGACATTCTCACATTGAATTCGTTTAACTTGCAATTCACAGTCATATTTATGAGCTTCACAGATTTGTTGAAGAAATACCAGTTTAGCTTTTAATTCAGCTAAAACCCATCATCACAAATCATCAATTGGGTATTCATTTCTTGAAATGCAAACAAAGTTTTTCGGCTCAGAGCATTAGCAACAACATTAGCTTTTCCCAGGTGATAATCAATCACAAATTCATAGTCTTTCAACAACTCGAGCCATCTTCTTTGTCACAGATTCAAATCTTTCTGTGACATCAGATATTTCAATCTCTTGTGATCCGTATAAATGTGGCATTTTTCACCGTATAAGTAGCCAAATTTTCAATGTGAACACAATTGCGGCCAACTTAATGTCGGGCATCGGATAGTTCTTTCATGCGGTTTCAATTGTCGAGAAGCATAAGCTATAACTTTTCCTTCTTGCATCAGAACACATCCCAAACCATTTAATGATGCGTCGCTATAAATAAAAAATTCCTTCCCTTATTCCGGTTGAACCAATACGGGTGCTTCAGTTAACAGTACTTTCAACTGTTCGAAACTCTGCTGACATTTTTTTGACCATTCAAATTTCACATCTTTTTGAAGTAGTCGTGTCATCGGTGTCGCAATCATCGAAAATCCTTTCAAAAATCTTTGGTAATAGCCTGCTAAGCCCAAAAAACTGACTTCAGAGACATTTCTTGGAGATTTCCAATCAACAATAGCAGAAATCCTACTCAGGTCAACTCTAATACTGTCAGCTGAAACAATATGCCCCAAAAGTCCAACCTCTCGGAGCCAAAACTCACAGTTGCTGAACTTTGCAAATAACTGCTTATCACGTAGAGTTTGTAACATAACTCTCAAGTGCTCGGTATGTTCAGATTCATTTTACGAATAGGTTAGAAAGTCATCAATGAATACAACAACAAATATGTCTAAATACAGTTTAAATATCCGATTCATCAAGTCCATAAAAATTGCAGGAGCATTAGTTAAACCGAAAGGCATAACGAGGAATTCATAATGTCTATACCTTGTTTGAAACGCAATTTTCGGCACATCCGAATTTTTAACTCGCAACTAAAAATAACTCGATCTTAAATTAATCTATGAAAATACTATAGCCCCTTTCAACTGATCAAATAAATCATCAATCCACGGTAGAGGATATTTATTCTTTATAGTCACTTTATTCAGCTATCTGTAGTCGATTCACATTCTCATCATGCCATCTTTCTTTTTCACAAACAATACCGGTACACCCTAGGGAGAATAACTCGGTCGTGCAAAACCTCTGTCTATCAATTATTGCTACTGAGCTTTCAATTCTTTTAATTTTGTTGGAGCCATTCTGTATGGAGCTATTGATATCGGTGTTGTTCCTGGTACTAACTCAATACCAAATTCAACTTCTCTGATCGGTGGCAAACCCAGAAATTCTTCTGGAAACACATCCGAAAACTCACAAACAACAGGTACAGATTCAATCTTTGATTCAGACACCTTTGTATCCATTGCGTATGAAACATATGCATTATAGCCCTTTTTCATATATTTCTGAGCTAACATAGACGATATTACAGTAGGTAATCCACTCGAATCATCAGACTCAATCCAAAGAATTTCACCATTTTGACATTTCAATTCGATAGTCTTTCGTCTACAATCACTACTGCATCATGCATAGTCAGCCAATCCATTCCAAGAATCACATCAAACTCATTGAACAGTAGAAGCATCAAATCAGCCCAAAAATAGTAACCCCGAGTCATCAAAGGACAATTCTTACAAATTTTATCAACTAAAACAGTCTTGCCTAAGGGGTTCGATACTTTAATTACAAACTCTATAGACTCGACATGTAAATTCTTTTTAAATACTAAATTCATACAGATATGTGAATGGGTTGATCCAGGATCTATCAACACAACTATATCAGTATCAAAAAGAGAAAAAGTACCGAAAATAACGTCTGGCGATGATGCCTCCTCCCGTGCACGGATAGCATAAAATCAAGCAGGTGCTCGTGCCTCTGATCTCACAGTAGAATCTCTCGTAGCACTTCGGTTACCACTCGTATTTCCAGTGTTTCAGGGTGGTCTCCCTCTAGTAGCCGTGTTACTTACTTTCGCCAGTTGATCTCTTTCGGCTGTAAACTTTTCTGGACAATCCCGGAGATAATGATCAAGAGATCCACATTTAAAGCAAGCTCCGCTCACTAATATACATTCACCGTAATGTAACTTATTGCAGTGTTTACATTCAAGTCCAGCATTTCTAACACTTCCCACACTGGCAACAGATGTCACTTGAGGTTTAGAACTGAAATGTCTCGTATCTCTATCTCTAATTGAAATTCCTGCAGAAGCCATAGAACGAGGATTATATTCTTTAGATTTCTTTGATGCTGATTGATGTGATTTGCCCGCAAACCTCTTTCTAGAATCCCTAGCCTCAAAATCGGCTTTTCTTTTCTCTTTGCAAAGCTTTTCAGCTTTACAAGCTCTATCAAACAGAACGACAAACTTTCATCTCGAGAATTCCAACTAAAAGTCTGATTTCTTCATTCAATCCATCCTCGAATCTTTTACACATTATAGCTTCAGAAGAAACACATTCACTAGCATATTTGCTGAGTCGTACAAACTTTCTCTCATATTCTGTGACTGACATACGACCCTATTTTAATTCAAGAAACTCCTTTCTTTTCTGATTGATAAACCTTTGGCTGATATATTTCTTTCTGAATTTAACTTGAAAGAACTCCCAAGTAACCCTTTCTTATGGAACTACGGATATCAAGGTATTCCACCACAGATACGCAATATCTCGTAATAGTGATACAACACATTTTAAACATTCTTCAGGTGTGTAGGATAGTTCATCAAATACTCGAATTGTGTTTTCGAGCCAAAACTCAGCTCTCTCAGGGTCATCGTTAATAATGGCTCTGAAGTTTTCGATTCCGTGTTTCCATATCTTGTCAATAGGTGTTTTATTCAATCGCTGAGGATCAATACCTTGAGGAACTATATGGATCAGTTGGGGAACTGGTGGGGGTGGAGGTTGCTGAATAGTCGGGTTCATACGAATGTACTGTGTGAACCACTCGTACATTATCTAAAAGAAGACTTCTTTA